>CM024539.1:37895357-38520650 GCA_014182365.1 Eucalyptus tenuipes | reverse complement strand
TACTGGGTAGCTTTCCAAAAATTTTTAGTGCAAATGACCCATGGTCGATTTTCTTCGAGCCACAATGAACCCATTCGACACATTAGCGACTCTCGGTGGTCGTGAAAATCTCGAGGTTTCGATTACGGACACATGGTACCAAAACGACAAAAAAAATCGAGTCTAGTGCCGTCGATGAGAATTTTGTAATTTAGTGGAATTACCCACGTTTAGCCACACATCTCAGTCAAACCGACCTATCTCTGATCTCTAATCAAATTTTAACTGTGCCGTTATGATCTCTGCAAATGAGCACGGTCGAGTAGTCGAGTCCTGGTCGAATTATCAAGTCTAATGCATTAAAATCCCTTAGTGACTTCCACAGATAGTCTAGTTATCTCAAGAGTGATCAGCTCTAAGAATAGTATTATAGGCGCGTCGATGAAATGTCAAATTAATTTAATTGAAAGAAGAACTGAAAAATCCAAGATATCACAACTCTTCCCCTTGTATAAAAATTTCGTCCTCGAAATTTAAACCATTACAATAACTGTTGTTGTAGGCAAATTCTACCAGATGAAGCTGTTCTTCCCAACTCCCTTAAAATCTAGCACACAAGCTCGCAGCAGGTCCTCGAGGGTTTGAATTGTCCTCTCAGACTGACCATTCGTCTAAGGATGATATGCCCTACTGTACAGCAGCTTCATACCTAAAGCACTCTGCAAGCTTTTTCAAAAAGCAGCCGTAAATCTCGGGTCTCGGTCTGAAGTTATCATCACCGGCACTCCATGCAGACGAACTACCTGACGCACATACAGTTCTGTGTGCCTATCCAAACTCAGGTCCTTTCGTACTACCATGAAGTGAGCCGACTTTGTCAATCTGTCAACTACTATCCAAATGGAATCATTTCCTCTCTAACTCCTCGGTAGGTCGGTCACGAAATCCATCGTGATGTGATCCCATTTCCATTCTGGGATCTCGAGAGGTTGCAGAAGTCTTCCCGGATTGCAATGCTGAGCTTGGACTTGCTGACACGTCAAACACTTAGCGACATGCTTGGCGATGTCCGCCATCTTACCCAACGACCAATAGTGTTGACACAGATTCTGATACATCTTAGTACTGCCATGATGAATGCTGTAACTGCTACGATGAGCTTCTGATAGAATATCCTCTCTAAGCTCCACATCGTCAGGTACAACCAATCGTCCTCGGAACCTCAACGTTCCGTCATCAGAAATCTGAAAGTCATCCTTCCTTCTATCAGTATCCTCTTGCAAAATTTTCTGAACATCAGTCGTCGGTCAAGTAGCTTGATTCGATATGGATATCCGGCTCAATTCTGAGGGTAGCCATAAGATTCGAAAAGTGGCCTACCTCAAATTTGAAGACCGAATCTCGAGCTCTCTCTATTAGATTTCACTCCTTAACCAGCATATGAGCGACTGAAGACTTTCGACTCAAAGCGCCGGCGACCTTATTTGCCTTCCCTAGGTGATATAAGATATCACAGTCGTAGTCCTTCAGAAGTTCCATCCATCGTCGCTGTCTCATATTCAACTCATTCTGAGAGAATAGGTACTTGAGACTTTGATGGTTCGTGAAGATCTCGAATCTTTCTCCACACAAATAATGTCTCCAAATCTTCAAGGCGAATATGATGGTTGCGAGTTGTAAGTCATGCGTCGGGTAATTCTGCTCATGAGGCCTTAACTGACGAGAGGCGTATGCAACAACCCTACCATGTTCCATCAGCACGCAACCCAATCCTCTTAACGACGCATCACTATAGATCTCGTATCCTCCAGGACCAGATGGAATGGTCAGCACAAGTGCGGTAGTTAGCTTCTGCTTCAGCTCTTGGAAACTACGCTTGCACTTGTCTGTCCACACAATTTTTCTTCTTTCTTCAGGAGTCTCGTCAAAGGCGACGCTAATGCTAAGAACCCCTCTACGAACCTTCTGTAATAACCTGCCAAACCCAGAAAACTTCTTATCTCTGTCACGGTAGTCAGTCTTGGCCAATTAATCACTGCTTCAATCTTGCTCGGGTCCACGGAGATTTCTTTGTCTGAAATCACGTGACCTAGGAAAGCAACACGAGTCAACCAAAACTTGCACTTGCTAAACTTGGCGTACAACTGATGAACTCTCAAAGTCTGCAGTACCAATCTCAGATGACTCTCATGCTCTTCATCACTTCTTGAATACACCAGAATATCATCGATGAACACGATCACAAACTGATCTAGATATTCTTTGAACATTCGGTTCATCAGATCTATGAAGGTAGCTGGAGCATTCGTCAACCCGAATGGCATTACAGTAAACTCATAATGACCATATCGAGTACGAAATGCTGACTTTGGAATGTCCTCCTTCCCGATCCTCGGCCCGATGATATCCTATCCTCAAGTCGATATTTGAAAATATCGACGCTCCTTGCAACCGATCGAACAAGTCATCGATCCTCGAAGTGGATACTTGTTCTTGATCGTCACCTGATTTAGTTGACGATAGTCGATGCACAGGTACAACGAACCATCTTTCTTCTTCACGAACAAAAATAGTGCTCCCTAAGGTGATGCATTGGGATGTATTAATCCCTTATCCTATAACTCTTGCATATGCACCTTCAGTTCCTTCAACTCAGATAATGCCATCCAGTAAGGAGCCTTAAAAATTAGCTCTGTCCCGGGTGCTAGTTCAATCATGAACTCGATCTCTCTCTCTGGCGGTAACCTTAGCAATTCCTTCGGAAAAACGTCTGGAAATTCTTGTACCACCGCGATGTCTTCCATCTTTAGCTCCTCAACTGTCGTATGCCAGGTAACCTTGACAATCCTCGTCTAACAAACGGGTTGCCTCAGGCGACGAGATCAAAGTAACCGAGGGTCCTCCTCGATTCCCGACAAACTCGAAGCTCTCACCCTCTAACGGGTCAAACTGAATCGCTTTGCGATAGCAGTCCATCTTAGCTCGTTGCTTGGTGAGCCAATCCATGCTAATTGTCAAATCAAAGTCATACATGGCTAGGACTAGCAAGTCTATTTTCCCCTCTCGCTCACCAACCACTAACTTGCAACCAGAACAACCCAAAGCAGCTAACACCTTATCCTTCAATGGTGTAGACATGCTAACCACTGACTCCAATAATATCGGACTTAATCCTATCAGCTTAACATACTGCTCGGCAATAAAAGAATGAGTTGATCCTGGGTCGAACAAAGCATAAGCCGGATGGTCGTTCAATGAAACCATACCCGTAATCACGTCAAGCGCAGCCTCTGCCTGACCTTGAGTGATGGCATACACCGTTCCTTGAACTAGGGATCTAAGCTGTCCACCCTGTGGTGCGTTCTAAGGTGCGTACCCTCGATTTGTCCCAACCGTGGCGGCGGCGGCAACTGCGGTTGTCCTCTTGGTCGTTTAGGACAATCTCTAGCGATGTGACATTGTTGGCCACACTCAAAACAAGCGTCCGTCCTTCTAGGGCACGGGGTTGTACCGTGTTGCCTTCCACAAGTGCGACACACATCATCCCAACTTGGCCCCGACTTGCCAACTCCACCCTTCCGGTTGGACGGAACTTGAAATCTTCCTCCGATCATGGGCCTCTTCCCATGTCGGATCCCTTCCCTACTCGATCCAAACCGCGATCCGACACGGCGGCTCTTTCATTCGATCCCTCTCGATCATTTGAACCCGCTCATACAGTTCATTATAATTTCTCGATTAAGCAAAATCGGTGGACTTCTCAATTCGGCCGAGTCCATCCCCGAATCTTCTCACTCGGTTCACTGGATTCTCAACCAGTTCAGGAGCATATTGCGATAGTTCAGCGAACTTCGCCTCATATTGATCTACAGTCATGGAGCCTTGGCGAAGGCGCTGGAACTCTGCCATCTTCATCTCTCTGGCAGTCTCAGAAAAGTACTTATTGTTGAAGGCTTTAACAAAGACGTTCCACTACGAGGCTACACCATCAGGAAATATCGTTCCTCGGGTGGTCCTCCACCACGTACTTGTAATGCCCTGCAGCTAGTAAGTGGCAAGGACAACTTTCTCTGTCTCATTGCACATTAGTAGTGCAAAGGTTTTCTCCAATCCTTGAATCGATAAAGCTGTGGCCTCGGGGTCTCCTGCCCTAAAAAAGTTCGATGGATTCAATTTCAAAAGCTATTCCACCAGTTTGTTAATCGGTCTTCCAATGACCACGATCCCTGGCGGAACCTCAGCAGGTGCGGCGGCAAGTACGGCGGTAGGTGCGGCAGCAGCAACAGCATTAGCAGCGGCAGCAGCGGCAGTAGCGGCGGTAGTAAAGGGGCGGCTTGGTTCTGGGCCTGCTACCCCATCATTTCTCGCCCCGCATCCAGAGCTTGCGTGATCCCAACGGTTCTCGGATCACTTGGGGTTGCGGCCCTAGCACCAACGGGAGGTGGTGCTTCGCCACTAGCGCTGTGCCCGTGCGCTTTAACAAGATACCTTCTTGGGTACCAACCCTCGTCAGCGTCCTATCCCGAGTCACGGGTCTGATAGTTCTCTTACTATGAGTCCTCTGCTCCTGATCACTCATGGCTCAGTTCTTTCTACTGAAACCTGCTTTCAATTCCGAACAGAATTAGAAACTAAGTGATTCAAACAACAAACAATTCTACAAATCAGCTATCACAGACATGCACCAACATAAATTAAAGGCCATTCCTATTACTATCTCATAAACTATCGCACCTTATCACTCCAATCCTAAACCATGCTCTGATACCACTGAACGGGGATGTCACGCCCCAATCCTCGAGGGCGCACCCATCCCTCACTTGTCAATTAAATAGCGACGTCCTAGGACGCATCGCCGACCCATTCATTTTAAATGCACATGCGGAAGCAATTATATAATCCCCAGACAATAACACAATGAGATAGAAAAGTATGGCCATAATTCTTTTTCAAACCAACAACACACTTATATATACAAAGCAAACCATATCCAATCTATATTACAATCTGAACTATAAAAGTCAGGTCCTACACAAAACCAGCTCATAAAACAGGGTCTGCAAACTGGGGTGGGGTTTCCAATCAACTATGGGTCCTCATCCTCCCCGTCATCTCCTTCCACACTCCAGCTGGAGCCTACAACAGAATACACAGGAGATTCTGGCTCTTCAAGGTCAAGGTCCACCGGGTATACCACCAAACCACCTTTAGGGTCTACAGTGCCCTTCCCAAACGCAACCTCCAGCACATACAGAGGTACTTCAGATTTTGGTATGGGGCCCTCTCGCAGTCCGTTACGATCCTGGCGATACCATGATCTATACAGATGGGGCACCTTCTTAGGTAGTCCCGCATCAACCCAGATTATGGACTGCACCAGTTCGTACTCTAACCCGTTAAGGTTCCCATGAATCGGAATGTAGTGCCTCTGTTTGGTCATCTTCTTGGGTTGCCCAAAATGCTCGGGAGGAGCTGTAATCTATGGACCTGAAATGTTATCCCACAATGGGGTGAGACGACATCTTAGTAAGTTCAACCCCCTACGACCCGACTAGGAAGAAAATACGCCCTGAGAGCTGCCTAAGCACAAACACGAGTCAAAGGATTTACCTTAGCCTCGATTCCCTTCCTGCAAGTCAATACAATTTATAATTCATCGAATCACATCATCATATTGAATCGAACCATCGATCAATTGACTTAGTCGAGTTCATGTCATGAAGACCCTTCCTCGGTTATCTCATCCAATACTATCTATAAAGTCCGACTTTTTCTAGGACTGCTCACTCTAAGCTGATATATAGATAGTATAGCTCACCAGAAGCTGCCAGATATACTGATATAGTATACTATTTATGCTCACCATAAGCAGTTCACCAGAAGCTACCTCAAATATCGATATTTTTGCCATTTTTATCATACCCAATAAAAATACTCGTGTGTGAGTACACGGTCGGCCTTAGCCAAAATACAATTTTCTGCCACTTGAAAATCCCACCAATTTATATGGTCCACCAAAATATTTTTGGCATTGTAAACCGACGCTCGGTTATTCTCTAATTAATTACTAAATTAAATAAATTTAGGAATAAATTCCTAAAATCACAAATCACACACAATCGGCGTAAATTAGAGCTCAATTAAATAAACAGATTACACCATTGCAATCAGTATAAAATTTCGGTCACCGACTATCCCGGTCTAATTTCCGAAAAATAGATAATTAATTAAATAATTATGAAAATTAATTAATAAATGCAATAAATAGCAACTTAGGCCTGTAAAGCCTAATTGAAAGCCGAGACAGGCCCGGAAAATATCCGAACCACTCTAGATAATTACTAGAGTTTGTCTAGGCCCTAATTGCACTAAACTAACCACCTAACATGCATCGATAATTAATCAATTCACTAATCCATTCTAACTAACCACCTAATCATAGCTTAGTCTGCATTAAACAACCCTTAAACGTCATTAACTTACTAATCGAGGATTAGTGAGTTTGTGACATCCCAAATTTTTGATTCTGTTTTCAATTAAATGAGACGGACTTTTCATCGACGCGCTTATAGTTCAATTCTTCGAGCTGATCACTCACGAGATAACTAATCTATCAGGTGAAGCCGTTAAGGAATTTAAATGCAATAGGCTTGAGAATCTGACCATGAATCGGCTACTCGACCGTATTAATCTACAAGGAATCCTTACGACACTGTCAGAATCGAAGAGAGATCAGTAATAGGTCGATTCGATTGAGATATGTGATTAGAGTGTGGGTGATTCCATCTGATTGCAATATTCTTGTCGACCGGCATTAGATCGATTCTTCTGTCGTTTTGGGTACCCTGTGTTCGTAAATGAAACCTTGAGATTTTTACGACAACTTTGAGTTGCCAATGTGTGGAAGATTTATGTCGTGGCTTGAAAATAATCAACCACAGGTCAATTGCACTGAAAATTCCTAAAAGCTATCCGGTGGATTAGGACGCGCTCAAATCGCGCTAGATTGAAATTAACCGTGATTTTAAACCTGAATTCAGAAATTGAAAGTTATGTAATGTCACAATTCATTTTAGAAACGTCGACTCATCTTCAGAAGATTTTTCTACAAATCGAGATTTTTGGCGGAAGAGCAAAGTAAGGCCGTTTTTGTTCGGAATAGTCAGAGGGCCGTTTTTGATCAAATCTTTGGGATGCAAGTTGGATCATTTGACGGATAAAAGTCATAAGAAGGTCAAGGACACATGGACTGATTTTATTGAGCTTCGATTGGATGGAATTGAATGAGAATTGATTTAATTTAATGTACAAATGTCCAAAATTCGTAAGAAGCTTGTTGAGGAAGCTAAAGAGAGGAAATGGATGGGGGTGGGCCGGCCAAGGTGGGGGCAAGAGAGAGAGGAGAAAAGGCCAAGTGTTGAGCCTAGAGAAGCCACCAAGGGGACCCCTCACTTCAGCCACTTTGTCTTCTCCATTGGAATTGCTTTCTCCATGGTTGTCCACTTTTTGAGCTCCCAAGAACCAGCAGCAACCGACCAGCTCCTCCCCTCCTTCGCTGCTCACCATCCGACCACCGAACCGCCACCCCATCGTCGTCGCAAGCCCGCACGCCAGCACGGAGCCGACCCCGCTGTCCGCTCGTTCCGGCGCCTCTCGCTGGTCGCCCGGCTTTCGCTGCGCAGCTCTGAGTCGCCGCCGTGGACGCTGGCCGTCCGTACAAGCCACGGAGCTCCGCCGTCGCCTCTCCTCCACCGCTTGGTCCTTTCCCCGCATTTGTTTCCAGCAAGCCGAGCCACCGAGCAGCCCTTTCTCGGCCTTGTTCGGTAGCTGAAGACAGCAAGGCCTTGGAGGCTTCGAGGCCCCTTTTGGTGTCTTCTCGGCCTCTGTTGGTGTCACCGCTTCGGGGTTTATCGACCGCCTTGGCATCGTGGTCGCCGTGAACTCACCGGCGCGCAAAACCGGTGAGTTTATCCTCTAATCTTTGCTTAGTAAGTTAATTATGCTTAAGGGGTGTTTAGATTAGTCCAAGTAAGTTTAGGTAGTTAGATTAGATTATTTAAATGTTAATTAGATTAGTTGTATGATTAGTTCGGTGGTTGATTAATTAGGGCTAATTGTATGTTTAAATTAGTGTAATCTAGTTTAAGCCCTAATTAATTATTTTGAATTTTATAAATATTATTTTATTAAATTATATTATTATAATATAATATTTAATTATTTAATTTTCGGAATTAAATTTAATTATTTAATATTTTCGAAAATTTTCTTAGGGATGGTAGGTCGTTAGAATTTCGCACCGATCGCAAAGTAGTGCGGTCAGTTTGTGCTAATTGTATGTTTAATTGAGAAATTGAGTGAAAATGATTATTGTGGTTAATAATTCCAAAAATGTGGAATTGAGTGAAATTGGAGAAGTTTTGGTATTTAACTTGAAAATACCCGGTGTTGGCTTTTGGCACCGTAAGTGGTTGGTAGGACCAGTTTGAATTGTTGGGTGTTATTGGATTGTTTACCCAGATCTATGGTTTATTATTGAATGTACAGCTTTGGCGAGCAATTGTATATACATGTATCAGCTTGGGCGAGCAAATACAATATACATATATACTACAAATTTGGTGAGCTATCTATCTATACAGCTTTGGCGAGCTACTATCTTTCTACAGCTTTGGTGAGCTACCGTCTATATATTACAGCTTTGGAGAGCATATGTCATATTGACGAATGGATTGATAGACGGTATTGAATGATAGATAGTAATGGTTGATAGATAGTATGGATTGGAATGGAAAGATAGATGTTATGATTGAATTGAATCGTTGGATCAATTGTTCGATTGAGAATTGAATTGTACTGATATGCAGGAAGGGACTGAGGCGAGGTAAGTCCTCTATCCTCTTTGTGTGGCTAGAGCACCCTGGGGCATATTGTCTTTCTAATCGAGTCTTAGGGGGTAGAACTCGCTGAGACATTGTCTCACCCCGTTGTGGGATAATATTTTCAGGTCCCTAAATGGCGTCCTCCAGAGCTTTTTGGTAAACCAGTGAGGGTCACTGAGAGGATTTTTGACTATGTCGATCCCGGAAGTCATTGGGTCTATGAACTTGTGGTGACTACCGTTTGGGTCGATGAGAACCTTCCTCATAGGGTCCCTCATCGATTCAGAGCGTGGTATCACTACAGACCCGATGGATTCCTGGATGGCCCTCTCAGGTGTTTTGATATTCCCCTTGGTATCATAGATGCCGCTCTAGGTGAGAGTGCTGTTGATCCTCCAGATGGGTTGGTGGAGGACCCGACGCCCCCGGTGCCGGTGGATACTGAAGAGCTGGCGAATGGATCTAACTAGCTGGTCTTAGGACAACTTAGTTTTTTTTTTTTAGGACCGATCTTCTATAGATCTTTTGTTAATAGCCTAGTCCCGTATCGAACTGGTTTGATATGTATAAAGGTGTGTGGTTTGGATTTGAAAATGTAATCTTGCTTTTCTATCCCAATTGAGTTTTGTCTGGGGATTATTTACCTGCTTCCGCATGTGCATTAAAACGAATGGGTCAGCAACGTGTCCTAGGAAGTCGCTTTTCTATCGACCGCCATGGGATGTGCGCGTTCTCAAGGTTTGGGGCGTGACAGAGTTAAACTCACTTGTTTAATGATCCGCCTGGATCAAAACGACGGGGACACAACGAAGCTCGACAAACTCCAAACCGGGCTTGCCAAACGGGGTCGGAAGCTGCGGCTTGGAGACCCACCGGCTTTGCTTCTGGTCGGTGCTGGTCGAGGCTGCTTCGGTGGTTGGTTGGGGCCGAAACAACCAAGGAAGACTAGCGGAGGCTGCAGCGGAGCTCCTCCAGCGACAACGGGGCGAGTTCGAGCAGCTCCGGAGGTGGCCTGGGCTCGTGGCTAAGGTGGAACGACGGCCTGGAATGGCGGAGACGCGCGCGAGCAAGGTGAACGCGCGACGGCGACTCGGCGGTGGCTCTGGCTTCGGATGGGCGGCTGTAATGGCGAAGGGCTTGCGGGGTCAACGGTTCTAGTTTCTTCAAGCTTTGAACAGCTAGGGGAAAGGAGAGGAGGAGTCTTCGACGGGTGCAGGAGGAGAGGGGACTGGTTTTGGGCTGGTGGGGACCACTTGGTCTCTTCCTATCCAAATTGGTCCCCCTTGACCGGTCCTCATGCCCAGCTGGCCTTCCACAGCAATTTCCAGACATAAATACCCCTTCTAGAAGGCTTTGACACGAATTTCATTTGAATTTCCTTGAATTTGGACTTCATTCCTTCTTGAATTAATCCAATTCGGCTTCTATAAATTCCAATATCAAACCCTCGATCAAAATGGTATTTTTCCTCGCCAATTGATCCCGCTTGCATCCCAATTTTGAGATGAAAAACGGTCCTATGAATTTTCTGGACAAAAACGACCTTACCTCGACTTTTTCCCAAAAAGTCTCGGTTTGAGAAAAATCTTCGGGAGGTGAGTCAACGTTCCTAAAATAACTTGTAACATGACAGTAACTTTCAATTTCTGAAATCGGATTCAAATTTGCGGTTAATTTCAATTCGGCGCGATTTTAGTGTGACCTAGGCTACCGAGTAGCTTTCAAAAATTTGTAGTGCAAATGACCCGAGGTCGATTTTCTTCGAGCCACAATGAACCCATTCGACACATTGGCGACTCTCGGTGGTCATGAAAATCTCGAGGTTTCGATTACGGACACAGGGTACCAAAACGACAGAAAAATTAGTCTAGTGCCGGTCGACGAGAATTTTGTAATTTAGTGAAATCACCCACGTTTAACCACACATCTCGGTCAAACCGACCTATCTCTGATCTCTAATCGATTTTTAACGGTGCCGTTATGACCTCTACAGATGACCACGTCCTGGTCGAATTCTCAAGTCTAATGCATTAAAATCCCTTAGTGACTTTCACAGATAGTCTAGTTATCTCAAGAGTGATCAGCTCTGAGAATAGCACTATAGGCGCGTCGATGAAAGGCCCGATTAATTTAATTGAAAGCAAAACTAAAAAATCCAGGATGTCACAAATACACATTCGTTTCTTATGTGTAATTCATTTCAAACAAATTATTTGCACGGTCACTTTAAAAGGTCATTCTTATTCGTCGTCCCGATACGTCAGCTAAGTAAGGATTTTGCTGTTCACGGGAGACAATCCTTTCGTCATTCACACGATATCGATTGATCAAGAAGAAAGCACATTGTTTTGTCAAGTGAGAGGTTTTCTCCTTATCTGAAACCTTTTCTTAAATTTAAGAATGATATATAATTTTTTTTAAAAAATTTAGGAACCTCATTAATTTAAAACCGATGAGATGTTCATGAAAGACAATGTTCCTTGGGCAAAGTTAAGGACTTATTAAATAAATTGAAAAGTCAAGGATATCATAACAAAAAAAACAAAAAAAAAAAAAACAATGGTGTTTAGTTTAAGACTCCTAGTGTCCTTGGACTAGGTTAGCATCTAAAATGAGTGAGGAGACCAAACCCCCTCTTTTTATGTATATTTAACAAAAAACTTGTGTTAGAATATTTAAATAACAAATCACGTCTTTATCTAACAGTTTAAATTTTTAGAACTCACATGGTATTAGGGTAGGAGATCGCGAATTCAAATCTTCGAGGCTCCTATTTGCCTCCCCAATTACATATTTTCACGCCTAGGCTTAGGCTAAAGACCAATCTACGCGTAAAGGGGAGTGTTAGAATATTTAAATAACAAATCATACTTTCATCTAACAGCTTAAGCTTTGAAAATTGTTAACAGTGATTCTCACAAAATCTCACAACTAGTGAGAAATCTAAAGAGCTTTTAATTAGCTTGCAAATTTACCTTTCATGTACTTTTAAATTCCAGTACTCTTTATCCTCCTCGCAACCTTTAATTTTCATACCTACATTTCAATTTCTTGACTTTTATAGTCTGTTACACTCTTGTCCAAAATAAAAAATTTAAAAAAAAAAGCCATTTTCCCTTTAAATTCATCAATTTCATTCCTTTCTCGAGACTTTCACTTTTTGATGAGTGGACCCAAGTGCTCTCATCTTTTAAATAGGATTCAACCACTGATTCTCTCTAAGGAAAGATTACTTTACAAACTGATTGCATGATTGAAGTAAGTCCCTTTGACAGGGCGCACATTGCCACGTCTCTAACTGCAAAAACTAAGTTGGAATTCCTTTTTTCAAGGGATGGCAAAACAAAGCTTCCTTTTCATGTGCAAAAAGGAGTCAACAGTCGTAAATTGCATTCATTTTTTTTTTTTGTCCTCAAATTCAAAATAAACTCAAATGGAGGTTAGATCCAATCAGTTATATTGAGTAAGGAAAACCAAACGCTAAACTTGACTTAGGAATAAAGAAACTCTATTTTTGCAAGGCGAATTCATTGGCGCCTCAATCAATTCTCAATTGATGTGCAGATGTATTTAGAAGCACCCCCTGAGGTAGAGGATCAACGTCCCTGATTTGCTTTTTGGAAATTATATGTTAACAAGTATTTGGTCCATAAAGAACGAAGTCCATCCTAAAGTTGGCAAAAAAAAAAAAAAAAAAAAAGGACAATTGAGGCGGGTTTCTGGCGGAAATTTGCTTTATCAAAATTGCAGTAAAAGATCCTTCTTGTCAAACTCGTATCTATAGTTTTGTGAAACTACATATACAAAATTTGTTGGCTTGACATTTCTCTAGTATTTTGCCGATTTTGCATAATAGAAGGTTTGTTTAGCATGTGGTCTTGTTTGGCACCTATCCATTTTTTTAATTGCATTCCCGTTAAAGGACAGCATGCTTAAAGGACAGCATGCCCACATCAAATAGTAATTTAGGTGAGATCGAGAATCTTTAATGATCCGGCCAAGTACGCGAGCTGCCCCGAAACTTCCCCTTCTCCCTCTCATTCGAACTCTCTTGGTTACAGGTCAGCCAAAGGAAAATGACTGAAAATCTTTTGTCGGCCACTTGGCCCGGTATTTTCCTTGCTCCTTCACAGATAGCGTGAGGGGCACGCCCACTTTGTCTTGATTGCAATGTGTTTTCTGGGTGAAAAGATCTTTCTTTGGGTTCAGTTCCTTCTGCGTCTTTCTGCGATCTGAGAAATTCCCCGAAAGCGAATGAAACCCGTGTGTCTGCACCTTTTTCGGGGACGCGTGTGATTCTTTCTTTCACCTCCTGGTTTGTTTATCTTTCTTTGATTTCTTGTCAGCAAAACAGAAGAGATATAAAGTAAAAAAAAAAAAAAAAAAAAAACAGAGAGAGAGAGAGAGAGAGAGAGAGAGAGAGCAGAGGATTCGGCGCATAAGAAAAAGAGAAGCGGAAGAGGACGCAACAAGGGCAAGTGGAAAGGAACAGAAAAAGGTAACCAAAGGAGAGAAAACAGAGAGGACGGGGGAATAGAGAAAAGAGGAGAGCGTTAGGCGCGTGAGATGTCTAGAAGGAGGGCTAAACAAAGAACCCAAAGAAAGAGAGAAAGGGAACAGAAAATAGACAAGAGAACGGAGAGGGAGAGAGAGACGGTTGGATTTTTCTTCTTCTTGATTTATCCATGGTTCAGGGAGTCCGAGAGAAAACGGAGAGCGAAAAATAAAGAGCGGCAGAGAGTAACCGGTGAGCTTTCATTGCCGTGTGTGTCGCTAGTAAGAGTTCTTCAAGTTGCTCGACAAAGCCGGCCGCTCTTTGATCAATTCATTTGCATGAGGCGTTTGTTGTGATTTGGTGCAAGAACTTACCCCTAAATGCATTTGCAACCTAAATGGAGGACAAGGAACGACTTGCCGCGCAATTTAATCTGAATTTGAATTATTTTGTGTTTTTTTTTTTTTTTTTTTTTTGTGACCGAGGATCTGCCGGAGCATGCCCTTATTGGCTTACACCGATTTGGGGTCTCACGGGCTCTGCGGTGGAGCCGTAAGCGACTATACGCCAGGGAAGCTAGCCCAAGCCGCCGCCCCCCACTTGAATCGCTAGAACGCAGGGTTTCGAACCTTCGACCTCCATGCACTGGAAGGAGAGATCTCAACCAACCGTGCTGCCCACGGGTGGGTATTATTTGTGTTTGGTTTGTTTCTTGGTTTGTCATTAGTATGGGTTAGATGTGCTAATAACTTGTCCCTTCCGGATGACATCGATTTGATTGCAACCTTTATCTGTCGAGAAACGATGGAAAATATTAACGAGGGCTCACTGCAAGTCGTGGATCGTCCGGGGTGCTGTTTGTCCCTCTGTCCAGACGCATTCTCAGCTTGGACACTGGGCGAACAGCCTTCATTTCACCGCCATCTGATTCGAGTTAATCGTAAAAAATTCCATCATTCGTGTTTAATCTACTGTTTGGTTTGTGAAGGGTTGATGCTACTGATATTAGAATTTGGAAATGTGGTGTATGGTGGAATAATTAGTTTATGGTCTTAATTAGTTCATAATATATGATGGTTTGATCTATATATGCAAAGAAGTGCAGTAAGCCGAGTGTGATTCATTTACCGTCCCTGAAGGGAACCAATGGCGTCATGGCGACCTGGCGTTTAAATCCTTCTTAATTTGTAGTTCATCACAACTTCTTTTCTGGAGGGCCATCGTTTTTTGCAGTGTTTTCTTGGAACTACTTGAGTTGATTTGCAGAAGTCTCCACATGTTTCAAAACTAGAGCTTTCCCGGAAAAAGCATCGATTTTTAGCGGAGAGGCATTCTTCTATACACAATGATGGCCACCTTTGTGCAAAGAAATAATGCTCTCCTGCTTTTTCTACGTCAAAGATAGAATAAAGTGCGTTGGACTATATTTTTGCCATGAGAAAACAGATTTTCTGATGTGGACATATCATAGCGTGGGTCATCAAAAGCCAGTTCATGTTGGGTAAGCGATGATGATCTAATTCTACCTTTTTAGATTCCACTGAGTCTAGACCGATTGAGTTCACAAGACAACCATTATTAAGGTTAAAAAGAAGTCAGGATCGAGTTTCTCCTATTCTGTTAATAAGTGCCTCTTGAGAAAATATAGAAGTGAATTATTTAAAATGCACGATTTTGAGGTATTTTACTTTGAAACTTGATATAATTTGACATCTTCAAAATTAAATTATACGTTACTGAAACATTACAATTCCAAATTAGAAGTGATTTGATATAATAATTTAAGAATCTCATTAATTTAATATCAGTGAAAAAATGGGAGCGGCAATGTTCCTTGGACAAAGTCAAGGACTTACTTAAACAAATTGAAAGATCAGGGACATCATAACATGTAAATGAACAATGGTGAATTTTTAAGACTATTAGTTTAGCATCTGTAATGAGTGAGAAGACCCACGGGACTTGAGATAGACAATGATCAATGAAGATAAATTTGGACTTCTTGCCAAGGAGGTGGAGATTTGTTGATTGTGGCTTAAAATTAATCTGATTTAAATTGGAAGCAACATGAGTTTGATGTTTCCGGACACTCGACATGTTTATGGGGCCTTGGAAACGGATATAGATGACTGAAGGATGCAAGAAGCCGACCCCCCTAGCGCTTGGACAAACCAGGCAACTAGGCAAGCACTTGGCCAAGAGGTGGATGGGTTGCCGGACACCCGACAAACCTCCCAAGCCAAAAGTCTTTTCCAACATAGTGCTCGAGTGACGGGCCTATTTTTGTCAGACACCTAACCCCTGATTTTTATGTATATCTAATGAACAACTTGTAAGAAATCCGAAGATAAAAGAATTTTTAAGAAGAGATAATGAATACTCCTTTCTTGCTCGAATTGTTTCATTTATTTACTCGCATTAGTAGTGACAATAGTTGATGCAAGATTCAAACTATGCAATTCAGCCGAAAAAAATCTCCCAACAATAGTAAGGTCAGTTAAACTAGGAGCGAAATCTCATTCTATGGTTCTAAACTTAATGGCACATCAGATGATAGGTTTATTTTGTATTTGCATTGAAATCATGCGACCAATTCAGTGAAGCTGATAGAAAAGACCAGGCGATATTAGTCTGATACCGTTCCACACGTAATTGATCACTGTACCTGGAAAATGCAAATAATGCCAAACAAGGACTCAAAGAAAAAAGGAAGAAGGACAGACTCCCTAAGTCTTGGTCTTCTCTTTATTATTAAGGAAACTTCTGTAAAATATGAAATGAACCCAAGTGATGCGGGTATTGAATGAAGTGAGCATGAAAACGGGGAGAGAAACAGTAGATTCACCATTATTTAATCTGTTAAACAATGATGGTGATGGGAGTCCCTTAAAGTTAAGTGAAGAACTAATATAAAAAGACCAAGACTTCTTTTGAGCCTAATAATTTTTTTTTCCTAATTTTAGTTGCATCTTAGTTAGAGGCTTTCCGAGTTCCAATGTCTCTCTGTTCACACTGGCCAATGTGCAACATTTACTCGAAAGCCATTGGCAGGCGCGCAGCGAAATTGATGTTGATTACCATTCTCGAGAAAATTATAGTGCTTGCCAATTCTTTTCACCGAAGCTTTGATCTACTGTAGTTGAACGAACGTGTAATGACCGTGCAGCCGCTCCATCGTTAGCAACTGATTGTATGTAGCAATCTGCACTGACTATAGAAGTTATATATAGAAAAAATTGCAATGGTTGATTGATGAACTTGTCATCCGAGTAAATTCCTTCTTTACAAACTTTTTTTGAACCAATTCCATTTACTGGTGAACCATGACAATGAGGGCGTAATTCATTTGAATGCGACATGGTAGAAAAGCATTAATCCCCTGATTAAAAGATCATACAGCAGTTTTGCTCCCGTTCAACCACCCTGATGTGCATAAGTAGAAACGCCAAAAGGATTTTTAAAGAATTCGACTATTAAAGGAGCTCATTTATCTTCATCGATTTTGAGGGATTAGACGAGAGAACAACCGCGGACATACACTGAATCCCCATGCCGTTAGACGTTTACTCAGGGTGTCGACTGACTTTGTTTTGTCCCAAAACAACTGTTTGACTGATTCTGATGCTTCCACAAAAATACCTCCCCCGCAGAAACGTTCTTCATTTGTAGTTCATCACGCCTCCATCTTCTTTCGCAGTGTTTTCTACGAACCTACCCGAATTCGAGCCTAAAGCAGGAGAGGTGTTCTTCCATATGCAATGATGGACCCCAGCAGGAATTGAATAAAAAGCTGAACGGCAACCTGAGTAAATGTAATAATGCCCTCAGTTTTCCTAAAACCATTTTTTTTTACCCTTATTGATGGGTTGTCGTACGACGGAATAGTGTGTTGGACAATATTTTGCCATGGAAAAACAGATTCTCTGACGTGGAATATGAGAGAGTGGGTCATGAAAAGTCGGTTCATGGTGGGATTGTGATGATGGTCTGATTCTTGATTTTCCACGTTTCATTAAGTCAATTAACTTCACAAGACAATCATTATTAGGACCAATCAATCCTAACAATAATTTAAAAAATTAGGATCAAATCTCTCCTATGCTGTTGATAAGTGCATCTTGAGAAAAAAAGGTCGAATTCAATCACGCAAAATGCATTGTTTTAACGTATTTTACCTTGAAAGTTAATATGGTTTGGTATCTTCATAACTAAATTGTACATTACTAAAGCACAACAGCTCCAATTAAGTGGCGATCAAATATAAAACATGCCCTATAGCAAAAGGATTCAATAATCTTAACAAGTGAATGCACTTCCCCTAACTCGGAAGAACAGCGGCCGCCACCCAAGTCAAAGCATTAAAAGAAGTAATGCTTTTTCACAATCTTCCCAGGTTTGTGGCGTACCTGATTCAAGTGCAACCATTTTTGGAGCAGTGTCCAAGACTAATGCTCTATAAATAGCTTCGTCGATTGAAACTGGAGATTAAGCCCCAGCTGCACCAATTGAGAGAGAGAGAGTCTGTGCTTGAGAGTAACGATTCAATTTGACGGATAACGGCATCTGCCAATGTTCTACATACATAAATTTTAGCAATTACATTGTTTTCGCAACTTCACTAGACGTTGAATTATATTTTGGGAGACGTGGCCGCTCATTCCATCTTCCAAGACCTCCGAGTTTATCGAGCTCTGTAGCGATTTTTCTCTTAATTACCTTCAAATTCACAGACTGTCTTGCCTTGTGGATTAAGATGTCAAGATATATTGGTGGGCAATCGATGAACGAGTCAAAAGGACCCCCTTGATGGGGTTTCCATGGGCAATAATTTCGGGCAAAAATGCTCGTTTTAACAGGAGATTCCCTCTAAGTTACTCGACCAAGAAGCCGTGCGATTGATGAGCCCGCAACTATGGCTTCCATAATTTTAGTCTCCCCCGTTTGGAGCTCTCCTCTACCGACTGTGTAGCTATGGCAGCCCTCATCCTCACCTCTTCAAACCCTAATCCCCCACCATAATCTAGCCCTCATTCCATAAAAAGCAGTTTTTCAGTCATTTGACCCAGTTCTATTCACAACTTTTTTTCCACTGTTCCATCCGTTTCTCATAAACCCAGTACCGATCTTTTGAGCACCAGTGTATGCGAGTGGTGTCCTTCCTGAGGGATCTTCGACTTCCACTTCAGCAAGCTCTTCATCTCGCAACCTGGTGTATCTCTCTGGTGAATCTCTCCCTGTTCGGAAGATTATAACAAGATGTAAGTCAGCAAACCCTAGTAGCAGATCTCATCGACCATGGCAGGGGAAGAAGAAGCAGTGGGTCGTCTCGCCAATCTCTGCAATAAATTGGGTAAGCTGATGTATGAGAATGATATGACAGTCCTGGATGAGGAAATTTCAGAAGAAAAAATACAAGAATGCCGTTTCTCCCTTGTGGGGCAACTATACAAAAACCCTAATGTTAATTTTCAAGCACTTACAATAGCAATGAAAAAGGCTTGGAAGATTGTGAATGTGGAAGTTAAACCTTTAGAGAATGGGAAAATCAGCTTTCTCTTTAGTAATGAAGGGGACAAAAACCGAGTACTCAAGGGAGGTCCTTGGTCTTTCTCTAACCATTTATTGCTGTTGAGAACTTGGGAGCCGGATACCCCTCCACATTGTTATGAATTTAAAACCTGTGCTTTTTGGGTTAGAATCTTCGGCCTCCCTTTAGAATGGAATTCGGAGCGCATGATAAAGAAAATAGCAAGTTCAATGGGGAAAGTGCTGGAGGTTAAAACAGATGCTAGAGGTCCTGCTTTTCAAAAAATTGGGAAAGCAAGAGTGGAGATGGATGTCGAGGCTGAACTGAGGGTGGGACAATTGATGAGTCATGGGGATAAGAAAGTCTGGCTGGATTTTAAATATGAAAGATTGCCCTTTTTTTGTTACTCTTGTGGGAAAATTGGACATTATGCAAATTATTGTCTAGACATACCTTATGAGGAGGAAAAATTCACAACTGAGCTGGGAGGATGCTTTGGAAGCTGGATGAAAGCAGAAACTTCGAGCACAGCCCATTACGGAAGGTGTTCTACCATGAAGTGTCATTTGAAGCAAATGTAGAAGAGGTTGTTCTGAAACCCCTGGCTGAAGGTATGGAAGTTGGTCAGCCTATTACTCCCACTATCAATCGGCATTTACGGCGGGGAGAACCTAATCACGGCATCACAAATGAGGGGACTATGCACAACTCGGGAAAAGAATACTTATGCTTACCGGTCCGGAGTATGTACAAAATACAAATTTCCAGCCAGCAACTACCACTGAAAGTAACAAAAAGAAAAATTTATCCCAACACAAAACCCACTCTTTCAAGAAACAAAGAAAAAGCAGCACGCAGATGACAACAACTCTGGCTCAAAGAGTGCTGGATGAGACTCAACTCATGGATACCCCTATTCAGATGACTGAAGAAGTGGCAGCATGGGCTGTGGTGGCTAGCCCTAATAAGCCACCAAATGAACCATGAACATATTAAGTTGGAATTGTCAAGGGTTGGGCACACCTTTGACGGTTCGAGAGTGAGAGCCGTTCTTGCTCAATTCGGGCCCTCGCTGGTTTTTCTAATGGAAACAAAAAATAAGGCGAAGTTTGTGAGAGTAAGGAGAAGACTTAACTTTCGGAAGCTGTTTAGTAGTTGATCCGGTGGGTACGGCGGGCGGTTTAGCTCTCATGTGGGATGATCGGGTTACAGTGGAAATTGACTCAATGACTGAAAGCTTTGTCAACCTGAAATGTGAAGAGGGGGACATGGGTAAAAAAATGAGAATTACCTTTGTTCATGCGCCATATACATACTCAAAGAGGTTACAACTTTGGGACAGCTTACGACAGATAAGTTGCACTAATACTCTGCCTTGGGTGTGCTTGGGAGACTTTAATGAAGTGCGTTTTTATTGGGAAAAAGTGGGGAGGAAGATGGCTGAAAATTTCAGAATGACTGCGTTTCGGGATTGCTTGGATGCATGCTCTCTAATGGACATAGATAGTAAGGGATGTGCGTTTACTTGGGCCAATAATAGGGAAGGGGATGAATATGTGAAAGAGCGACTAGATAGAGTAGTGAGTACCATTGAATGGAGGCTGATGTACCCTGAAGCTGAAGCTTTTGCTCTTCCAGCAGTAGGCTCAGACCATAGTCCTATTATCTTGTCTCTTCAACCGACTCAAATTAGAAGGAAAAGAATTTTCAGATTCGAGGCTTTTTGGCTTGACAGTGCTGAATGCAGGGAAGTGGTGGTAGAGTCATGGGAATCTCAAAATCAGCATCAGGTTAAATTGGAAGGTAAACTTCGGGCGGTTCAAAAAGCACTAACCAAGTGGAGTAAACAGAAATTTGTGAATGGCAAGAAGAAAATCAGTCAATTAAAGCGGGATATAGAGGGCCTTACAAATAATGTTTCTGATATCTTTAACAAGGCACTCTTCAAAAAGTTACAAAGTGAAATAGATGAGCTTGGAAGGCAAGAGGAGATGTACTGGGGGTTAAGATCGAGAATAAATTGGCTGAAATGGGGAGACCAGAACACCAAATACTTTCATGCGACAACCATACAAAGAAGACAAAGAAACAGAATTTCTATGTTACAAAACACAGAGAATATATGGCTGGTTGAGCAACATCAGTTGAGAGAACATACTGTGCAATTTTTCAGGGAGTTGTATCAGTCGAATGGACCCCGAAATTTTGAGCCAGTGATAGACCAACTACCTACAAGAGTAACAGATGACATGAACAGACAATTACTTGCTGCAGTTACTATAGATGAAGTCACAGAAGCTGCATTTCAGCTAGGAGCCACAAAAGCCCCCGGCCCAGATGGTCTCAATGGTTTATTCTATCACCATCACTGGGAAGACATCAAATGGGACATATTAAAGGAGGTGGAGGAATTTTTGGCCACTGCATCTCTATCACCAGCACTGAATAAAACAAACATCTCCCTTATTCCAAAGGTCCCGCACCCTGAGAGATTGGACCAGTATCGACCAATTAGTTTATGCAATTTTGGCTATAAGATTATCTCCAAAGTGCTAGCAAATCGGCTCAAACCCCTTCTAACAGAAATTATAGCACCATAACAGAGTGCCTTTGTGGGTGGGAGGCAAATCCAAGATAATATCTTCATTGTCCAGGAAGTATTGCATCAAATCGGAATTAGGTGCGGGAAAAGAAGTTTCAAGCGGTTCTGAAATTAGACATGAAGAAGGCATATGATCGAGTGGAGTAGGACTTTACGGGAGGCGTGCCTTCTGAAAACTGGTTTTGATGAGAAATGGGTGAAATTGGTGATGCAATGTGTTACTACGGTTACATTTAGTGTCAAATTTAATGGCGAACCCCTGCAATATTTTCAACCTTCAAGAGGACTCAGGCAAGGGGATCCCTTATCTCCGTATCTTTTTATTATTGTGGCAAATGTTTTATCCTCCTTGATGAAGCAAGCTGAAGATAATGGCAGCATTACAGGAATCAAGCTAACTAGAAATTGCCCTACACTTTCTCACTTATTATTTGCCGATGACTCAATCTTTTTTATGAATGGTACCATTCTAGAATGTCGAACTGGCTATGATTACGAATCAATCTTTGTCTAGCTCTTTGGACAAGAGATTAATTTGAACAAATCGGGCATATTTTTCAGTAAGGGCTGCCCTCAATCATTGAAAGATAATATGGCCAGAGAATTGAGGGTTCCTATTGTTGATAAAACTAGCAAATATCTGGGTATTCCCTCGGACTGGGGAGAGTCGAAAAAACAAATGTTTGCATGGATCCTAGGGAGAATCAGTTCTAAATTAGAAAGCTGGAAGGAGAAGCTGCTCTCTAAAGCTGGGAAAGAAGTCTTGCTGAAAACAGTGATTCAAGCACTACCTCAATACGCTATGTCAGTATTTAAAATCCCAGTATCTATTTGCAAGGCTATTGAACAGAAAATTGCTTCATTTTGGTGGAAAACTAATGAAAAAAAAGAAGGCATCCATTGGAAGAGATGGGATATTTTGAAGATCAGGAAAGATCGAGGGGGTATGGGTTTCAGAGATCTTCTCTCTTTCAATAGAGCGATGTTAGGGAAGCAGGCATGGCGACTGGTACAACAACCATCTTCTCTTTGGGGCAGACTATTCAAGGGGTTATATTATCCCTACACGGATTTTTGGCATGCAGCAAATGGCATTCGACCCTCATGGGGATGGAGAAGCCTGGTCCTAGGGAGGGATTCTATAGCACCCAAAATTATGTGGAAAGTGGGAGATGGAACTAAGATTAAAATCAGGGAGGATAAATGGCTGCACAGAGGTATTATTGAGGGTCCAGTGCATGTTAATGAACCTTCTCTAGTCTCAGAAATTATAGACAAAGAGCAAGGGAGATGGGATGAAAACAAAATAGGAGCACACTTTGATGAATTATTAGCTGCAGAAATTCTGACTATCCCTATCAAGCCACAAACAGAAACAGATCAACTTGTATGGAATGGCACGCAGGTAGGCAACTATACAGTGAAAAGTGCATATAACTACATCAAGGAGGACAAAGCACAATCTCAGGAGCAACAGGCAACAACTTTTTTTCAACCTCCCCCCTCACTCTGGAAAGACATATGGAATCTGCACACCCCGCCCAAGATAAAAAATTTTATGTGGAATTTATGTAATAATGCTCTCCCAACAAAAGATAACCTTTTTGTTTGGAAGGAAAATATTACCTGACCCCATATGCCCATTATGCAATCTTGAGAGGGAAACGGTCGAACATCTATTCTTGCTATGTCCATGGACAAAACAGATTTGGGACACTGAGCTGCACATTAAAATTTCACGTCAAGGCTTGACAAGGATAGAAGAATGGTTTAGTCAACTCAAAAAGAAGACAATGAATCCTCCAAACCTGCACCTGGTGGCTGTAACGCTGTGGAATATGTGGAAGGCCCGAAATCAGGCGGTCTTTCGGGGTAAAAAACCAGAGGCGTCAGCTATCGTTGACTCGGCACAAGCGATCCTCAAAAGCTACCGCAGGTGGAATCACGGGAAGGGTAGATCTAGAGACAGTGGCGAAGCCGAACCTGAAAATAGAGAAACCGGCATAGACATTAACGAGAACAATACGGAGCGGAGACGGGGAACAACGAATTGGGTGAGGAGCAACAACCTATGACTCCAATGCAGGCACAAAGAGCAGATGCTGGTCTGCGAAACAGGGTTCATGTGTTGAGAGAAAACATGAGATCAACCTTGTGTGGTGAGCTGAACCCAGGTGGTAGAGGAGGGAAGACGGCGAGAACACAACGACGAGAAGAGCACCCTTGGCCCAAAACCTCTAACCCTCGACTTATTAATGCATCCGAATGTGAAACAGAGGAATCCAGGACCAGGAGGCAGAACGGCGAGCTGCGAACCCGACTGGTGGAAGCCGTAGAGGACGAGCAATCTCTTCACAGATCTGAAACCCGAAGAGCCGGACGCTGCGAGGACCCAAGAAGATGGTGGATCGAAAATCGAGAAATCGATCCCTCCCAACTTAGCAACGATTTTTGTCGAATTTCTGGTGAAGCAGAGAGTGAAGTTGATAAAGAATTGACCAGTGGGCCAAACGGAGACCAGCGGACCCGAACCCGACCAGAGGAAGATGAAACGGAAGGTCGATCAGGAAGACGAGCAAGTACGATGAACGGAGAGTGGTGCCTGAGACTGAGAGGTGAGTCGAGCCAGAGCCATCGAGGGCCGCAAATGGAGGGATGCGCTGGTGCAGGGGGCAGAGCAAGCAGATCTGCAACTCGACAAGCTGCTCAGAGGAAAACCCACGAAGTCGACAGATCTGCAACTCGAGCATCAAAACCCTCTCAAACATGGATTCCCCCGCCAGAAGGAGCCTTGAAGATCAACATAGACGGAACATTCTTACCTGGTTCGCTGGAGAATTCTGTTGCCTGCATATGCCGTGATTCGGAGGGGAGGATGGCGGAGAGGCTAAAGCAATAAGAGCCTCCTCCCCTTTGATGGCCGAAACCCTAGCACTTTGGGAAGCCCTCAACTATTTCTACCCTAAAAGACACGAAGTACTTCTCTTTGAGTCAGACAGTTCGCAACTTGTTAAAGCAATGACCAGTTCAGAGCAGTTAAGTTGGGAAGTTCAACCGATTATCAACAAATGCAAGGAGAAAATGCAGGCCTTCTCACATGTTCAGATAGCCCATTGCTCTAGAGAGGCCAATTGTGCTGCAGATTGGGTAGCTAAAGCCCATAGGAACAACTACTTATTTCTGAATTGGGTTTTATCACCTCCACAAACTTTATGGGACCTTTTGTGTAATGACACCCCGTTACTGGGCGCATCATCTTTAATTACGTAATGAAATGCTTTAGCTTTTGACCAAAAAAAAAAAAAAACAGGAGATTCCCTCTTCTATTCTTCTCTCTTTCATACTGCATTTACACTTGCTTGTACGGCTGCCTGTGCCCCTCTTTTCGATTAGCATCTTAGCACAGCAATACATGGGAAATTTCTGCGAAGCACAAATCTATTCTTCTCTCTTTCACACTGCTTTTACCGTTACTTCTACAGCTGCCTATGCTCGCTCTTTTCGATTCGCATCTTAGCGCAGCAATACATGGGAAATTTCTGCGAAGCATAATTCTATTCTTCTCTCTTTCATACTGCTTTTACCCTTCTTAGCACAGCAATATATGGGAAATTTCTGTGAAGCACAATTCTACCCTTCTCTCTTTCATGTTGCTTTTACTTTTGTACGGCTGCCTATGCCCGCTCTTTTTGACTTGCATCTTAGCACAGCAATTCATGGGAAATTTCTGGGAAGCACAAGACGGACAATGCTATCAACTCTAGCCAAAATTGAAGCACTTTTAGCATTTTCTTTTTATTCATGTCGGAGATAAATGAGGAGGTCCGGAATATTCAAATAAAAAATTCCCTTCTATGAAATTGAGGGCGCATTCGTATTTTCCACTATTTTTGCCCCAGCGTGCCAAGAATATCTTCAGAAACATGGAAAATGTCCTTTTAGGAGTCGTAATGGGTGGCGTCCTCCGTTTTTTTTGCGGGTCATTATTGAGTGGTTGAAGAAGGAATTTCGATCTTATGACTTGCAATTAACTTGGCAGCATCTTGATCTAAATGTGTAATGTGCATTGCATTATGTCCTACACTTTTTGACATGGCCATTCAATAAATGATGGAGTTCATCACCACATCATTGACTAGTGCTCTAAATGCCCGATAGTTGTTATTAAAACTGCATGAAATACTCAATAATTAATAGCAATGTGATAGTGATATCTAAATTCTTGCTTAAGGTGCATTATCAAAATTGACATTTAAATACATTTAATTAGGTCCAACAACTTTGTTACAACCCGCAATGCTTTTCTGAATTTTGAATTGATTCAATTAGAATGCTAAACTTTTGTTTATGGTGTGTGTAATTGATTCATCCCTGGAACTTCTGCGTGAAATTATTTTAATATGTTTCATATGGCACACGCCCATTGATTATCCTAAAGGAAATTTCTAAAATGGACAACAATCTACAAAAGCCAATGAATTGAAAAAAATTATACAAATAGATTTCCCATGTGTAACAATTATCTGAAATTATAGATAAATGATCCACATTCGGTTTTTATGTGTCATTCATCTTAAACAAACAAATTTGCTTAGTCCCTTTAATCATTCTTATTCATCGAGGTGTGGACACCTGGAGTGCCAAAACTTGGCACGGAGGGACACTTAAGTACCAAAACTTTGGAAAGGTACACGTAAGTGCCAAAATCAGAGTAAAATGGATCACTTAAGTGCCACTCCGACCAAATTGCTGATGTGGCAATTTTCCGGCTAGATGAGTACAAAACGGCGTTGTTTTGCAAGCCGACGTGGCGAGAAAATGCAAAAACGACGTCATTTGTCTACGATGTGTAAATAATTAATATAAAAATTAATTAAATTAAATTTAAAACTAAATTTATTTAAAATATTCTAAAAAAATTTAAAATTAAAAAGGGGGCCGAAGGGAGTCCACTGAGGGTTCGCCCCCTCTTTTTTAATTTTTTTAATTTTAAGTTTTTTAGAATATTTTAAATAAATTTAAGTTTAAATTAAATTAAATTATTCTTTATATTAATTATTTACACATCGAGACAAAACGACGTTATTTTACATTTTCTCGCCACGTCGCGTGCAAAACGACGCCGTTTTTGCACTCACCTCGTCGAAAAATTGCCATGTCGCAATTTGGCCGGATTTTGGCCGGAGTAGCACTTAAGTGATGCGGTTTACTTCGTTTTTGGCACTTAAGTGTATCTTTCCAAAGTTTTAGCACTTAAGTGTCCCTCCATGCCAAGTTTTGGTACTTGAGGTGTACTTCTACCCTTATTCATCATATCAACTAGTGAGAAGTACGGAAAATTTTGCTGTTCTTTTCAAAGCATAGCAAACAAATCCATTCTCCATTTCTCATGGTTTCCATTGAATCACAAAGAAGGCACAAAAAGTTTATCCTATTCCGAAACCCTTTTCAAACTTAAGACGATATTGAATATTTGAAAATAATTTAAGAACCTTGTTAATTTATAACCAATCGAAAGTTTTGGAGCGACAATGCTCCTCAGCCAAAGCGTAGGACCTACTTGATAAATTGAAAGGCCGGGCATATCATTAGACGTTAACCGACAATGTTGAATTTCAGGACCAAAATTCGAAAACTAGTGGTCTCACCGCCCCTATATTTGATGGTACATTCATTAACGAAATCAATTGGATTTGCAATTTTCAAAGAGACTCAAAAATTAAATTGAAATTCGTATTGGATGATAAGATTAAAAGCATATGACCATTCCGTTTGCACAGCCACAAGCATTTGCCTTTTATTGATCGAACCTTGTTGCTTCGACGTTGGAAACAGGTTTTTTTTCTCCTCGTATATCCCTATGCAACAGAAGTCTGAAGGAACTATCAGCTGTCGGCAAACTGAGTAGCTTCATTCGGGGTGCATAAAATTTTTTATTGAAATCGCGGACAATCTGTTGAATACATCAGAAGAGGGATTTGCATATAGATGAATCGCACAAAGGGATATCACTTGCTTACTTCAAGCCAACTGAAAAAAGGGTGAAAGAGTCCTGGCAGCTCTATATCACTTTCCTTAATAGGGCCGTCTATTAAAATATATCTAGAATTTGAGCCCATTAAACAAAGCCCGACTAATGAGAATGCGTGAACTCGACCACATGCAAGTCAAAAATTGGCATACGAGAATTGGCTGGCCAAGATTTCAAAAAGCATGAAGAAAAATCAATTACACGTGACTTGCCTTCTCCAAGTCCAATTTATCGTGCATGTTGGATTCTTTGGCATGCTGAATTTGTTGCCCTAGAAGAAGGGGCTCACACACACATACATATATATACGTGATCATATTTTACTTTAGATTAATTTACTTAGGTTCAAGAACTTTATTATAATATGCAATGCATTCATGCTTTCACATGATTTGTTTAGATGTCCTACACTTTTGTTTAGTATGTGAAATTGGTCCATCTCTAGAACTTTAGTTTGTTCAATTATGCCTCTTGAAATTCTTTTAGTATGTTCATGTGTATTATGCCCGTTGATTATCGAAAGGAAATGGTCACAATGGACAACAACCAACTGAAGTCGCTGGATAAAAAAATTATACATATGGATTTCGTGTGTGTAATATGTATCCCAAACGATAGAAAAATAATACACATTCATTTCTTATGTGTAATTCATTTGAAACAAAAGATTTGCTTGGTCACTTTAAATGGTGATTTTTATTCATTATCCCAAAATATCTGCTAAGTGTGGATTTTACTGCTCTTGTCAAAGCTTCGCCAACATTCCATTCTCCTTTAACATATTACGCTTGGATCGGGGAGAAAGCACATTATTTTGTTAAGTGAGAGGTTTCATCCTTATCTGGAACCTTTTTTTGAACTTAAGAATGATATTTGAATATTTGCAAATAATTTAGAAACCTCATTAATTAAAAACCGATAACAAGTTCAAGAGGGACAATGCTCCTTGGGCAAAGTTAAGGACTTACTTAAACAAATCGAGAGGTCGTGACATCATACTTGTAAATGAACAATGGTGAATTTTTTATGACTGTTAATGTCTTTGGACTTCGTTAGCATTTGCAGTGAATGAGGAGACCAAGGGACTCGAGAGAGATGAGAGGATGTATTTGGATTTCTCGCCAAAGTGAAGATTTCTTGAATATGACTAGAAATTAAAGTTATTTGATATGGAATCGACACTAGCTTCATTTTTCGGACACTCAAAAGTGTTTGTAGGGGGCTTGGAAATGGAGACGGACGACTGGAGGATGCAAGAAGCTGGGCCCACTAGCACCTGCGCAAACCAGGTAACTAGGCGAGGACTTGGCCAAGAAGTGGCAGGGTTGCCGGACACCCGGCAAACCTCCAAAGCCTTGGTGTTTTCCAACGTAGTGCCCAAGTGTCCGGGCCTATTTTGGTAAAAAATTCAGCCCCCTATTTTTATGTATATTTAATAAATAATTTGTGAGCAATCTAAAGAGCTTTTAAGAAGAGAGTGTAAGAAAGTTCCTTTCTTAAGGTTGATTCTCGTGGACTGGTGTTTCATTTAGGGTTGAAAAACTTGTGAGTGAGTGTGATTATGGGACTGTAATCTTCTCTTTGCCAATTGTAGTAGAACCATCTCATTGATATCTCTGTACAGTAGTTACATCGCATAATAATATAAAATTTTTCGTGTTTAGATTTAAGTTTTACAATCTAATTCTCGCTCAAATTATTTTGTTTATATATCCGCGTCAGTTATGACAATGGTTAATGCAAAATTCAAACTATGCAATTCAACCGAAATAAATCTCCCAAGAATAGCAAGGTCGGTTAAACTAGAGGTGAAATCACATTCGATTTCGATTTAAATTGAAATCACGTGAGCAAATCGGTGAAGCTGATAAAAGAAGACCAAGACACATTAGTCTGATACCGTTCCACGCGTAATTGATTACCATACCTAGAAAATGCAGATAATGTCAAACAAGGACTCACGATCATGATTTTCCTACCCCCATGGGGAAAAGAAATAGAAAGAAGAGAGATTCTCTAAGTCTTAGTCTTTTCCTTATTTATCACGGAAAATTCTGTAAAATATGAAATGAACCCAAGTGATGCAGGTTCTGCAAGAAGTGAGCATGAGAACGCGGAGACAAAAGAGTAGATTCACCATTCTTTGATCTGATAAACTAAAGCTCTAGAGAATATTCAGCCAATTGGAACAATGCCTGTCTTATGTCTAACAAAATTAAACATCAGCAAATACATTCCAAGTCTTTGCTCTAGTCCACGTTTTTAGTGAAGGTGAGATGGCGATGGGAGTCGCTTAAAGTTAATTGAAGAACTAATAACAAAATATCAAGACTTCTTTTGAGCCTAATAATGTTTTTTTTCCTAATTTTTTTGGCATCTTAATTAGTCATTCCATCATCGCGATGACCTCCTCTCATTTGTATTCAACCCTGCACGAAATGCTTTAGAAAAGACTCTCACTATTGCTGAAAAAACATGAAAAACCCTATGAGCAGATGGTCTTGCAGCCAAAATAATTGGAAAACACCGGTAGTTGCTTAAGTTGTTCTGTCGGATCCACATATTCCATGGCATTAGTTCAACTTCCTGCTACTTTTATGAAACCTTCACATGCATGATTCTATAATCACTGGATATCATGTAAAAGGAATCAGGACAAGAGGCGATTCATTACAATGACCTATTTTGAATGCGGATGTTGAATTTGGAGTGTGTTCAACTCACTAGACCAAATAGAAGACCTCATGAGAGCTTGTATAACAGCTTTATACAAGAATTACAGATTGAGAATGGCCTGGAGACCAAATTAAATACTAATAAGGTTGGTATACCACCCAGGACATTAATCTTGTCTTCATTAATAATATACAATGGATATAGTTGTTCAATGACCTGCCTAGAAGAATTGACAATTGCAAACCTCGTGTAATAGGAATCGAGACAAAAGGCGATTCATTACAATAACCTATTTTGAATGCGGATGTCGAATTTGGAGTGTGTTCAACTCACAAGACCAAATGGAAGACCTCGTGAGAGCTTGTATAACAGCTTGATACAAGAATTACAGATGGAGAATGGCCTGGAGACCAAATTAAATACTAATAAGATTGGTATACCACCCAGGACAATAATCTTGTCTTCATTAATAATACACAATGCATATAGTTGTTCAATGACCTGCCTAGACGAATCGACAATTGTAAACCTCATGTTCAGAATGTTAACTGAATCTAATATTCTTAGTAGAGAGCTTTGAATAAGATGGGAAACCCAAGTTGAATTGCTTTTTCTCAATAAATATCCTTGTAAAGAATCAAAATTCACAACTCCATTACATTTTAGGAATCTGTCCGTCCAACTGAGGTTCTCTTGATTTTGTATGCAAGGCCGGCTTTGGGATACAGAAGAATAATCCTGTTTCATGCTCATGCAGGTATCATAGCAGTCAATAAAGCACGATCCCACATAACTTGAACAGTTACTGAAATTGCACAATTTGTACTAGTTCGATGATCAAACACTTCCGTAACAGATTGTTACAAAGTAGTTCTTTCTGAAGTTAACAAGCGCTTGGTTCTGCAACTTAGCAATACCTGTACATACATTAACAGAGAGTTCCTGCAAGCGTTATGTCTATGAACAATAGTAGAACAGATTCAAACCACAAACTCAACCATGTTTTGTTCACTTTTCATCAACACATTCTTCGTTGTCTTCTTCTCCATCTTCATCAACTTCTTCACTTTCATCTCCTTCCTCATCATGGCATCCTTCTTCTTCTTCTTCTTCTTCTTCTTCTTCAACATGGTTGTTGCTGTCATCGTTATCATCATTTTCCTCATAAGTGTCCACCTGATTTGCCTGCGAAGGTCAAGTGCAAAAAAGTACATATCAATGCAAAATAACTTGACACTCACGAAAACTCTTCCCATGCCAAGAGCCCAACTTAAATTTATAGCACAAACCAGAGCAAATTCTGGACGAAATCATCTAATTTAGTCTTGAGAGAGAGACTAACAGAGCTTACAAGGTTGTAGATATATCATGAAAGCTAGGACTGACAAACTAAGAGAAGCAGCAACAGCCAAATCTTTGCATATCACTACCACACTTTCATTGTGGTTCAACCATTCGACCTGACAAAACAATGACAAGAATCTGAATTTCGAAGCATAACATACAGACAGATTTAAACATGAGGGCATTAAAGATATGACGCTTAACTGCTTATTAGTAAAATGAAGCAAGTAAACGTACAGGAATCTTTTACATTCAGAGATTCTTACACAAAGGGCCCAAGAGAAAGTGGAAAAGAAGAGAAAAGAGAGCAAGCACATATACAGGCTTTTCGAGTTTGAATGTCTCCGTTCACACTCTCCAATCTGCTACCTTTACTTGAAAGCCATTAGCAGGTGCGCAGAGAAATTGATCTAGATGACTATTCTCGAGAAAATTATAATGCCTGCCAATTCTTTTCACTGAAGCTTTGATCTACTGCAGTTGAATGATCATGTAATGACCGTGCAGGAACACTGACCAGCTGCTCCATCATCTGCAACTGATTGAACGTAGCAATCTGCACCAACTGTAGAAGTTAAATATATTTAAAATGGCGATGGATGATTGATGAACGTGTCATCTGAGTAAATTCCTTCTTTACAAACTTTTCTGAACCAATTCCAATTACTGGTCAACCATGACAAATAGGGACGTAATTCATTTGAATGCGACATAGTAGAAAAGTATCAATCACCTGATTAAAACGTCAGAATACAGCAGTTTTTGCTCCCTGGCCAGCCACCCTGATGTGCATAAGTAGAAATGTCAAAAGGATTTTTCCAGCTGAATTCAACTACTAAAGGAGCTCATTTATCTTCATTGATTTTGAGGGATTAGACGAAAGAACAACTGCAGATATACTCTGAATCCCTATGATGTTAGGCGTTTATCAGCACGACAAAGGATGCCGGATGAGGGGGAAATCAGAGTAAAAACTATTTAAAATAATAAATTTTTTTTAGTCGACTGAATGGATTTTGATGAAGAAATTCAATGCTCCTCTAAAATCTACCACTAATAAACAAGATTCAGATGACAAGACACTTGGATTATCGAAATCCAGTAGAGTCAATTTAAATCATCATGAGAAAATATAAGAGGTGAGATGGAAGTAAAAAAATGCTTGTGCTGCATCTATGAGTATTTAGACATGCAATGAAGTGACCCTTCCTGATAATCAGGTCACTGAATATAACTACAGGTAAACCGGTCATTCTTAGAATGGGAAAGTAGTTCGCTCCAGGTATTGCAGTAAAACTAAGATACTGCATGACACAGAGCTTCCAGTTTTCGCCGAAATTCACAGCCATAAAGAATACCTAGATGGTAAAGCAAACACATCATTGAAGTTTCCAACACTAGAAAAGAATTTTGGAATGGAAGGGTCTTATTAATTACTAAAGTTTGCAAAACTCAACCTGCTTATACCTTTTACTCTGTATCAAGCATTGCGAAACATTAAGGTGTTTCTGCTTTTTACATAGGGTTGACTCTTCTGTACACTTATGCCAGTTTGTGCCCCAAGATTATACCACAGGCATTTGCCTTTTATGGATTGAATCTTGTTGCTTTTATATTTGAAACAGATTGTTTTCCTCACTATATCCCTACCCAACAGAGTCTCGAAGGAACTATCAGCTGTTGCCAAACTGAGTAGCTTTAAGCTGAGTGCACAAGATTTTCGAACAAAATCGTGGACTATCTGCTGTATACATTAAAAGACGAAACTGCAAATAGATGAATTGCATGAAGAGATAATGAAGAAAAAGTGCACAAGAGTCCTAGCTGTGCAATGTCGCTTTCTAAAACAGGGCTGTGCGAATTGATTAGAAGCAAACAATACTTGTCGAGCAGAGTTAAATGTGCAAGAGACGTAATTCAGATTTCTCAGCGACCAAGGCATAGCGGTTTAAACTTTAACGACAAGGAGATTGATGGAAGCAACCAACCCCTCAGTCGTTTAAAAATTTTATGCTCAGCGTTGGTGTGAAAGGGTAATAAAAGCGAACCTATGTGATTAAATCTAGCGATACTTCTCTATCCTATTAGAATGAATATGTACGCAGTAAGATTGTATATCAGGCATTCCTGTCAGGAAGACAGAACTTTCCAATCATTATAATAGTTGGTGGTCAAAAGAGGTGGCAAGCAAAATGAAATTCACAGGAGTGGGTGAAGGTACACGCAATCAATATCTGTCCTGTGCTTATTATTGAAGCACATTGAAACTCTAGATCTGTCAATGCCTAATTTTGATTGAAGCACAATAAACCTAAAAAATAAATGGTTATACTACTAAAGTGACCGTATATATATTGAATTGTAATGCGGGTTGCTTCTGGAAATGACACCATACTCCTGCAGGTAATGTAGTTTTCCTGTGAGGAAAAAACAAAGATCACTACAAGGTTCATTTTCATTTCCTCCTTTTGTCTTTAGCAGATCTTCTTCAATAGCTAAGCAAATCTTACTTAGAATATAACACCTCTGCTTTCTACCATCTAAATGAAATTTATACCCCAATTTGAAATCCTAAGGGTATGTACATTTCGTGTTACGCTTCACATCATATATATCCTCAAAAACTAAAACACAAAAATAAAAACCATTAAATGAAAATGGCTTTCAAAAAATTTCATCATTTATAGGAGAAGAACAAAAGCTGCAGCAAATTACAGCGAGCGAACGCAACATTATGCTCTCACGCAGCGTTTGAAGTTTTTACTCTTCACCATCATCATCTATTAATTTTCTTTTTGGTCAAGATCATCGTCTATCAATTTAGTTAACTTGAAATTGCCATTGATCTCGATCAGGCTAATCCTCTTGGATTCCTTTAGGTCTAGACATATTAATGAGACCAATAGTGTATCGAAGAGGTACTAATTCACCAACTCGGATCTCAAGCGCACTACATGTTGGCCCAAATCCATGGCCGATGGTATTTGATCACAAGAGCAGTATGTCCACAGTTGATGCATTCGGGAGCTCCACCCGGACCTTCAAAGCAAGGTCCCCGAGGAAATTGCATCGAACTTGACAACCGAGGCTACTTTCGAGCCCGAGTTGACATCGATGATCGGGTCATTGAAGAGGACTACAGGTGACCTGGTCATTTTTATACTTGGAAAGTAGTTCGGTCCAAGTACAGCGCTAAACTAAGATACTGCATGACACGGAGCTACCATTTATGGCCGAAATTCACAGCCATAAGAACTATCTTGATAGTAAAGCAAACACATCGTTGAAGTTCCCAATGCTCGAAAAGAATTTCGGAATAGAAGGGTCTCAGCCATTACATAAGCTCCAATAAGTGAACCACACGTAAGAATAGAACATTCTTGCATTTTACCATGAAGGTTATGCCCCGATTTGAATTCCCCAAGGTATTGATTGAATTCCCCAAGGTATTGACATTTAAACTCACACTCCATATCATATATATTCCCATATTCCCAAAAAGCTCAAGAACCAAAAAAAGAAAAAAGGGTTAGATGATGCCTTTCAAGTTTTCACTTATTAGCTTTGGGTGTTCAAAATCAGTAACAGAAAATGGAATGTAAAAATAGAGCATATAAAGTTAGAAAAAGAGCTGAAGCAAATAACACCGAGCAAAAACAATATCATCCTTTTACACAACCTCTTGACTTGCACTGTATGGGGTATCATAATCTGAACAATCTGAACAATGACTACTTGCCTGGCTTGATGTTTCTGAAAAAAACTTAAAAGGACAAATTGATAAAACCATCACACCCCAACTCTACAAACATAGGAAAAATGGCACAATTGTCCTTTGATCCAAAGGACTAGTCTCATACGAGTTACCAATATAAACCTGCTATCAAAATATATATCATTAATATCTCATAGGAATAATAAGTTGGTTACATGACTAGAGTTCTAAAATCCACCAACAAAATATATATATCTCCAAGGACTGACAAACTAAACCCAAAAAGTACCATCACAAGTTATACGTACAATTATCTCAAGTTATACCCAAAACCCAAATTCCTAAGATTCTTCCACTAATGTAGTTTTCCTCTTATTTGTCGGCAGCTGAAAAAGAATTGCAATGAATGGTATAAGCATACCACCTCTTGATAAATAGTACATTTCTCAACAAATAGAGCATAAACTATTCACAGTATAAACAGCAACAGAAACACAACCAAATCCAGTATATAATATATGAAAAAGTCTAAATATGAGTTACATCACTCTAAGAACATTTGCAACATATTAGAAAAACGCTCATTCGATCAACAATATTTAAGCAAACATCTGTGGTCTAGTCTATTGATCACTCTACTACTTCATATTAAATTATAGCCATGTCTAACGCCCCATGACAAGGCTTACCAAGATATCCTCCTAGGCATAGGTCTCCACTAATCTTAGCTAGTGACTTTGGACATACAAGACATCTTGAGAACATGTATGCTTACTCACATCCCTTCAATGATTTCAGATCATAGCGACAAGAGGATAAAACTATCAACATAATCCTATCTACAACAAACCCATTTCAAAACTCATTTAATAAACCGGAGTAAAAAATCGATACAACCCTTCGCAATTCCATCCACAAGAAGAATACATTCATGAAAAATTTCTCAAACAATTTCATAAATAATAAACTCTCCAACCATCTCAGGAGATATTTTACTATGCTATTTCAAATAACCAAAGGGTATTAAATGCAAGATCTAGCTTTATACAACAAAAATGTTCTAAACACCATTTAAAAAAAAATCATAGCGTGCAATGTTCTCATTCATAACTTATGGCATATGTAATATCTATGATTTTCAAGCCGTGAGTTTACAAATCAGAGAAGAGATAAGTACCACTCCTCGCTAACCAAAAGCTAAATTAAAAGTTTTACCACCTGAAAAGCTAAAAAATCATATCAAAGAAAGCATTAACCAAATGTGAAATTTACATATAACCTCAACTAATCTACAAGGTGACACTAATTTTTGGAGTCAAAACATCTAGTATGAGTCGACAAAAACGCCACACAAGCATCAAACTTGCTACAGCAAACAGAGTAGCAATTTCGTCTTACGTTGTGAATTTTGGCATGTCATACATCTCTACTAGACTCCATTTTAAGTGAATTTACAGTCAAACGAGAGCTCATTTAAGTACTAAAAGACCCAAAACTCCTTAGAGCCAAAATTTGGCCGACAACTGATGAAATTAAAATCTCAAGAATCAACCCGACAACCCTAAAACCCGAATCGATCTGAAATTACAACTTAACAGAGCAAATTTCTTTGATTTCATTAGATTTATCAAGGTTTGGAATTTCTTACCGAGTGCTTCAAAACGGTATGAATCTAGCTCGCCGTGGCCTCCAAACCGAATCACAGCAAAAGCCCCCTTCCGCTCACTCTCAGATTCCCCTCTTCTCTGATTTCTTTCTTTTGCCGAGTCGCTCCTCTCTCGTTTTTCTGCTCTTGATTTTTCGTACAAACCAGCTCCAGAAGAGAACGCGAAGATGGGCTAAGGACTCTTGGGCCTAAATTTTCTATTCCATGAGAGGCCCGTAGTCGAGGAGGCTCGTAGTCGAGGAGGCCCGTTTATAGCTTTGAAGACCAAGTACCACCTAATGACGGGCAGTTCCAAACACTCGTACTTTGTACGGTTGGTATCTTTTGCAATGATTCACAACTATGGACCTTCAACACCCGTAGCTTCTCTTGCTTCGGAGCATTAGGGTTGGGCCTTTCCGTGGAACTGCAGTCTCCAATTAAAGGCCATTCAGATGCGATCTCAATTAGTTGCAGGCAGTCCTTTACCCACAGCGATTGGTGCTCCTTTAGGCTCGATACATTGGATATCCTCATGAGCGACTCGCCCTTGCTCATGTTCACTTGCTTTAAGTTCTCTAGCTGTCCGAGCACGTTGTCAAACTCAATCTCTCTTAATGGACATTCGGTGAGGCTTAATATACACATATTGCCCAGGTTGGAGAACAATGACCATGCTATTGGGGTCTTCACACCTCTTAACTGCAATATTTCTAAATTGGATGGAAGCCCGGTCAGAGATTGTTGGTCTGCACAAGTTATGTCAAGAAACTTGAGCTGAGAAAGGGCGCTCAAGTCAGTCGAATGCATGTCGGAATCGGAAAATCTCACCTGCAACAAAGACAATTTATGAAGCCTTCCAAGCCACTCTAAGTTCGGATGTACAATTTGTCCTCGTTTAATTATGGAAAACTCACAACTAAGATTACAATCACTTATTGTCAGAGAACCTAAATTAGTGAGGTTCGAGAGGTTTGGTATTGCTTGCAACGATGAAGACGTTAGTCTTAGACTCGTTACACTTGTGGGGAGAGTTGGTAGTAACTGAAACTCCACACAATGCCATAGATTTAGTTCTCTGAGGTTAAAGAGCCGATTGATTGTCATTGGCAGTCTACTAACCTTTGTCTTGGACAAGTCCAAAGTCTCCAATTGGGATAGTCCTGCTATTTCACTAGGAATTTCCCCCTCGAGATTGTCACACTTGTTGGCACTTAGCTCCTCAAGATTCTCCAGAGTCCCTGTGCTCTTCGGTAGCTTTCTTATCTTACTAGAAGACAAAATCATGAGCTTCAACCGTCTAAGGTTGCCAATTGAATGGGGTAATTCTGTAATAGGTGTCGAAGATACATCCAATTTGTGTAGCGATTCTAGTCTTCTGATGGAATCTGGTAATGCACTTATACCAGTGCCTCCTAAATCCAAATGGAGGAGCGATCTCAACTCTCCAATGAAATCTGGTAATGCACTTATACCAGTGCCTCCTAAATCCAAATGGAGGAGCGATCTTAACTCTCCAATGGAATCTGGTAATGCACTTACACCCGTGTATTGTAAATCCAAATGGATGAGCGATTTCAACTCTACAATGGAATCCGGAAGCTCTCTAAGGTTGCAACACTTACTTAGAGATAGATGCTTCAAACCCAGTAGCTCTCCTATTGAGGGTGGAAGTTTTCTAACACCATCCTGATTTTTTATATTCAGCACCAACAAGGATTTCAAACCACCAATTGAGTCTAGTAATGGAGGGACAGTTGGAGAAATATTTCTCTGCAATAGATGACCGCTCCCATAGATTTCCAAATACTTCAGGCGGCCTAGTTGATTAATAGAGCTATCGATTTCTTCCAATCTTGTACAATTTTTGAGAACTAATTTTTTCAAATTTAGGCACTTGGAGAAGTCAGGTGTTCTCTTTAAATAAACGCAGCTTGCTAGATATATAACTTTCAGGTTATCATTTACCTATAAAAAAAATAATTATTGAGGAAAATAATGGCATCAGCAAAGGTCAACTCAATGTAACAAATGCGTACACACATAAAGGAAAAAAATGAATGCATTATCTAAAACTATACCATGCATGCTCCCCAGCCATTCCAGTCTTCAGTAATATCACTCTCTAAAAGCTTGAGAACGGCCAAGTTCCTTAGACATAAACCAGTGGCATGTAGGTTTGAAGGGCAATGACGCCAAGAGAGCCATGTCAAATTAGAGAGAAGATTTTCGAAGTCTCCTACAAAGTTTCCGCCATTCAATTCAAGGAACCTTAGACTAGGTAGCCTTGACAATTCACCACTCTTGAAATTATGCCCGTCGCCAAGTCTTGCGAGTTTGAGTGCTACAATACTTTCTGTTCCCTAATATTTCCAGAGCAACAAGTTAACAACATGATTGAACTATTCAGAGTAAGTACTAAATATCAAAATAGGGAACATATATCTAAATTCAACTAATAATAAACATGAGTGTACCAACAAAAAAATGGGGCACATAGATATTATCTTATACAAAAAGGGGCAAATTCCATGAATCATTATCTCTCCCGCTTGCATGGGAGTTGTAATGTAAAAATTAGTTCCTTTGGAATGCCGTTCATTTCTCTCAAATCATGCAAAATCATCAATGTCTTGTGTACAAAAATGAGCGAACATTTCAGTCGAAAATAAACTCTAAATACACATAACTGCATGTTCAGTTTTTTCATAAGCAATCAACTTCTTTACTAAGACATACCATGTTATTCTGAACCACTTTTAAGGCGATCGTCGGACACCACAACCTGCTGCGCTTTCCAAGAACTGTAAAGCATTCTTGTCGGACAATCTCTCTTCCAAGATCTCTCAGTTGGTCATGCATCCATAGTCTATCATCTTTGAGTTTTATCAAAGATGAACGAATAAGAACACGGAGTCCAGTATGTGGAAAAAAATTACAAGCTTTCCACATGTAATATGTGGGGATTCTTTCTTCACCAATGCAATGACATGCGATATTAAGAAAAATTTGTTTTTGCTCATACTCCAATTCTTCGTAACTTATCAACAACTTTTTCTGGACATCTTGATTGGGCACTTCCTTCAACTTCTTCAATGTTTCTTTCCATGTTTTCTTGCCTTTTGAATGGAGTAAAGAACCTATGACCTCGAGAGCCAATGGTAGTCCTCCAGTGGTTCCAACAATTTCACCTGAAATTTCGATGTAGTCATGTGGAGGTGAATCACTTTCAAAGGAGTGCTCGCTAAATAGTTGAAGAGCATGGTGAAACTGCAATTCCTTCATTTCATAAAAAGAGAAATCTTGGTGGATAATATTGTCATCTAGGGTGTCGGTTTCAGGAGCCAAAAAGTTGGTGTTTCTAGTTGTGATAATAATTCTGCTTCCCAAACCAAATCAACTTGACTCACCAGCTAGCTTCATGAGATTGTTTCTCTCGTCCATGTCATCAAGAACAATGATGACTTTCTTATCACCGAGTTTTTGTTTGATCACATCCCTCCCCTCATCAGCATCGATAACTTTAGGATGTTGAATACTAAGAATGTCATGTGATAATTTCTTTTGCAGACTTAAAATATCGCTTTTACGGATATCTGAAAGAAAGCTACAACTTTGGAACTGGGAGGAGATATGTTTAAAGATAGCCTTAGCAAGAGTTGTTTTTCCGATACCGCCCATACCGTGTATCACCACAAATCGTACATCAGAAGTGCCTAGGCCTAACAAATTCATAACGGTTTCCATCTGATTGTGAATTCCCACCAAGCTGTCATACCAGTTTCTCTGCGCAACCGTCAGCTTACCAAAAACTTCTTCCAAAACAAGGGTTATCAGTTTCTCTTGGCTGCCATATACATAATGCAACCGTCTGAGTTCGAGAAACCACAAACGCGCAGAAGCATAAATATGCTAAACCAGAAATTTTAATTGTTAAAACCAAGGATAAATTATCAATTTATTTCATATTCAGTCCTCCCCAAGCCGAGAAGATTGATCTCAGTTACAGATAACAATGGTTGGAATTTGATGTGGGGGGCGGTTCTGAAGAGTTTTTAGATGGCCAAATCAGCGAAGTTTTAATGTGCGATGTGGCCATCAAAACTAGCTCCATAGCCAAGTGGGCGAACCGAACCAATTGTTTTGGTTCATGCCGTGCATCTAGTATGACAAAGGGTGAAAAAGGACCAAATTGCAGATTAAGTAGGGAGAGCATTCTTGAGTGGAACCAACACCGTGGAGGACGTCAATACTTTTAAGTGCGGAGTTTGTGGCACCACAGCTCCACATCGAATGGACACACCCTTTTGAACTATTCGTGGGTAAGGTTCACCATGAAATGATTACTCTGAAATTCAATTGTAATAGGAATTACTACAAGGAAGAACGGCATAAGATGAGATAAAAACTGCATGCAAAAGTGCAGTCAATGGATCGGTTACGAGTTCTGAAAGATTTTTGTGCCCGATGAAATGGACTTCATAAAAACGAACATGATAATTTGCATAAGCATTTCAACTTCCATTTGGCTTGAGAATATTTGTTGGAGGCAGAGAGGGGAGGGTGTTGATCTATATATTGAGTTTTTGTGATTAAGAAACAATGATCTAAATTTAAAAATGAAAGTACAGAAGTTGTCTTTAATTACCCGTAGTCTTTTAAGTTCCATCCCTTAATTCTAGCGACTTCTCTAAGGGCCTCCTCCCACTGCTTCGTTGTATCTTCACCAAACTGTCTCCTATGCTTTCGCGGGGCCTTACCATATGATCCAGTTCTGAGCTTAAGATCGGATGCATCCACCCCATAGAAGATGGGCAAGATCACTTTCTCATCTCTCTTCCTACACTCCACCATGTATGCGACCTCACGGAGACACCATTTACTGGAAGCATAGTTTTTAGAGAAGATCGGTATGTAGATTTTCGAATTGGAGATTGCTCTCAAAAGCTCGCCTCCGATCTCTTCCCCAACACGGAGCTCTTCATCATCTTTGAAGACACAAATCCCGGCTCGGATCATGGCCGCGTAGAGAGAGTCCATGATGGTTAACCGAGTGTCGAGCCCTCTGAAGCTCAAGAACACCTCGTAGTCCCTCCTTGATGATGATGTAGATTCACCAACGAGGGGGAGAGACTTTCCTTTGGGACATTCCATTCCTGTGATCTTTGGTTGCAGAAGCGATATCAAACTATTGTGCTTGTTCGAAATTGCAACTTATAAGAGGAACGGTAGACTGATTTTTTTTTTATCCCAAAACAACTATTGACTGATTCAGGCTCACCGTGAGCAACGGAAGATGCAAAGAAAGATCTTGCATGCTTCAACGAAATCACCTTCCTTTTCCAGAGAACCAAGGAGAGCCATCGTCTTTCGCAGTGTAGGCTCTTCGGGTGTCTTTTGCCCCTAATGACCGGCGCAGAGACCGACCGACAGGAGATGCGAATACAGATCACTTCTGCACGCGTCCATTAAATTACCTGCTTACTTCGCGGGCCGGCTATTAGAAAAAGTCTTCAAATATATTAGAACTTGTCAAGCGAAAGCTCTTCCTCTATCTCGGGAAAACGACACCTACCCAAGTCAAAGCATAATATGCAGTAATGCTTTTCAACAATCCTCCAAGGTTTTGGAGCGGCATCCAAGACTAATGCTCTATAAATAGCTTAGCTGAGGAAATTGGAAAGCCTCGGCTTCAGCAATTGACGGAAAATAAAAAGTTGGCTCGGGTCTGCCCAAGGACAATAAGCAGCTAGGTCCGTCAAATTGTAATAGTCCAACGAGGTCTTTTACAGTTTAGAAATAGTATGTGTGACATAATTTGTGAGATGATAGCTTATTTAAATTTTATCCGTGTGGTGCATCTTGATTTAAATGTGTAATGTGCATTGCCTTATTTACCACACTTTTCTTATACTAGGCATTCGACATAACCACACAATCAATAATAGAGCTTGTTATCATGCATTGATTGGTGCGCTAAATGCCCAACAATTGTTATTAAAACTGCACGAAATACCCAATAATTTGTAGTGTGTTATGAAATACATGAATGAATATTCATTATACTCATCTTATCTAATGTATTTATTATGGTACATTTGTATCATACATTCAAGTATATCTCTCTATACAATGAACGTTTATCTCCCTATCCAATACATGTATCATTCGATACATTGATATTAATGATAAGTACATTCTTGTTTTCCTATAAATAAGAGCTTAGTTTTTATTGTAGATATAACAGTCATAATAGTCAAACAGTGATATAACAGTCATACACTGGAAATAAAATTCTCTCATCTAACTTTCTCTATGATTTTTGGTGTCTGATTTTTTCTACTCAATCTCTCTATTCTCTCTATTATATATTTTAAATGCAATATTTTACAACACGTTATCAGCACGAAGATCTACCGATTGAGTAAGTAATTTTTGCAAGGTGGGTATTCTTTTTATTAATTAACTTATACTTCATCTTCTTCTATCAATTCTTCAATTTTATTTTTCTTGGCCTGAAGCCAAATTTCAAATCTAAAAGTATCTTTCTGCTCCTGAAGTGGCAGTGGATATTTAGAAATTCTTCTAATTAATTTAAGGATTTATTTTTGCAAGGATTATGGCAAATATTCAAAAACCAAATTCCACATCCTAGAAGTGAGTGGAAAGAATTATCTATCCTGGTGCCTTAACATGGAAATGCACCTCCAAGGGCAAGGTCTCGCTAATGCAATTATAGAGGATGGAACCTCAAATGGAAAGGATAAAGCAAATGCGTTGATTTTTATTTGTCGTCATTTGCATGAGAGCACTCGGACTCGGTATTTATCGGTTCGAGACCATCAGATCTTATGGCGGAGGTTGAAGGATAGGTTTGATCATACCAAGACTGTTATCTTCCCTCAAGCACAATATGACTGGCAAAATCTTAGACTGCAAGATTTTAAATTAGTGTCTGACTATAATTCTGCTTTATTTGATATTGTTTCTCGGCTTGAGTTATGCGGTATCAAACTCGCTGCTGTGGATTTGTTAGAGAAAACTTTCTCTACCTTCCATGCTTCGAATATTGTATTGCAACGCACAATGCGCGTCGGTTGCCACATATTCTGAATTAATTTCTGTGCTTCTTATTGCCGAGCAAACCAATGAATTATTGCTAAAAAATCATGATCTTAGACCTGTTGGCTCAAAAGCATTGCCTGAAGTACATGCTAACTTTGAGAAAAATACTGGCCATTTTAAGGGCTATAAGCGCGGCAAGAATATAATCCTAGAAGGGATGACAAGAAATTTAACCGCCCTAGGAAATCTAACTTTGGCCCGAATCATGGCAAAGAAAAGAAGCAAAGAAAGTGATTAATGAAAGTATTTGTCATCGCTGTGGCATGACGGGGCACCGGTCACATACTTGTCGTACGCCAAAGCACTTTGTTGACATATACCAGTCATCTTTAAAAAATATGGGCAAGCGTGGTGAATCTCATGCCATTGAAATCAATCCTACTGCCATAACCACTGTTGAGGCCAATAATATCTCCGTTGGTGGGACTCCTCTTGCTCCTGAAGTAGCAAATGCATCCTTGGATGTCTCTGATTTCTTTAAAGACCTCTGATTACTTTGATGAGACATCATATTGATGGATGATAATTTGAACTTCGAATTCTATGATTTAATAATTTCTTTTTAGTCATTTCGCTTTAAATGTATTACTTCTTATTGTTCTTTCATATGGTTATGAAATGCTTATGAATCTTGTATAATATTTATTTGACTTTATAACTAAGATGCAAGATTGATTAACCCCAAAAGTGGTTATATGGTTCAATTGAGGGGGAGATATTATGAACTATGCATTGCAACATTGACATGCAGCGAGTTCACAAGATGCAAGATTGATTAGCCCCAGCAGTGGCTATATATGCATTGCACTTTTCTTTCTTTCTATCCGGTTTTTTCCCACAGGGTTTTTCGGCTTAAAGTTTTTAACGAGGCAATTAATGAATCCATAAAAGGGAGAGATCATAAAATTTGTGATATGCACTCTTTTTCCCTTTTGTTCGGTTTTTGTCCCACTGGGTTTTTCCGACTTATGAGGCAGTATCATTCGATACACATTCGTAATGAATACAATGAATATTCAAAGGGGAGTGTTATGAAATACATGAATGAATATTCATATTATGGTACATTTGTATCATACATTCTAAGTACATCTCCCTATACAATGAACGTTCATCTCCCTATCCAATACATGTATCATTCGATACATTGATATTAATGATAAGTACATTCTTGTTTTCCTATAAAAAGGAGCTTAGTTTTTGTTGTAGATATAATAGTCATAATAGTCAAACAGTGATATAACAGTCATACACTGGAAATAAAATTCTCTTCTCTAACTTTCTCTACGATCTCTAGTGTCTGATTTTCTCTACTCAATCTCTCTATTCTCTTTATTATATATTTGAAACGCAATATTTTACAACATAACTACTGCCCGCAGCGGCGCAGCTGGCTCGGGCTCTCTCCCCCTCACGAAGGGTAGAAGTTCGAATCCGAGAGACGTCGTTAGGGATTCTTACCAGAGTCTTGTGGTGGGTGGTCTGCGGTCGCTCCCCGGGGTTTGCTCGCCGGTTGTCGGCTTACGCGGTTCCCTGGGTTACCAAATATATATATTTTACAACATAGTGGAGCCATACTAATAACCAAGCTTTTGCCTAACGTGCCATATCATAACTGAACTTTAAATTGCCTTACTCAACTAGATTCATAAACTTTTGTTTAATATGCGTAATTCCTCTCTAGAATTGAGTTTGTTCAGTTATTTCTCTTAAAGTTATTTTAGTATGCTTCATACGTCAAACGGCCATTGATAAAATGGACAATAATCTACTAAAACTGTTGGATAAAAAATCTCAGCTAGTGAGAAGTATAGAGGATTTTGATGCTCTTGTCAAAGCATTGCAAACGATCCATCCTCCATTTCTCACGAAGAAGGCATATTGCTAATTTTTTTTCCTCACAAAAAATCTTGACTCTATACCTATGGCACATTTATCCCAAAATTATTTTCATCTCACAAAAAATCTCAAATGAATATCCTAACCTAAATCTACCATTCGCTAAGATGCACACATGTTAACACATGTGAAATTTCTGTGTTGATCTATCATTCTCCACGTCAACTTCATCTTGTAGTTATCTGGCAGTGTTCATACATTTATGAATTTTAATGAGATACTGGACGAAATACTAGTGGAGGATAGAGTTGGCTTCGGATTACTAGTTTGGGTTTTCTTGTAAGACAAAAATTACTGTGCAAAAAGTATGTCACATATTTGAGTACCAATTTGGGGTTTTTAGTGAGAAGAAAGTTAGTTTCGGGTAAATGCATTATAAATGTACAATTTTTGAATTTTTTTGTAAGATAAATATTAATTTGAGGTAAGTATTTCACGAGAATAACCATTAGGTGCTGCTAATAATATTAACCCTTTCATTAAATAAAACTACTATTGTCACGCCCCGATCCTCGAGCGCACGCAATTCCTCACTGCTCGATTAAATAGCAACGTCCCAGGATGCATCGCCGACCTATTCATTTTAATACGCAAGCGTAAGCATATAAATAAATCCCCAGATAATAAAACAATGGGATAGAAAAGTAGGGTCATATTTTTCAAACCTGAAAAACCACAACCATACTTTTATACAATGCAAACTATATAATATATATTACAATATTATTACCAAAAGTCGGTTCTATCACACATTAGTTTACAACTCAGGGTTTGCAAAACAGGGTGGGGGTTCAATCCTTTCCTGGGTCCTCCTCTGGATCCTCCTCTTCATCGACGATCTCTCCTTCTTCCTCACTCCAGCTGGAGCCCATGGTTGAATACACCGGAGAGTCAGAATTGTCCTCGAGCTTAGGGTCCTTCGCATCAACCACCGATCCACCCTTGGGATCTGCTGTCCCCTTCCTGAACTCTACTTGCAAAACGTACAGAGGTACATCACATTCCGGTACAGGACCCTCCCTTCGTCCATCATTGTAATGGCGATACCACGACCGGTATTTGTGGGGCACCTTTTGGGGTTTACCCACGTCAACCCAGACGGTAGATTTCACCAAAACATACTCCAATCTCTCAGGGTGATAGTGTATCGGAATGTGATAACCTATCTTAGTGATATCCTTTGGTATACCAAAATGCTTGGGAGGAGCTGGAGGTGCTGCCATCTATGGACCTAAAATTTTATCCCACAACGGGGTGAGATAACGTCTCAATGAGTTCTACCCCCTAAGACTCGATTTGGAAGCCAATACGTCTTAAGGGCTGCCTAAGCACAACACGAGTCAGAGGACTTACCTTGGCCTCAGTTCCTCCCTGTAAATCAATTCAATTCAAAAAGACATCCAATCAATAATCACAGATCGAGTCATCGATCAATCGACTCTGTCGATTCCATATTAACCAGACCATTCCCCGGTCATCTCAGTCAATGCCATCTATGAGTTCGATGAAAATCCAAGACTATTCACCCTATGTGATATATAGATAGTAGCTTGCCCCCAAAGGCTAATAATAGTATATCGTTCTTTCTCTAAGGTGACCTATCGAGTCACTGAGCCGATATAAAATACTGTTCCTTTTCCAAGATGACATGTTGAGTCATCGAACATATTATAGTATAACATTCTTTCTCCAAGACGACATATAGAGCCATCGAGCCGTTATATCATATCGTTCTTTCTCCAAGATGACTGTTCATAAAATTCTAAACGCAAGTGCACGTGTCGAACAAGTAATATAATGATGAGAAAGAGTATCGTCCCACGGAGATCGATGATTAATAAACTAATTAAATACTAAAATAGATTAATTCTAAAATTTATCTAACAAATCAAAATATATTTGAGAATAAATTAAAAAAAAATTGTAGACTAAATGCAGTAAATCAATCAGATAATTATGTTAGAGCATCCGATTTCACCATAACCACTAGATATGAATTTCAGATTGTTGTGGGTATAAGAACAATATCAAACATGTGATAGCAGAATTTCCTAACCTATTTACTATCCTATCTCTAGGTATAGCAAATCTACTCAGTTTATTAATCCACTATATCTCTATGTGAATTAAAATAAACATAAGTGCATTAAAAATTATGAATATTCCCGGCTTACAATGAGTCTTTTGGATCATCTTATCACCGAAAGCTACACAAATAACGCAGTATATCTCCATCCACGTTTAATTCATGGTTATATATTATAATGAGCAATTGCATATTATCACTTCTCAGTCTTAAACATACACATCGGATCATTCAAGTGATGGCCAATCACTCCAAAGCATTATGCACAATAATATATAACTCACATGAATGAAATCAATTGTAAAACATAAAAATCATGAAATTCACATCATCATAGTTAGGCTACATCGTAGCCCTAACAAAAGAAAATTAGAACATCATAGAAGAAGAAATAAAAATAAAAATCAAACTCAGCATCTTGAATCAAAGAATAAAAATTCTGTCACCACTTTCATCTTCTCTTCAAAATACTTGAAAAACTCTAAGAACAATGAAAAACAATCTAGCAGAAAAACTAGCTTAAACCTAGCTGCTCTCTCCCCCTTAATGTTCTCCTCCTCAGAGGATATATCCAAGATCCTTATCTCTAAGTAATTGTGCACAAAATCAGAGAGTAAATCAGAGGATTTTGATTTGATATCGATCTCCCACTGCTGCTTGATTTAAATTCCTGAGTTTTGCCATTTTTTTCCTTATCTTCTCCATATATCATTATTATGCATAAATAAGGAAAATTCAAATAATCAGAAGGAAATCCAAATATTTTCTCATAGATATTGCATTAATTGTTGCCTAAAATAGGTAAAATAACTCTATTTTTATAGAGTTATCAAACCCCCAAACTTAACCTTTTGCTTGTCCTCGAGCAAAATCAAGACATAACACATAGTCAAGCTAACAATCTCCTCCATGACATCTTTCCATAATTGCTCAAATTCACAATTCAAAGAAAAACACAAATTTCATCTAAACATTAAAATTGATTTATAAGTTAAAACCAATTCTAACTATATGATCCAAGTGTGTGCGTGAGAGTCCTCATCTTTTTCAAATTATATGCAATCCAAATAAATTCACATTGATATGCAACCTCTAAAAAATTTTCAATAATTATGACCAAATCTCATAGGTTTGCTTTTCATTCCTCTCTCCACTAATGTAAGCTAATTATCCAACAAAAATCAATAGGACTTTTCTCGGTTTGTAAAATAAGGCTGAGCTAAAGGTGAGATAACGGTAATTTTAAGCTCAAATCATCCATCAACACGTTGATTTCTAGGATCTAATTAGAGCCAATGTCACTATCCAATTTCACTCTTTCAAAATAATTTCTCTGCCACCATATATCATCATTCCTTTTTTTTTTCTTTTTCTCTCTCTCTTTTTTTTTCCTTTTGAATTGCTTTATGGTGGAGTTTCTCCCAAAGTCCCTCCGATATAACATGAAAATTTCCAACCCATTGAGTATCCAAAAGGCTCACTCAATTGAAAGTTGGATAGGGAATCATAAAAGCATTTTTTTTTTTTTAATACACCTCAAACAACCATAGCAATCACTTTTTTTTTTTTTTTTTTTTTTTTCATACTCTATCCTTCCTCCCAAATTTCTATCAAGCTCAAATAATCCCAAAAAGAAAATCAACGTGTTCATAGGGCATGAGACAATGATATAATTTGATAAAGGTTAGGCTAAATATATATGGGTGCCAATGAAAAATTGGATAATAATTAAAGCTCAATGGGGTGACTAGAGATAAATAAACAGGATTAGCTTGAAAGGCTCAATCGATCCAAAAATTGCCTAAATCATTTTCTCAGTTAGATTTAGCTTAGGATTTCGCCTCAAGAGAAAATTAAACAAATTCTAAGATTTGGGTGAAATCTAAGAAAATCACATACTTCACATGAATGTTCTCTAGATTTACACACAATTCAAAAATTAAGGACTTTTAGTGCTCAGTAAGTGGATCAACATAATCAAAATTAAAATTAACTCACACATCAATTGCAAGTTTAAATAAAATTTAAATTTTCCTAAGAATCGCAAAAATTCACAACAAGAAATGCAATCATGATAGAAAAAATTTAGCCAAAAATTTTGTCTCCCCCTAAACTTGAATGAAGCAGTGTCCTCAATGCGAATAATAGAAATAGAAGAAGAAAACTCTCCTGGTTGTAGGATAACTTCATAGATGACATTGATGATTAAATTCTTGAAAGGTGCTCTCTAAAAAATTAATCTAGATAAAACAGAGAAAAGTTAATCTTTTTTTAAAAAACATAAACTTAACAATAAATAAATAAATAAAAATAATTAAAATGCTTGGGTTGCCTCCCAAGAAGCGCTTGTTTTATAGTTTTCAGCCAAACTATCTCAGATGTCGCTAATCTGGAGGATCAAGTTCAAAGGTGGTTTTCTGCTTGTTGTAACCACCTTCAAAGTAGGGCTTCAAACGTTGACCATTCACTACTTCTTGCATCTTCGGGTTCAAACGCCTCTGAGGTTGGATAGTGGGTTTATATTGTTCCTCCATGAAAATTTTGTGCATGCAAATTGAAGGACTAATTCCCTTGATATCAGCTATTTTTCATCCAATTGCACCCTTATGTTCTCTTAATACGCTGAGCAGTTTCTCCTCCATCAAATCTGTCAAAGAAGAAGATATAATTACCGGTAAAGAAGAAACTCCATCTAAATAAGCATGTTTAAAATGAGAAGGTAAGGGTTTGAGTTCAAGAATTGGAGGCTCTTCAATTGATGGTTTAGGCTTTGTAATATGTTGTCCAACTCCTCAAATTTAATTGCCTTTTGCCTTGAATATGGTGGAATTGCCTCCATGAAATTTGCGTACTCCTTTGTCTCCTCATTCTGAATATCTTTGTCCCTTGGTTGAATCAGACATGCTTCAAGTGGATCTTTAAATATTTTCCTTAAAAACCTTATTCACCAACTTGTCAATTGTCTCAACTCTAAAACAAGAATTATCATCAGATGGATATTTCATTGCTTTAAAAACATTAAATGAAACAAGATCATCTTGAACTCTAAGAATCAACTTCTCTTGTTGTACATCAATAAGAGCTCTTCCTGTTGCTAAAAAGGTCGACCTAAGATAAGTGGTACCTCAAAATCTTCCTCCATGTCAAGAACTATGAAATCTGCAAGAAAGATAAATTTGTCAACTTTTACCAAAACATCTTCCACAATACCTCTCGGATATTTAATTGATCGATCAGCCAGTTGAAGTGACACTGTGGTTGCTTTTACCTCACCCAATCCTAATTTCTTGAAAACTAAATGAGGCATCAGATTAATACTTGCACCTAAATCACATAATGCTTTTTCAAAGTAAGAATCCCAAATAGTGCAACCAATAATAAAACTCCCTGGATCTTTTAATTTCGGAGGCAATTTGTTTTGTAGGATGGCTGAACACTCCTCGTTTAACTTCACGGTTTCATAATCCTCCAGTTTCCTTTTGTTTGCCAAAATCTCCTTCAAAATTTTTGCATAACTAGGCATTTGCGCTAAGGCATCTGCAAAAGGAATGTTAATGTGCAATTTTTAAATACATCAAGAAATTTAGAAAATTGCTTATCTATTTTGTCTCTTTGGAGTTCTTGAGGGAATGGAATTGGCAGCACATATGGCTTGGGATTATCTGGAAAAAGTTTACTCTTACTTGTCTCCTCGATTGTTTATTGATCACCTCTTCCATGTCTCGACAATCTCTTCTTCTCCCACTTGTTTACCACTTCTTAGGGTTATAGCTTTTACGTTTTCAATTGGATTTTTCTCTGTGTTGCTCGGCAAAGAACCTTGTTGTCTCCACGACATCATGCTTGCTAACCGACCCACTTGCATCTCCAAATTTCTGATTGAAGCCTCTTGATTTTGAAATATCACATTCGTGCTTTTGATGAAGTCATGAGTCGTATTAGCAAGTTTGGTGACTATATCTTCCAAATTGGACTTTGTCTCTTTTGATTGTTTGAATCCCTATGGTCTCGTCACATTCTGATTATTCCATGAAAAATTTGGATGATTGCGCCATCCTGGATTATACGTGTTGGAGAAGGGATTATTCTATGACCTGTTAAAATTCCCAACAAAGTTAGAATTTTCACTAGATTGTTTAAAAGTATTACCTACCTGACACGCTGTGCTAACATGTCCTCCACCGCAAAAATCCTAAGTCAAATTCTGAATTTTCATAGCTGAAACACTCATATTATCTAGCTTTTTGTTGAGTGCTTCAAATTGTGCAGCAATTGCAGCAAAAGCATCCACTTCGTGAACTCCGCTAACTTTTCGCATTGGTAGTCTCTCAGTAGGCCATTAATAACTATTTGACGCCATCTCCTCTAATAAATTGTAGGCTTCTTCTAGTGTTTTATTATTTAGAGTTCCTCTTGCAGCTGCATCAATCATAAAATGAAAATTTGTACTAAAGCCATTATAAAATGTTTGTACCTGCATCCATACAGGTAGTCCGTGATGTGGGCATCTTCTAAGAAATTCTTTGAATCTTTCCCATGCTTCATATAATGATTCATTATCCATCTGTATAAAATTAGTAATATCGTTACGCATCTTCGTAGACTTTACAGGTGGAAAGAACTTACCAAGAAATTTCTAAGCCATATCATTCCATGTAGTGATTGATCCTGCAGGAAGAGAAGAAAGCCAACTCTTAGCTTTGTCTCTAAGAGAGAATGGAAATAATCTCAATCTAATAGCATCATTTGTAACTCCATTATATTTAATAGTGTCACAAATTTCAAGAAAAGCATCGATGTGAGCATTTGGATCATCGCTTGGTAGCCCACTGAATTGCACTGATTGTTGAAGCATTTGAATGAGTGACGGCTTGATCTCAAAGTTGTTTGCTTGAATTGCAGGTCTTCTCATACTTGATATGGTGCCTTGAACTGTTGGTGCAGCATAATCTCTTAAGAGTCTACGTGGATTTTCATTATCACCATCTGCCATCTTGTTTGCGTGATTTCTCTATTCTCTCAGTCGCCTTTTGAATGTATGCTCGATTTCTGGATCAAGTTCAACAAGTTTCCCTTGTTGGCTACATGTCATAAACCGATGTACACCCTGAAAAATAAAACGAAACAAAATCTAGATTAAACTTAGAATTATCTGGTATCAATATTAATTAGTATTAAACAAACGATCCCCGGCAACAGCGCCAAAAACTTGTTCATAAAATTATAAACGCAAGTGCACGTGTCGAACAAGTAATATAATGATGAAAAAGAGTATCGTCCCATGGAGATCGATGATTAATAAACTAATTAAATACTAAAATAGATTAATTCTAAAATTTATCTAACAGATCAAAATATAATTGAGAATAAATTAAAAAAACAAAATTTGTAGACTAAATGCAGTAAATCGATCAGATAATTATGTTAGAGCATCCGATTTCACCATAACCACTAGATATGAACTTCAGATTGTTGTGGGTACAAGAACAATCTTGAACATGTGATAGCGGAATTTCCTAACCTATTTACTATGCTATCTCTAGGTATAGCAAACCTACTCAGTTTATTAATCCACTATATCTCTATATGAATTAAAATAAACATAAGTGCATTAAAAACTATGAATATTCTTAGCTTACAATGAGTCTTTTGGATCATCTTATCACCGAAAGCTACACAAATAACGCGGTATATCTCTATCCACGTTTAACTCATGGTTATATATTATAATGAGCAATTGCATATTATCACTTCTTAGTCTTAAACATGCACATCGGATCATTCAAGTGGTGGCCAATCACTCAAAAGCATTATGCACAATAATATATAACTCACATGAATGAAATCATTTGCAAAACATAAAAATCATGAAATTCACATCATCATAGTTAGGCTACATCGTAGCCCTAACAAAAGAAAATTAGAACATCATAGAAGAAGAAATAAAAATCAAAATCAAACTCAGCATCTTGAATCAAAGAACAAGAATTCTGTCACCACTTTCGTTTTCTCTTCAAAATACTTGAAAAACTCTCAAAACAATGAAAAAAAATCTAATAGAAAACCTAGCTGCTCTCTCTCTCTCTCTCTTTGTTCTCCCCTTTTTGGGATATATACTAGATCCTTATCTCCAAGAAATTGCGCACAAAATCAAGGAGTAAATCAGAGGATTTTGATTTGATATCTATCTCCCACTGCTGCTTGATTTAAATTCCTGAGTTTTGCCATTTTTTTCCTTATCTTCTCCATATATCATTATTCTGCATAAATAAGGAAAATTCAAATAATCAGAAGGAAATCCAAATATTTTCTCATAGATATTGCATTAATTGTTGCCTAAAATAGGTAAAATAACTCTATTTTTTATAGAGTTATCAACAACATATAGAGTCATCGAGCCGGTATTGTATATCGTCATTTCTCCAAGATGACATATAGTGTCACCGAGCCGATATTTACACAATTTTATCATACCCGATAAAATACACGTGTGTGGGTACACGGTCGGCCTTAGCCAAAATACCATAATTTCCTTCTCATAAATCCCACTATTTTATATGGTCCACCAAAATATTTTTGGCATTGTAAACCGACGCTTGGTTATTTAATTAAAATTAAATCAATTTAAGAATAAGTTTCAAAAATGCAATTCATGCACAATCAGCACAATTTAAAGCTCAATTAAATAAACATAGAGTACCATTGCAATTAGTATAAAATTCCGATCACCGACTATCCGGGTCTAATTTCCGGAAAATAAATAAATAATTAAATAATTACGGAATATATTAAATAAATGCCAATAAATCAACTTAGGCTCGGAAAAGCCTAATTGAATGCCGAAACGGACCTAGAAAAATTCTGAGATTCGTTGAATAAATACTATAGTCTATTTACTCGCACATTACACCAACTAACTACCTAACATGCATCGGCAGATATTAAATTAACTAATCTAATCTAATCTATCCATCTATACCATGCTTAATTTAATCTAATCAGCCCCTAAGCGACATTAACCTACTAAGCGAGAATTAGTGAGTTAAACTCACTTGTTTTGCTATCCAATCGGCTCAAATTGTCGGGGAAGCGATGGGGCTCAACTCTCTCCAAAGCGGGCCTAACTTTCGAGGTACGGAATGACCTCAAAACGAGCCCGAAGAGCTACTGGAAACCCTCTCTATTTACTGCTGTAAAGGGCCAAAACAGAGGGCAACAAGGCTGGTTTAGGGCGGGAATTGATCGAGGAAGGTTAAAAGGGCCAAACCGGGCCTAGGCGGGGACTCGCGGAGGTCGGAGGCGGGCCAAACGACTCTAGCACAAACTGAAACAGAGGCTGGGACGCAGGACAAGGCTACAGGGGAGTCAGGGTCGCACGGTGGAGGTGGAGTAGCATCGGGCTGGCGCAGTGGCGCGTGCGGGGCGACGGGGCGACAAACGGCAATCCGGCATGACGACGAGGGCATGCAACGGTCTAGGAGCTTCATGGCTTGTCTTCTACTGGGTTCCAAAAATTGCAAGGAGGAGGCTGAGGGAGCTGTGGACGACAGCTTGAGGGAGAGAGGGAACAATGGTCTTACCATGGCCTTATTTTTCCAACTCTTGGTCCCCTTGACCATCCTCATCCACCAGCTGGTCCTTGGCCTCAATTCAGCCACCAAAGCTCTTCTTGCAACCCTTGAAATGGTCCAAAAACCATAGGCATAGGGGGAGTTACGAATTTCATGGATTTCTCCCTCAATTGGACTTAATTTCCTTCTTAATTCCACACAAACCAGCCTCTATAAAATCAATCGACACCTCACCGATCCAATTGATATTTTTCCTCACCAATTAATCTCATTTGCATCCCAATTGCACAATTAAAAACAGTCCCCGACTTTTTCTGGACAAAAACAGCCTTAGGACGACTTTTTTCCAAAAAGTCTCGGGTTGCAGAAAAATCTTATGAGACTGAGTTAACACTCCTAGAATTAATTGTGACATGAAAAAACTTTCAATTTCTGAAATCGGACTCAAATTCGTGGTTAATTTCAATTCGGCGCGATTTTAGCGTGACCTAGGCTACCGGGTAGTTTTCAGAAATTTTTAGTGCAAATGACCCGTGGTCGATTTTCTTCGAGCCACAATGAATCCACTCAACACATTGGCAACTTTTAGATGTCGTGAAAATCTCGAGGATTCATATACGAACACGGGGTACCAAAACGATAGAAAAATCAGTCTAATGCGGGTCAACGAGAACTTTCCAATTTAGTGGAATCACTCATAATTAGCCACACATCTCGTCGAATTGACCTATCTCTCGATCTTAAATCGATTTTTAACGTGCCGTGATGACCTCTAAAGATGAACACGGTCGAGAATGAACACGGTCGAGAAGCCAATTCCTAGTCGAATTCTCAAGTCTATTGCGTTAAAATTTCTTAATGGCTTTCGCAAATAGTCTAGTTATCTCGAGAGTGATCAGCTCTAAGAATAGCCCTATAGGCGTGTCAATGAAATGCCCGATTTATTCGATAGAAAACAGGATTGAAAATCTAGGATGTCACAACTATACCTTCGAATGAACCATTTACCTAATGTGGCCATTGAATATCAACCTAATGTCGCTAAAACTTCCTGCAAAAAGTTCACAGTTCCCCAAAAGCATCGTTTCAAATATGGCCAACTCTACTATACACTTACGCCAATTTGAGCCTGAAGATTAAAAAGCACATGACTTATACATTTGAATAGCCACAAGCATTTGCCTTTTCTTGATTGAATCTTGTTGCTTCTATTTTGGAAACAGATTACGTTTGTTTTCCTCGCTATATCACATTGCAACATAGTTTCAAGGGAACTATCAGTCGTCGGCAAATTGATTAGCTTTAAGCGAGCGCACAAGATTTTCTGTTATAATCATAGACAAATTGTCGCATACATTAAATGATGAAACTTCAAATTGATGTATTGCAAGAAGGTATATGCTGGAATAATTAAATATCAAATCACACATTTATCTAACAATTTAAGCTTTTAGAACAGTTGGCAGTGATCTCACAAAATCTTATATGATATCAAAGCTGGAGGTCATCAGTTCAAATTTTTCAAGACCTCTTTTGCCTTCCCAATTAAATATTTCCACCCCTTAGTTTTAGGCAAAGAGACAAGACTAAACATGAGGGGAAGTGTTGGAAAATATCAAAACCATGCCTTCATCTAACATGTTAAGTTTTTGGAATAGTTGGTAGTGGTCTCACAAAATCTCATAATATGAGTCCTTGCCGAATTGATTGATCTTTATCTAACAGTTCAAGTTTTATATAACATATGGCATTGATCTCACAAAATCTCACAATATGAGTCCTTGCAAACAATATCAATTTCCTGAAATAGGACCATTGACAAATTGATTGATGGCGGAGTTCAATGTGCAAGAATAGTAGTTCAAATTTTTCAATAACCAAAGCATAGTGGTTTAAACTTTAACAACCAAGAGATTGATGGAAGCAACCAATCCCCCAGTGGTTTCAAAATATATGTGCAGCGTCGATTGTGAAGGGGTGATCGGAGTGAACTCCATAAATCTGACATTACTACTCTATCATTTCAGAATGAATACGCAGAATATAAGATCGTCTATCAAATATTCATTACGGGAAGACAAAGATTCCAAGCGATATAAGAATTCGGGGCCAAAAGAATAGGCAAGCAAAATGAAATGCACGGATAGGGTTAAGCTACACACAATCGGTATTTGTTCTTATAATTAAGGCCCATTAAACCTATAGAGTTGTTAATGCCTAAATTTTGATTAAAGCACAATAAATGTGACATCCAGATTTTCAGGTTCTGAGTTCGATTGGATAAATTAGGCATTTCATCGACGCAACTACAGTGTTTTTCTCTGAGTTGGCCACTCACGAGATAACTAGACTAGCTGGGTGAGCTATTAAGGACTTTAAGGCAAATAGACTTGAGAATTCGACCATGAATCGACTTCTCGACTGTGCTCATCTTTAGAGATCATTACAGCACAGTTAAAAATTGAATTAAGATCAGAGATAGGTCGGTTCGACTGAGATGTGTGGCCGATCGTGGGTGACTCCACTAAATTGGAAAATTCTCGTCGACCGGCACTAATTTGATTTTTTTGTCGTTTTGGTACCCTGTGTCCGTATTTGAATCCTCGATATTTTCACGACAACCAAGAATCGTCAATGTGTCAAGTGGGTTCATCGTGGCTCGAAGAAAATCGACCACGGGTCATTTGTTCTAAAAATTTCTGAAAACTACCCGGTAGCCTAATTCACGCTAAAAACACGTCGGAGTGAAATTAACCGTCAATCTGAGTCCGATTCTAGAAATTAAAGAATCTGTCTTGTCACAATAAATTTTAGGAATGTCGACTCAGTCTCAAAAGATTTTTTTGACAACCGAGACTTTTTGGGAAAAAGTGAGGTAGGACCGTTTTTAATCGGAATTTGCAGAGGACTGTTTTTATTGTGAAACTAGGATACAAGTGGGTTATATTGGAGAGGAAGAAATCTAGTTCGACCAAAAACTCGACGGTTGAATTTTCAAAGGCCGGATTAAATTGTTTGAAGAAGGATTGGGGTCCAATTTGTGCCATTTTGCTTGCAAATTCTTATGCCCATAGACCCAACATTTTGAATTATCTAAAGGCTTCTAGAAGGGGCATTTTGGGGCTTGAAAATGAAGGGTGGAAGACAGCTGGTGGTGGGCCATGAGAGAGAGAGAGAGAAACCGGTTCTTTCCCCCTTCTCTCTCCCGTCGCTGTCTCTCTCTTGCAGCTCCCTCTTCCTTGCGGTTTTGTCTTCAGCAACAATTGAAGACCAACGAAGAACCAGCAAGCCGAAGGACCAGCGTCGCCCGAAGGAGCCACGGCCACCTTTGGACAGTCGTCTGCTCCACCGCACACCGCCGTCCGCCATCCTGCTGCCCTTCCAACACCCCTCTCCCTTTTTGTTCGTTCGAAGACGAGCAGAAGCAAAAATAGCGACCAGTGACGCCATAAGGAACTGCAGTCGCGCCGGAGCCGCCGTCCCCCGTGAAAATGCACGGAGCACCGTCGCCGCCGTTCACCTCGCGCTCGCTAGCCGTACTCCATCTCGCCCCGTCCGGTCTGGGGACATTCGGCCTCCGTCGCGTCTGTCTTGCCCTATTCGGCCAGCACAGGCCGCGGCTCAGCCGCTCCGGCCACGGTGCGCCGCCACCTCGACCCGCCGGAGCTCCGCCTGGCCCTAGCCGCCCTTGCCTCGCCACCTCAGCCGCGGATCCGCCCTCAACTAGCAGCAACCAAAGTGAGCGAGAAAAATGGGTATAGCGGCGGCTTTTTGGCCCGTTTTGGCTCGCTTCCCGAGCCGGATGCTCGGCCCGCCTTGAGGAAAGTCGATCCTCGTGTCGATCCCGTCGTTTTGAGTGAGTTTTACTCACTAATGCCTTCTTAGTTTACTAATTATACTTAAAGGTTGTTTAGTTTTAGTTAAGTGTAATTAGGTGGTTAGATTAAAACGGATTAGCGATTATTAGTTAATTGCATTGCATATTAGTTAAATGATTAGTGTACTTAACTAGAGAATGGCCTATAGTATTTATTGAATGCTTCTGGGGATTTTTCCCGACCCTTATCAGGTTTTAATTAGGCAATTCAGGCCTAAATGGAATTTTTAGTAATTAAATATTAATTTTCGAAATTAATTTATTTAATTATTTATTTTTCGGAAATTCAACTGGGATGGCCAGTGACCGGGATTTTATGCTAATGATCATGGTGCAGTCCGTTTATTTAATTGAGCTTTATATGGTGCTAAATTGAAATGATTGTATTATTTATTTAATTTTCGAAATTAATTATTTAACTATTTATTTTTCCGGAAATTCAACCAAGATGGCTGGTGACCGGAATTTCGTGCTGATTGTCGTGGAGTAGTCCATTTATTTATTTGAGCTTTATTTGGTGCTAAAGTAATTTATGAGTGATTTTAAGATTCATTCCTAAATTGAATCTTGAAAGGGTTGGAGTGAGACCAATATAAAGCCATTGAATCTTGAAAGGGTCGGGTGGGACCATAAAGCCACTAGATCTTGAAAAGGTCGGGTGGGACCGTAAAGCCATTGAATCTTGGAAGGGTTGGGTGGGACCGCAAAGCCCCTAAATCTAAGAAAGTTGCTTGGTGGGGCCGTGATTACCACCTATAGATAAGTTGTGTCCTAAGGACCGTGATTCATAATTGGGAATTGAGTTGGAATAGTTGAAATGACCGGAAATGATCTTGATGATATGTAATTGACTAGGTCGATTTGATCATCGTTTTGATCTAATGTTGTGAATTGATTGATTGAATTGAAATGACCGGTGAGTGGTCTTATTGACATGTAATCGACTAAGTCAATTGATCATTACCTTGACTTAATGTCGTGATTTGATTGAGTTGAAATGACCGGTGAGTGGTCTTATTTACTTGTAATCGACTAGGTCGATTTGATCGATGCTTCGATCAGTGATGTGATTGCTTGGGTGCCTATTTGATCTGTGCTAATATGTAGGTGGAATCTGAGGCCAAGGTAAGTCCTCCGACTCATGTTGTGCATAGGCAACCCTAAGGTGTATTAGTTTACTAATCGGGTCTTAGGGGGTAGAACTTACTGAGACGTAGTCTCATCCCGGTTGTGGGACAACATTTTAGGACCATAATGAAGAACCTGAGGAGAAAGAACCCGAAGAGAAGTATCTGGAGGAGAACCCCGAGGATAATCTAGAGTAGGATTTGGATGAGAACTAAGACTCCACTCCTATCTGTTGACTTTTGTTGTAGAACGCCTTTGAGTAGAAACCGCCCTTTTTAACATGGCTAGTATATGTATATGTATGACTGAGTTGTTATATATGCATATAAGGGTATTGGTTTTCTGGTTCAAATTTCTAGTCCTACTTGTATATCCCATTGCTTTATTGTCTAGGGATTTTTATAACTGCTTCCGCATGTGCTATTAAAAAGGAAAGGGTCGGCGATACGTAGTCCTAGGATATCGCATTTTAAAATCGACCAAAGTTGAAGGATGGGCACGTGACCGAGGATCGGGGCGTGACAATAAACATAAGACAATATGGTTATACTATGAAGTTCATTTTCATTTCCTCCTCTTTTATCTAGCTAATCTATTTTGATAGCCAAAGTGAAACGGTCGACTGACTGTTTTGTTCCTAACCAAGGACTGTTGACTGATTCAGTCAGCTCCCATCTGTCGGATGAGTCCTCATTCGATCCCCAGCAGGGGTCTTTGGTTCTTTTTCCTTTTGTTCCCATGCCGGCTCTCGACAGGAGATGCCAAGAAAGACCACTTCTGCACGCGCCCATGAAATCTCCCACCTCGGACGGCCGTTCTTCATTTGTAGATCGTCGCGCCTGCAATTGCAGATCTGGTCGACCATTCTTCCCCTGACTCGGAAAAACAAAACCTACCCACGTCGATGGATTAGATGCAGCAATACTTCTTCACAATCTTCCAAGGTTTGTTGCAGTACCTGTTCAGGTCAATCATTCAGCAGAGTCAATCAAGCTTTGATTAATTCTCATTCAAATTTAAATTAACAAGTCTATAGTTTCAATATCTATAAACTACTTCAGTGTACCCTGTTTTGTTGCTTGAAAGTGGCGTATTGGGTCTTAAAGATAACATCTATAATACCAGGAAACCTGCAAGGTTTGGAATTGCACCAAACCACGTTGACGAAAGCCGTTTTGGAATTGTTGACCATCGGGGTTAATCCTGATAATCTTGACTTGAAATATACATTAGGAAGGTTGAATGGCCGGGGCTCGTCTGATCAGTTACTTTTGAGGACAATATAAATATGAAAAACACATAAGAATTAGCATTTCATACGTAATGAATAATACAAAGAAATTTATAGTGGGCTTTCTCCCTGTAATTAGAATTGAACTCACTCCTTCGGAGGCTTAACCTAATTAATTCAGTTTAAATATTTCGACTAACAAAGGATAAGTATGAAAAAGATTATGATACCACTTAAATGCTCGAGAACTTTGCATGCGAATTTCCTCTTTCTCTTCGGTTGTGAAATCTGACTCAATGTTGAACGTAGCTCGGAGCTCTTCTGGCGACTTCCCCCTCGACCAAATCGGCTACTCTCTGGAAATGCCAGTTCAACAGGCCCGGCACGCCCAAGCAATTGGCAGCCAGTATGAGGTTACACAAGATTATACCACAGGCATTTGCCTTTTATGGATTGAATCTTGTTGCTTTTATATTCAAAACAGATTGCCTCCCTATATCCCTACCAAACAGAGTTTCGAAGGAACTATCAGCTGTTGCCAAACTGAGGAGCTTTAAGCCGAGTGCATAAGATTTTCGAATAAAATCGTGGACAATCTGCAGCATACTTTAAAAGAAGAAATTGCAAATAGATGAAATGCATGAAGAGATAATGAAGAAAAAGCGCACAAGAGTCCTAGCCGTGCAGTGTCGCTTTCTAAAACAGGGCTGTCGACGAATTGATTAGAAGCAGACAATACATGTCGAGCAGAGTTAAATGTGCAAGAGACCTAGTTCAGATTTCTCAACAACCAAGGCAAAGCGGTTTGAACTTTAATAACCAGGAGATTAATGGAAGAAACCAATCCCTCAGTTGTTTCAAAATTTATGCTCAGCGTTGGTGTGAAGTGGTAATAGAAGCGAACCTATGTGATTAAATCTAGCAATACTTCTCTATCCTTTTAGAATGAAATGCACACAATAAGATTGTACATCAGGCATTTCCGACGGGAAGACAGAACTTTCCAATTATCATAATAGTTGGGGTCAAAAGAGATGACAAGCAAATTGAAATTTACAGGAGTGGGTGAAGGTACACGCAATCGATATCTGTCCTGTGCTTATTATTGAAGCACATTGAAACTCTAGATCTGTCAATGCTTAAATTTGATTAAAGCACAAATAACCTAAAACTAAATGGTTATACTACTAAAGTGACCATATATATATATATTGAATTTTAATGCGGGTTGCTTCTGGAAATGACACTATACTCCTGCAGGTGGTGTAGTTTCCCTGTGAGGAAAAAACAAAGATCACCTCAAGGTTCATTTTCATTTCCCCCTTTTGTCTTTAGCAGATCTACTTCAATAGCTAAGCGAATCTTACTGAGAATATAACACCTTTGCTTTCTACAACCCATATGAAATTTACACCCCATTTTGAATTCCTAAGGGTATTTACATTTCGAGTTACGCTTCACATCATATATATGCTCAAAAACTAGAACACAAAAATAAAAACCATTAAATGAAAGTGGCTTTCAAAAAAATTTCATCCTTTATTTGTTTTGGGTGCTCAAAATACAGTAACGGAGAATCGACAGTAAATATAGAGCACATAGGAGAGGAACAAAAGCTGCAGCAAATTACGCCGAGCGAACGCACCATTATGCTCTCACGCAACCTTTGACTTGCACTGGAGACGGTATCATAGTCCGGACTATGACTCCTTGTACAACTTGACGTGTCATAACAAAAGCTTGAAAGGGCAAGTCACTAAAACTCGGGCATCCGACAGCAGGAAAATTTTCCAAAAAATGCCTACTCTAGAACAATGCTTGTCTCGAAGAAGTCCTGAAGTTGGTGATTTCATCTCAATTGACCCCGGCTCACCAGCGTCCTCGTTCATAGCTACCACGTCTAGCTGCCGCCATTTTGGCCTCCAATGCAGCATCACAACCTCTGGTGACCCCTCTGCGACCGCTGACAGTCATCGGAGTCGTCTCCAGCGTGCTTGGCTGAGACACCTCTGTCTACGGCTCCACCATTTTTACCATCCAAGAGCTCATTTCTTTTTATGGGGGAGGGGGGTTGGTTTGGTCTTTTGAGCAGGTTCAAGCCTGGCTGATCGGTCTTTCGTGCATATCTTCTCAGCTCGAATATGTCGGTTTGGCAGCCAGGGCTGGACTTTGGGCGGAAGAGCTCGGGAAGTAGGTGCCGAAGGAGCAGCCGAATGCCACCCTCTGGAAGGAGCTCTTGGCCATGCTCAGCTACAGTGACAGCGGCTTCGGCGGCGGAGTCTCGGGCTTTGGTGATCTCCGGATGCCCTCGAACGCCTCTGACTACAACACCATGCGAGTAATCACCAATCAATAACTGCACCAATTTGAACGCAAAACCAGTATCGACACAAGCAGACTCGTTAAAGAAATGATTTTGACCACTTGGCAGGTTCAGGGAGGGGCTTGTACTTTGCGGTAACAGCGTTTCCACTCAAATCTGCTCCTCACATTATGATCGAGCACAAACTCCAGTCATCTCGGAGTACAGCCGGAACTTCCCTCCGCCTTCCTAAATTGCAACCAGAACTCAATTCCGAGTCTCGCCTCTTTCCATTCAATTCATCCAGGGATTCGAATGAAGCGAATCAATCATCGAATGAACTAGTGTTTTCGATTTTGGGGGCTCACCGTTTCAGTGAGCTCTTCGACTCTTCTTTTTCCTCCTCGTCAATGAGCTCTTTTTGGGAAATCTGGGGTTCATAAGACAGTCTCGGACAAAAGTGCCCCCTTTTCCATGGCGAGGACGATGGCGTGACACTTGCGTGCTGGTCGGCCGGCAAAGAATTGGACCGTCGGCGAGCTGGCAGTATAATCGAGACAAAGTCGCCAACTTCGCGAGTCCGTCGAGATAATCGTCTCTCGGGTTATGTTACGAAAATGGGCCCGCTACCAGACCTTTCCTCAAACTTCCCCGGGATAAAATTCAACTTCACATGCATTTGGTATATCAGGCAACTTTTGCACTGATTCACAATGGTATACTCTCAACGACTGTACTAACTTGGAGAACCAATTTGAAGGCAAGACCAGAATTAACACAAGCAAATATGCCAAAGAAATAATTTTGACCACTTAGCAGGTTTAGGGAGGGGCTTAAACTTTGCGGAGAATGGCATTTCCGCTCAAATCTGCTCTTCGCATCGTCATCGAGTGATGACCACGTCGGCGGTAAATCACGGCCCAACTGGTACATCCATACTTCGGCGGCTTTCTAGTCCACAACCTTTCATGATTATTTCCTACTCAAGTACTGACATTCTCCAATTTTGGAATAATTTCTCCACAATGACCACTTCACTCAATTTTCACAATTCTCCGTGGTTCACCAATCAATTAGATACTGACAACTGATACCCGGTCGTTCCTTAATCAATTACTCAAAATCAATTCATTTAGAAATATGTCCTAAAAATCCACAATCAATTCAATTCAACACAACGTAGAGCTCAAATAAATAAACGGACTGCACCACAACAATCAGCATAAAATTCCGGTCACCGGCCATCCCGGTTGAATTTCCGGAAAATAATTAATTAATTAAATTAATAAATAAATACTAAAATCCAATTTAGGCCCATAATGCCTAATTGGAGCTCGAGACGGGTCGGGAAAAATCTCGAGATGCATTCAATAATTAATATAAGCTATCCTCTAGCTAAATGCATTAACCAAAAGCCTAACATGCATTGAATTTAACTAATATTTACTAATCTAGTCTAATCTAACCACCTAATCATATTTAACTTAAACTAATCAATCCTTAAGCATCATTAACAAACTAAGTGAGGATTAGTGAGCTAAACTCACCCGTTTAACAATCCGTTCGGATCGAAACGTTGAGAACGTCAAGGGGACGTTTTTCTCCAAAGCGGGCCTAGGTCCGAGGCCCACAAGCACCTCAAAACGGGCCTCAAAGTGGCTGCGAAACCCACTTTCAGACTTGCTGGTCGCTGCTGGAAATGGAGAGAAAACAGCTCGGTTTAGCACGGTGAGGCTCGAGAAAGATAGAATAGGCCAAATCGGGCCTAGAGGGAGGTTTACCGACGAAGAAATGGCTATGAACAGCCCCGGCTAGGCTTCCACAGATCTGAAACAACTGCTGGAAGGCAAGAGGGAAGCAGCCAAGGGCGACGGTGCGCGGGGCTGGCAGCACGCACATGGGCGGGCGTGCGTGAGGCGGATGGCGGTGACGGTTCTCACTGGCGGCTTGGCATCCAGGCGGTGACAGCAGCTCCGGTCTTCTCCTCTTCTAGTGGTGTGCGAAAATGGAGGGGGAAGAGAGTAGAGTGGCCGGCCAAAGAGAGAGAGGGAGAAGAGATAGAGATGAAGGGAGACAAGGGCCCCATTGGCTTGCTTTTTCCACAATTTTATCTCCTACAAGCTTGCCCATCAAGCCAACAAACCTTGGCTACAAATTGGCCACACATGCTTGCCTAACAACCTCTCAAATGGTCCAAAAATGCTAGGAGGGAGGGGGGCTACGAATTTTAAAGTCTTGGCTTCAATTGGACATTCATCCCATCTCATTTTCATCTCAATTGGCCTCCACAATTTCAATTAATAGCTCAATGCTTCCATTGATATTTTTCCTCATCCAAGAATCCATCTCGCTTTCCAATTTTACCATCAAAAGTGATCTTCGGCTTTTTCTACACAAAAACGACCCGGCGACGGCTTTTTCCCAAAAAGTCTCGGTTGTCAGAAAAATCTTCTGAGACTGAGTCGTGGGTCCTAGAATTTATTATGACATGACAGAATCTTCAATTTCTGAAATCAGACTCAAATTGGCAGTTAATTTCACTTTGACACGTTTTTAGCGTGACCTAGGCTACTGGGTAATTTCAGAACTTTTTAGAGCAAATGACCCATGGTCGATTATCTTGGAGCCACTGTCACGCCCCGAACCTCGAGCACGCGCACATCCCTCGGTGGTCGATAGAATTTTGCGACGTTCCCAGGACTCGTCGCCGACCCTTTTCATTTTATTGCACATGCGGAAGCGAATTCACTAATCCCTTGACAACAACAAATATGGGATAGAAAAGCAGGACAACCAATTTCAAATCAAATACACTTTTATAAAACTTCAAGCTTATACGAAGGTCTATGTCATAAAGAACTACCGAGCCACTTATGCTCCCGATCCTTCCGCTTCAAGCTCTTGGCTCTTCACACTAGGGACACGAAAATGGTTATTCAATAACAAGTGAGATATAAATCTCAGCAAGTTCCACCCCTAAGCCCCGGTTAGTACACCAACTCAACCAGGGTATCTATCCGTAACTACCCCACCACAAGCAACAATCAACAATCGATTCGCATACAACCTTACCCAGTATGCCATACCCTGCACGTTATAACTCAGCACAATACACGCAATGCACATGGCCATTAGATGATACATTTCATCAATCACATACGAGTCGCATCGCAAGCGATCTCACTCAGCCATTGCCACACCCCCGCACATTATCGATTCATGCGTGCGTGCCATAAACAATGTGCTTAACTCCCGTATGACTGAAATCACGAGATGCCATGATTCTCATGCGTTCTTGCACATTATCACAGTTCATAAACACAATGCATATACTCAATGCATACAACAATTGAAACGCCTTACTCATCTCAGTCAATCATAGGAGTCTTGATTATAAGACAAAATCGTTATGACACGTCCCATTCCGTGCCACACAATTTCATCCCATAATCCGGCGCATTAATAACACTCAGCATGCGTTCCAATTGTTAATCACTGCCACACATGGGCATAGCCTACTCGAGTTCGGCTATCTGCGGCGTTTAGCTTGAGGCATCGTCTCCCCCGTGAGCACGGCCGTCACTACGTTGACGGCATTCCCGAAGGAGCATCGGTCCCGTCGGCCCAGCCTCTCTGCGACCGGCATCCATTGCGCGGGCATCCCATATAAGGGCACGTCTAGCTCAACAGCTCAGGACGGTTCCTCATTAGCTAACACACGAAAATTCATTATCGGCCCATTATACTTTGCATTTCACTCAACTGCCTTGATTAAAATAGTAATCCCGGCCTCTTTTCTTCGTATTAAAAACATCCGTGAAAGTAGTCGTGCGTGGGTACATGTCAATTTGAACCAGAAAACTGATACTTTCCTTTTTCAAACCCCACTGTTTGATATAATACTTAAAATCCATTTTCGGTGTCCAAACCCGACACCCGGGATTTTCTGAATAAAATCCAATTTTCCAATCACCACACAATTGCACAAATCATCATTCAATTCATGCAGATGTGTATGCAATAACACGTCCAATCACTTCATAGGATTAAACCCACATGAAATTAGACACTTTTCGTTCCCGGGTGAACAGTGTTTTGTGAACAGTAACTCGTGAACAGTGTTTCGTGAACAGTAAATCGTGAATAGTGTCGAGTGAACAGTAAATTTCCAGAATTTAGTAAATGATAAATTAAACTCAGAAATCATTAAAATCATTAATTAAAACAATCAAACAATTAGTTAAGCAAAACAAGCTTAATTAAACACATAAGCACAATTAAGCAAATAAAGCAAGATTAAGCTAAAATAATCTAATCCATCCATCTAACCACCTATCTTAGGGCTAATACAACTTAATTAAATCACCTAAACTAGAATTAAATCTAACTAAACCAACCCTAAGCAAGTTTAGGCACTAAATGAAGGATTAGGAGCTAAACTCACCCGTTAAGCGGGCTAGAGACACCTACGCGGCGGCGACGACGGTGGCTACGCACCGGGACCTCTACAACGACGATCCAAGGCGGTCCCAAGCTCAACACAGCAACCACAGCTCGGACTCCCACCGAAAACACTGAAAACAGCCCGCCGGAGGAGAAACTAAGTTGAACGGCTTGGCCGAAGCTCCGGTGAGGGGGTTGGTCGACAACCGGAGGCTCCCGGGGTCTTGGGGATCTTGTGGGTGGCTGGGATGGGCAAAGGAAGGGCTGGAATGGGAGAAAACGGGCTGCAAAGTCGAAACAGTCCAGGCTGCAGGCGGATCGACGGACCGGCGACCGGCGGCTTGCGACGGCCGTACAGGACGGACGGCGGCTCCGTTCGGGACGAAATCAGGCTCGTTGGAACGGTTTGTCTCTCACGGTCACGGTGATAGGTGGCTCGTTCTCTGATTCAACCTGGAGGACCACTTTTGACTCGATTCTTCACCGAAGGGTCAGTTGGAGCAGAAACTGGAAGAGAGGGAAAATGAGGAGAGAGAAAGCTCCGTTCGAGATGGGGACCGAATGAGGGAGAGAGAGGGTGATGGGAGAGCTGTTGTACTCCTCATTAAAGCCATTAAATGGCCACTTCAATTCCCCATGCAAGATGACATCACATTCTCTCTCTTCTCTAGCCTTTTTCTCCCTACAACTAGGGGTATTTTGGTCATTTCACCTTGTACAATTACCATTCTGTCCTTGGGCTGAAATTGGTGGATGGGCCTAGGAATTGGGCTTGGCCATGAATAGGAATGGGCATGGAAATTGGTTGGGCTTGAAAAGGCTAAGAGTTGGCCCATGGGCTTAGAAGATGAATAGTTGGTTTGGCCCAATGGGCTCATTTGCTTGACTTAGGCCCATTTGGAGGCTGTCCCAACTTGGGCCTAAGGCCCACACTGGCTTGGCCCGGCCCACATCCTCACGGGCTTGCTTCCTCGGTCCCAAAGTCCCTTTTTCAATTGCTCGGCTTAACTGGTTCTGTCGACCGTTTGATGTAGCTTCATCCAAAGTTCGTCCCGGACATTCCTGACAATTCGAAGTCGAATCCTAAGTTCTCTTGCCATGTCAATTTCGCCCTAATGCCATTTTGGTTACAACTCAGACTGACGGGCGGCTCCGAGGATTCTGTTAGGGAAATCCCTTATGATGTTTTGAAGATGACAAAATAAATCAAAGGCTACTAACATATTTAATGGTTAAGTAATAGACCATGCGGATGATAGAACATGTAAAGGATATTGTTAAAGTCGAAGACCGCCGAAGACGATCGTAACATATGTCCAAAGTATATTATGAAGATTTCCAGACTTCGTGTCAAAGTCTCGAAGCGCAGACTTTAGTGTCAAAGTCTGTTCTACATCGAAGTCTGTCAACTTTGACAAATTCCGCATCGAACGTGAATGAAGAACAGGAAGACAGACTCTATCTTTGCTGAAGTCGAACTTATTCGGACGGTGTACAGACCTTAAAGCTAAATCTGTTCGAAGCAAAATATGTTCAGACTCAGATTGCAAAGTCTGAAGACACTCAGACTCAGATTGTAAAGTCTATTGCTCTCAGACTTTACATCCAGATTCGACAGAACGTAACAGAAGCCCCGAAGATATAACGGCTAGTGATCTGGTTTGGATTCCACATCAAGATTGATTTAATTGACTCAATCTAATTGATTGACAATTGGATATTGAAGACAAGAACTTTCTATACGAAGAAGCTTTACTTATGGAAACCAAGATTTCGTTTGTATGGGCGATCGGAATCAATTTGGGATTCTACTTTTGTCACTCAACGGCTACCAAATCTTCTAGATACAGAGCTGTCCAATGGGTATATTGGAAGACGATCCTCAAGATGCTGTCCAACGGCTAGTTTGGAAGTGGAGGAGTATTTAAGGAGATGAAGGACTGATGAGCAAGTAAGAGACGGAGCGTAGAATTTATAATTCCAAAGTTCGAGCGACCTTCGATCATACACTTGTCTCTTGTGAGCTTAAATGTTTGTGATCGTGAGAGAAATACCAAAAGAGTGACTTAGTGAGATAGTGTGATCTACTACTAAGTGTTTGCACTCAAAGTTGTAATCTCTTATTGATTGCATAGTGGAATCCAGCCAAGGAGGTTGTTAGCGTGGGAGAGTGGACGTAGGCTTGATCTAAGCCGAACCACTATAAATCTTGTGTTCTTATTCTCTTCCTTAACTCCTTTATTTTGCTCGAAGTTTATTTTATTCCGCATATATTTGCCAAGGTTTTGTTTAAACACCTATTCACCCCCCTCTAGGTGTTGTTACTAGTCCTTACAGATTCACGCGTAACCAACTAATGCCAAACCACGTTCAAGACATCTCGACGCATGGACGTCCTTGACTACATGAAATTATGGAGGATAGATTCTTATTTCAAAGTACACGATCACTGAGGATCGACATAGGGTCGTTTGCGGGTTCGATATCGGTAAACGGAATCACCCGTCGTTCCATTATGTTCTGTCCGCGAATCGACTTCTAGTTGTCCTTAGAATCGGCCTGCCTATCTACAGGATCATCCTCACACAAGTCTCACGGTCAAGTCGTTTTCCCAGGTCGAGTTCTTTAGTCGTACGGGTTCTGTCCTCATTAGCCTTTCCCCTCAAGGTCAGTATCTTAGGAGTGATCAATTCCGAGTGAGATCAACCAACAATGCATTGACGAAATTCACTTTCACTCGTCGTTCAGAGGGCTCGAATTTCAGGATGTCACAGCCACAATGAACCTACTCGACACATTGGCGACTTTTGGTTGTCGTGAAAATCTCGAGGATTCAAATACGAACACAGGGTACCCAAACAATAAGAAAATTAGTCTAGTGCCGGTCGACGAGAATTTTCCAATTTAGTGGTGTCACCCACGATTAACCACACATCTCAGTCGAACCGACCTATCTTTGATCTCTAATCAATTTACGTCTATGCTGTAATGATCTCAGTAGATGAACACGATCGAGCAAGCCGATTCCTAATCGAATTCTCAAGTCTATTTGCGTTAAAATTCTTAATGATTTCCCCAGATAGTATAGTTATCTCGAGAGTGATCAGCTCTGAAAATAACCCTATATACACGTCAATGAAATGCCCGATTTATTCAGTAGAAAACAGGGTTGAAAATCTAGGATGTCACAAATAAGATAAATAATAATGCATCTTGTATTGGTGCAATAAAGAACACTTAAGATGCATTTCGTAACCATTCTGTTTCCAAAAATAATTTCTATTCGGAAATGATTTTTTTTATTTTGTTCCCTGAATGAGTTTCGAGTATTTGAAAGCGTTTGGTAACCATACAAAATTTATATTCCCGAAATAGAAATGTATTTAGTACGACCCTCAAATTTTTTTGTAACTTAGAATTTCTTTTAATTTTTTAATAATTTTATTATATTTTTTTCTCTTTTTTCCCTTTTCTTTTTCTTCTTCCTCTAGTCATCGCCGGCCCTTGGTAAGGCTCGGCCTCACCTTGGCTAAGTGAGGCTTGGGCCAACAAGGCTTCGGTGACTGACTAAAGGAGGAGGAAGAAGAAGAAGAAGAAGAAAAGGAAAAGAAGAAAAGAAAATGCTTGATTCTAACGTTGTTCCTGATAATAAAAAAATAAATTTTTTTAATTTCTTGATTCCGTTCCAAATCTATTCTCGAGAATAAAAATGCTGCCTAACGGATTTTTATTTTTATTTTTTTGTTTCGGGAAATAAAATAAAAAAGAATTAGGTACTTGTGATACATTATTAAATAGACCCTTCGTAATTTTTTTGTGACATTTCAATTTTTTAATATAGTTGCTGGGCATTTAATCATCTCCCTTTTCAGCTTTTTGCAGGCTATTTATTTTTAGTTATAATGCTTTGCCACGTGTCAAAAATTGTGAGTGGTCTGATTGGATAGTTATGTTCTACGTCCGTGGTTAACAAGACGCTTTGGTATCACTGACCACTGAATGTTTCCCCGACATTCTTGGACACCATCTGCCAATACTTTGTGCACTCATGTCCACTTTCGGCGACATACTATGAAATGATTGATTTCGTTGATGTTGTCCTCAATTTCTCCGTGATTTGTCTGGTTTTTTGAACTAAAGTGAAAAAGAAACCATTCTTCAGGACTCAACAAGGTTCCATTCTCATTTACTGGTATGTACCATACAACACCGCACCCAAGTAGACCGATAGCTGCACATCCGAATACCGGAAGATGTCTAATAACAGACTGAAATATCGGCGTCTCCATTGTTTACCACCCAGTCGATGCAAGCAACGACGGTGCGGTTTTTCCACGGTCAAACAAAAGTAAAGAGAAGGCTGTCCCCATCAATTGCAACAGAATTCTGGAAACTTGACCACACGACTACGTGTAAAGCAAAGAAGCTCAAAGTGGAGAAGATAGGCGACCTTTAATAAAAGTTCGCCTCGAATCCATCGGCAAGGCTAAGTGCCATTGGATGGAGGCGAAGTGGCTGGGCCATTCACATTCAACGCCACCATTGTCCTTGTTCCATTCATGCCTGCAGGTCGCAAGTCTTCATCTTGCAGGACATCGGGGAAACGAACTATAATTCTCGATATTGCGACTCCTAGGCGGATGATATGGAAGGCTATGCAGTTGAAATAGCGCATATTTACCACGAAAGGAACGTACATTGCCATGTACAAAGCACAGATATGGTATAGGGCAACAGCTCCAATCAACAGGACAAGAGAGGCGAGCCAAGTGCATTTGCTTACGAGCACGTAGCCACCGGCCATAAATGCTACGGACATTGTTCCGAGAGCTACCAACAGCCATTTTATTGCAATTATATGGGCAGTTAGAGCAACGTAAGAGTCATTCAATTGTGCCCAAGACAACATGATAACCACAGCTATGGCACTGTACATTGCGATGGTGTTGCAAATGACAAAGGCCTGGAACATATGCCTGTTCAGCAGTGTAGCTGTTCCCTGGTTAGGTTGAGAACTCTCAACGAAACCTCCAGGAACTGCAAAACCAGCTGCAAAGGTCACGGTTGCCACTAGCGTGGCCACGATAGAACGAGCGTTTGCCTGTCCCCTCAATATACCTCCGGTTTGGAGAGCAAGGACTGTAAACTCCGCCATAATTTCTTGATTTCTTGACTTATAGATAGCCAAATCTTTACTTGTAGGTGCCCCGGCAGATTTCAAAATCATTGAGGGTAATCTCTAGGAATGGGCCAAACAAGAATATACGGGGTTACTGCAATTGGAAGCTGTCGTACACACCGCATGAAGATAGAAGAGATTCGCTTGATTTTGTGATTGTTAATGTTTGATTTTGGAGTTCCTAGCGAGTGAGTGCATACCTTTTGAAGCGTAGTGTCCGTTTTTTTTATTTGCTCTGTCGCAAAGTCAAGAGCCGTCAAGCATTCGTTTTTGAGAAGCTTACAATCAACTCTTTTGTCCAGCACGAGATCAAGCAGAACGACGGGGTGCCACGGCAATGTGGCCAAATGCAGAGGAGTGTTCCCGTCATTGTCTCTCTCGTTGATGAGCTTCTCTAGGTTGGCATTCCCAAGTATGTACCTCAATGCCCGGATTCTTCCATGCTTGGCGCAGATATGAAGGATGTTTTGTCCGTGTCGATTGATCAACTCCGTGGGATCTGGCCACTGCCGAAGCAGCTCCTTGATTGCTTCAACATGACCCTCCTTACAAGCAACGTGAATCGGAAAATGGCCGTCTCTATCATATTCAACTGCACTCGAGGTGAATTCTCTAAGTAGGAATTTGATGCCATCACAGTAATTGACATATGCTGCCAAATGAAGGGGAGTGCCTCGTCTATCATCTTTCAACTCAAACAATCGTCGATTTCTCCCACATATTTCCTGTAGCATGCCTAGATTAAGTGCAAAATAAAACCATGTGAATATTAAATCACACATTCATTTAACAAATTATTTTTTTTAAATAATTGATAGTGATCCCATAAAATTTCACATGATTTTAGAGTATGAGATCCTAAATTCAAATTTATCTAGATCTCTCGTTTGCCTCCCAATATAGTTACGCATTTTAATCTTAAGCCAAAGTCTAATCTTGCTTAAAGAAAAGTACTTAATCATTTAAAATATACCAGAAAAAAAAATATCCCTTCAGCTAATAGCTTAAATATCTAAAATAATTGGCAGCAGTCCCACACAATTTCACATGATATCAAAGCCACATTCCGCCTCAGTTTGTGTGTGAAGCTCCCTATTCATCAATGCCACGTCTCGCTCTAAGACCGATTTGCACGTGGGCCTAGTATTTATATAATCTCCCTTCACCTATAACTTAAAGTTTTATATTGACAGTTTTAATAGTGTGTTAAAGGAGGAGGTATGAGCTCTCTGTGTTTATTTTATGCTTTAATCTAAGACCAAATTCTAACTTATGTGTGAGGAGGAGTGTTAAACCAATTAAATACTAAATCACGTATTCACTTAACAATTTGTAAAAATTGATAATGATTTTACAAAATTTCACATTAAATTTTCAAAAAACAAAAAGGTTAGTATTAGATGAGATATATCTCTCCTCCTCTTCCTCTTCTTCCTTGTCCTCTCCCACTCTCGATCTCACTCAGCAAGAGCCCTCCGCTTTCTTTGCCGGTGCCATTATTGCTACGCGGTTGCCACTTGTTGCCGTCATTGTCTAGGTCCCTCCGTCATCTTCACCATCACTCCACCTTGGTCATCTTTCTCTATACGGTCAATTCAGTCAATCTGATTAATTTTAGCCAAAAATCACTAACATGAGTGCTAATCATTCTATATGACATGATCGATGCTAACGTAGATAACTTTTAATAATATTTTACTAATTTTTTTAAATTACTTATTTATTTATTCTTTTATTTTTCCTTTTTTTTCTTTTCTTTCTCTCTTTTTTTCTCCTTCTCTTCTTCCTCTAGCCAGTGCCCAGATTGAGAGCTGGCGAGATTGACCTTGCTAGCCTCGGGCAAAGGTTGCCCCCACCGACCACTGGTGAGGGCGAGCCTCGCTCACTCCCGGCGAGGCTCGACCTTGCCATCGCCCGCCACTAGTGAATCTCGCCAAGTGATGGCTATGATGAGCCATGAGATCTAGCTGGTTTCCTGCCTCGCTTCCTACAGCCCAACAAGCAGAGGTATTTTGGTCGAACAACAAGCAGAGATCAACCCCTGCTTCCTATTCTCCAATCATCGCACTCTGACGTGCTGTGAGAAACACATGAACAATGCAACAACAGAACAAGAACCCCAAAATTGTCATCCACATCTATTACCCAGCAAGTGAACATAAAAGGGTGAGTGAAACAAGCCATCATTTTAGTGGATTCAACTTTGATTTGATGGCGATGGCTCGTCGTCGCTAGGCAAGCCTCGCTAGATTTGGCGAGTTTAAACCTCGCCCAATGTGAGGTCAAGCCTCATAAAGAGCGGGCAAGCTTCGCTTGTATTAGGTTGGTCGGTCACTAGCTAGAGGAAAAAGGAAGAAAAAAAGAGACAAGGAAAAAGATAAGACAAATAAAAAAAAATTTAAAATTATTAAAATATTATTAAAACTTATCCACATCAATGCCTACCACATCACGTAAGATGATTGGCATCCATGTTAGTAATTTCTGATTAAAAATTGACCGGATGGACTAAATTTACACAAATGCAAAATGTTTAGTATTTAATTGGTAAAAAAAAAGTTTATAACTAAATCGATGTAATTGTAATAAGCTTAAAATTTGGGGGTAATTTTGCCATGATCAAATGTAGAGAGTGGTGGGGGGGAGGGGGGGACCCCAATGAACGCCGGTGGTGGATGGCTTCCTATGGAGCGTTGGAGACGGCAACGTACACTGACGGAGCTTTAGACGCACAATCATGCGAAGGTGGAGAAGAGAGGAAGAGAGAGATAGGTGGCTGGGCAATAAGGAATATTCCTTTTGTCTTGTTAAATAAACGTATACATGGATAACCTCATGTCATGGTTGGCGTACTATTTTGAGAAGCTGGGGAATATTCATCTCATTACTAGAGGTTATCTATTCATATCCTACCAGCTATGAATACACTATTTGACCTCAGGACCGTATACACAGGTCAAAAATTTGGACTTAACTGGCTTGTGAGGCTTACAAGGTGTTTCATTCACCTCTAGGTAATCAGACCTCTACGCTCATGCCCTAGGTTACAAAATAAAAATATATATATGTATATGTATAGGTGATACAGATTTGTAACACGTAAATTAAAAAGATGGAAAGAGGAAATTTCATTTCATATGGAACAAAATATAACATTCAAAGAACAAGACAGGGGAAAAAAGTAAGGCAGGCGATCCGTGTTGTGTCGTATTAATTAAGTCATATCAAAATAGGAGTATATCAAGAATATGATTAATCCGAACATGACAAGTATAATAAATGTGTTGAACTGCCTCAATATGAACACGACAAACCTAATAAAGCAGGTTATATGATACGATTAACATAATTATCAAACTGTGTCATTCTGTCATGTATCTACACTACAAATATACCTTAACCTTTGGTATTGATGTGTACGTGATAAAGGTAAACATGTTTATACACGATATCCCAATTTAACATGTTTAACACGCTGGTAAATAAATAACCGTTGTTCCACTTCACATTACATCTAGAGTTTATTAATGAGTTACCCTTTGTCATCTTGTATAACTTTTGCATCCCTAATGCGTTTTCATCACATCCTTTATTCTTTTTAAAATGGATCTTACTTTTATGATCTTTTAATAATAAAGATGTTATTAGACATGAGTATAAAGTGTTAAAACTTAGTTTTGTTATAAAAGCCAACACACTAGCATTTTATTTTAAATGTGAGGACTCGTGTCTGAACTGGTTAAGCAAGTGATACGAATTATAGTGGGGTGTGAACGGGAAGACATAGGCCCATTTACGCCAAATCATCACTTGTTTGATTGCGTGAGGTCTCGTAAACGAATGATGCTGAGAATTGCGAAGAGTAGAATTCACCTAGTTTGCCGTGTAAGACAGCCGCATGAACGGGCGACACGCCTTGAATCCTTGATGGATCCAGCGGCACTGCCAACAGAAGCTTGAGAACCTCCAAGTCGCCACTCTCGACGGCCAGATACATCGGACATTTACCTTGCTTGTTCTCCAAATATATGGGTCGCAGGTCCTCACCTATCAAGATCCGAGCCACGCCAAGGTGGCCGTTCACAACGGCCTCATGCAGGGGGGTGTTTCCCCTCTCATTCTTCACTTGAACGAGAGCCTGCCGCATCTCGCACCCGCCGACGTCCGATGCTCGGCCAATGAGGACCCGGGCCGCGGGGGCCCTTCCTGCCCTGGCGGCCAAGTGAAGTGGGGTGTCTCCCCTGCAATTTTTCCCGGCCACAGCCTGATCGGGAAAGTGGCTGATGATGGCTCTCAGGATCTCGTCTCTCTCGAGGCCCGCAGCGACATGGAGCAACGAATTTCGGGAGGGGCTCAGAATGGCCCGCAGGCACAGACGTAGATTGCGCTCGGAACAGCAACGTTCTACGACTCGGATGAATTCGTCCGCATCGCCTTGTTTTGCAGCAGTGAATAGCTCCTGGGTCGTGGTCTCATCGCACGAGACGGAGTCTTGCGTCAACATCGCTTCCAATCTCTGCAGCCTGTGTCTCCACAGAGCACTCTCTTGCATACTTATCTCTACGGCCATGACTTATTGGTCCGAGGAATGCTCTAACTTGGACTCGTATGCAATAACGATCGTGGAGAGAGAAGCGAGCGAGCACCAGAGCAGGGGCAGCCTTAATGTGCTTCGTCAGCGACGGCAAGGGCGGTCGTCCTTGCTGACCTGCGCTAGGACCAGCTTGAGGTTGGTGCGGAGGGCATTGGCGGTGGCGTTGTTGGCCCGGGCGAGGTCCCTCTAAATCTGGCTCTGCATGCACAGCAACTTCGCCTGCTCCTCCAGCACCCAGTTGAGCCTCCCGATCTTCTAGATCTTCTCTTCCTTGGCCGGAGCAGGGGCGGCCATAATTTGCTTAGTCGGAGATGGTGGGAGAACGGCCGCTTGATTAAATGCCAGAGCAACAACGAGCGTGGAGAGAGAATTTGGGATTCAAAATTTGAAAGCCTTCATCGAGGAGAAAGAAATCGTTCGAGCTCTTGGAGGGAAAATTTAAAGGGTTTGCTTCTCTTTCCTTCCTCTGGGAAGGAAAAAGTAAATGAGACAGAGAGGAGGCAAGAAGGCTAGGGAGAGGAGAGAGAGGGAAGAAGCCTACTTTGTGCAGAAGATGTCCAGCAGACCCATGCCTCCATGTGGCACTTCATAAATGACCAAAGACCACGCTGACTTGGCGTTCCGGGACCACCCAATATTTTTTCGTCGGAGTTTAGTGGAGCATCAAAGCATGAGAGCCATTCTTCTATATAAGGGTATGCAACCGGACTGAGTATACTCGGAAATTGGACCGTCCCACTCGGAAAATAGGGTTAAGAACTGGTTCTCGTTGAAACCAGTTTGGGAACTGGTTCCCAAAATTCAGAATCAGTTTGAACCAGTCCGGGAATTGGTTCCGAGTGAATACCCACCCAAGAATCGGTTTTTTAAGCAGAAGTCCAAAACCCTAATTTTCCCCTGATTTTTATTCTTACTCTTATAGTCGCACGGCATTTTTCCTCTCGGCTCTTTCAGATGCGCACAACACTCCTCCTTCATCGTTCCTCTTCCTCGCTCGCTTCCCTCCCTCGCCGGCTTATTGGCTCACCGTTGCCCATCGCCGGCTCCCTCTCGCACCTTCTGTCGCTACCAAATTCCTATGATCCGATTCATACTATTGCAAAACCAACAGGGCAAGACCCACCTCACCAAATACCGTGTCCCCCTTGAGGACTTCGAGAAGCACAAGGTCAAGTATGAGTTAGCCCCCCATTTGCTCGATTTTCTGCTCGTTCCCTGTTTCTCGGGGTCCAATTGGCATTTTGCTTGGCTCCAATCTTTGTCTTCACTTATGTGCGTGGTTTGATGGATTTCTAGGTTCATCGATTGGTGGTCAACAGAGATCCCAAATTTACTAATTTTGTCAAGGTTAGGAATTTTCGATCTTTTTTATCTCAAATTTGTTGGGCTCTTTTATGCAGATGTGCCGTTAGCGCGCGTTATACGGATTGTTCCCATTGATTATTTTGTCAATTGGTGAATCTTCGCTTAGCCACTCCAGAATTTGGTGTCGACCTCAATCTTCCCCTGAAATGCTGCCGTGATGCAGCAACATCATTCCCAACTTGGGTTATTCTTGGTCAACTGGGCATGTTTTTTTCCCTTTGTCTGGTACGGACACGCCACAAGAAGGTGGCAAATTAGGTTCTCTCCCATCTCTTTAAGCTGGTTACAGATTAAGAAATCACCTGTCAAAGTATAGAGGAATCGAGTGTTGCAGAGACAGAAGAAGTTCCATTCTTTACTCAACCAAATCAGCCGACTGTTGCTCAGGATTCCTCCCTTTACATCGAGAGCCAACGCATGCAGTATCTCTTCAAGGATCTCAAGATCCAATTGCCGGCATTAAAGCCCGATTGAATGCAAAAGAATTTCATACATGTTAACAGCTTCTTGATTGAACAAAAGAAGTAGTCACCATCTATAATCATCTCGAGAGGGAGAGCGAGAGAGTCCCGTGAAATGTGAGAGTTTCTTACGGCATTGTGGAATCAATGGCAAATCTAGATTGATTTGCTAGAAGGAATTAGTTATTCTTTAAGTGCAATCATTTGTCTCGTGTCTAATTTGTTTTTAGTAGAATCCTGACATTGTTGTATAATTTGTTTTCAATTTATGGATCAAGATAAAAACATATCAACGGAAGTGGATGGACATAATGAAACAAGTCTGCTCATGGAATTGCCATTCCATGGAGCTAATGAAGTGGAATCTATGCCGTAAGTGTGATAAATAAGGTGAGGGTACTTAACTTTCGTCCTCTTCGGATAAAAACTGAGCTAATCAATCAGAGGCTTGGGATAATTTTTCAAGAACTATAGATGGGAAAACACAAAAAACAGTTAGGGCGAAATGCATTCATTGCGGGATTGAGTATGTATATAATGTTGATCATGGAACATCTACCATGTGGAAGCACTTGAAAAAGTGGAAAAAGTATCCTCATACAGATAAATAGTGAATGTTGTTTGCACCATGTAACAAAGATGTGGCTGGCGAGGTAGGGGAAAATACCACTTGTGGTGGTAGAATCTTAACGATGTGGAAGTTTGATTAAGAACATTGTTGGCATATGCTTACTCAAATAATTATTATTGATGAACAACTATTTTCCATGGTTGAGCGTGTTGGTTTTCACAATTCTATTACTGAATTTCAACCTCTTTTCCAACATCTTTCATGATTTACGGTGGCTAGAAATTGTATGAAGTTATATTTGAGTAAAAGAACTTATTTGAAAGCTTACTTTGGTAGGCTTAAATCTAGGATTGCACTCATGACGGATATGTGGAGTTTCATTCAAAACTTGAACTATTTACATTTCACTGCATATTTTATTGATGAAAATTGGCAGTTGCATAAAAGAATTATCAATTTTTGCGGTGATGAATAGTCACAAGGGTAGGGAGATTAGGAAAATTGTGGAGAAATGCATTTGTAACTGGGAAATAGAAGAAAAGGTGTCTATAATAATTGTGGATAATGCTAGTTCAAATAATGTAACCGTTGGTTATTTGAAGGAAAACTTTTCAAGAGAAGGGTTTTTGATTTTGAATGTCAATACTTTACACATGAGGTGCATTGCTCATATACTTAATTTGATAGTAAGAGACGGATTGAATAAGGTGCATGATTCTATTGCACTTATCTGAAACGTAGTTAGGTATGTGAGGAGTTCTCTTGCGAGAGTTAAGACATTCCAATGTTGATTGAGAGTGAGAGGATTGCATATAAGGGTTCGGTCTATCTTGATATTGCCATTAGATGAAACTCCACTTACATGATGTTAGACACCGTCATAGAGTTCAAGAAAACTTTTCAAAGGATGAAAGAAGATGATTTATCTTTCTGAATGGAGATTGACAATGATTCTCCTCAAGATGAATATTGAGAAAATACCATCATTCTTTCTAAATTTCTAAAACAGTTTTATGATGCAACCAAAAGGATGTCGAGGAATTCATATGTTACTTCAAATGATTATTTTAAAAGTATAACTATGTTGTATAAATATTTGAATGATGCGACCAATTCTTTGGACCCAAAGCTTCAAGCTATGAGCATAAAAATGAAGGAGAAGTTTGACAAGTATTATGGGAGTATGGATAAAGTAAATATGATGGTGTTGATTGCAGTTGCATTGGATACTACAAGGAAGTTGAATTATGTAAAGTTCTATTTTCAACAAATTTATGATGGTGAAGCGAATATTGATGAGATGCATGAAAAAATGAAGGTTGCCTTGGAACGTTTGTACAAATTTTATGAGAAATTTTTTGTTGGTTCCTCTAGTAAAGAAAATTTTGGTGGTTCAAGTTTGAGTAATAGTAGTAGTGCTTCCAATGCTGATACTGATGACAATGAGTGTAAAATCCATGCTTGGCATAAAAGTTTTCTCCACTTGAAGAAAAAAGTGTTGGATGAAAATAAATTTGAGCTTAATCAGTATCTTGAAGTTGAAAGTGCAGATGTCCTTAATCTCGACCTTTTGATGTAGTGGAAGAGTACTTAGTCGAAGTATAAAATTTTATCTTTGATGGCTCAGAATGCTTTGTCCATTCCCGTGACTACCGTTGCTTCAAAGTCGACTTCTAGTATATCAAGACATGTACTTGACAGCTTTCAAAGTTCTTTGACTCCTAGAGTGGTGAAAGGTTTGATGTACTTAAGATTGGTTGAGACCTATTCGTGTGTCGATTAATATTGAAGAGTACATCGAGAATGCGAAAAAGTTTGAGGTGGGTAAGTCATATATATTTCTTTCTATCTTGTAATTTATTCGCCTAACTATCTATCGAGTGAATGCTTTATTTAATCTCTCTTTTGGTTTTCAAATTTGAATTGTCTTACGAGGACATTATCATTGAAAAATAGACTTCATTTTGCATATGTCTCTAGAGCATGGTTTCTTGTTGATTTTTCTTTATGTATGAGTTTCAGGTCTTTTCGAGATTTTGTACCATGTGAATTGGCTCGCCTAATTTCATTTTTGGAGGAGGAGTTTTGCTGATTTCACTTTTGTAGGAGTTATGCTTACAGTAGAGATTTGTTAACCATAATAGATAAATAAACAGTTTCATGTAGTAGTTGTGGGAATGAGACTAATATTAGACCCATGTTTGTCGCTAATGTTTATTCAATGTTAGGATTTTTGTTTTGCCTTATGATTTTGTTTATGATAATTAGCCTTATGAATCCTTAATTTTTCATTTAGTCAAAAAAATTCATGTACTTATTGATTACAAGTGCTTAATATTTCAATACAAATTAAGAGGATTACATTATTTTCTCGCGAATTAATGTAAAATTTGAAGCCATATGGGATGTTGGGTAGTTGCAAAATAGGTTCCAATAGAAACATGATTGACCTTGGAACCGGATCGGAAAAAGATGATGGTTCGGGTATAGGGTGGTCCAATGCAAACAGGGTTGGGTACAAGGTCCGAAAAAAGAGAACCGGTTATAACAAAGTCGGGTACAAGGTTCAGGTCTAGAACTTACCCACCCTGGACCCGATCACCCCTACTTCTATACACAATGATGGAGCCCACCAAGGCCAAACGACCACCTCTGTGCAAAGTAATAATGCCCTCCTGCTTTTCCTAAAGCTACTTTTCCCCCTTATTAGGTTATAATACGATAGAATAAAGTGCGTGGACTATATTTTTGTCATAGGAAAATGGATTTCCTAACGTGGAATATCATAGCGTGGGTCATCAAAAAGTCATTTCATATTGGGAATGTGATAGTCATCCGATTCTTGCTTTTCATATTCCATTAAGTCCAGACCAACTGAGTTCACAAGACAATCATTACTAGGGTTAAAAAGAAATTAGGGTCCAGTCTCTCCTATACTTTAATAAGTGCCTCTTGAGAAAAATGTAGAAGTCAATCATTCAAAATGCATGATTTTGAGGCATTTTACCTTGAAACTCGATCTTATTTGACATCTTAAAACTAAATTATACATTACTCAAACATTACATTTCCAAATCATATGTGATTTGATATAAAATAATTTAAGAATCTCATTAATTTAACACCAATGAAAAAAGTTCAGAAGCGGCAATGTTCCTTGGACAAAGTCAAGGACTTACTTGGACAAATTGAAAAATTTGGGACAGCATAACATGTAAACGAACAATGGCGAATTTTTTAAGATTACTAATTTGGCATCTACAGCGAGTGAGGAGACCAAGGGGGCTTTAGATAGACAACGACCAATGAAGATAAATTTGTACTTCTTGCCAAGGTAGAGATTTGTTGATTATGGCCCAAAGTTGATCTCGTTTGAATTGGAATCAACATGAGTTTGACTTGATGTTTCTGGACACTCGACGTGTTTGTGGGGGCTTGGAAACGGAGATAGACGACTGGAGGATGCAAGAAGCCAGCCCCCCTAACGCTTGGACAAACCAGACCACTAGGCAGGCACTCGACCAAGAAGTGGCTGGGTTGCTGGACACCTGACAAACCTCCCGAGCCGAAAGCCTTTTCCAACAAGTGCTCGGCCGGGGACTATTTTTGTTAGACACCTTACCCCCGATTTTTATGTATATCTAATAAACAACTTGTAAGAAATCTAAAGATAAAAGAGTTTTTAAGAAGAGAGAATGTGAATACGCCTTTCTTGCTTGAATTGTTTCATTTATTTACTTGCATTAGTCGTGACAGTAGTTGATGCAAGATTCAAATTATGTAATTCTGTAGAAAAAATTCTCCCAAGAGTAGAAAGGTCAATTTAGACTGGGAGTGAAATCTCATTCTACCGTTTTAGACTTAGCGGGCACATCCGATGACCGAAATCATGTGAGCAATTTCGTGAAGCTGATAAAAAAAGACCAAGAGATATTAGTCCGATACTTTCCAATTGTAATTGATTACTGTACCTGGAAAATGCAGATAATGCCGAGAGAAAACAGGGAAAAGAGACAAGACTCCCTAAGTCTTCGTCTTCTCCTTATTTATCACGGAAACTTCTGTTAAGTGTGAAATGAACCCAAGTGATGCAGGTTTCGTTTGAAGTGAGCATGAGAACGCGGAGACAAATAGTAGATTCACCATTGTTTAATCTGTTAAATAAAAGCTCCAAAGAACATTGAGCCAATTGGAAGACGACCTGTCATATGTTTTTTTTTTTTTTTTGGTCGTAACCTGTGATATGTTTGACAAGTTAAACGTTGGCCAATGCATTCCAAGTCTTTGCTCGAGTCCACGTTCTTGGTAAGGTGAGATGGTGATGGAAGTCGCTTAAAGTTAAGTGAAGAACTAATATAAAAAGACAGAGACTTCTTTTGAGCCTAATAATGTTTCTTTTCCTCAATTTTTTGCTTCTTAGTTAGAGGCTTTCCAAGTTTGAATCTCTCTCTGTTCACACTCTCCAATCTGCTACCTTTACTCGAAAGCCATTGGCAGGCGCGCAGAGAAATTGATGCTGATCACTATTCTCGAGAAAATTATAGTGCTTGCCAATTTTTATTTTTATTTTTTTACTGAAGCTGTGATCTACTGTAGTTGAATGAACGTGTAACGGCCGTGCAGGAACACCGACCAGCCGCTCCATCGTTTGCAACTGATTGTATGTAGCAATCTGCGCTGACTATAAAATATAGAAAAAATGGCAATGGTTGATTGATGAACATGCCATCCGAGTAAATTCCGCCTTTGCAAACTTTCCTGAACCAATTCCAATTACTGGTCAACCATGACAATGAGGGACGTAATTCATTTGAATGTGACATAGTAGAAAAGCATTAATCACCTGATTTTTTTTTTTTTGGTCGAAATCACCTGATTAAAACATCAGAATACAATAGTTTTTGCTCCCCTGTCCAACCACCCTGATGTGCATAAGTAGAAACGTCAAAAGGAGTTTTCCAGCTGAATTCAATTACTAAAGGAGCTCATTTATCTTCATCAATTTTGAGGGATTAGGCGAGAGAACAACCGTGGATATACTCTGAATCCCCATGCTGTTAGACGTTTACTCAGGTGTCGACTGACTTTGTTTTATCCCAAAACAACTGTTTGACTGATTCTGGATGCTTCCACAAAGATTCCTCCCTCGCACAACCGTTCTTCATTGTAGTTCATCGCGCCTCCATCTTCGTTCGCAGTGTTTTCTACGAACCTACCTGAGTTGATTCATGGGAATTCTTCAAATGCATGAGAACTCGAGCCTAAAGCAAGAGAGGCATTCTTCTATACGCAATGGTGGAGCCCAGCAGGAATTGAAAAAAAAAAATTGAACGACAACCTGAGGAAAATGTAATAATGCCCTCACTTTTCCTAAAAGCCACCTTTTTTTCTACCCTTATTAGGTTGTTGTATAATGATATAAAGTGTGTTGGACAATATTTTCGTCATGGAAAAACAGATTCTCTGATATGGAATATGAGAGAATGGATCATGAAAAGCCGGTTCATGTTGGGATTGTGATGATCATCTGATTCTTGATTTTCCATATTCCACTAAGTCAATTAACTTCACAAGACAATCGTTATTAGGACCAATCAATCCTGACAATAATTGAAAAAATTAAGATCAAATCTCTCCCATGCTGTTGATAAGTGCGTCTTGAGAAAAAAAGGCTGAATTCAATCACTCAAAATGCATTGTTTTAAGGTATTTTACCTTGAAAGTCGATCTGGTTTGGCATCTTCAAAACTAAATTGTACATTACTAAAGCATGACAGCTCCGATTCAGAGGCGATCAAATATAAAACATGCCTTGTAGCAAAAGGATTCAATAACCTTATCAAGTGAATGTACTTCCTATATCTCCGAAGAACAGCGGCTACGCAGGTCAAAGCATTAAAAGAAGTAATGCTTTTTCACAATCTTCCGAGGTTTGTGGCAGTACCTGATTCAAGTGCAGCCAATTTTGGAGCAGTATCTAAGACTAATGCTCTATAAATAGCTTCGTTGATGGAAACTGGAGATTAAGCCTCAGCTTCACCAATTGTGAGAGAGAGAGAGTGTGTGTCCTTGCGTCTGTAATATAATTGTTTATTTGACAGTAACGATTCAAGTTGACGGATAACGGCATTTGCCAATGTTCTACATGTATTTTAGCTATTACATCGTTTCTGCAACTTCACTCGATGTCGAATAAAATTTGAGGGGACGTGGCCGCTTGTTCCGTCCTCGAAGACCTCGGAGTTTATCGAGCTCGTAACGGAGAAATAGTTGTGATTTTTCTCTTAATTACCTTCAAATTCACATACCATCTTGCCTTGTGGACTAAGATCTCGAGATAAATCGGTGGGCAGCCGATGAATGAGTCAAAAGGACCCCCTGATGGGGTTTTCTTGGGCAATAATCTCGTGCAAAAATGCTCGTTTTGTCAAGGGTTTCTCTCTTCCATTCTTCTCTCTTTCATACTGCTTTTACCCTTATTTGTACGGCTGCCTATGCCCGCTCTTTTCGATTCACATCATAGCACAGCAATACATGGGAAATTTCTGCGATGCACAAATCTATTCTTCTCTCTTTCACACTGCTTTTACCGTTACTTGTACTGCTGCCTATGCTCGCTCTTTTCAATTCGCATCTTATCACACAATACATGGGAAATTTCTGCGAAGCACAATTCTATTCTTCTCTCTTTCATACTGCTTTTACCCTTCTTAGCACAGCAATCTATGGGAAATTTCTGGAAGCACAGTTCTATCCTTCTCTCTTTCACATTGCTTTTACCCTTCTTAGCGCAGCAATATATGGGAAATTTCTGGAAGCACAATTCTATCCTTGTCTCTTTCATACTGCTTTCACCATTGTACGGCTGCCTATGCCCGCTCTTTTTGACTCGCATCTTAGCACCGCAATACATGGGAGATTTCTGGGAAGCACAAGGTGGACAATGCTATCAACTCTAGCCAAAATTGAAGCACTTTTAGCATTTTCTTTTTGTTCATGTAGGAGATAAATGAAGAGGTCCAGAATATTGGAATGAAAATTCTCTTCTATAAAATTGAGGGCGCATTCGTAATTTCTGCCATTTTTGGACCTAACACGCCAAAAATATCTTAAAAAATATGGAAAATGTACTTTCGGGAGTCGTAATCAGACACGCCCTCCGTTTTTTGGCGGGTCATTGTTGAGTGGTTGAAGAAGGAATTTCGATCTCACCACAGGAAATTGACATGGGAGCATCTTGATCTAAATGTGTAATGTGCATTGCATTATCTCCAACAATTTTTGACATGACCATTCAATCAATGACAGAGTTCGTTACCACATGTTGACTAGTGCTCTAAATGCCCAACAATTGTTATTAAAACTGCATGAAATACTCAATAATTAATAGCAATGTGATAGTGATACCTGAATTCTTGTTTAAGGTGCATTATCATAATTGAACTTTAAATAGATTTACTTAGGTCCAACAACTTTGTTACGACGTGCAATGCATTTCTGAATTTTCAATTGATTCAAGGGAAAATGTTACAAATGGTCCTCTAGACTTCTACTTCATGTGCAATCTCGTCCCTGAACTTTTGATTTGCTCAATTTGGTCCATGAACTATCAATAAATGTTCGATCTAGTCCCTAACGATTTGAAAATTGACCAATTTCGTCCTTCCGTTAGTTAAAGTTAACGGAATTGGGCATTTTGGTCTTTTTCTTTTCTTTTCTTTTTTTCTTCTTCTTCTCTCTTCCCTCCGCCGGCCATGGCGGAGGGAAGCTGGCATCCGGCAAGGGCCGCCCCTGCCGGCGTCGGGCGAGGGGTGCCCTCGCCAGATCTGGCGAGGGCCGTCCTTGCCCAACGCAAGTGAGGGAGGCCCTCACCCGGAGAAACGGAGAAACAGAGAGAGAGAGAGAGAGAGAGAGAGAGAGAGAGAGAGAGAGAGGGTGAAGGAGGAAGGAGATGGAAGTAAGAGAATCGCGCAGAGCTCATTGTTGGTTAGGGTTCTTCTCCTCCTTCTTCCTTGTCGCGGCTCTAGTTTCAATCGCCACCGTCGATGCCTCCGTCCACGACTACTTCAACGAGGCCTTCACCTCCCGCTTCAACGCCTTCTTCTTCCCCCCGCCGGCGTTGGGCAAGGGCTACCCCTGTCGACATATGGCGAGCGGTGCCCTCGCCAAATCTGGCGAGGGCCGTCCTCGCCCGACACAGGCGAGGCCATCCTCGCCCGACGCCGGCGAGGACGACCCTGGCGAGGGCCGCCCTAGCTAGCCCAAGCAAGGATGACCCTCGCCGGACGCCGGCTTCCCTCCGCTGGGTTCGCTATGGCCGGCGGAGGAAAGAGAGAAGAAGAAAAAAAAAAAGAAAAAGGAAAAACAGTAACGGAAGGACTAGATTGGACATTTATCAATAGTTCAGGGATTAAATTGAGCAAATCGAAAGTTCAAGGATGAGATTGCACATTAAGTAAAAGTATAGGGACTATTTGTGACATTTTCCCTTGATTCAATTAGAATGCTAAGCTTTTGTTTATTGTGTTTGTAATTGATTCATCTCTGGAACTTCAGCTTGCTCTTGTGAAATTATTTTAGTATGTTTCATATGTCATACGCCCACTGATTATCCTAAAGGAAATTTCCAAAATGGACAACAATCTACAAAAGCCAGTAAATAAATAAAAAAATTATACAAGTAGATTTCGCCTGTGTAACAATTATCTGAAATTATAGAGAAATGATACACATTCGCTTTCTATGTGTGATTCATTTTAAACAAACAAATTTGCTTAGTCCCTTTGATCATTCTCATTCATTATATCAGCTAGTGAGAAGTACAGAGGATTTAGCTGTTCTTTTCAAAGCATAGCAAACAAATCCATTCTCCATTTCACATGATCTCCATTGAATCAGGAAGAAGGCACATTGTTCTGTCGAGTGAGAGGTTTATCCTAATCCGAAACCCTTTTCAAACTTAAGATGATACTGAATATTTAAAAATAATTTAGGAATCTCGTTAATTTATAACCAATCGAAAGTTTTGGAGCGACCATGCTCCTCGGGCAAAGCGTAGGACCTACTTGATAAATTGCAAGGCCGGGCATATCATTACATGCTAACTGACAATGTTGAATTTTAGGACCGAAAATTTGAAAACTAGTGGTCTCACCGCCCCTAGATTTGATGATGCTTTAGTTGACGAAATCAATTGGATTTGCAATTTCCAAAGAGACTCAACAATTAAATTGAAATTCCTATTGGATGAAAAGATTAAAAGCATATGACCATTCCGTTTTGCACAGCCACAAGCATTTGCCTTTTATTGATCGAACCTTGTTGCTTCGATGCTATGTCCCTATGCAACAAAGTTTGAAGGAACTATCAGCTGTCGGCAAACTGAGTAACTTCCTTTGGGGTGCATGAAATTTTTTATTGAAATCGTGGACAATCTGTTGTATACATCAGAAGACGGATTTGCATATAGATGAATCGCACAAAGGATATCACTTGCTTACTTCAAGCCAACTGAAAATAGGGTGGAAGAGTCTGGGCAGCTCTATATCAGTTTCCTTAATAGGACTGTCTATTAAAATATATCTCGAATTTGAACTTGTTGAACAAAGCCCAACTGATGAGATTGTGTGAATTCGACCATGTGCAAGTCAAAATTGGCGTACGAGAATTGGCTGGCCAAGATTTCAAAAAGCGTGAAGAAGAATCAATTACGCGTGACTTTGTTGCCTTCTCCAAGTCCAATTTATCCTGCGCGTTGGATTCTCTGGCACGCTGAATTTGTTGCCGCAGAAGAAGGGGTTTACACACACACAAATACGTGATCATAATTGTAATTTAAATTGATTTATTTTGGTCCAAGAACTTTATTCCAATATGTAATGCATTCATGCTTTCCCATGATTTGTTTAGATGTCCTACACTTTTGTTTAGTATGTGAAATTGGTCCATCTCTAGAACTTTAGTTTGTTCAATTATGACTCTTGAAATTATTTTAGTATGTTCATATGTCTTACGCCGTTGTTACCCAAAGGAAATGGCTACAATGGACAACAATCAACTGAAGCCGCTGGGTAAAAAAATTATACAAATGGATTTCGTATGTGTAAATATATCCCAAATGATAGAAAAATAATAGACATTCGTTTCTTATGTGTAATTCATTCGAAACAAAAGTTTTGCTCGGTCACTTTAAATGGTGATTCTTATTCATTATCTCAAAATGTCAGTTAAGTATGGATTTTGCTGTTCTTGTCAAAGCATCGCTGACATTCCGTTCTTCTTTAACGTATTACGCTAGGATCAGGGAGAAAGCACATTGTTTTGTCAAGTGAGAGGTTTTGTCCTTTTCTGAAACCTCTTTTTGAACTTACGAATGATATTGAATATTTGAAAACAATTTAGAAACCTCATTAATTTAAAACCGATGAAAAGTTCGAGAGGGACAATGCTTCCTGGGCAAAGTTAAGGATTTAATTAGGCAAATTGAAAGGTTGGGGACATCATAACACGTAAACGAACAATGGTGAATTTTTTAAGACTCTTAGTGCCCTTGGACTTGGTTAGCATTTGCAGCGAATGAGGAGACCAAGGGGGCTCAAGAGAGATGAGAGGATAAATTTGGACTTCTCGCCAAAGTGGAGATTTATTGATTATGACTCGAAATTAAATTTGTTTGGTTTGGAATCGACACTAGCTTTCATTTTCGGACACTCAAAAGTGTTTGTAAGGGCTTGGAAATGGAGACGGACGACTGGAGGATGCAAGAAGCCGGCCCCCCTAGCACCTGCACAAACCGGGCAACTAGGCGAGGACTTGGCCAAGAAGTGGCAGGGTTGCCGGACACCCGGCAAACCTCCTAAGAGAGAAGCGTTTTCCAACATAGTGCCCAAGTGTCCGGGCCTATTTTGGTCAGATACCCACCCCTATTTTTATGTATATTTCTAAAAGATTCTAGGAAGAGTGAGTGAGAAAGCTCCTTTCTTACGGTTGATTCTAGTGGACTCAGGTTTTATCTAGGGTTGAAAAACCCTTATTAGTTAGTGAATATGATTAAAGAATTTTAATCTTGTCTTTGTCGATTATAGTAGAACCATTTCATTGATATCTCTATAGAGTAGGCACACCGCCAAACGATATAAAACTTTTGTGTTTAGGTTTAAGTTTTACAATTTAATTCTCGCTCGAATCGTTTCATTTTTGTACTTGAGTCAGTCGTGACAATAGTTGATGCAAAATTCAGACTATGAAATTCAGCCGAAATAAATCTCCCAAGAATAGCAAGGTCGGTTAAACTAGGAGTCAAATCTCATTCTACCGTTCTGGACATAGTGGGCGCATAAGAGGATGGTGTATTTTGTTTTTACACTGAAATCATGTGAGCAATTTGGTGAAACGGATAAAAAAAGACCAAGACATATTAGTCAGATACTGTTCCACACATAATTGATTACTCTACCTGGAAAATGCAGATAATGCCAAACAAGGACTCACGATCATGATTTTCCTACCTTTATAGGGAAAAGAAAATAGGAAGAAGAGACCCACTGCCTAAGTCTTCATCTTCTCCTTATTTATCAAAGAAACTTCTGTAAAATATGAAATAAACCCAATTGATGCAGGTTTTGTAAGAAGTGAGCATGAGAACATGGAGACAATACAGTAGATTCACCATTTTTTAATCTGACAAACAAAAGCTCTAGAGAGTATTCAGCCAATTGGAGCAAGACCTGTCATTTGTTTAACAAAATTAAACATCAGCAAATGCAATCCAAGTCTTTGCTCTAGTCCACCTTCTTAGTACAGTTGAGAAGAACTAATATAAAAAGACCAAGACTTCTTTTGAGTCTAATAATGTTTTTTTTTTCCTCATTTTTTTTCTTTTTTGCATCTTAAGGAGTCCTCTCATCTATATTCAACCTTGCACGAAAAAAGATGAAAAACCCTATGAGCAGATGGTCTTGCAGCCAAAATAATTGGAAAACACCGGTAGTTGCATAAGTGGTTCGGTCAGATCCACATATTCCATGGCATTAGTTCAAATTCCTGCTACTTTTATCAAACCTTCATATGAACGATTCTAAAGTCATTGGATATCATGTAAAAGGAATCGGGACAAAAGGCAATTTATTACAATGACTTATTTTGAATGCGGATGTCGAATCTGGAGTGTTCTACTCACTAGACCAAATAAAAGACCTCATAAGAGCTGTATAACAGCTTTATACCATAATTACAGATTGAGAATCGCCTGGAGACCAATAAATACTATAATTATAAGATTGTTATACCACCCAGGACATTAATCTTGTCTTCATTGAAATATACAATGCATATAGCTGTTCAATGACCTGCTTATACAAATTGGTAATTATAAACCTCGTGTTCAGAATGATAACTAAGATGAGAAGCCCAAATTGAATTGCTTTTTCTCACTAAATATCCTTGTAAAGAATCGAAATTCACGGACTCTATTACATTTTAGGAATCTGTCCAACTAAGGTTCTCTTGATCTTGTATGCAAAGCTGGCTTCGGGATATAGAAGGGTAATCCTGTTTCATACTCATGCAGGTATTATAGCAGTCAATAAATCACGATCCCACATAACTTGAACAGTTACTGAAATTGCACAATCTGTACTAGTTCGATCACCAAACACTTATGTAACAAAATGTCACAAAGTAGTTTTTTTCTGAAGTAAACAAGCGCTTGGTTCTGCAACTGAGCAAGAACATGTACATACATTAACAGATAGTTCCTGCAAGCGATATGTCTATGAACAATAATAGAACTGATTCAAACCACAAACTCAACCATGTTTTGTTCACTTTTCATCAACACATTCTTCGTTGTCTTCTTCTCCATCTTCATCAACTTCTTCACTTTCATCTCCTTCCTCATCATAATATGCTTCTTCTTCAACATAGTTGTTGCTGCCATCCTCATCATCATTTTCATCGTTAAGTGTCCACCAGATTTGCCTGCAAAGGTCAAGCGGAAAAAAGTACATATCAATGCAAAATAACTTGACACTAACGAAAACTCTTCCCAAGCCAAGAGCCCAACTTAAATTTATAGCACATAGTAGAGCAAATTCTGGATGAAATCATCTAATTTAGTCTTGAGAGAGAGACTAACAGAGCTTACAAGATTGTAGATATATAATGAAAGCTAAGACTGACACACTAAGAGAAGCAGCAACAGCCAAATTTGTGTATCACTATCACACTTTCAGTGTGGTTCAACCATTCGACCAGACAAAACAATGACAAGAATCTGAATTTCGAAGCATAACATACAGACAGATTTAAACATGAGGGCATTAAAGATACGACACCTACTGCTTATTAATAAAATGAAGCAAGTAAATGTACAGGAATCTTTTACATTCTGAGATTCTTACACAAAGTGCCTAAGAGAAAATGGAAAAAAAGAGAAAAGAGAGCAAGCCCATATAGAGGCTTTTCGAGTTTGAATTTCTCTCTGTTCACACTCTCCAATCTACTACCTTTACTCGAAAGCCATTAGCATTCACGCAGAGAAATTGATCTAGATTACTATTCTCGAGAAAATTATAGTGCTTGCGAATTCTTTTCACCGAAGCTTTGATCTACTGTAGTTGAATGAACATGTAATGACTGTGAAGGAATACCGACCAGCTGCTCCATCATCTGCAACTGATCGTATGTAGCAATCTGCACTGACTACAGGAGTTAAATATAGAAAAAATGGCAATGGTTGATTGATGAATGTGTCATCCGAATAAATTCCTTCTTTACAAACTTTTCTAAACCAATTCCAATTGCTGGTCAACTATGACAATGAGGGACGTAATTCATTTGAATGCAACATAGTAGAAAAGCATTAATCACCTGATTTAGACGTCAGAATACAGCAGTTTTTGCTTCCCTGTCCAACCACCCTGATGTGCATAAGTAGAAACGTCAAAAGGCTTTTTCCAGCTGAATTCAACTACTAAAGGAGCTCATTTATCTTCATTGATTTTTAGGGATTAGACGAGAGAACAACCGCAGATACACTCTGAATCCCTATGCTGTTGGACGTTTATCAGCACAACAAAGGATGCTGGTTGAGGGGGAAATCAGAGTAAAAACTTTTAAAAACCAACGAATTTTTTTTTTTTTAGTTGACTGAATGGATTTTGATGAAGAAATTCAATGCTCCACTAAAATCTACCACTAATAAGCAAGATTCAGATGACAAGACACTTGGATTATCGAAATCCAGTAGAGTCAATTTAAACCATCATGAGAAAATATAAGAGGTGAGATTGAAGTGAAAAAATACTTGCCGTGCATTTATGAGTAACATGCCATGAAGTGCCCTTTCCTGATAATCAGGTCACTGAATATAACTACAGGTAACCTGGTCATTCTTAGAGTGGGAAAGTAGTTTGCTCCAGGCATTGCAGTAAAACTAACGTACTGCATGACACAGAGCTTCGATTTTTCGATGAAATTGACAGCCATAAGGAATACCTTGATGGTAAAGCAAACACATCATCGAAGTTTCCAACACTAGAAAAGAATTTTGGAATGGAAGGGTCTTATTAATTACTAAAGCTTGCTAAACTCAACCTGCTATTACCTTTTACTCTGTATCAAGCATTGCGAAACATTAAGGTGTTTCTGACCTTTTACATAGGGTCGACTCTTCTGTACACTTATGCCAATTTGTGCCCCAAGATTATACAACAGGCATTTGCCTTGTATGGATTGAATCTTATTGCTTTTATATTCGAAACAGATTGTTTTCCTCGCTATATCCCTACCCAACAGAGTTTTGAAGGAACTATCAGCTGTTGCCAAACTGAGTACCTTTAAACCAAGTGCATAAGATTTTCGAATAAAATCGTGGACAATCTGCTGTATACATTAAAAGACGAAATTGCAAATAGATGAATTGCATGAAGAGATAATGAAGAAAAAGCGCACAAGAGTCCTAGCCGTGCAATGTTGCTTTCTAAAACAGGGCTGTCGACAAATTGATTAGAAGCAAACAATACTTGTCGAGCAGAGTTAAATGTGCAAGAGATGTAGTTCAGATTTCTCAACAACCAAGGCATAGCAGTTTAAACTTTGACAACCAGGAGATTGATGGAAGCAACTAATCCCTCAGTTGTTTCAAAATTTATTCTCAGCATTGGTGTGAAGGGGTAATAGAAGCGAACCTATGTGATTAAATCTAGCAATACTTCTCTATCCTTTCAGAATGAATATGTACGCAGTAAGATTGTATATCAGGCATTCCTGTCAGGAAGACAGAACTTTCCAATCATTACAATAGTTGGTGGTCAAAAGAGGTGGCAAGCAAAATGAAATTCACAGGAGTGGGTGAAGGTACACGCAATCGATATCTGTCCTGTGCTTATTATTGAAGCACATTGAAACTCTAGATCTGTCAATGCTTAAATTTGATTAAAGCACAAATAACCTAAAACTAAATGGTTATACTACTAAAGTGACCATATATATATTGAATTTTAATGCGGGTTGCTTCTGGAAATGACACTATACTCCTGCAGGTGGTGTAGTTTCCCTGTGAGGAAAAAACAAAGATCACCTCAAGTTTCATTTTCATTTCCTCCTTTTGTCTTTAGCAGATCTACTTCAATAGCTAAGCGAATCTTACTTAGAATACAACACCTTTGCTTTCTACCACCCATATGAAATTTACACCCCAATTTGAATTCCTAAGGGTATTTACATTTCGAGTTACGCTCCACATCATATATATGCTCAAAAACTAGAACACAAAAATAAAAACCATTAAATGAAAGTGGCTTTCAAAAAAATTTCATCCTTTATTTGTTTTGGGTGCTCAAAATACAGTAACGGAGAATCGACAGTAAATATAGAGCACATAGGAGAGGAACAAAAGCTGCAGCAAATTACGCCGAGCGAACGCACCATTACCATTATGCGGTATCTCACGCAACCTTTGACTTGCACTGGAAGAAACGCAGTATCATAGTAACCGGACTACGACTCGGCTTGTAGTCAAAGTCTTGACTTGGGACGAAGTGTCATAACAAAAGCTTCATGATAGGGCAAGTCACTAAAACTCGGGCATCCGACAGCTTGATAGGGCAAGTCACTAAAACTCGGGCATCCGACAGCAGGAAAATTTTCCAAAAATGCCTACTCTAGAACAATGCTTGTCTCGAAGAAGTCCTGAAGTTGGTGATTTCATCTCAATTGACCCGGCTCACCAGCGTCCTCGTTCACAGCTACCACGTCTAGCTATCACCATCTTGGCCTCCAATGCAGCATCACAACCTCTGGTGACCCCCTGCGACTGCTGACAGTCATCGGAGTCGTCTCCAGCGTGCTTGGCCGGGACACCTCTGTCCACGGCTCCACCATTTTTACCATCCAAGAGCTCATTTCTTTTTTATCGGGGGAGGTGGGTTAGTTTGGTCTTTTGAGCAGGTTCAAGCCTGGCTGATCGGTCTTTCGTGCATTAATCTTCTCAGCTCGAATATGCGGGTTCGGCAGCTGGGGCTGGACTTGGGCGGAGGAGCTCGGGAAGTAGGCGCCCAAGGAGCCGCCGAATGCCACCCTCTGGAAGGAGCTCTTGGCCGTGCTCGGCTACAGTGACAGGGGCTTCGGCGGCGGCAGCAGCAGCGTCTCAGTCTTTGGCGATCTCCGGATGGCCTCCTCGAACGCCTCTGACTACAACACCACGGGAGTAATCACCAATCAATAACTGTACCAATTTGAACGCAAAACCAGTATCGACACAGGCAGACTCGTTAAAGAAATGATTTTGACCACTTGGCAGGTTCAGGGAGGGGCCTGTACTTTGCGGTAACAGCGTTTCCACTCAAATCTGCTCCTCACATTGTGATCGAGCACAAACTCCAGTCATCTCGGAGTACGGCCGGAACTTCCCTCCGCCTTCCTAAATTGCAACCAGAACTCAATCCTGAGTCTCACCGCTTTCCATTCAATTCATCCAGGGATTCGAATGAAGCGAATCAATCATCGAATGAACTAGTGTTTTCGATTTCGGGGGCTCACCGTTTCAGTGAGCTCTTTGACTCTTTTTTTTCCTCCTCGTCAATGAGCTCTTTTTGGGAAATCTGGGGTTCATAAGACAGTCTCCAACAAAAGTGCCCCCTTTTCCATGGCGAGGACGATGGCGTGACACTTGCATGCCGGTCGGCCGGCGAAGAATTGGACCGTCGGCGAGCTGGCAGTATAATCAAGACGAAGTCGCCAACTTCACTTTGATTGCCTTGATGACTTTATCATAATGACAGCTGTTGACAATGGAAACGAAGATGAAACTTTAAATCATTGGAATATGAAAGCCAAGAATTGAAAATATATGCAATTTCTGAAAGTTATTCCTTTAGTTTGATCATGGGACGGAAGATAAGCCCAAAATATCAGTAGCACATGATGAATTAGGAAAGTTCTAATCTTACGAATCTAATTAGACACTCACACTGGAGTAACACGGAGTACATGCAGGATTTACAGCTACAGTTGATTTTGCCATGCGTCCTGGAACAGTGCTGACAGACAGTAGTCCTGATAAAAAAATTATAGTACTTTCTGATAAGATATTTCTGCTCCAATAAAGATCCTACACCTAACTGCTTCAGTAACCAAAAGACATGCAAAACCATGATTTGGAAATACCCAAAGAAAAATCTTTTCCCTTATGAAATTCGCTATTCAGGGAAATTATCGCAATGGAATGAAACTACAGGCCATCCGTATATCATAGTCAGCCTTCTCAAAGCAACCCAAAAATTTTGTAGTCAAATGTCATGCACTGAATTACCTGCATAGTCACAACTTGGAAAATGAAGTGCAGCAAAAGGTTATGTAACCCTACCTTGCAACTTGAAACTGCTATAATGTTCGAGATCATCAGTAACCCTGGAGGAAGTTGACCTTTGAAAACGGGTTTTGCTGGTTATGCCGACATGATTACTTTAACATTCTTGACCCAAGGAAGATTAGCCACCACCTCATTTGCCCGCTGCTCAAACTGTCAAGCAAAACTCATGCTGTCAAACTATTTAAGGTTCAAACCTGATATATCAGGCAAAGACTCTTACAAAACCATAATGAAGCAGAAAATTTTCCCTAGATTTGCTCCATGGGTATTTGGAAATTGTACATGCACAGAGAGATTTATGGAAGGATGTCAAAATGAGGTGACAATGGTTGCTAAAAGTAACTAATGCACAAGATTTGCACTGAGCATGTATTTGGTGATTGATCAAGCAACAAAGGTTATTTACCATGTCCTTGATTGGACATGCATGTGTAGTGAGCTCTAACCAGAACAAAGCTTGAGAATCAATGCCAAGACATTGTAGGGTAAGGGTGTCATTCCTTACAGATGTATAAAGACTAAGATCCCATATCGATTCTTTAATAACCTCTCCAAGAGCTTCATCTGTCAGGAGGTCCATAACAAAACCACATGAAAAAGTCGGATCAATAGTTTGAGACAAGGCTTTAAGCAAATTAATTCCAGCTGTCTGAGCCAAAGCTGCAGAAGTACTCTCTACAACTACAAGAGCAAATTCACAGAATGATGTCAAACTTATAAGAAGAACAACTATACTAATAAAAAGATAAAATATCAGAGGAGAAAAACAGTGAATACTTGGCAACAACTAACCATTCATCGACGGCACACCAGGATAGGTAATTATATTTGGATCTCCATCAATTAAGATTTTTAGCACCAATATCCTTCTGTATCTCACTCAGGGGCCTTCAAATTCCGTGTTGACAAGGAGTAGCCAGGAGTTGTTGGTTTGGGTGGGCTTCTCAATAGTACAACGCATGCACGCAAAAGCGTGTGCACACAAACACATGATTGCTCTAATTTTTCTGTTCATGTATCGTTTCTTGGCAATTCCAGGAACATAGTTTGACAGAGCAAGTCCTTTTATTTGGCCTTCCAAATAAACCTCCAAAATTATCTTCATGGCAGATCATGTTGGTCAGCTTCGTAGGGAGCCTGATACCTTTTAGTTGAAGCAGATTGATATGATGGCACAAGCCAATGATTTTACCATAAAACCTGACCCATTTTTAGGAACTCACAACTCAACAAGTAGCAGATTATTAGCTTCAAACAACAAATTGCAAAGAAATACTAAGAATTGAACATGGACAGGTTTGCAAAAAAAACTTAATATGATACGTTTAATTGAAAAAAAAAATCAAGATATTTGGCTTAATAGAAAACTCTTGACCGTACCAATTGCACTCGCTCCACAAGATCACTCTGTCAAATTCTCAACATTTCATTGTATGTTTCTGAAAACAGTTATGAGTTACTGGGTTCTCATATCTCATATAGTTAAGTATCCAAACAGAAAATAAAAGAGTGCCATACGGGTATATCCCAAATAAAACAGCCATTAAATAATCAATGGATTGGAATTATTCTATTTGCTAATCCTCTCACATTCCTTATGCTCTAGGCATACTAACAAGATGAATGGTGGATCGAATAGGGGGCACTAATTCACCAACTTCCATGGCCGATGGTGTGTGATTGCGAGAGTATGTCCGCAGTTGGTGCACTTGGGAGTTCAACCGGACCTTCAAAGCGGGATCACTGAGGAAATTGTGTCGAACTCGACAACTGAGGCAACTTTCGAGTCTGAGCAGACATTGATGCTGCAAATGGGTAGACAGTCGCTCGCACAACTTGCAAGCATGTCGACCTTCCACAAAGATTTGCATCGTCCCGTTTTGTGATGCCGTAGAACCACAACATTCATATAGCAGTCGTTCCATAGGAAAGAGCGGTTCCAAGGACTTACAATCTAAAAATTGCTGAAGCACAAATTCTTTCACTAACTGCTTGGAAAAAATATCAGATGGATTAGATATAAGGAGAAAGTGAGCGACATATTGCTCTCCAGAGATGTTTCATCATGCCCTGAACATAATCATTTGAAGACCACCGTAGATATCAAAGAGGTCGAGCAAGGATGAGTTGCAAAAATACTCAGAGGCCAAACCTTCGAATGATCCTTTCACCGAATGTGGCCGCTGGATGTCGACCTGATGTCGCTAAAGCTCCCCGGAAAAAATTTACAATTTTCCCAATAGTATCATTTAGACATGCCAAGAAGTGACCTTTCCTGATGATTAGGTCACTGAATTTGAATACAAGTAACCCGGTCATTTTTAGGGCAGGAAAGTAGTTCGCTCCAAGTATTGCAATAAAACTAATATACTGCATGACACATAGCTACGATTTTTCACCAAAATTCACAGCCATAAGGAATACCTTGATGGTAAAGCAAACAAACCATTGAAGTTCCCAACACTTGAAAAGAATTCAGAACAGAAGGTTCTTACTCATTATAGAAGTTCGCTAAACTCGATCTGCTTATTCCCTTTTCTCTGTATCAAGTACTGGGGAACGCTTGTGTTTCTGACCTTTTAAATATAGTCAGACTCAATCTGTTATCTTATGCCGGTTTGTGCCCCTAGATTATACCCCAAGCATTTGCCTTTTATGGATTGAATCTTGTTGCTTTTATATCCGAGATTAACTCTGTTTTCTCACTCTATCCCTAGCCAACAGAGTTTCAAAGGAACTATCAGCTGTCGGCAAACTGAGTGGCTTTTTGCATAAGATTTTTGAATAAAATTGCAAACAATCTGCCGTATACATTAAAAGACAAAATTGCATATGGCTGAATAGCATGAAGAGATAATGAAGAAAAAGCATGGAAGAGTCCCCGCAGCGCAATGTCACTTTCTTAAACTAGGGCCATCGACGAATTGAATAGAAGCAGATTATATTTGTTGAGCAGACTTAAACAAGAGAAATGCAGTTCAGATTTCTCAACAACGAAGGCATAGTGGTTTAAACTTTAACAACCAGGAGATTGATGGAAGCAACTAATCCCTCAGTTGTTCCAAAATTTATGCTAAGCATTGTTGTGAAATGGTATCGGAAAAGAATCTATGCGAGCGTATCTAGCAATACTTCTCTGTTCTTTCAGAATGAATATGTACGCAGTAAGATTGTATATCAGGCATTCTTGACAGGAAGACAGAACTTTCCAAGCGGTATAAGAGTTAGGGGTCAAAAGAGGTGGCAAGCAAAATGAAATCCACACAGAGCACATTGAACTTCTAGATATGTCAATGCCTAAATTTGATTAAAGCACAATAAATGTAAAACAAAATGGTTATTCTACTAAAATGAGCATTTAGATATATAGGAGTACAATGTGGGTTGCTCCTGGAAATGAATTGTCTGGAATTACATGCCATACTCCTCCGGCTGGTGTATTTTCCCTGTGAAGGAAAAAACGAAGATCACTATGAAGTTCATTTTCATATCCTCCTTTTATCTTTAGCAAATCTACTTCAATAGCCAAGTGAATCTTACTCAGAACAGAACATTTTTGCTTTCTAAAGGGGTGGGAATTTCGAGTTAATATATATTCCCAAAGGCTAAGAAAAAAAGTACAAAACCATTATATAAGAATGTCTTTGAAATTTTCATTTTTTTCTGTGTTTTGGGCCACACAAACAGAGAATCGAATGTAGAATATAGAGCATATAGGGGAAGAAGCCTGAAGTTGGTGATTTCATCTCAATTGACCGTAGCTCACCGGTGTCTCAAATCCCAGCGTTTTACCAGTTCACAGCTAACATGTCCAGCTGCAGCCATCTCGACCTCCAATGCGGCATCACAACCTCAGGTGACCCCTCCACGACGGCTGAGAGTCATCGGAATAGTCTCGAGTGTGCTTGGCCGAGACACCTGGCTGATTGCTCCTTCATGCACTAATCTTCTCAGCTCGATCATGTGAGTTCGGCAGGCAGGGCTGGACTGGGGTGAAGGAGCTCAGGAAGTAGGCGCCCAAGGGAAAGAGCAGCCGAATACAACCTTCTGGGAGGAGCTCTTGGCTGAGCTCGGCAACGGCTACAGTGGCTTTGGCGGCAACAGAGTCTTGGGCTTCTAGAGGCCCTCCCCGAGCACTTCCGACCACAACAAAACGCAAGTAATCACCAATCCATAACTGTACTAACTTGGAGAACCAATTTGAACGCAAACCAGAATTAACACAATCAAATATGCCAAAGAAATAATTTTGCCCACTCAGCAGCTTCAGGGAGGGGCTCTATACTTGCGCCTGCGGGAACGGCGTTTCCACTCAAATCTGGTCTTCACATCGTGATCGAGCGCAAACTCCAGTCATCTCGGAGTACGGCCGCAACTTCCCTCCGGCTTCCTAAATTGCAACCAGACCTCAATCCCGAGTCTCGCCTCTTTCGATTCAATTCATCCAGGGATTCGAATGATGCGAATCAATCATCGAACGAACTAGGGTTCTCGATTTTGGGGGCTTACCGTTTCGTTTGATTTTAGCGCCGGCGTTGGGGCTTCCAGGCGTAGTCGTTCCGGTGCGGGCCACGCCGATTGCTCATCTTCAATATGTCATCGACTCTTCTTCTTCCTCTTCTTCAATGAACTCTTTTTGGGAAATCTGGGGTGACACTTGCATGCCGGTCGGCCATCGAAGAATTGGACCGTCGGCGAGCTGGCAGTATAATTGAGACAAAGTCGGCAACTTCACAGAGCCCTTCGAGAAAATCATCTCCAGGGATAAAATTCAACTTCACATGCATTTGGTATATCAGGCAACTTTTGCACTGATTCACAGTAGTAGACTCTCAACGACCGTAGCTTCTCCAGCTTCGGTGAAGATGGTTCTGATTCCATCTCAAGTAGTTGCGGGCAGTACTCCAAGCTCAGCACTCGGAGCTCCTTTAAGCTCGCTAGATTGGATAGCCTCACAAGCCGCTCGCACTTGCGCACTTGCAGCAGCCGGAGATTCTCTAGCTGTCCAAGCACGTTGTCGAACTCGATCTCTCTTAACTGACAACCGCAGAGCTTTAATTCAGACAAATTGCCCAAGTTAGAGAACAAAGGCCACTCTATTGGTGCCTTGACATCTTCTAAACACAAGTCTTCTAAACTGGACGGAAGCCCAGTCAGCGACCGTGGGTCTCGACAAGTTATTTCCAGTGACCGCAGTTTAGAAAGGGAGCTCAAATCTGTCGGAGGCAAGTTGAAATCGGAAAGAACCAGTCTCAACGTCTGCAATTCATGAAGCTTTCCAAGCCACTCTAGTTTCGGATACTGCCTGCAATAGAAAGAGTATGCTCGAGAAAGTAGGAGAAAAAAAGAGAAGAGAGGGAGTCTGCATCGGAGATCGGGTACTGCCTGCAGCGGCGAAGATAATAGCTCTTCGATTCTTAAACTTCTTATAAGTTCTGGTAGAGACGGAAGCCCAGGCGAAGATGATAGCTCTAGCTTTGTTAAACTTGTCGGAAGATCTGGTACCGACTGAAGCCCGTCACAATTCGTTAAAACAAGTTCTCGAAGATTAGAAAGCCGATTGATTGTCGTTGGCACTCCACTAACCTTGCTATGGGACAAGTTCAGAATCGTCAATTGGGATAGTCTCGCGATTTCACTTGGAATTTCACCCTCGAGATAATAACAGCCTCTAGCAGTCAACTCCTCGAGATTCTCCAGAGTCCATATGCTCTTCGGTAGCTCTCTTATCTTCGTCCAATCCAAACACATGAACTTCAACTGTCTAAGGTTGCCAATAGAATTAGGTAACTCTGCAATATTTGTATGAGATAGATCTATTTTGATTAGTGATTCTAGTCTTCCGATGGAATCCGGTAATGCACTTATATTAGTGCCAGACAAATCCAAAGAGAGGAGCGATCTCAACTCTCCAACGGAATTCGGAACCTTTTCAAGGTTGGAACAACCATGTAGAGACATATGCTTTAAACCCAGTAACTCTCCTAATGAGTGTGGAAGTGCTTTAACACTATATAGATTTTCCACCTTCAGCATTGACAAGGATTTCAGACCACCAATGGAGTCTGGTAATAGAGGAGGAGGAGGAGGAGGAACGGTAATCTTGTCGGAAATTGAAGGACGACTGCATAATTGAGCCGTCGTATAAGGCTCGTCACTGATTTCCAAGTACTTCAGGCGCCCTAGCTGACCGATAGAACTATTGATTTCCTTCAATAATTTACAATATTTGATAATCAATATTTTCAAATTCATGCACTTGGAGAAGTCAGGTGTCCTCATCAAGCGTTCGCAGCTTGTCAGATATATGACTTTTAGGTTATTATTCACCTGTGAAACAAACAGTTATTGAGGAAAACGATGGCATAGGTGAAGGTCTACTCAAAGTGACAAATGTGCACACACAAAGGAAAAAGAATGTATTATATGAAATTATACCATGCATGGTCCCCATCCATTCCAATCTTCAGTAATGTCGCTCTCTGAAAGCTTGAGAACGGCCAAGTTCTTTAGACATAAACCGTTGGCATGTAGGTTTGAAGGGCAATGATGCCAAGAGAGCCATGTTAAATTTGAGAGAAGATTTTTAAAGTCTCCTACAAAATTCCCCCCCTCTAATTCGAGGAACCTTAAACTAGGCAGCCTTGAAAATTCGCCACTCGTAAAATTGTACGCATTGGCAAGTCTTGAGAGTCTGAGTGCTATAATGTTGTCTGTTCCCTGATAATTGAAGCAAAGATACCAATATGAGTGAACGAGTCAAAGTAAATTCTAAATATCATAATTGGGAGCATATATCTTATCTCAACTAATAGTGGTAAAAGAACAGCAAGAGTACCACAACTTTTATACAGTGCTCACTTGAATGTCAAAACTTTTTTTTTCGCTCGCTTGAGTACTACATCAAAGTAAAATCGATCACTTGAGTGCCAATTCCGGCAAATCATCCTGCATGGATTTTTATAGTATTTTCCTATCCGACATGGATTTTTTTATTAATTTTTTTTATTTTTCTTCTCTCTTTTTTTAGGGCTGGCAAGGGTCTCCGGTGAGGGTCGCCAACCCTAAAAAAAAAAAAAAAAAAAAGGGAGAAAAGAAAAAGAAAAGGAAAAGGGAAATTCAAAAATAATAAAAATGTTAAAAATATTAAAAATTGTCCAAGTCAATGCTGACTGCCACGTCGGATTTTCTGGCTAGGCAAATCGTTGATGGCATTCAAGTGATCGATTTTTTAAATTTATAGCATTTAAGTGAACAAAAAAAAATGGTTTTGACACTCAAGTGAGTATCGTACGAAAGTTAAGGTACTCATACTATTCTTACCCCCACCAAAAACAAGGCACATAGATCTTATCTTATACCAAAAAGGGCAAATTCCATGAATCCTTATCTCTTCAGCATAGATGGGAGTTGTAATGGTAAGAATTATCTGTTTTGGAATGCTATTTATTTCTCTCAAATTAAGCAAAATCATCAATGTCCTTTCTGGGAACAAAACTGAGCGGATATTTGGGGTGAAAATGAACTCTAGTACACATAATCGCATGTTTACTTTTTACATAAGCAAATAACTTTTAGTAAGACATACCATGTTATTCTGAACTACATCTACAGCAACCGTAGGACACCACAACCTACTACGCCTTCCAGGAACTCGAACGCATTCTTGCCGAACAATCTCTCTTCCAAGATCTCTGAGTTGGTCGTGCATCCATAATCTATCACCCTCGATGAGCTTTATCAAAGATAAATGAAAAAGGACACGGAGTCCAGTTTTTGGAAAAAGATCACGAGCTTTCCACATGTAATATGCCGGGATTTTTTCTTCACCAACACAGTGACATGCGATATCAAGAAAAATTTGTTGTTGCTCATACTCTAATTCTTTGTAACTTATCAACAACTTTTCTTGCACATCCTGATTGGGCACTTTCTTCAACTTCTTTGATGTGTCTTTCCATGTTCTCTTGCTTTTTGAATGAAGAAATGCACCTATAACCTCAAGAGCCAAAGGTAGTCCTCCAATAAATTTGACAATTTCACTTGAAATACTGCTGTAATCATGTGGAGGTGAGTCTCTTTCGAAGGAGTGCTTGCTAAAAAGTTGAAGAGCATGGTCAAACTGCATTTCCTTCATTTCATAAAAAAAGAAATCTCGGTAACGCATTGGGATGATCGTGTTGTCTAGGGTGTCTGTTTCAAGAGCCAAAAAATAGGTGTTCCTAGTTGTAATAATAATTCTGCTTCCTGAACCAAACCAACTAGACTTACCAGCTAGTTTCATGAGCTTGCATCTCTTGTCCAAATCGTCAAGAACGATGATGACTTTCTTATTAATGAGTCTATTATTAATGATGCGCACCCCCGCAATTGCATCGGTAACATAATCATATCTAAAATCGAGAAGATCACATAATAATTTATTTTGTAGACTTAAAATATTGTCTGCACGGATATCTGAAAGAAAGCAAGAACATTGAAATTGAGAAGAGATATGCTCGAAGATAGCCTTAGCAAGAGTTGTTTTCCCGATACCACCCATACCGTGAATCACGACAAATCGTACACCGGGAGTGCCTAGGCCTAACAACTCCATAACGGCGTCCATCTGATAGTGAATTCCCACCAAGTCATCATGCCAATTTGTCTGTGAATATCTCAGCTTAATGAAAACTTCTTCCAGAACAAGTGCTATAAGTTTATCCAGGCTGCCATATACACAACGCAACCATCTCAATTTGAGGAACCACAAACAGAATATGTTGCACAGAAGTATAAGTATGTAAAACCAAAAACTTAGATTCTTAAAATCAAGCATGAATTATCGGTCTATTTCATATTCGGTCTACCCCATGCCGAGAAGATTGATCTCAGTTACTGAGAACAATGGTTGGATTTTGGGGTGGAAGGGCCAGTTCTGAAGAGTATTTAGATGGTCTATCAGCAAGGTTCTAACGGGCCATGTGGCCATCGAAAGTAGTTCAGTAGCCCAAGAGCCCAAACCGCCCCAATTTTTTTTTTTGATTCGTGCCAGGCTTTAGCAAACGGTGAAGTTTGATCAAATCACAAGTCATACAGGAAGACTATCCTTCCGCGGGCCAACTTTGAAGAGGAAGTTAATGCTCTAGTGGGGGAGTTTGTGAAACTAAAGTCATGGGTAAAATTCATCAAATGATTTCAGAGATTCAATTGTAATAGGAATTATAACTAAAAGGAACGATGTAATAAACCGCATGCAAAATTGCAGTCAATGGATTGATTAAGAGTTCTAAACATTTATATGCGGATGCGATGAAGGACTTTTGAAAACCAACAAGGTAATTTGCACTGTTGTAATCTAACACGGAAGCTAAACGTATCTTTCTATTAAATCAATACGAAATTACTATAGAAATAAATGAGGAGTAATAAAGAACACCAAAAAATTATTTGGTTTGATCTGAGTATCGGTATCTACTTTATGGAGAGAGCTGGCAATAATTAATCAGCTACTAATCAGAGAATCAAAATTATAATTATTCACACGCTTGAATATTTCTCACATCTAGATTAAGCCCAAAGCAAACCCACTAGTATTATCCAAAATAGGAAACCTTATATATATGAAAAATAATCAAATTAGAAAACTTATTCAAACTAGAGACATATTCTTAACATGCACAACCATTTTCCATTGTGTGTGTGTGTGTGTGTGTGAGAGAGAGAGAGAGAGAGAGAGAGAGAGGTTGATCTATATATTGAGTTTTCATGGTTATGAAACCGCGATCTAATTTTATAAATGAAAGTGTATGTGTTGTTATTAATTACCCGTGATCTTTTAAGTTCCATCCCTTGATTCCGGCAACCTCTCTGAGGGCCTCCTCCCACTGCTTCAACGTATCTTCCCCAGACTCTCTCTCATGCTTTTTTAGGGCCTTACTGTACAATCCAGTTTTGAGTTTAACATCAGATGCATCCACCTCATAGAAGATGGGCAAGATCGCTTTCTCCTCTCTCTTCCTATGCTCCATTATGTACGCGAGCTCACGGAGGCACCATTTACTGGAAGCATAGTCTTTAGAGAAGATCGGTACATAGATTTTCGAATTGGAGATTGCTCTCAAAAGCTCGCCTCCGATCTCTTCCCCAACACGGAGCTCTTCGTCATCTTTGAAGACGCGTATCCCGGCCCGGATCATGGCCGCGTAGAGAGAGTCTGTGATGGTTAAGCGAGTGTCAGGCCCTCTGAAGCTCAAGAACACCTCGTAGTCCCTCCTCGACAACGATGAGGATTCACCATTAATGGGGGAGACTTTCCTCTGAGACGTTCCATTCCTGCGGATCTTTGGCTATCGAAGCGATCTCAAGCTTGTTTGCTTGTTCGAAATTGCAACTTTCCAGTTACCTCGCGCTGTTGGCAATTTCTAAGAGAAACGGTCGACTGACTTAATCTGTCCTAAAAGAACTGTTGACTGATTCAGGCTCCTCGGGATAGACAGGAGATGCAAAGAAAGATCACTTTTGCACGCTTCCACGAAATCACGACTCCTTTTCCAAAGGGCCATCGCTCTTCGCAGTGTTTTCTTGGAACCTACCGGAGTTGATTTGTGGAAGTCTTCGAATGTATTAGAAAATTGAGCCTAATTTCCTGAAAAACCATCGATTTTTGGTGGAGCATCAAAGCATGAGAGGCATTTTTCTATAAGCAAGTGATGGAGCCCAGTAGGAATTGAAATAAAAAACTGACTGAACCGGTGAGTGCAAATAATAATGCCCCTTCACTTTTTCTAAAGCCACTTTATTTTTTCCCATTATTAGGTTGTCATGTCATGGAATAAAGTGCGTTGGACAAACAAAGAGTCAGAGAAAATAGGAAAAAGAGACAGACTCCGAGTCTTCGTCTTCTCTTTATTTATCAAGGAAACTTCTGAAAAATATGAAATGAACCCAAGTGATGTAGGTTTTGTATGAAGTGAGCATGAAACGCGGAGACAGACAGTAGATTCATTATTTTTTAATCTGATAAACAAAAGCTCTAGAGAAGATTGAGCCAATTGGAACAATACCTGTCATGTGTTCAACAAAATTAAACATCAGCAAATGCATTCCAAGTCTTTGCTCAAGTCCACGTTGTTGGTAAGATGAGATGGTGATGGGAGTCCTTTAAAGTTAAGTGAAGAACTAACATAAAAAGACCAAGACTTCTTTTAAGCCTAACAAAAAAAAATTTCCCTCGATCTTTTTTTGCATCTTATTTAGTCATATCATCATCGTGATGATCTGCTCTCATCTAATATCCAGCCCTACCAGAAATGCTTTAAAAAGGACTCTCATTATTGCTGAAAAAAGATGAAAAATTCTATGAGCAGATGGTCTTGCGGCCAAAATAATTGAAAAACACCGGTAGTTGCAAAAGTTGTTCAGTTGGATCCGCATATTCCATGGCATTAGTTCAAATTCCTGCTACATATCAAACCTTCACATGAACGATTCTATAGTCTTTGGATATCGTGTAAAAGGAACTAGGACAAATGGTGATTCATTCCAATGACCTGTTTTGAATGCGGATGTCGAATCCGGAGCATGTTCAACTCATTAGACCAAGTGAAAGACTTCATAAGAGCTTGTGGAACAACTTTATACAAGAATTACAAACTAAGAATGGCCTAGAAACCAAATTAATTGATGTACTTATAAGATTGGTATACCATCCTAGACATTAATTAATGGAGGAAGTTTGCTCGATCAAAATTGCAGTTAAAAATCCTTCTCGTCAAACTCGTATCTATAACTTTTGCGAAACTACATATACAAAATTTGTTGGCTTCGCATCTATCTAGTATTTTGCCGATTTTGCATAATAGAATGTTTGTTTAGCATGTAGTCTTGTTTGGCACCTGTCCATTTTTTTAATTGCATTCGTGTTCAAGGACAGCATGCCCACATCAAATAGTAATTTAGGTGAGATCAAGAATCTTTAACGATCCGGCCAAATGCGCGAGCTGCCCCGAAACTTCCCCTTCTCCCTCTCTCATCCGAACTCTCTTGGTCTTGATTACAGGGCAGCGAAAGGAAAATGACTGAATCCTCTCGTCGGCCGCTTGCCCCGGTGTTTTTCTTTGCTCCTTCACAGATAGCGCGAGAGGCACGCACGCTTTGTCTTGATTGCAATGTGTACTCCGGGGGAAAAGATCTTTCTTTGGGTTCAGTTCCTTCTAAGTTTTTCCGGGATCTGAGAAATTCCCAAAAGCAAAAGAAACCCGTGTGTCCGCACCTTTTTTGGGGACGCGTGTGATTCATCTTTCTTTGACTTTTTTGTCGGAAAACCGAAGACATATAGTCAAAAAGGGAGGAAAAAAAGAGAGGGAAAGCAGAGGATTCGGCGGATAAGAAAAACATAAGCGGGAAGAGGACGCAATAAGGGCAAGTCGAAAGGAAAAGGAAAAGGTAACCAAAGGAGAGAAAACAGAGAGGACGGGGGAAAGAGAGAAAAGAGGAGAGCGTTAGGCGCATGTGATGTCTAGAAGGAGCGCTCGCAAAGGGAAAATAGAAAACGAAACGAAAGAACAGAGAGGGAGAGAGAGAGACGATTGGATTTTTCTTCTTCTTGATCTATCCCTGGTTCAGGGAGTCCGACAGAAAACAGAGAGCAAAAAATAGAGAGTGGCAGGGAGAGTAATCGGTAACCTTTCATTGCCCCGTGTCGCAAGTCAGAGTTCTTCAAGTTACTCGACAAAGCCGGCTGCCCTTTGATCAATTCATTTGCATAAGGCGTTTGTTGTGATTTGGTCCGAGAACTTGCCCCTAAATGCATTTGCAACCTAAATTGAGGACATGGAATGACTTGTTGTGTGATTTAAACCGAATTAGAACTTTTTGTGTTTGGTTCGATTCTTTGTTTTTCATGAGTATGTTTTGGATGTCCTTATAACTTGTCCCTTTTGAATGATATGATTTGATCGCAACCCTTGCCTCTTGGGAAATGATGTGAAATATCAACAAGGACTTGGCGCAAGTGGCACTTCATTCATTGTGTTGTTTGTGCCTCTATCCAGACCGGTTCTCAGCTTGCATAGTGGGCAAGCCTTCAGTTCACCATAATTTGATCCAAATTGATCGTAAAAAATTCCCTCATTCGTGTCTAATCTACCGTTTTGTTTGTGAAGGTTTATGCTAGTGATATTAGAATTTGGAGAATGTGTTGTATGGTGGAATAATTAGTTTGTGGTCTTAATTAGTTCATAATATATGATGGTTTGATCTGCATATGCAAAGAAGTGTAGTAAGCCGCGTTTGATTCATTTACCGTCTCTTAAGCGGGAACCGATGGCATCATGACGACCTAATGTTCAAATCCTTCTTAATTTGTTGTTCATCATGCCTCCTTTTCCTTTAGGGCCATCGTTTTTCGCGGTATTTTCTCGGAACCTATTTGAGTTGAATTGCGGAAGTCTTCAAATGTATCAGAACCCGAGCCTTCCCCGAAAAAGCATCGATTTTAGTGGAGCATCAAAGCATGAGAGGCATTCTTCTATACAATGATGGAGCCCACCAGGGCCAAACGACCACCTTTGTGCAAAGTAATAATGCCCTCCTGCTTTTTTCAAAGCTACTTTTCCACCCTTTATTAGGTTGTCACACGATATAATAAAATGCATTGGACTATATTTTTATCATAGGAAAACGGATTTTCTAACGTGGAATATCATTGCGTGGGTCATCAAAAGTCAGTTCGTATTGGGAATGTGATAATGATCCAATTCTTGCGTTTCATATTCCACTAAGTCCGGACCAATTGAGTTCACAAGACCATCATTATTAGGGTTAAAAAGAAATTAGGTCGAGTCTCTCCTATGCTATTGATAAGTGACTCTTAAGAAAAATGTAGAAGTCAATCATTCAAAATGCATGATTTTGAGGCATTTTTCCTTGAAACTCAATTTGATTTGGCATCTTCAAAACTAAATTATACATTACTCAAACATTACAGTTCCAAATCAGATGTGATTTGATATAAAATAATTTAAGAATCTCATTAATTTAACAACAATGAAAAAAGTTCAAGAATGGCAATATTCATTGGACAAAGTCAAGGACTTACTTGAACAAATTGAAATATTAGGGACGTGATATCATGTAAATGAACAATGATGAATTTTTTAAGACCGCTAGTTTAGCATCCGCAGCAAGTGAGGAGACCAAGGGGGCTTGAGATAGACAACAATCAATGAAGATAAATTTGGAATTCTCGCCAAGGCAGAGATTGGTTGATTATGGCTCAAAATTAATCTCGTTTGAATTGGAATCAACATGAGTTTGACTTGATGTTTCTGGAGACTTGACTTGTTTGTGGGTGCTTGGAAACGGAGATAGATGACTGGAGGATGCAAGAAGCCGGCCCCCCTGGCACTTGGACAAACCAGACAACTAGGCGAGCACTCAGGCCAAGAAGTGGCTGGGTGTGCCAAGAAGTGGCTGGGTTGCTGGACACCCAACATGCCTCCCAAGCCGAAAGTGTTTTCCATCATAGTGACCGGTGATGGGGCCTATTTTTGTCAGACACCCGACCCTCTATTTTTATGTATATCTAATAAACAACTTGTTAGAAATCTAAAGAGTTTTTAAGAAGAGAATTAGAATGCTCTTTTTTTGCTCAAATTATTTCGTTTATTTACCCATATTATTCGTGACAATAGTTGATGCAAGATTCAAACTACGCAATTCAGCAGGAAAAAAAAAAGATCTCCCAAGAATAGAAAGGTTAATTAAACTAGGAGTGAAATCTCATTATACCGTTTTGGACATAACGGGCACATAAGATGATGGGTGTATTTCGTTTTTACACTGAAATCATGTGAGCAATTTAGTGAAAGCTGATAAAAAAGACGAAGAGATATTAGTCTGATGCCATTCCGCACGTAATTGATCACTGTACTTGGAAAATGCAGATAATGCCAAACAAGGATCGGAGAAAATAGGAAAAAGAGACAGACTCCCTGTCTTCGTCTTCTCCTTATTTCTCAAGGAAACTTCTGTAAAGTATGAAACGAACTCAAGTGATGCAAGTTTTGTAAGAAGTGAGCATATGAGAGCGCGGAGACAAAACAGAGGATTCACAGTCGCTTAATCTGTTAAACAAATGCTCTAGAGAATATTCTTCGAACATGACCCGTCTTTGCTCATGTCCACGTTCTTAGTAAGGGGAGATGGTGATGGGAGTCGCTTAAAGTTAAGTGAAGAACTAATATAAAAAGACCAAGACTTCTTTTGAGCCTAATGATGTTTTTTATTTCTCTCTTCTTCTTCTTTTTTTTTTTTTTTTTGGCATCTTAGTTAGTCATTCCATTATCGCGATGACCTGCTCTCATGTATATTCAACCCTGCACGAAATGCTTTAAGAAAGGTTCTCGCTATTGCTGAAAAAAGATGAAAAACCCTATGAGCATATGGTCTTGCAGAAAAATAATTGGAAAACACCGTTAGTTGCATAAATTGTTCTGTCGGATCCCCATATTCCATGGCATTAGTTCAAATTCCTGGTACATCTACCAAACCTTCACATGAACGATTCTATAGTCAGTGGATATCATGTAAAAAGAATCAAGACAAAAGGCTATTCATTACAATGACCTATTTTGAATGCGGAGTCAAATCCGGAGTGTGTTCAACGCACTAGACCAAATAAAAGACCTCATAAGAGCTTCCATAATAGCTTTATAGAAGAATTACAGATTAAGATTGGCCTAGAGACCAAATTGTTTGGTTTACTTGTAAGATTAATTTACCATCCTGGACATGAATCTCATCTTCATTAATTATATATAATGCATATTGCTGTTCAGTGACCTGCCTAGACGAATAGACAATTATAAACCTCGTGTTCAGAATGATAACTGAATATAATATTCTTAGAAGAGACCTTTGAATAAGATGGGAAACCCAAGTTGAATTGCTTTTTCTCCATATATTTATCCTTGTAAAGAATCAAAATTCACGGACTCTATTACATTTTGGGAATCCGTCCATCTAACTGAGATTCTTTTGATTTTGTATGCATGGCCAGCTTCTCAGATATAGAAGAGTAATCCTATTTCATACTCATGCAGGTATCATAGCAGTCAGCATAAAGCACGATACCACATAACTTGAACAGTTCCTGAAATTGCACAATCTATACTGGTTCGATCATCAAACACTTATGTGACAGAATGTTACAAAGTAGTTCTTTCTGAAGTTAACAAGCACTTGGTTCTCCAACTGAGCAAGACATGCACATACATTAACAGAAAGTTCCTGCAAGCAATATAATCTATGAAAAATAATAGAACAGATTCAAACCACAAACTCAACATTGTTTTGTTCACTTTTCATCAAAACGTTCGTTGTCATCTTCTCCATCTTCATCAACTTCTTCACTTTCATCTCCTTCCTCATCATAATATCCTTCTTCTTCATCTTCAACATAGTTGTTGCTGTCATCCTCTCATCATCCTCTTCATCTTATGTGTCCACCTGCTTTGCCTACAAAGGTCAAGCACAAAAAGTAAGTCCATATCAATGCAAAATAACTTAACACTCACTAGAACTCTTCCAATGCCACAAGCCCAAATTCTGGACGAAATCATCTAATTTAGTCTTGAGAGAGAGATTAACGAAGCTACAAGATTGTAGATACATGATGAAAGCTAGCACTGACAAACGAAGAGAAGCAGCAATAGCCAAATCTGCGCATCACTATCACACTTTCATTGTGGTTCAATAGCTCGACCAGATAAAACAATGACAAGAATCTGAGTTTTGAGCATAACATACACAGAATTGAAAATGAGGGCATTAAATATATAACGCCTAACAGCTTATTAATAAGATGAAGGAAGTGCATGTACTGGAATTTCTTATATTCTGAGATTCTTACACAAATTTCCCAAGATAAAATTGAAAAGAAGAGAGGAGTGCTTCCTCTCTCAATATAGAGGCCCTCTGCGTTAGAATGTCTCTCTGTGTTCACTGTTTGAACTACTCGCACTCTCCAATCTGCTACCTTTACTTGAAAGCCATTGGCAGGGCAGAGAGAAATGGATGTTGATACTATTATTGAGAAAATCTTAATGCTTGCGAATTCTTTTCACCAAAGCTTTGATCTACTCTCGTTGAAAGAACATGTCAAGACCGTGCAGGAACACTGACCAGCCGGTCCATCGTTTGCAACTGAACACACGCAGCAATCTGAGTAAATTGATGAACGTGTCATCTGAGTAAATTCCTCCTTTACAAACTTCTCTGAACCAATTCCAATTACTGGTCAACCACGACAAAAAAGTACGTAATTCATTCTAATGCGACACAGTAGAAAAGCATTAATCATCTGATTAAATCCGTGACACGGCATAGTTTCCCATTGGTTGAATTTCTTCTGGTTTGATGTCTTCCGGTACATCAGAATACTGCAGTTTTCGCTCCCCTGTCCAACCACCCTGATGCGCACAAGTAGAAACGTCAAAAGGATTTTTCCAGCTAAATTCAACCACTAAAAGGAGTTTATTTATCTTCATTGATTTTGAGGGATTTGACGAGAGAAAAACCAGAGTCATACTCTGAATCCCCATGCCATTAGACATTTATCAGGTTTAAAGCTTCTGCAGAGTTTTTTCAGTTGACCGAATGGATTTTGATGAAGAAATTCAATGCTCCACTAGAATCTACCATGCCGGATTACTAATACTCATGTTTCAGTTGATAAGACATTTGGACATTGAGATCCAGTCGAGTCAATTTAAACTATCATGTGAAGATAGAAGGTAAGATTGAAGTGAAAAAATGCTTGAACTTCATATATGAGTACTTGGATCATGGATAACGGCATGAAAGCTACTCAAATCCACTTATCTATATTTTCATAATGTGCCCTTCGACCTTAGATTCAATTTAAAGGGTCAGAAAAGGTGAAGACTTAGCCTAGTGGTCCATTGTAGCTTTAAACTTATGCTTGTCTTGAAGGGAATACTTAACAAGCTACCTTAAACGCAGCAAAACCAGCCTGAACATTTTAAATATAGGATTAAAATCTATTTATTTCCCAAGGATATGCATTATTGTATTGAAGTTGCAGCAATAAAAACCTACATATCCTACTTTCCATTTGCGAAACGAAAAATAACAAAGGAAAGTCCTTATATGCACTTTGAGCTGATCGGTCGTTCCTTCTCACAGTCGCAGGGTGTAGAAAGAACTCCTCGTCTGAACCCAGAACCTTCACTTTGATTGCCTTGATGACTTTATCATAATGACAGCTGTTGAAAATGAAAACGAAGATGAAACTTTAAATCATTGGAATATGAAAGCCAATAATTGAAAAGATATGCAATTTCTGAAAGTTATTCCTTTAGTTTGATCATGGGACGGAAGATAAGCCCAAAATATCAGTAGCACATGATGAATTAGGAAAGTTCTGATCTTACGAATCTAATTAGACACTCACACTGGAGTAACACAGAGTACATGCAGGATTTACAGCTACAGTTGATTTTGCCATGCGTCCTGGAACAGTGCTGACAGACACTAGTCCTGATAAAAAAATTTATAGAATAGTACTTTCTAATAAGATATTTCTGCTCCAATAAAGATCCCACACCTAACTGCTTCAGTAACCAAAAGACATGCAAAACCATGATTTGGAAATACCCAAAGAAAAATCTTTTCCCTTATGAAATTCACTATTCAGGGAAATTATCGCAATGGAATGAAACTGCAGGCCATCCGTATATCATAGTCAGCCTTCTCAAAGCAACCCAAAAATTTTGTAGTCAAATGTCATGCAGTGAATTACCTGCATAGTCACAACTTGGAAAATGAAGTGCAGCAAAAGGTTATGTAACCCTACCTTGCAACTTGAAACTGCTATAATGTTTGAGATCATCAGTAACCCTGGAGGAAGTTGACCTTTGAAAACGGGTTTTGCTGGTTATGCTGACATGATTACTTTAACATTCTTGAGCCAAGGAAAATTAGCCACCACCTCATTTGCCCGCTGCTGAAACTGTCAAGCAAAACTCATGCTGTCAAACTATTTAAGGTTCAAACCTGATATATCAGGCAAAGACTCTTACAAAACCATAATGAAGCAGAAAATTTTTCCCTAGATTAGCTCCATGGGTATTTGGAAATTGTACATGCACAGAGAGATTTATGGAAGGATGTCAAAATGAGGTGACAATGGTTTCTAAAAGTAATTAATGCACAAGACATAACATCTAGTGCACTGAGCATGTATTTGGTGATTGATCAAGCAACAAAGGTTATTTACTATGTCCTTGATTGGACATGCATGTGTAGTGAGCTCTAACCGGAACAAAACTTGAGAATCAATGCCAAGACATTGTAGGGTAAGGGTGTCATTCCTTACAGATGTATAAAGACTAAGATCCCATATTGATTCTTTAATAACCTCTCTAAGAGCTTCATCTGTCAGGAGGTCCTTAACAAAACCACATGAAAAAGTCAGATCAATAGTTTGAGACAAGGCTTTAAGCAAATTAATTCCAGCTGTCTGAGCCGAAGCTGCAGAAGTACTCTCTACAACTACAAGAGCAAATTCGCAGAATGTTGTCAAACTTATAAGATGAACAACTATAGTAATAAAAAGAGAAAATATCAGAGGAGAAAAACAGTGAATACTTGGCAACAACTAACCATTCATCGACGGCACACCAGGATAGGTAATTATATTTGGCTCTCCATCAATTAAGATTTTTAGCACCAATATCCTTCAGTATCTCACTCAGGGGCCTTCAAATTCCGTGTTGACAAGGAGTAGCCAGGAGTTGTTGGTTTGGGTGGGCTTCTCAATAGTACAACGCATGCACGCAAAAGCGTGTGCACACAAACACATGATTGCTCTAATTTTTCTGGTCATGTATCGTCTCTTGGCAATTCCAGGAACATAGTTTGACAGAGCAAGTCCTTTTTATTTAGCCTTCCAAATAAACCTCCAAAATTATCTTCATGGCAGAACATGTTGGTCAGCTTCGTAGGGAGCCTGATACCTTTTAGTTGAAGCAGATTGATATGATGGCACAAGCCAATGATTTTACCATAAAACCTGACCCATTTTTAGGAATTCACAACTCAACAAGTAGCAGATTATTAGCTTCAAACAACAAATTGCAAAGAAATACTAAGAATTGAACATGGACAGGTTTGCAAAAAAACTTAATATGATACGTTTAATTGAAAAAAAATCAAGATATTTGGCTTAATAGAAAACTCTTGACCGTACCAATTGCACTCACTCCACAAGATCACTCTGTCAAATTCTCAACATTTCATTGTATGTTTTTGAAAACAGTTATGAGTTACTGGGTTCTCATATCTCATATAGTTAAGTATCCAAACATAAAATAAAAGAGTGCCATACGGGTATATCCCAAATAAAACAGCCACCAAATAATCAATGGATTGGAATTATTCTATTTGCTAATCCTCTCACATTCCTTATGCTCTAGGCATACTAACAAGATGAATGGTGGATCGAATAGGGGGCACTAATTCACCAACTTCCATGGCCGATGGTGTGTGATTGCGAGAGTATGTCCGCAGTTGGTGCACTTGGGAGTTCGTCCGGACCTTCAAAGCAGGATCATTGAGGAAATTGTGTCGAACTCGACAACTGAGGCAACTTTCGAGTCTGAGCAGACATTGATGCTGCAAATGGGTAGACAGTCGCTCGCACACCTTGCAAGCATGTCGACCTTCCACAAAGATTTGCATCATCCCGTTTTGTGATGCCGTAGATTCACAACATTCATATAGCAGTCGTTCCATAGGAAAGAGCGGTTCCAAGGACTTACAATCTAAAAATTGCCAAAGCACAAATTCTTTCACTAACTGCTTGGAAAAAATATCAGATGGATTAGATATAAGGAGAAAGTGAGCGACATATTGCTCTCCAGAGATGTTTCATCATGCCCTGAACATAATCATTTGAAGACCACCGTAGATATCAAAGAAGTCGAGCAAGGATGAGTTGCAAAAATACTCAAGAGGCCAAACCTTCGAATGATCCTTTCACTGAATGTGGCCGTTGTATGTCGACCTGATGTCGCTAAAACTTCCTGAAAAAAATTTACAATTTTCCCAATAGTATCATTTAGACATGCCAAGAAGTGACCTTTCCTCATAATGAGGTCACTGAATTTGAATACAGGTAACCCGGTCATTTTTAGAGCAGGAAAGTAGTTGGCTCCAGGTATTGCAATAAAACTAATATACTGCATGACACATAGCTACGATTTTTCACCAAAATTCACAGCCATAAGGAATACCTCGATGGTAAAGCAAACAAACCATTGAAGTTCCCAACACTTGAAAAGAATTCAGAACAGAAGGTTCTTACTCATTATAGAAGTTCGCTAAACTCGATCTGCTTATTCCCTTTTCTCTGTATCAAGTACTGGGGAACGCTTGTGTTTCTGACCTTTTAAATATGGTCAGACTCAATCTGTTCTCTTATGCCGGTTTGTGCCCCTAGATTATGCCCCAAGCATTTGCCTTTTATGGATTGAATCTTGTTGCTTTTAATCCGAGATTAACTCTGTTTTCTCACACTATCCCTAGCCAACAGAGTTTCAAAGGAACTATCAGCTGTCGGCAAACTGAGTAGCTTTTCGCATAAGATTTTTGAATAAAATTGCGAACAATCTGCTGTATACATTAAAAGACAAAATTGCATATAGCTGAATTGCATGAAGAGATAATGAAGAAAAAGGATGGAAGAGTCCCTGCAGCGCAATGTCGCTTTCTTAAACTAGGGCCATCGACGAATTGAATAGAAGCAGATTATATTTGTCGAGCAGACTTAAATGCGAGAGAAATGCAGTTCAGATTTCTCAACAACGAAGGCATAGTGGTTTAAACTTTACCAACCAGGAGATTGATGGAAGCAACCAATCCCTCAGTTGTTCCAAAATTTATGCTAAGCATTGTTGTGAAATGGTATCGGAAAAGAATCTATGTGACCGTATCTAGCAATACTTCTCTGTCCTTTCAGAATGAATATGTACGCAGTAAGATTGTATATCAGGCATTCTTGACAGGAAGACAGAACTTTCCAAGCGGAATAAGAGTTAGGGGTCAAAAGAGGTGGCAAGCAAAATATAATCCACACAGAGCACATTGAACCTCTAGATATGTCAATGCCTAAATTTGATTAAAGTACAATAAATGTAAAACAAAATGGTTATTCTACTAAAATGAGCATTTAGATATATAGGAGTACAATGTGGGTTGCTCCTGGAAATGAATTTTCTGGAATTACACACCATACTCCTCCGGCTGGTGTATTTTCCCCGTGAAGGAAAACACAAAGATCACTATGAAGTTCATTTTCACATCCTCCTTTTATCTCTAGCAAATCTACTTCAATAGCTAAGCAAATCTTACTCAGAAAAGAACATTTTTGCTTTCTAAAGGGGTGGGAATTTCGAGTTACGCCCCCACATAATATATATTCTCAAAGGTTAAGAAAAAAAAGCAAAAACCATTAAATAATAAAGTCTTTGAAATTTTCATTTATTTCTGTGTTTTGGGTGAGTTCAAAGTACACAAACAGAGAACCGAACGTAAAATATAGAGCATATTGGAGAAGAAGCCTGAAGTTGGTGATTTCATCTCAATTGACCGTAGCTCACCGGTGTCTCAAATCCCAAAGTTTCACTAGTTCACAGCTAACATGTGCAGCTGCAGCCATCTCGACCTCCAATGCGGCATCACAACCTCTGGCGACCCCTCCGCAACGGCTGACAGTCATCGGAATAGTCTCTAGTGTGCTTGGCCGAGACACCTGGCTGATTGCTCTTTCGTGCACTAATCTTCTCAGCTCGAACATGCGAGTTCGGCAGGCAGGGCTAGACTTGGGTGAAGGAGCTCGGGAAGTAGGCGCCGAAGGGAAGGAGCGGCGGAATGCCACCCTCTGGTAGGAGCTCTTGGCTAAGCTCGGCGACGGCCATGGCAGCTTCGGGGCAACAGAGTCTTGGGCTTCTGGAGGCCCTCCTCGAGCACTTCCGACTACAACAACACGCAAGTAATCACTAATCAATAACAGTACTAACTTGGAGAACCAATTTGAACGCAAGACCAGAATTAACGCAAGCAAATATGCCAAAGAAATAATTTTGACCACTCAGCAGGTTCAGTGAGGGGCTCTATACTTGCGGTAATGGCGTTTCCACGCAATCTGCTCTTCACCTCGAGCGCAAACTCCAGTCCTCTCAGAGTACGGTCGAAACTTCCCCTCCTAACTTTCTAAATTGCAACCAGAACTCAATCCCGAGTCTCGCCTCCTTCGATTCAATTTATCCAGGGATTCGAATGACGCGAATTAATTATCGAACGAATTAGGGTTTTCGATTTTGGGGGTTCACCGTTTCGTTGATTTTAACGCCGGCGTTGGGGTTTCCAGGCGTAGCGGTTCCGGTGCTTGGGGCGGGCCACGTTCGACCCGTTTTTATTTTTTTTTTTTGGTAAAGCACGTTCGATCCGTTTTTAGTTCAGTTTTATACGGATCGAAAATGGAATACACTCTCTTACCCATTTTCGACCCATTTTTAAAACCCAAAAAGTTTCTCTTCCTCCGACGGAGCCGCTCAACGACAGCCCTTCGACCTTCAACTTCGACCCAGCTCCGCCGCTCGCCTCCGAGCCGCCTCCGCCGCCAGCCTCTGAGGCTCGCCTCCGCCTTCCGCCTCTGAGTTCAGCTTTGCAGCTCCATCGTCATGTGGGCTCTTCGCCGAGCTGCCCATCCTCTCAAGTAACGTTCCTCTCCCCCCTGCGTCTCTGCCCCTCTCTCTCTCTCTCTCTCTCTCTCTTTCTCTGCAGTTCGTCGCGTGAATGCTTGCGCTTCTGCTGTTTCTTTTTCTCTGAGAGTAGAATGGATGGAAGAAAGGCTTTGGGTCTTTTCGGTTCTGTGGAAGTTGCTTGGAGTTGGGGGGTCTCTCCGTTTTATCTGCATGAAGCGGGCAATTGGGTTTAGTAGTGGGGGTTCTTGCCGATTGCTCATCTTCAATATGTCTTCAACTCTTCTTCCATGGCGCGGACGATGGCGGGAAACTTGCATGCCGGTCAGCCGGCGAAGAATTGGACCGCCGGCGAGCTGGCAGTATAATTGAGAGAAAGTCGGCAGCCTCACGGGTCCTGCGTTTGGTTAATCATTCCTAAGAGGCTTTCAGCTAGGCCTTTAGAAATGTTAGATCGTTTTACAATCATTTTAAAATAACTTTTAAGTAAAAGTTCACATTGAGAATCTTTCAATATTAATAAGAATTAATTTTGAGATTTCAAAGATTTAACCAAATGCTTTGAAACTTATTTTTTTCTTTCAAAATTATCATCATTCATTCTTCACATTTCTAATTTTGCCCTTGTTATTATTTTTTTAAATGCCAAAATAATATCAAAAATCAAAATATATATATAAATGCTAAAATATATAAATTGGTCTTTTTTTTTTTAAATTATTTATATATCTAATTTTTTTAGCATATATATTTGATTTTTAGCTTTGTTGTCAAAATTTATCTTTAAAAAGTTACATAAATTATTTTTTTCAATTTCAAACAAATAAAAAAATTCCTACGAAAGGTTTGGTCTTTTTTTTAAAAAAAAAATGATATTTATCTATTTGATTTTTAGCATTGTTTTCAAAATTTATATTTAAAAAGTTGCATTACATTATTTTTTCAATTTTAAACAATTAAAAATTAAAAATCTCAACAAAGGATTGGTCTTTTTAAAGAGAAAATTATATATATGTATTTGATTTATTTATTTTTTTGCATTATTGTCAAAATTTATATTTAAAAAGTTGCATACATTATTTTTTTCAATTTTAAACAAACAAAAATTAAAAAATTCCGATCAAGGGTTTGGTATTTTTTTAAAAAAATTATATATATGTATTTGATTTTTTTAGCATTATTTTCAAATTTATATTTAAAAAGTTGCATACATTATTTTTTCAATTTTAAACAGATAAAAATTAAAAAAAAATTCAATGAAGGATTTGGTCCTTTTTTTCGATATATATATATATATATATATATATATATATATATGTAGTTGATTTTTCAGCATTATTGTCAAAATTTATACTTAAAAAGTTGCATATATCATTTTTTTTCAATTTCAAGCAAATAAAATTAAAAAATTCCGATGAAGGGTGTTTTTTTAAATTATATATGTATTGGATTTTTTTCAGTATTATTGTTAAATTTTATATATAAAAAGTTGCATACATTATTTTTTTTCAATTTAAATAAATAAAAAAATATTAATATTAATCATCCAAATGGCTTTTCAAATGTATTTTCTTCCAAACAACAGTTATCTCAAAGTTGCTTCTCAACGCATAGTTTACCAAACGGCCTTTGCATTTGTTTAAAGTTTTTAGACTAAACTATTTTGCATTTTCCTAATAGGCTTTCAAACTACTGAACCAAACACACCCATAATCATCTCCCAGGTTATGTTACGAAAATGGGCCCGCTACCGGACCTTTCCTCGAACTTCCCTGGGATAAAATTCAACTTCACATGCATTGGGTATATCAGGCAACTTTTGCACTGATTCACAGTAGTATACTCTCAACGATTGTAGCTTCTCCAACTTCAATGAAGATGGTTTTGATTCGATCTCAAATAGTTACGGGCAGTACTCCATGCTCAGCACTCAGAGCTCCTTTAAGCTCGCTAGATTGGATAGCCTCACAAGCCGCTCGCACTTGCGCACTTGCAGTTGTCGAAGATTCTCTAGCTGTCCAAGCAAGTTGTCAAACTAGATCTCTCTTAACTGACAATCGAAGAGCTTTAATTCAGACAAATTGCCCAAAGTTGGAGAACAGTGGCCACTCTATTGGTGCCTTGACATCTTCTAAACACAAGTCTTCTAAACTGGATGGAAGCCCAGTCAAAGAATGTGGGTCTCGACAAGTTATTTCGAGTGACCGAAGCTAAGAAAGAGAGATCAAGTCAATTGGAGGCAAGTTGAAATTGGAAAGAACTAGTCTCAACGTCTGCAATTCATGAAGCCTTCCAAGCCACTCTAGTTTTGGATACTGCCTGCAATAGAGAGAGTATGCACAAGAGAGAAGAGGAAAAAAAGAGAAAAGAGAGAGTCTGCATGGGAGATCGAGTGCTCCCTACAACGGCGAAGATGATAGCTCTAGCTTTGTTAAACTTGTCGGGAGATCTAGTAGCAACTGAAGCCCGTCACAGTTCGTTAAACAAGTTCTCGGAGATTAAAAAAGCCGATTGATTGTCATTGGCATTCCATTAACCTTGCTCTAGGACAAGTTCAGAATCGTCAATTAGGATAGTCCCGCGATTTCATTTGAAATTTCGCCCTCAAGATAATAACAGCCTCTAGCAGTCAACTCCTCGAGATTCTCCAGAGTCCATATGCTCTTCGGTAGCTCTCTTATCTTCGTCCAATCCAAACACATGAACTTCAACCGTCTAAGGTTGCCAATAGAAGTAGGTAATTTTGCAATTTTTGTACAAGATAGATCTATTTTGATTAGCGATTCTAGTCTTCCAATGGAATCCGGTAATGCACTTATATTAGTGCAAGACAAATCCAAAGAGAGGAGCAATCTCAACTCTTCAGTGGAATTCGGAAGCTTTCCAAGGTCAAAACAACCACGTAGAGACATATGCTTTAAACTTAGTAACTCTCCTATTGAGTGCGGAAGTGCTTTAACACTACTTAGATTTTCCACCTTCAGCATTGACAAGGATTTCAAACCACCAATTGAGTCTAGCGACAAAGGAAGAGGAACGGTAATCTCTTGGAAAATTGGACCACTACCTAGACTCGTACAATGGGGCTCCTCACTGATTTCCAAGTACTTAAGGTGCCCTAGCTGACAGATAGAACTATTGATTTCCTTCAATAATTTACAATCTTTGATAATCAATCTTTTCAAATTCATACACTTGGAGAAGTCAGGTGTCCTCATTAAGTGTTTGCAGCTTGTCAGATATATGACTTTTAGGTTATCATTCACCTGTGAAACAAATAGTTATTGAGGAAAACAATGGCATAGGTGAAGGTCTACTCAATGTGACAAATGTGCACACACAAAGGAAAAGGAATGTATTATGTGAAATTATACCATGCATGGTCCCCATCCATTCCAGTCTTCAATAATGTCGCTCTCTGAAAACTTGAGAATGGCCAGGTTCTTTAGACATAAACCGTTGGCATGTAGGTTTGAAGGGAAATGGTGCCAAGAAAGCCATGTTAGATTTGAAAGAAGATATTTAAAGTCTCCTACAAAATTTCCCCCCTCTAATATGAGGAACCATAAACTAGGCAGCCTTGAAAATTCGCCACTCGTAAAATTGTGCGCATTGGCAAGATTTGAGAGTCTGAGTGCTACAATATTGTATGTTCCCTTATAATTGAAGCAACATATATCAATATGAGTGAACGAGTCAGAGTAAATTCTAAATATCATAATAAGGAGTGTATATCTTATTTCAACAAATAGAGGTAGTGCCACAACTTTTGTATAACACTCATTTGAGTGTCAAAACTTTTTTTTTTCGCTCACTTGAGTGCCACATTGAAGTAAAATCGATTACTTGAGTATCAATTCCGGCATATCATTCTACATGGATTTTTTTTTTTAAGTATTTTCCTATTTGATGTGGATTTCTTATTAATTTTTTTATTAATTTTCGAATTTTTTATTTTATTTTCTCTTTTTTTTAAGGGCCGGCGAGGGTCACCAACCCTAAAAGAGAGAGAGAGAGAGAGAGAGAGAGAGAGAGAGAAGGAAGAGGGAAATTCAAAATTCAAAAATAATAATAAAAATATTAAAAATTGTCCAAGTTAGTGCTAGGTACCACGTCGGATTTTCTGGCTAGGCAATTCGTTGATGCTACTCAAGTGATCGATTTTTCAAATTTGTAGCACTCAAATGAGTGAAAAAAATTTTGGTACTCGAGTGAACGCCGTATAAAAGTTAAGGCACTCCTATTATTCTTACCCCACCAATTGAGGACATAAGTGAACCAGCAAAAAAGAGGCACATAGGTCTTATCTTATACCAAAAAGGGCAAATTCTATGAATCCTTTTCTCTCCGGCTTAGATGTGAGTTGTAATGGTAAGAATTATCTTTTTTGGAATGCTGTTTATTTCTCTCAAATTAAGCAATATCATCAATGTCCTTCCTGGGAACAAAACTGAGCGGATTTTTGGGTGAAAACGAACTCTAGTACACATAACTGCATGTTTAGTCTTTACATAAGCAAAAACTTTTAGCAAGACATACCAGATTATTCTGAACCACATCTAAGGCGACCGTAAGACACCACAGCCTACTACGCTTTCCAGGATCTTGAACGCATTCTTTCCGAACAATCTCTCTTCCAAGATCTCTGAGTTGGTCATGCATCCATAATCTATCACCCCCTATGAGCTTTATCAAAGATAAATGAATGAGGATACGAAATTCAATTTCTAGAAAAAAATCACAAGCTTTCCACATGTAATATACGGGGATTTTTTCTTCACCAATGCAGTGACATGCGATATCAAGAAAAATTTGTTGTTGCTCGTACTCTAATTCTTTGTAACTTATCAACAACTTTTTCTGTACATCCTGATTGGGTACTTTCTTCAACTCCTTTGATGTGTCTTTCCATGTTCTCTTGCTTTTTGAATGAAATAACGCACCTATAACCTCAAGAACCAAAGGTAGTCCTCCAATAAATTTGACAATTTCACACGAAATACTGCTATAACCATGTGGAGGTGAGTCTCTTTCAAAGGAGTGCTTGCTAAAAAGTTGAAGAGCATGGTCAAACTACGTTTCCTTCATTTCATAAAAAAAGAAATCTCAATAACACACTGGGATGATCTTGTTATCTAGGGTGTTTGTTTTAGAAGCCAAAAAATAGGTGTTCCTAGTTGTAATAATAATTTTGGGCAGAAGTACACCCCAAGTGCCAAAACTTGACACGGAGGAACACTTAAGTGCCAAAACTTTGAAAATGTACACTTAAGTGCCAGTTTCAGAGTAAAATGGATCACTTAAGTGCCACTCCGGCCAAAATCGGGCCAAATTGCTAACGTGGCAATTTTCCGACAAGGTGAGTACAAAACGGCATCGTTTTGCACGCTGACGTGGTGAGAAAATGCAAAAATGACGCGTTTTGTGTATGATATGTAAATAATTAATATAAAAATTAATTAAATTAAATTTAAACTTAAATTTATTTAAAATATTCTAAAAAAACTTTTTTTTTTTTTTTAAAAGGGGGGCCCCAAAGGGAGGCGGCGAGGGCTGAGCCCTCGTCACCGCCGCCTCCCCGCCGAGGCCGGAAAGGGCCGGTGACGGAGGGGGTAGGGTCGGCTGAGGTGGCCGACCCCTGGCCGACCGGCGGCGAGGGCTGCGAGCCCTCGCCGGATCCGGGCAAGGGCCGCGACCCTCACCCCAAATCCGGGCGAGGGCTCGAGCCCTCGCCGGCCCCCGCCGTCGCCGGGAAGGGTTGGCAATGATGGGGGAGCATCGGTCGGGGTCGCTGGGCCTTGGCAAGGGGCTGGCGAGGGCCCACGTGTGACATCCCAGATTTTCAACCCTATTTTCTACTGAATAAATCGGGCATTTCATTGACGCGCATATAGGTCTATTCTCAAAACTGATCATTCTTGAGATAACTAGACTATCTGAGGAAATTATTAAGGAATTTTAAGGTAATAGACTTGAGAATTCGACTAGGAATCGGCTACTCAACCGTGTCCATCTTTAGAGACAATTACGGCATAGTTAAAAATCGATTTGAAATCAGGGATAAACTAGTTCGACAGAGATGTGTGGCTAATCGTGGGTGATACCACTAAATTGGAAAATTCTCGTCGACCGGTATTAGACTGATTTTCTTATTGATTTGGTATCCTGTGTTAGTATTTGGATCATCGAGATTTTCACGACAATCGAGAGTAGCCAATGAGTCGAGTGGGTTCATTGTGGCTCGAAGAAAATCGATCACGGGTCATTTGCACTTACAAATTTCCGAAAGTTACCCGATATTTTAGGTCACGTTAAAAACGCGTCAAGTGAAAATTAACCGCGAATTCAAGTCCGATTTTAGAAATTAAAGTTTCTCTCATGTCACAATAAATTCTAGGAGTATCGACTCAGTCTCAGAAGATTTTTCTGACACCCGACAATTTTTGGGAAAAAGTCGTCGTCGGGTCATTTTTTAACAGAAAAAGCCGATGGTGGTTTTTGATAGCGAAATTGGGAAGCAAGATGGATATATGGGTGAGGAAAAATGTCAAGATGGTCGATGGATGACCAATTGATTATATGGAGGCCAATTGAGATGGAATTGAAGTGGATCAAGCCATCAATTGAAGACAATTCTTGCAAAATTCGTAACTCTCCCTTCCCCCTAGCCAAATGGACCAAAAGTGAAGTCATGAAAGGTGTTGGTGTGGATCATTGGAAGCCAAGGGACTTTGCTTGGCCTAGGTTGATTCTTGGAGATATTTTGTGGAAATATCAAGCCAATGACCCACCCTCTCTCTTATCTCTCCCTCATCTCTATCCTCTCCATCTCTCTCTCATTTCCACCGTCCAAGACTCTCTCTCCCCTCCATCCTTGCTGTTTGAAGACCACCAGCAGCCAAGGAAGTCGCCGGAGCAGCCGCACCACTGCCGGACAGTTTTCCTCCTCTATTTTCACTTTTGCCGGTTTCTACTCCAGCTGACCTTTCGCCAAAGATCCGAGTAAAAAGTTGACTTCCCAGATGAATCAATGAACGAGCCACCCATCGCAGTGAAGAGGACATCCAGACCATTCCATCAAGCTCAACCTCGTCCCGAACGGAGCCGCCGGCCGTCCCGTACGGCCGCTGCAAGCCGCCGATCACCAGTCCGTTGGTCCCCTGCCCGCCTGCACTGTTTCGCGATTTTCTTCGTTTTTCTTCCGTTCCCACCATTCCTTTGGCCATTCAATCCACCTACAAGACCCTCTTGACCCCCGGGAGCCATTGGTTGTCGACCACCCACTCGCCGGAGCTCCGATCGGCCCGTTTTCACCGTTGAAGTCGCTGGTTTCCTCTCTGCAGCCCGCGAGCCAAACCCGCGGTTCAGCCCATTTGGATTCGGCCCAACTTCGGCCCAAGAATTCAGCCAATGTCAGCCTAGTCTTGAGGTTCGCGAAGCAGCCCAAGCCCATCTTCAAGCAAGCCCAGCTCGCATTTGTTTAGCCCAACTTCAATTTTGGATCGAGCCTATTCGAAGCCCAAGTTTCAGCTCATCTTCAAAGTTCAGCCCACAAGTTCAGCAAGCCCAGTTCAGAGCCCAAGCCCGTAAAGCAAGTTGGCCCAAGTTCGGCCCAAGCCCAGCTTTTTCTGTGGGCTTGCAAGGCTTGTAGGCCTGGCCCGATTGTCCGCCGCCGTCGCCAAAAATGTGGATTTCGGTCACCGTCGCGGTGTTCCGGTCTTCGCTTTGTACAAGTGAGTTTTACTCACTAATCCCTTATTAGTCGATTAATGATACTTAAGGGTTGATTAGATTTAATTAAGTGCAATTAGGTGGATAGATTATATTAGAATAATTAAATTAGGGATTTACCTATGCATATTAGGCAAATGGTTAGTGTACTTAGCAAGTAGACACGCTATATTATTTATTGAATGAGTCTCGGAATTTTTCCGGGTTCGTCTCAGCTTCCAATTATACATTACGGGTCTAAATTGGGTTTATTGCTATTTATTTATTAATTTCCATAATTACTTAATTATTTATTTATTTTCTGGAAATTAGGCTGGGACAGCCGACGACCGGCAAATTATGCTAATTATCGTGGTGCAGTCTGTGTAATTTATTGAGTACCGGGTTGTGAAAATTGAGTTAAATGGGTGATTATGGGGATTTATTCCAAAATTTGGAAATGCCGGTATTTGAAGGGAAAATAACCGTGTGAGGTTATGAGTTGGATGTGAAATTACCGAGTGGGGCCGTATTACTACTAAGTCTAGAAATTTGCCAAGTGGGGCGTGATTCCACTTAAATCTAGAAGTCGCCATGTGGGACCGTGATGCCACTAAATATTGAAAATTGCCAAGTGGGGCCGTGATGCCACTAAACCTAGAAAATTGCCAGGTGGGGCCGTGATAACCACCAAATTTAGAAAAGTTGCTATTGGGGCCGTGATGACCACTTAACCTAGGTTGTGCATGTAGGGCCGTGATTCAAAGTCGAGAATGAATAGTCGGGATGACCGTGTGATGGCCTCGATGACATGTAATCGACTGAGCCGATTGATCGCTGAGTCGATCCTATTGGTTGAATTGAGGGGTTGATGTGATTGTCAGTATTCATTATTGAACTGACTTGCAAGAAAGAACTGAGGCCAAGGTAAGTCTTCTGACTTGTGTTGTGCTTAGGTAGCCTAATGTGTATTGGCTTCCTAATCAAGTCTTAAGGGGTAGAACTTGCTTAGATGTAGTCTCATCCCAATTGTGGGACAACATTTCAAGTCCCTAGATGCAACAGACTTGGATTTTGAAGATCTCGAAAGTCTGGTACAATCTACTGAAGGCTACAGTTGGAGTGTGAAGGATGATGAAGAGGATGACGAGGACCCGTAGTTTATGGAACCCCCACCCCTGCTTGTAGACCTTGATTCTGAACTTGTTTAAGTTGAATTTGGCATAGTAGCCCGCCATATATATATGTGCACTGGTTTGCAATATATAAGTGTGGTTGTTTTTGAAAGTTCGGAATTTAGTCATACTTTCCTATCCCATTGTTTTATTGTCTTGGGATTGTTTATATGCTTCCGCATGCGTATATTAAAATGAATGGGTCGGCGATGCGTCTTGGGACGTCGCTATTATATCGACCAAGTAAGGGATGGGCGTGTGCCCAAGGATCGGGGCGTGACACCGCGAGCCCTCGCCTAGCAGATGAGGGCTTGCGGGCCCTCGCCGCTCGGTAGGCCGGCCTCTGACCGGGCCCGGCGACCCGGCCAATGCTCCCCCACCGTCGCTGGCCCATCCCGGCGACGGCGGGGAGGTGGTGAGGGCTTGCGGCCCTCGCCGCCGGTTGGCCAGTGGTCGGCCACCCCGCCGACCCTCCCCCTCCGTCGCCGACCCTTCCCCGGCGGTGGCGAGGAGGCGGCGACGGCGGCAAGGGCTAATTCTCGGCCGCCTCCCTTCGGGCCCCCTTTTAAAAAAAAATGAAATTTTTAGTTTTTTAATTTTTAGAATATTTTATACAAATTAAGTTTAAATTTAATTTAATTAATTTTTATATTAATTATTTACATATCGAGACACAGAACGACGTCGTTTTTGCATTTTCTCGCCACGTCAGCGTGCAAAACGACGTCGTTTTGCATTCACCTCGCCGAAAAATTGTCACGTCAGCAATTTGTCCGGATTTTGGCCGAAATGGTACTTAAGTGATCCATTTAAGTGTACTTTTTCAAAGTTTTGGCACTTAAGTGTCCATTCATGCCAAGTTTTGGCACTCCAGGTGTCCCAACCTCAATAGTTTTGCTTCCTGGACCAAACCAACTAGACTTACCAAGTCTATAGTTTCAATATCTATAAACTACTTCAATGTACCCTGTTTGGATGCTTGAAGGTGGCGTATTGGGTTTTATAGATAACACCTATAATACCAGGAAACCTGTGAGGTTTGGAATTGCACCTAACCACGTTGACGAAAGCCGCTTTGGAATTTTTGACCATCGGAGTTAATCCTGAATATGTTGACTTGAAATAATCAATTAGCAAGTTTGAATGGCCGGGGATCGTCTGATCACATACTTTTAAGGTATTGCACTAAGCTAGGATACTACGTGGCAGGAGCTACCATTTTTAGGCAAGATTCATTGCCATAAGAACTATCTTGATGGTAAAGCAAACACATCATTGAAGTTCCCAGCACTCAAAAATAATTTTGGAAGAGAAGAGTTCAGCAAAATACGGTTGTTCGCCAAACTCAATCAGCTTGTACCGTTTTCTTTGTATCAAGAACAGCAAAAACACTGGAGTGTCCGATTGTTAACATACGGTCTACTCTTCCGTACACTTACGCCAGTGTGTGCCCCAAGAAATGCATGTGACGTACCCGTTTAACCAGCCGCAAGCATTTGCTTTTTATTGATCGAATCTTCTTGCTATATCCTCATGCAACAAGGAACTATCAGCCATTAGCAAACTGAGTAGCTTTAAGCGGAGTGCATAAGATTTTCAATTAAAATCGAGAATAATCTGTCGTATACTTTAGAGGACGAAATTGCAAATAGATGAATTGCAAGAAGAGTTATCACTTGCTTCAAGTCGATTAAAAAAACAAGCGTGTAAGAGTCCTTGCAGCAGAATATTGCTTTCGCAAAATAGGTCCTTTGACAAATTGATTAGAAGCAGAACATACTTGTTGAACAGAGTAAAATATGCAGGAACAGTAGTTCAGATTTGTCAACAAACAAGGCTTAGTGTTTAAATTTTAACAACTAGAATATAGATCGAAGCAACCAATACCTCAGTTGTTTCACAATTTATGCACGGCTTGGGCGTGAAGGGGCAATGAAGCAAACGTATGCGATTAAACCTAGAAGTACTTGCCAAGCTTTTCAAAATACATAAGACGTAAGATTTTACATCAGATGTTCATGACAGGAATCAAAAGAAGTGGCAAGCAAAATGATGTGCATAGAGAGTGGGTTAAGGTACTCACAATCAATATCTGTTTTGTGCTTATTATTGAAGCACATCAAACCTATAGAGCTGTAAATGCCTAGATTTGACTAAAGCGCAATAAACCTGATACACAATGGTTATACTAAAGTGAGCATATTTGTTTCGGATTGTATTGCCGGTTACTTCTGGAAATGAATTGGCTGAAATTACGTATAATACTTCTCAAGGTGGTGTCATTTCCTGTCAGAAAGAAATTTCACTATCAAGTTCATTTTCATTTCCTCCTCTTTTCTTTAGCAAATCTACCTGGATAGCTAAGTGAATCATATGTAAGAATAGAATATTTTTGCTTTCTACCACAAAGGTTATGCCCCAATTTGAATCCCCAAAGATATGGACATTTCGAGTCACAATCCATATCATATATATATATGATAGACCATATAAGTAAGAACAAGAGCTGAAGCAAATAACACCAAGAGAAAGCAATATCATCCTCTCACACAACCTCTTGACTTACGTTGTACGCAATAACAAGTCCAAACAATGACTACTCGCATGGCTTGATGTTTCTGAACAAAGCTTAAAAAGGACAAATTGATAAAACCGTCACACCCCAACTGTATAAACATAGGGAAAATGGCACAATCGTCCTTTGAGCCAAAGGATGCAGTCTTCAACGCATTACCAACATTAACCTATTATCAAAATATATATTGGTTAATATCTCATAAGAATAATAAGCTGGTTACATATGACTAGAGTTTTAAAATCCACCACTATATATATATATATATCCAGTGACTAACAAACTAAACCCAAAAAGTACCATTACAAATTATATGTATGATTATCTCAAAATATACCCAAAATTAAATTTCTAAGGTTCCTCCACTGATGCAGCTTTCCTCTTATTTGTCGATAGCTGAAAAAGAATTAAGATGAATGGTATAAGCAAACCACCTCTCGATAAATAATGTATATCTCTTCTCAACAAATTGAGCATTAGCTATGCACATTAAAAACAGTAATAGAAATATAACCAAATCCAGTATATAATACATGTAAAATTCTAAATATGAGTTACATCACTTCAACAATGTTTTCAACATATTAGAAACGCTTATTCAACCAACAATATTTAAGAAAACATATGTGGTCTAGTCCATTGATCAGTCCACTACTTCATATCAAACTACAGCCACAATTAATGCCCCATGACAAGGCTTACCAAGATTCCTTCCTAGGCATAGGTCTCCACTAATGTCGGCCGGTGGCTTTGGCCATACAAGACATCTCGAGAACATGTATGCTTACTCTCAACCCTTCAATGATTTCAGATGATTATGACAGGAGGATAAAATCATCAACATAATCCTATAAACAGCAAACCCATTTCAGAACTCATTTAATAAACCAGAGTCACAACTAGATACAACCCTTCACAACTCCATCCACAAGAAGCATACATTCATGAAAATTCTCAAACCATTTTATAAATAATCAACTATCCAACTATTTCGGGAGATATTATACTATGATTTTCAAATAACCAAACTAGGTAATAAATGCAAGATCCAGCTTTATATAACCAAGATGTTCTAAACACCATTTTTTTAAAATAATTAAATAAATATCATAATGTGCAATGTCTCATTCATAACTTATATCGCATATCTAATTCCTGTGATTTTCAAGCCGTAAGTTTACAAATTATAGAAGAGATAAGCACCATTCCTTGCTAACCAAAAGCCAAATTAAAAGCTTTACCGCTCGAAAAGCTTAAAAATCCTGTCAAAGAATGCAATAACCAAATGTCAAACTTACATATCACTAACCTAAACTAAGATTCTACTAGGTGACGCTAGTTTTTGGAGTCAAAACGTCCATTATGAGTCGATAAAAAGGCCACACAAGCATCAAACTTGCTACAGCAAATAAAGCAGCAATCTCGTCTTACACTGCGAATTTTGTCATGTCATACATCTCTACTGAACTCCATTTTAAGTGACTTTATAGTCAAAAGAGAGCTCATTCAAATTACTAAAAGACCCAAAACTCCTTAGAACCAAAATATGGCCGACAACTGATGAAATCCAAAACGAAACTCTGCTGGTTGCAGTCACTCTAAATTAGTTTTCGAGAACTTTGAAGAATCAATATCTCTCAAACGACAATTTGCAAAATCTCACAATCCCAAGACCAACCAAACGTTTTGAAACAACATCATTTCAGGGCTCAACAATCTCAAGAATCAACCAAGCAACCCTAAAACTCGAACCAATTCAAAATTACAACTTTACAAAGCAAATCTTTTGATTTGATTGGATGTATCAAGGTTTGGAATTTCTTACCGAGTGCTTCAAAACGGTATTAATCTAGCTCGTCATGGCCTCCGAACTAAATCGCGCCAAAAGTCCCTTCCGCTCACTCTCAAATTCCACTCTTTTCTTATGTTATCTCTTTCTTTTGCTAACTCACTCCTCCCTCTCTCATTTCTGCTCTTGATTTTTCCTACGAACCAGTTCGAGAAGGGAACAAGAAGATGGGCTAAGGTCCATGGTGCCGAAAGCATCTGTCTCAAGAGAGGCTCGTAATGGGCTGAGGCCTTCTTTTTTAGAAGAGGCCCATAGTTAGTCGAGGAGGCCCGAAAGGTCTATTGGGCCCATCATTTCTCTATCATAAACGACGCCCGAAGTCATCAAAACCATCTAACATCGGGCATCTCAAAACATCCGTACGACATGGATTTGGTATCTTTTGCAATGATGCACAACCTCTGACTGACAACCACCCTAGCTTCTCTGGCTTCGGAGTATCAGGGATGGGCCTTTCTGTGGAACTGCAATCTCTAGTTGAAGGCCGTTCAAATTCAATCTCAATAAGTTGCGGGCAGTGCTCCACCCGCAGCTCTTGGTGCTATTTTAAGCTCGATACATTGGATATCCTCACAAGCACGTCGCACTCGCGCACTAACAGTTGCTGGAGTTTCTTTAGCTGTCCGAGCACATTGTCAAGCTCGATCTCTCCTAACCAACAGCTAGAGAGCTGTAAGAAAAACAAATTGTCCAAGTTGGAGAACATTGACCATTCTATCGGGATCTTCACATCTTTTAAGCTCAATATTACTAAATTGGATGGAAACCCAGTCAGAGACCGTGGGTCAGTACAAGTTATTACACAATACCTAAGTTGAGAAAGGGAGCTCAAGTTAGTTGGATGCATGTCAGAATTGGATAAATCCACCTCCAATTGCTCCAATTTATGAAGCCTTCCGAGACATTCTAGATTCGAATGTAGAATTCGTCCTCGTTCAATTATGGACAATGGTTTAGTTATGGACATATCAGCATAAATACGATCACTTATTGTTAGATGATCTAAATTAGTGAGGTTCGAGAGGTCGGGTACTGCTTGCAACGATGAAGACCTTATATTTAGGTATGTTAAACTTGTGGGGAGATTTGGTAGTAACTGAAGCCCCATACAATGGCTTAAATAAAGTTGTCGAAGGTTAAAGAGCCGATTGATTGTCATTGGCAGTCTACTAACCTTTGTCCAAGACAAGTTCAGAGCCTTCAATTGGGATAGTCTTGCGATTTCATTAGGAATTTCGCCCTCGAGATTGTCACACTCGTTGGCACGTAGCTCCTCAAGATTCTCCAAAGTCCCTATGCTCTTTGGTAGCTCTCTTATCTTACTAGAAGACAAAATCATGAGCTGCAATCGTCTAAGGTTGCCAATAGAATGGGGTAATTCCACAATAGGTGTATTAGATACATCCAATTCGAGTAGCGATTCTAGTCTTCCGATAGAATCTGGTAATGCACTTACACCAGTGTATCCTAATTTCAAATGAAGGAGAGATCTCAACTCTCCAATGGAATCTGAAAGCTCTCTAAGGTTGTAACACCCACTTAGAGATAGATGCTTCAAGCCCAGTAACTCTCCTATTGAGGGCGGAAGTTTTCTAACACCATCTTGATTTTCCACCTTCAGCATCAATAAGGATTTCAAACCACCAATTGAGCCTGGTAACAAAAGAACAGCTGGAAAAATATTTCTTTGTGGCAAATGATCCTTCCCATCAATTTCCAAATACTTCAGGCAGCCTAACTGATTAATAGAGCTATCGATTTCTTCCAATCTTGTACAATTTTTTAGAACCAGTTTTTTCAATTTTATGCACTTGGAGAAGTTAGGTGTCCTCTTTAAATAATTGCAGCTTGCCAAATACATAACTTTTAGGTTATCATTTACCTACAAAACAACCAATTATTGAGGAAAATAATGGCATGGTGAATGTCAACTCAATGTAACAAATGCGAACGCACATAAAGGAAAAAGAATGCATTATATGAAATTGTACCATGCATGCTCCCCATCCATTCCAGTCTTCAGTAAGATCTCTTTAAAAGCTTGAGAATGGCCAATTTCCTTAGACATAAATTGGCAGCATGTAGGTTTGAAGGGCAATGATGCCAAGAGAGCCATGTTAGATTGGAGAGAAGATTTTTGAAGTCTCCTACAAAGTTTCCCCCATTCAATTCGAGGAACCTTAAACTAGGCAGTCTTGAAAATTCACCATTTGTAAAATTATGCTTGTCGGCAAGTCTTGTGATTTTGAGTGCTACAATGTTGTCTGTTCCCTGATATTTCCAGAGCAACGAATAGCAACATGACTAAACAATTTAGAGTAAGTACTAAATATCAAAATAGGGAGCATATATCTAAATTCAACAAATAGTAAACATAAGTGAACCAGCAAAAAAGGGGCACATAGATATTATCTTATACAAAGAGGGTCAAATTCCATGAATCATTATCTCTCCCACTTACATGGGAGTTGTAATGTAAAAATTAGTTTTTTAGGAATGCTGTTCATTTCTCGCAATCATGCAAAATCATCAGTGCCCTATGTACAAAAATAGCGAATATTTGGGGTGAGAATGAACTTTAAATACACGTAACTGCATGTTTAGTTTTTCCATAAGTAATTAACTTCTTTGCTAAGACATACCAGGTTATTCTGAACCACATCTAAGGCGATCGTCGGACACCATAACCTACTGCGCTTTCCAAGAGCTATAAAGCTTTCTTGTCGGACAATCTCTCTTCCAAGATCTCTGAGTTGGTTGTGCATCCATAATCTATCATCTTTGATGAATTTTATTAAAGATAAATGAATGAGGACATCGAGTCCAGTTTTTGGAAAAAACTGACAAGCTTTCCACATGTAATACGTGGGGATTCTTTCTTCACCAATGCAGTGACATGCGATGTCAAGAAAAATTTGTCGTTGCTCGTACTCCAATTCTTCATAACTTATCAATAACTTTTTCTGGACATCCTCGTTGGGCACTTTCTTCAACTTATTCACCATGTCTTTCCATGTTTTCATGCCTTTTGAATGGAGTAATGAACCTATGACCTCGAGAGCCAATGGTAGTCCTCCAGTAATTCTGACAATTTCTCTTGAAATACTGATTTAATCATGTGGAGGTGAGTTTTTTTCAAAGGAGTGCATGCTGAATAGTTGAAGAGCATGGTGAAACTGCATTTCCTTCATTTCATAAAAAAAGAAATCTCGATGACCTAGTGGGATGATATTGTCATCTAGGGTGTCGGTTTGGGGAGCTAAGAAATAGGTGTTTCTAGTTGTGATAATAATTCTACTTCCTGGCCCAAACCAACTAGAGTTACCAGCTAGCTTCATGAGTCGATCCCTCTTGTCTATATCATCTAAGACAAGGATGACTTTCTTATCACCAAGTCCTTTTTTGATCATGTCCCTCCCCTCATCAGCATCAAAAACTTTAGGATGTCGAGTATGAAGAATGTCGCATAATAATTTCATTTGCAGACTTAAAGTATTGTTTGCACGGATATCTGAAAGAAAGATGGAACATTGAAACTGGGAAGAGATGCGCTTGAAAATAGCCTTAGCAAGAGTTGTTTTTCCAATACCACCCATACCGTGAATCACGACAAATCGTACACCAGAAGTGCCTAAGCCTAACAACTCCATAACGGCTTCCATCCGATCATGAATTCCCACCAAGCCATCACACCAATTTCCTTGTGTAGACCTCAGCTTATCTAAAACTTCTTCCAGAACAAGTGCTATAAGTTTGTCTTGGCTGCCATATACATAATGCAACTGTCTCAGTTTTAAAAACCACAAACCCAACATGTCGCGCAGAAACATAAATATGTAAAACTAGAAAATTTAATTGTAAAAACCAAGCATGGATTATCAGTTTATTTCAAATTCAGTCCTACCCAAACTGAGAAGATTGATCTCAGTTATAGATAACAACGGTTGGAATTTGATGTGGGGGTAGTTCTGAAGAATTTTAGATGGTCAAATCAGCGAAGGTCGTAACATGCGATTTGGCCATCAAAACTAGCTCCACAGCCGAGCAGGCGAACCAGACAAATGTTTTTGGTTCGTGCCACGCTTCTAGTATGACAAAGGGTGAAAATGGACCAAATCACACAAGAAGTTGGGAGAGTATACTTTTTCTTTTCGGTAAAATTGGGAGAGTATTCTTGGATGGGGCCAACAACGTGGAGGACGTCAATCCTTTTATATGCGGAGTTTGTGGCACCATAGTCCCACATCGAATGGGACACAGCTTTTTGAACTTTTAGTGGATAATGATTACTGTAAAATTCTACTGTAATAGGAATTACCACAAGGAAGAATGGCATAAGATGAGATAAAAACTGCATGCAAAAGTGCAGTCAATGGATCGGTTAAGAGTTTTGAAAAATTATACGCTGATGAAATGGACTTTATAAAGCGAACATGGTAATTTGCACAACCATTTCAACTTCCATTTGACTTTAGAATATTTGGTTTTTTTTTGGGGGGGGTGGGGGGTGATCTATATATTGAGTTTTCATGATTAAGAAACAATGATCTAAATTTAGAAATGGAAGTACATAAGTTGTCATTAATTACCCGTGATCTTTTAAGTTCCATCCCTTAACTCCAGAGATCTCTTGAAGGGCCTCCTCCCACTGCTTTGCCATATTTTCACCTGACTGTCTCTCATGCTTTCGTAGGGCCTTCCCGTACGATCCAGTTCTGAGCTTAAGATTGGATGCATCCACCCCATAGAAGATGGGCAAGATCACTTTGTTGTCTCTCTTTTTACACTCCACCATGTAAGCAAGCTCACGGAGACACCATTTACTGGAAGCATAGTTTTTAGAGAAGATCGGTATATAGATTTTTGAATTGGAGATTGCTCTCAAAAGCTCGCCCTTGATCTCTTCCCCAACACGGAGCTCTTCGTCATCTTTGAAGACGCAAATCCCGTGATGGTTAAGCGAGTGTCGGACCCTCTGAAGCTCAAGAACACCTCGTAGTCCTTCCTTGATAACGATGAAGATTCACCACCAAAGGGGAGAGACTTTCCTTCAGGACGTTCCATTCCTATGATCTTTGGCTGCAGAAACGATATCAAACTATTGTGCTTCTTCGAAATTGCAACTTCCCAGTTACCTTGCGCCTGTTGGCAATTTTATAAGAGAGGCGGTAGACTGACTTTTTTTGTCCCAAAACAACTATTGATTGATTCAGGCTCATTGTGACCGACAGAAGATGCAAAGAAAGATCACTACTGTAGGCTTCCACGAAATCACCTACCTTGGACAACCGTTCTTCATTTGTGGTTTTAACGCACCTTCTTTTCCTGAGAACCAAAGAGAGCCATCGGTTTTTGCAGTGTTTTCTCAGAACGTACCTTAGTTGACTTATGTACTAGGACTAGAGCAAAATTCCCAGAAAAAGCATCGTTTTTAAAGCATGAGAGGCTCTTCCAAAAAAAAAAAAAAAAAAAAAAAAGCATGAGAGGCATTCTTCTATACGCAAATGATGGAGCCCACCAGGAATTGAAATAGAAAGCTGAACGAACTCTCACTTTATTTTTTAGACAGTCACTTCATTGTTTTTCTTTATTAGGTTGTCCTACCATGGAAAAATGTGCGCTAGACAATACTTTTGCCTTTGAAAACCAGATTTTTCTGATGTGAATATCAAAGCGTGGGCCATCAAGAGTCGATTCATTTTGGAAATGTGATGATGATGTGATTCTTAATTTCCATATTCCACTAAGTCATGAACAATTGACTTCACAAGACGACCGTTATTAGGACCAATCAATACATCCCGGCAGTAATTGGAAAAAAATAGGATCAAATCTCTTTTTCGCTGTTAATAAGTGCGTCTTGAAAAAAAAAGGTCGAAGTCAATAATTCAAAATGCATATTGTTCGATTAAGCCTCAGCTTCACCAATTGAGAGAGAGCTCGTGCGTGTGTGATATAATTGTGTGAGATACTAGTTTATTTGAATCAAATTCTTATCCAGTATCTTGATATAAACGTGTAATGTGCATTGCATTATTTACTACCCTTTTTAACCACATAACTCATTACCACTTCATCGTATAGCATGCTAAATGTCCAAACGGGAAAAGTGTTGAAAAAGTCCTAAACCTTTTTGTCATTGTGCCGATTTAGTCCTAAATCTTTTTTTAGTGTCGATTTAGTCCTAAACATTTTTTACGTTGTGACAATTTAGTCCTTTCCAGCCAATTTTGGCCGGATTTTCTGATCGGACACGGCTGGCCGACGTGGCTTCATCAGCGCTGATGTGGACAACTTTTAATAATATTTTAATATTTTTAATATTTCTTTCTTCTTTTTTTTTTTTTTCTTTTTCTTTCTCCCCCTCCTTCCTCCAGCTAGTCGCCGAGGTCCGGCGACCAGAGACGACGGCCGGCGAGGTCAAGGTCAACCTCGCTGGCCACCTCGCCAGTGGCCGCGAGGCCACCCTCGAGGCCTAGGCGTGAGGGCAAGCCCCGCCAGCCGGCGCGAGGCCACCCTCGAGGCTGCGAGCGGCCTCGCGTCGGGCTGGCGGGGCTTGCCCTCGCCGCCCAGCCTCGAGGGCCAGCGAGGCTCGCCCTCGCCGAATGGCGAGGGTCGAGCCTCACCCATTGCAACGCCGGGCGGGCGAGCCTCTCCGGCCATGGGCGAGGCTCGACCCTCACCGATCTCGGCGAGTTCGACCTCGTCGGCCGTCGTCTCTAGTTGGTCACTGAGGTCCAACGACCGATTGGAGGAAGGAGGAGGAGAAAGAAAAAAGAAAAATAAAAATTCTAAAATATTAAAATATTATTAAAAGTTGTCAAATTCAGCGCCGATGAGGCCACGTCAGCCAACCGGTGTCCAGCCAGCACAATCCGGCCAAAATTGGCTGGAAATGACTAAATTGGCACAACGTAAAAAGGTTTAGGACTAAATCGGCACAAAGACAAAAGGTTTATGACTTTTTCGACACTTTTCCCATGTCCAAACTGCATGAAATACTCAATAATTGATAGCAATGCCATGCCGATATCTAAACTTTTACCCAATACGCATATTGCAATTGTACTATAAATCAATTTAGTTAGGTCCAAGAACTTTATTCCAGCATGCAATGCATTCCTCTTTCACATGCTTTTTACATTTTTGTTAGTATGACTTCAGTTCAGTATATTCAAATGTCATACACCTGTTGATTATAGTAAAGAAAATTGCTACAATGGACAACAATGTACTAAAGCCGTTGGATAAAAATGGATTTCGTATGAGAAATATATATTCGAAACGATAGTAAAATAATACACAGGTGTTTCTTATGTGTAATTCATTTGAAAAAAATTATTTGCTCGGTCACTTTAAACGGTCATTCTTATTCGTCATCCCAATATGTCAGCCAAGTCTGGATTTTGCTGTTCTTGTCAAAGCATAGCAAACAATCCATTCTCCATTCACACGGTATCGATTGAATCAGGAAGAAAGCACATTGTTTTGTTAAGTGAGAGGTTTTATCCTTATCTGAAACCATTTTTTTTTTTTTTTAATTTAAGAATGATATTGAATTTTTAGAATAATTTGGGAACCTCATTAATTTAAAACCTATGAAATGATCAAGAGATACAATACTCCTTGGACAAAGTTAAGGACTTACTTTAACAAATTGAAAGGTCAGGAAGATCATAAAACGTAATGAACAATGATAAACTTTTTAAGACTCCTAGCATCCTTAGACTTGGTTAGCATCTACATAGAGTCAATAGACCAAGAGGGCTTGAGAGAGATGACGACTAATCAGAATTAATATGGACTTCTCACCAGGGTGGAGATTTGTTGATTATGGCTCAAAATTAATCTTGTTTGAATCGGAATCGCCACGAGTTTGATGTTTCCACATACTCAGTGTGTTTGTAGGGGCTCGGTAATGGAGATGGACAACTGAAGGATGCGAGAAGCCGGCTGCTCCTAGACAAACCAGGCAACTAGGTGCGCACTAGGCTAAGAGGTGGCTGGGTTGCCGAACGCTTGGCAAACCTCCACAGCCGAAACTGTCTTCTTACGCAGTGCCTGTGTGTCCATGCCTATTTTGGTTAGAAACCCAACCCCCTATTTTCTGTACATTTAACAAATAACTTGTGAGAAATCTAAGGAGCTTTTAAGTAGCTGGCAAATTCACGTTTCGTGCACCTTCAAATTTCAGTACTCTTTATCTCCCTCAACGCCTTTAATTTTCATGTCTACATTTCAATTCCTCTACTTTTATGGTCAGTTACACTCTTGTCCAAAATCAATAAAATAAACCCATATTTTCCTTAAAATTCATCAATTTTGTCACGCCCCAATCCTCCGAGCGCTTGCTCATCCCTCTGCGGTCGATAAAATAGCGACGTCCCAGGATGCATCGCCGACCCATTCATTTTTATACGCATGCGGAAGCAGATAATAATTCCCAGACAACAATACAATGGGATAGCAAAGTAAGGCCACAATTTTGCAAACTGAAAATCATAACAAGCCTTTTATAAACGTTTTGGGTTTATACACAGTACTAGGCTATTTACAAAAGATCGGCTCAACAAAAAGGGAACTGTCCTATGACCCATTGGTCAGACACGTTCGCCGATTCTTCAGTTTCCTCCTCATCAAAACTCCAGGGCTTCGAGTCCTTCTCAACTGGCATCTAAGGACCTCAAAATGTTATCCCACAACGGGGTGAGACAACGTCTCAGCAAGTTCAACCCCCTAAGACTCGACTAGGAAGAAAATACGTCCTGAGAGCTGCCTAAGCACAAACACGAGTCATAGGACTTACCTTGGCCTCAGTTCCTTCCTGCAGGTCAATTCAATTCATTCAATCATCAAATCACATCATCACATCAAATCAAGAATTCAAATCGAATCATCGATCAATCGACCTAGTCGATTCCAAGACAAATAGGACCATCATACAGTCATTTCAATCACTCGTCTCCGACACTGAATTATGGCTCAGCGGGCACGACCTGCTAAATCTTCGGCAGTAGATTACGGCCCAGTGGGCACGACCGATTCCAAGCTCAATGGTAAATTACGGTCCGTTGGGCACAACCGATTCTAAGTTCGGTGGTAGATTACGGCCCAGTGGGCACAACCGATTCCAAGTTCGGTGGTAGATTATAGCCCGATGGGCACAATCGATTCTGAGTTTGGTGGAAGATTACGGCCTAGTGGGCACGGCCATACTTCGGCGGTTGACTTGATCTAACTCATAATCTCATGCCCAACAACCTTCAATAGCCGTCTTATTATGACTACAAACCATCACACAATTAGGCCCCGTTTGGTTCGGCATTCCTAAGGGGCTTTCAGACTCGAAAGCCCCTTGGGAAAAAAATTTAGGTGTTTGGTTTAACATTTGGAGGTGTCTTGGCCAAATCTTTGGCATTTGAAATGCTTTGAAGCCCAAAGTGTGGGGACTCGCTTGGGCTTTCAAAGATTTCGAAAATGCAAGTCAACCTCTACTTGTTCATCCGTTGACTTCTTTTTCCTTTTTTTTTTAAACCGATCATCTTCCCCACACCCTAACCGCCGTTGATCGGCGACGGAGTTTCATCGGATTTTATTTTTATTTTTAAAAAATAATAAAACCCTTTGTAAATGTTGGGTTCACCTTTTTTTTTTTTTTTTTGGTCATTTTTATCTTTTGATAATCAATAGCCCAACTTTTTATCAATACACTAGAATGATCATTAATTAACGAAGATGATTAATACTACAATAATTAAAAAAATTATTCAAAGTTGAAAACAAACCTAAAAGAACCCTAGGCCAAAAGTTGAGCTTTACATCTAATTTATAATCAAATTCTTTTAATATAATTTTTAAATAAATTTACTAATATATATCTTTTACATTACTTTCAACATGAAAATGTAAAAGGTTATATAGTCATTGTTTCTTTTTTGCAATTTTAAAAATACTAAAACTAAAAACTTAATTTTTTGAGCTTTGCATCTAATCTATAATCAAATTCTTTTAATATAATTTTTAAATAAATTTACTAATATATATCTTTTACATTATTTTCAACATGAAAGTGCAAAAGATTATATAGTCATTGTTTCTTTTTGCAATTTTAAAAATACTAAAAAAACTTAATTTTTTGAGCTTTGCATCTAATCTATAATCAAATTCTTTTAATATAATTTTTAAATAAATTTACTAATATATATCTTTTACATTACTCTTAACATGAAAATGTAAAAGGTTATATAGTCATTGTTTCTTTTTGCAATTTTAAAAATACTAAAACTAAAAAATTTAATTTGGTCACACTAAAGGGCTTTTCAAATATATGTTTACCAAACGATCTTTGATTTCCCTAAAGACTTTTCGTTATAGTTTATCAAACGATCTAAAGATTTCGGAAAAACCCTTTACCTCAAAGGTATTTGCATTCTCTCGGGCATTTCCCCAAAGTTCGACCAAATTAATTACCTATGGCCAAGAATGTGGCATTCCACTATTGAATCCCTCAATTAACAAAGCATCTTAGCTTAATTTCCTCATATTAAGGGTACCCAATAAAAATAATCGCGTGTGGTACACGGTCGGCCTCAGCCAAAAAAATAATATTTTTACTTTCAAAATTCCCCCCCATTTATATACTCGATAAAATATTTTTGGTATTGTAAACCGACGTCCGGCGATTTTTCTAATTAAATACTGAAATTAAATAAATTTAGGAATAAATTCCTAAAATACAAATCACACAAAATCAGCACAAATTAGATCTTAATTAAATAAAAAAAAATCACATCATTGCAGTCAGTATAAAATTCCAGTCACCGGCTATCTCGGTCTAATTCCCAAAATATAAATAAATAATAAAATAATTATGGAAATTAATTATTAAATGCCAAAAATATCAACCTAGGCCCGTAAAGCCTAATTAAAAGCCGAGACGAGCCCAAAAAATTTCCGAACCACTCTAGATAATTACTAGAGCTTGTCTAGGCCCTAATGTCACTAAACTATCCACCTAACATGCATTGATAATTAACTAATTCACTAATCCATTCTAACTAACCACATAATCCTAGCTTAGTCTAAACTAATCAACCATTAAACGTCATTAACTTACTAAGCGAGGATTAGTGAGTTAAACTCATTTGTTTAATGATCCGCTTGGTTCAAAACGACGGCGAGGTAGAGAAGCTCGACATACTCCAAAGCGAGCTCGGCAAACAGGGTCCGGAAGGCACCACAACAGGCCTAAACAGTAATTGAAAAACCCACTAGTTCGGGTTTTGATCGGAGGCTACCGAAGCTACTTCGGGGACTGGTTGAGGCAACAACGGACTGAGATGGATCAAGGAGGTTGAACAGGGTCTAGGCGGGCGACTTCGGGCTTCCAAGCAGCTCTGGGGATGGCGAGGCGAACTTGAACAGCTCCGGAGATCACCTAGGCTCGTAGTTGAAGAATGAGGACCGCCTGGAATGGCGGAGACGCGCGCAGGCAGGGCGTGAGGCGCGACGAGCGCGAGGGCTGTCCGGCGGTGGTGTGCGACGAGGGAGGGGCTTCAACGGCGAGCTGGCTTTGCTAGTTCTTGGTTTGTTGAGCTGAAAGCAGCAAGAAGAGGGGGGGAGAGAGAGAGGGTGGTCGATGACTTGGAGGGGATGAGGAGAAGAGAGGGGGCAAGGAGGGACCACTTGGTCTCTCTTATCTCAATTTGTCCCCTTGACTTGTCCCACCTTACATGCCTATCCTCCACCCTCAATTTCCAACAGCCTTGGCTTCCTCAAGAAGTTAATGAAGTGGTCCAATTGTCACGGATGAGGGGGCATACGAATTTCACTTGAATTTAGCACAATTGGACACCAAATGCTTCTTGAATCAACACCAATTGACCTCTATAAATTCAACCAACATATCATCAATCGAATTGGCATTTTTCCTCGCCAATTGAACCCACTTGCATCCCAATTTCAAAATCAAAAACGGTCCCCGACATTTTCTGGACAAAAACGACCCCTACCTCGACTTTTTCCCAAAAAGTCTCGGTTTGCAGAAAAAACTTCGAAGGCTGAGTCAACATTCCTAAAATGATTTGTGACATGATAGAACTTTCAATTTCTGAAATCGGATTCAAATTCACGGTTAGTTTCAATTTGGCGCGTTTTTAGCGTGACCTAGGCTACTGGGTAGCTTTCAGAAATTTTTAATGCAAATGACCCGTGGTCGATTTTCTTCAAGCCACAACGAACCCATTCGACACATTGGTGACTCTTGGTTGTCGTGAAAATATTGATGATTCAAATACGGACATAGGATACCAAAACAATAGAAAAAATTAGTCTAGCGCTGGTCGACGAGAAATTTTGTAATTTAGTGGAATCAGCCACGTTTAGCCACACATCTCAGTGGAACCGACCTATCTCTAATTTTTAATCGATCTTACTGTGCCGTAATGATCTTTGTAGACGAGCACAGTCAAGTAGTCGATTCCCGATCGAATTCTCAAGTCTAATGCATTAAAATTCCTTAATGGCTTCCCCAGATAGTCTAGTTATCTCACGAGTGATCAGCTCTGAGAATAGCACTATAGGTGCGTCGATGAAAGGCCCGATTTATTCAATGGAAAACATAATTGAAAATTTAGGATGTCACAACTCTTCCCCTCTTATAAAAATTTCGTTCTCGAAATTTAAACCATTACAATACTTAAGCAAAAAGGTGGAGGTACAAATGTCTTATCGACTCTTCAGTCTCCTAGGTTGCTCCTTCAGTGCCGTGGTATTGCTAGACCACTTTGACCAACAGAATGGTCTTTGTACGCAGAACTTGCTATTTTTTGTTCACTATCTGAATCGGGCTTTCAACGTATGATACTCTATCATCCACGTCCAATTCTTCAAAATTAAGCACGTGGGTCAGGTTAGGCTCGTACTTCCTCAACATTGACACGTGAAAGATGTCATGCACTTGCGCCAATCTCGGCGGTAACGCAAGACGATACGCCAGGGTCTCGATTCTCTCTAGAATTTCAAATGGACCTACGTACCTCGGACTTGGTTTTCCTTTCTTACCAAAGCGCGAAGTTCCCCTCATTGATGACACCTTCAGAAAAATGTGATCACCAACTTGGAATTCCAATGGTCTCTGGCGCTTATCTGCATAACTTTTCTGTCTGCTCTAAGTAGTCTTTAGTCAGCCTCTGATCACTGCAACGGCATCCACTGACTGTTGAACCAACACGGGGCCTTTGATCTTTCTCTCCCCAACTTCATCCCAACACACGGGTGTTCTGCACGATCTACCATGCAACGCTTTGAAAGGAGCCATCTGAATGATCTGCCAATAACTGTTGTTGTAGGCAAACTCAACCAGATGAAGTTGTTCTTTCCAACTTCCCTTGAAATCTAGCACGCAAGCTCGCAGCATGTCCTTGAGGGTTTGAATTGTCCTCTCAGATTGGCCATCCGTCTAAAGATGGTATGCCATACTGTACAATAGCTTCGTACCTTAAGTACTCTGCAAGCTCTTCCAAAAAGTAGCTGTAAATCTTGGGTCTTGGTCCGAAGTTATCGTCACCGGCACTCCATGCATACGAACTATTTGATGCACGTACAGGTTGGTGTGTCTATCCAAACTCAAGTCCTTTCTTATTGCTATGAAGTGAACCGACTTTGTCAGTATATCGACCATTACCGAAATGGAATCATTACCTCTCTGACTCCTCGGTAGGCCGGTCACGAAGTCCATCGTGATATGCTCCCATTTTCACTCTGGGATCTCGAGAGGTTGCAGAAGTCTTCCAGAATTGCAGTGCTGAGCCTTCACTTGTTGGCACGTCAAACACTTGGCGACGTGTTTGGCGATGTCCGCCTTCATACCCGACCACCAATAGTATTGATGCAGATTCTAATACATCTTGGTACTATCAGGATGAATGCTGTAACTGCTACGATGAGCTTCTGATAGAATATCCTCTCTAAGCTCTACATCGTCAGGTACAACTAATCGTCCTCAGAACCTCAATGTCCCATCCTTAAAAATCTGAAAGTCAGCCTTTCTCTTATCTGTATCCTCTTGTAGAATCTTCTAAACATCTGGGTGTGTCAGTTGAAGTAGCTTGATTCTGATCTGGGCAATCGGTTCAATTCTGAGGGTGGCCATAAGATTCTAAAGGTGGCATACCTCAAACTTGAACACCGAATCTCGAGCTCTCTCGATTAGATTCCACTCCTTAACCAACATATGAGCAACTGAAGACTTTCGACTCAAAAACTTGAACACCGAATCTCGAGCTCTCTTGATTAGATTCCACTCCTTAACCAACATATGAGCAACTGAAGACTTTCGACTCAAAGCAACGGCGACCTTATTTGCCTTTCCTGGGTGATATAGGTTATCATAATCGTAGTCCTTCAGCAGTTTCATCCATCGTCGCTGTCTCATATTCAACTCATTCTGAGAGAACAAGTACTTAAGATTTTCATGATTGGTGAAGATCTGGAATCTTTCTCCACATAAGTAATGTCTCTCAATCTTCAGAGCGAATATGATTACTGTGAGTTCTAAGTCATGCGTCGGGTAATTCTGTTCATAAGGCCTTAACTGACGGGAGGCGTATGCAACAACCCTACCATGTTGCATTAGCACGCAACCCAATCCTCTAAACGACGCATCACTATAGATCTCGTATCCTCCAAGACTAGATGGAATTGTCAACATAGGTGCGGTAGTCAGTTTCTGCTTAAGCTCTTGGAAACTACGCTCGCACTTGTCTGTCCAGACAAATTTCTCTTCTTTCTTCAGGAGTTTAGTCAAAGGCAACGCTAATGATGAGAACCCTTCCACAAACCTTCTGTAATAACCTACCAATCCCAGAAAACTTATGATCTCAGTCACGGTAGTCGGTCTCGGCCAGTTGATCATTGCTTCAATCTTGCTCGAGTCCACGGAGATTCCTTTGCTTGAAATCACGTGGCCTAGGAAAGCAACACGAGTTAACCAAAACTCGCACTTGCTGAACTTGGGGTACAACTGATGAACTCTTAGAGTCTGCAATACTAATCTCAGATGACCTTCATGCTCTTCATCACTTCTCGAATACACCAAAATATCATCGATGAACACAATCACAAACTGATCTAGATATTCCTTGAACACTTGGTTCATCATATCCATGAAGGCAACTGGAGCATTCGTCAACCCAAACAGCATAGTAAACTCATAATGATCATATCGAGTACAAAATGCCGACTTTGGAATGTCCTCCTTCTTGATCTTCATCTGATGATATCTTGTCCTTAAGTCGATTTTGGAGAAGATCGATGACCCTTGTAACTAGTCAAACAAGTCGTCTATCCTCGGCAGTGGATACTTGTTCTTAATCATCACCTGATTGATTTGACGATAGTCGATGCACAGATGCAACAAACCATCTTTCTTCTTTACGAACAGAACTGGTGCTCCCCAAGGTGATGCACTGGGACGTATGAATTCCTTATCTAACAACTCTTGCATTTGCACCTTCAGTTCCTTCAATTTAGACAACGCCATCCAGTAAGGAGCCTTAGAGATTGGCTTAGTCCCAGGTGCTACCTCAATCACGAACTCAATTTCTCTCTCTGGTGACAATCCTGGTAATTTCTTTGGGAATACATCTGGAAATTCTTGTACAACTGAAATGTCTTCAATCTTCAGCTCCTCAACTATCGTGTCCACGACAATTGCCAGATAACCTTGACAACCCTCGTCTAACAAATGGGTTGCCTCAGGCGACAAGATTAAAGTAATTGAGGGTCCTCCTCGATTCCCGACAAACTCGAAGCTCTCACCTTCTAACGGGTCAAATTGAATCACTTTGCGAAAGCAGTCCATCTTAGCTCGTTGCTTGTTGAGCCAAATCCATGCCAATTATCAAATCAAAGTTATACATCACTAGGACTAATAAGTTTATTTTCCCCTCTCGCTCACCAATCTCTAACTTGCAACCAGAACAACCCAAAGCAGCTAACACCTTATCCTTCAACAGTGTAGATATGATAACTGCTGACTCCAATAATATAGGACTTAATCCTATCAGCTTAACATACTACTCGACAATAAAAGAATGAGTTGTTCTTGGGTCAAATAAAGCGTAAGCAGGATGGTCGTTCAGCGAAACCATACCTGTAATTACATCAGGCACGTCCTCTACCTGACCTCGAGTGTGACATCCAGATTTTTGGGTTTTGATTTCGACTAGATAAATTGGGCATTTCATCGACGCAACTACAGTGTTTCTCTGAGTTAGCCACTCACGAGATAACTAGACTAGTTGGGTAAGCCATTAAGGACTTTAAGGCAGATAGACTTGAGAATTCGACTAAGAATCGACTTCTCGACCGTGACTATTTTTAGAGATCATTGCGGCACAGTATAAAATCGATTTGAAATCAGAGATAGGCTGGTTCGACAGAGATGTATGGCCAATCGTGGGTGACACCACTAAATTGCAAAATTCTCGTCGACCCGCACTAGACTCGATTTTCTTATTGTTTTGGTACCCTGTGTCCGTATTTGAATCCTCGAGATTTTCACGACAACCGAGAATCTTCAATGGGTCGAGTGGGTTCATCGTGGCTCGAAGAAAATCAACCACGGGTCATTTGTCCTAAAAAGTTCTGAAAACTACTCGGTAGCCTAGGTCACACTAAAAACGCGTCCGAGTGAAATTAACCGCCAATCTAAGTCCGATTTCAGAAATTGAAGATTCTGTCATGTCACAATAAATTTTAGGAACGTCGACTCAGTCTCAGAATATTTTTCTGACAACCGAGACTTTTTGGGAAAAAGTCAGTTTATGGCCATTTTCGTTCAATTGAAGCCGGGGATTAATTCTGGTTGTGAAATTGGGAAGCATGAGGGATTCTTGGATGAGGAAAATAATCAATTTGATAAGTAAGACATCAATTGATTTTTTTAGAGTTATTTGAAAGAAATTCAAGAGGGAAATTGGATGCAAAAATGCAAGAGGGGACCAAGAACTCTAGTTTGGAATTTCTTTTGGGGAATCTATGAGCTTGTTAAAAAGAAAATGGGATGAGAATTTTCTACTTTAGGAAATTCTTTTGTTTAGTCTTCTTCCCTTTTCCCTTTTCTTTTTCCATTTTTGGGCCAAACACCTTTTCTCTTTCCCCTTTTCTTTTGGCCGAAAGCCCCCTCTCTCTCTCTCTCTCTCTCTCTCTCTCTCTTTCCCCTCGTGCAAAATCCCCCATCGATCGCCCCCGCCGCCGGTTTCAACTTTGCTTCTCTACCTTTTTGCTTTTTTTTTTTTACTTTTCAAACTCTCTCTCATCCCTTCTTTCTCTCTCTCTCGACACTCTCTCTCCTCTTCTCCCTCTCCGTTCGTTCGAACACAAAGCAAGAGCGAAGCGAGACAAGCAGCCACCGAGAGAGGAAGATCAGAGCAGCTCCCCGTCACCACCCGCGCGTCGCTCTCGTGCTTCGCCGCTCACCATTCGCCCTCCGCCTCTCACTCACCCATCTCAGCCGCCATCGACGCCCTCTGTCTTCCCCTCCGTCTGCTGCTCGGGGTCCCAGATCTGGGAGGATGCCGGAGCAGAAGTAGCAGCCGACGTCGCTTGGACCAGAGCTGCCATCGTCGCCGATCGCCCATCTCCGCACGAGCACGCGTACAACCATGCTTGGCTACGCCTCTCACCGCCCCGCCGTGCGACCTCAGCCTCCAGTCGCGTCTGTCTCGCCCCGTTCGCCCAGCTCAGGCCACGGATCGGCCACCTCCGGCCACCGTATGCTGCCACCTCGACCCACTGGAGTCCCCTCGCCCTCCGCCGGCCTTGCCTCGCCACCTCAGCCCCGGATCCGCCCTCAACCAGCAGCAACCGGTGAGTAGAAAAATGGGTATAGCAGCAGCGTTTTGGCCCGTTTTGGCTGTCTTCCCGAGCTCGGATGCTTTGCCCGCCTTGAGGAAAGTCGATCCTCGCGTCGATCCCGTTGTTTTGAGTGAGTTTTGCTCACTAATTCCTTCTTAATTTTCTAATTATACTTAAAGGTTGATTAGTGCTAGTTAAGTGTAATTAGGTGGTTAGATTAGAATGGATTAACGATTATTAGTTAATTGCATTGCATATTAAGGATATGGTTAGTGCATTTAGCTAAATGAATGCTTATATTATTTATTGATTGCTTCTCGGGATTTTTCCCGACCCTTATCGGGCTTTAATTAGGCATTTCGGGCCTAAATGGAATTTTTAGTAATTAAATATTAATTTTCGAAATTAATTTAATTAATTAATTATTTTTCGAAAATTCAACTGGGATGGCCAGTGACCGGGATTTTATGCTGATGATCGTGGCATAGTCCGTTTATTTAATTGAGCTTTATATTGTGCTAAATTGAAATTATTGTATTTATTTATTTAATTTTCGAAATTAATTATTTAATTATTTATTTTCCGGAAATTCAACCGGGATGGCCAGTGACCAGAATTTTGTGCTTATTGTCGTGGTGTAGTCCGTTTATTTATTTGAGCTCCAGATTGTGCTGAATTGAATTAATTGTACAATTTGAGGAATTATTCCTTAATTGATTGAATTTGAGTGGAATTGATTGATGGATTGGTAGATGACCGAGTATGGTTATTTAACCTTTATGATTGCTTTGATGAGTTGTAAAGCGGAAAGAATCGTGAGAGTGAACCGGGAATTCTTTTGGTTGAGACCGATCAAATACGAAGTATAGATAGGCGTGGTTTGGTGATGAAGGATATCACTATGCGAAAACGGCGCCTTAAAGAACGCACGTAGATTGTCTATGACTTGCGACAGGCGTGGTTCGGTGATGAAGGATATCACTGTGCGAAAACGGCGCCTTAAAGAACGCACGTAGACCGTCTATTACTTATGTCACCTTGGCGAAAGCGACGCCCGAGAGAATTAATGGAGCTCTGTGACTAAGTGTACTATTGAAGGTTATATGGGATGGAATGAATGACCGAGAGCGGGTCCGACTGACATGTAATCGACTAGGTCGATTGATCTTTGCTTTGATTTGATGTTGTGAATTGATTGGTTGAATGGAAATGACCGTGAGTGGTCTTATTGGCATGTAATCGACAAGGTTGATTTGATCGATGCTTCGATCTGTTGTGATGGCTTGGATGCCTATTTGATCTGTGCTAATATGCAGGTGGAATCTGAGGCCAAGGTAAGTCCACTGACTCATGTTGTGCATAGACAGCCTTGAGGTGTATTACTTTACTAATCGGGTCTTAGGGGGTAGAACTTGCTGAGACGTAGTCTCATCCCGGTTGTGAGACAACATTTCAGGACCCTGATGAAGAACCTGAGGAGATAGAACCCGAAAAGGAGTATCTGGAGGAGAACCCCGAGGATGATCCAGAGTAGGATCCTGATGAGGATTGAGACTCCACCCCTATTTGATGACCTTTGCTGTAGAACCTGTTTGAGTAGAAACCGACCTTTTTAACTTGACTTGTATATGTATATGTATGACTGAGTTGTTATATATGTATATAAGGGTGTTGGTTTTCTGGTTCAAATTTCTAGTACTACTTGTATATCCCATTGCTTTATTGTCTGGGGATTTTTATAACTGCTTCCGCATATGCTATTAAAAAGAAAAGGGTCGGCGATACGTAGTCCTGGGATATCGCATTTTAAAATCGACCAAAGTTGAAGGATGGTCACGTGACTGAGGGTCGGGGCGTGACATCGAGTGATGGCGTGTTCATAAAATTCTAAACGCAAGTGAACGTGTCGAACAAGTAATATAATGATGAGAAAAAATATCGTCCCACGGAGATCGATGATTAATAAAATAATTAAATACTAAAATAGATTAATTCTAAAATTTATCTAACAGATCAAAATATAATTGAGAATAAATTAAAAATAAAATTTGTAAACTAAATGCAGTAAATCAATCAAATAAATATGTTAGAGCATCCGATTTCACCATAACCACTAGATATGAATTTTAGATTATTGTGGATACAAGAACAATATCAAACATGTGATAGCGGAATTTCCTAATCTATTTACTATCATATATCTAGGTATAGCAAACATACTCAGTTCATTAATCCACTATATCTCTATGTGAATTAAAATAAAAATAAGTGCATTAAAAACTATGAATATTCCCGGTTTACAATGAGTCTTTTGGATCATCTTATCACCGAAAGCTACACAAATAACGCTATATATCTATATCCATGTTTAATTCATGGTTATATATTATAACGAGCAATTGCATATTATCACTTCTCAGTCTCAAACATGCACATCAAATCATTCAAATGGTGGCTAGTCACTCAAAAGCATTATGTACAATAATGTACAACTCACATGAATGAAATCAATTGCAAAATATAAAAATCATGAAATTCACATCATCATGGTTAGGCTACATCGTAGCCCTAACAAAAGAAAATTAGAACATAGTAGAAGAAAAAATAAAAATATAAATCAAACTTAGCATCTTGAATCAAAGAATAAGAATTCTGTCACCACTTTTGTCTTATCTTCAAAATACTTGAAAAACTCTCAGAACAATGAAAAACGATCTAACAAAAACCTAACTGCTCTCTCAATGTTCTATCAGATGATCTTTTTCTCCAAGCAATTGCACATAAAATTAGGGAGTAAATCAGAGGATCTTGATTTGATATCTATCTCTCAACGCTTGCAGATGACATTAGGGAATAAAATTAAGGATTCCCTAATTTGATATCCATCTTCTATTACTTTTTTATTTGTACTCCTAATTTTTGTCATTCTTTTTTTATCTTCTTCATATATCATTATTCTGCATAAATAAGGAAAATTCGAATAATCAGAAGAAAATCCAAATATTTTCTAATAGATATTGCATTAGTTGTTGCCTAAAATAGGTAAAATAACTATATTTTTATAGAGTTATCATGGCGTAAACGGTTCCTTGAGCCGGGGGTCTCATCTGTCCACCTTGCGGCGCAATTTGAGGCACGTACCCTCGGATCTGTCCCAATGGTGGTGGCGATGGCAACTACCGTGGTCTCCATTGTCTTCTAGGGCAGTTCCTGGCTATGTGACCCGGCTGGCCACATCCAAAATAAGTACCCGACCTAGATTGGCATGGGGCTAATCCATGTTGCTTTCTACACAAACAACACACTCCATTCTGACCAAACCCTGTCTTCCCAATTCCACCATTCCTGTTGGGCGGAAACTAAAATCTTCTTCCGATCATGGGCCTCTTCCCATGTCGGATCTCTTCTTAACTCGATCCAAACTGCGATCCAGATGCGCCGACTCTTTCATTTTGATATCTATCGATCATTTGGACCTGCTCATACAGGTCATTGTAATTTCTCAGATTCAGCATAATCAGTGGACTCCTCAACTCCGGCCTGAGTCCGTCTCTGAATCTTCTCACTCGGTTTGCTAGATTCTCAACCAGCTCAGGAGTGTATTGCGATAGTTTAGCAAACTTCGCCTCATATTGATCCACAGTCATTAAGCCTTGGCGCTGAAACTCTGTCATCCTCAATTCTCTGGTAGTCTCAGAAAAGTACTTATTATTGAAGGCTTCAATAAAGGTGTTCCACTCCGAGGCTACACCTTCAAGAAATATCGCTCCTTGGGTGGTTCTCCATCAACTATTTGCAACTCCCTCCAGCTGGCAAGTTGCAAGGATGACCTTTTCAGTCTCGAAGCACATTAATAGTGCAAAGGTCTTCTCCAGTCCTTGAATCCATAGAGCAGCAGCTTCGGGGTCTCCTACCCCAGTAAACTTTGGTGGATTCAATTTCAAAAATTGTTCCACCAGTTTATTAATCGGTCTTCTAGCGACCATGATCCCCGGCGAGAACCTCGGCGGGTGCGGCAGCGAGTGCAAAGAAGCAAGCGAAGCAAAGCATTGGCAAGAAGTGGTAGCGGCGGGCACATGAATAAATGGCGGTAGTAAAGGCGGCAGCTTGATTCTAGGCTTGCTGCCCCATCATCTCTCTCATAGCATCCAACGCTTGTGTGATCCCAATAGTTCCTAGATCACCTGGGGCTGCTACCCTAGCACCAACTGGAGGTGGTGCTACTCCACTCGCGCTAGCCTGAGCTGGCGCTCTACCTCGGCCTCCTTGATTACCAACCCTTGTCGGCGTCCTACCCTGAGCTGCAAGCCTAACAGTACTCTTCCTAGGATTCATTTGCTCCTAATCACTCATCTTGCAAGCTTTCTACAAAAACCTCACTTCCAATTCACACCGAATTAGAAGTCGAGCGATAACAACAAACAATTCTACCAAACAGCTATCACAGACATGCACCAGCATGAATTTAAAGGCCTTTCCTACTAACTATCTCATATTCATCACACCTTATCACTCCAATCTCTAACGACCATGCTTTGATACCACTTAAAGGGGGATGTCACGCCCTGATCCTCCGAGCGCATGCCCATCCTTCTACGGTCAATTAAATAGCGACGTCTCAGGACGCATCGCCAACCCATTCACTTCTATACGCATGCAGAAGCAGATAATAATCCCCAGACAACAATACAATAGGATAGGAAAGTGGGGCCACAATTTTGCAAACTGAAAATCATAACAAGCCTTTTATAAACACTTCGGGTTTATACACAGTACTAGGTTGTTTACAAAAGATCGGCTCAACAAAAAGGGAATTGTCCTCCATTAGTCAGACGCGTTCGCCGATTCTTCAGTTTCCTCCTCATCAAAATTCCAGGGCTTCGAGTTCTTCTCAACTAGCATCTAAGGACCTGAAAATGTTATCCCACAACCGGTGAGATGACGTCTTAGCAAGTTCAACCCCCTAAGACCTGACTAGGAAGAAAATACGCCCTGAGGGCTGCCTAAGCACAAACACGAGTCAGAGGACTTACCTTGGCCTCAGTTCCTTGCTGTAGGTCAATTCAATTCATTCAATCATCGAATCACATCATCACATCAAATCAAGAATTCAGATCGAATCATCGATCAATCGACCTAGTCGATTCCAAGACAAATAGGACCATCATACGGCCATTTCAATCACTCATCTCCGACACTGAATTACGGCTTAGCGGACACGGCCCACTAAATCTTCGGCGGTAGATTACGGCCTAGTGGACACATCCGATTCCAAGCTCGATGGTAAATTACGGACCGCTGGGCACAACCGATTCTAAGTTCGGTGGTAGATTACGGCCTGATGGGCAAAACCGATTCTAAGTTCGGTGGTAGATTACAGCCGGTGGGCACCGCCATACTTCGGCGGTCGACTTGATCTATCTCATAACCTCATGCCCAACAACCTTCAATAGCCATCTTATTACGACTACAAACCATCATACGATTAATTACCTATGGCCAAGGACGTGGCATTCCACTCTTGAATCCCTCAATTAACAAAGCATCTTGGCCTAATTCCCTCAAATTAAGGGTACCTGATAAAAATAATTGTGTGTGGGTACACGGTTGGCCTCAGTCAAAAATATAATATTTTTACTTTCAAAATTCCCACCATTTATATAGTCGATAAAAACATTTTTGGCATTGTAAATCGATGCCCGATGATTTTCTAATTAAATACTAAAATTAAATAAATTTAGGAATAAATTCCTGAAATACAAATCACACAAAATCAACACAAATTAGAACTCGATTAAATAAATAGATTACATCATTGCAATCAGCATAAAATTTCAGTCACTGGTTATGCCGGTCTAATTTTTCGGAAAATAATTAATAAATCAAATAATTACGGAAATTAATTATTAAATGCCAAAAATAGCTACTTAGGCCTATAAAGCCTAATTTTAAGCCGAGACGAGCCCGGAAAATTTCCAAACCACTCTAGATAAATACTAGAGCTTGTCTAGGCCCGTATTTCACTAAACTATCCACCTAACATGCATCGATAATTAACTTATTCACTAATCCATTCTAACTAACCACCTAATCCTAGCTTAATCTAAAATAATCAACCATTAAACGTTATTAACTTACTAAGCGAGGATTAGTGAGTTAAACTCACTTGTTTAATGATCCGCTCGAATCAAAACGACGGCGAGGGGGAGAAGCCCAACACACTTCAAAGCGGCCTCGGCAAACGGGGTCCGGAAAGCACCAAAACGGGCCTAAACAACAGCTGAAAAACCCACCGGTTTGGGTTTTGATCGGAGGCTGGCGAAGCTACTTCGGGGGCTGGTTGAGGCGACAATGGACTGAGATGGATCGAGGAGGTTGAATTGGGTCTAGGCAGGCAGCTTCGGGCTTCCAAGCGGCTCCGAGGATGGCGAGGCGAGCTTGAACAGCTCTGGAGATCACCTAGGCTCGCGCCTAAAGCAAGAGGATGGCTTGGAACGGTGGAGACACACGCGGGCAAGGCGCGAGGCGCGACAAGCGCGACGGCTGTCCGACGGTAGCGTGCGACAAGGGAGGGGCTTCAACGGTGGGCTGGCTTTGCTAGTTCTGGGTTTGTTGAGCTGAAAGCAGCAAGAAGAGGGAGAGAGAGAGGGTGGTCGACGGCTTGGAGGGGATGAGGAGAAGAGAGGGGGCAAGGGGGGACCACTTGGTCTCTCTTATCTCAATTTGTTCCCTTGACTTGTCCCACCTTGCATGGCTGTCCTCCACTCTCAATTTCCAACAGCCTTGGCTTCCTCAAGAAGTTAATGAAGTGGTCCAATTGTCATGGGTGAGGAGGCATACGAATTTCACCTGAATTTAGCACAATTGGACACCAAATGCTTCTTGAATCGACACCAATCGGCCTCTATAAATTCAACCAACATATCATCGATCAAATTGGCATTTTTCCTCATCAATTGAACCCACTTGCATCCCAATTTCGAAATAAAAAACGGTCCCCGACATTTTCTGGACAAAAACGACCCTATCTTGACTTTTTCCCAAAAAGTCTCGGTTTGCAGAAAAATCTTCGGAGGCTGAGTCGACGTTCCTAAAATGATTTGTGACATGACAGAATTTTCAATTTCTGAAATCGGATTCAAATTCGCAGTTAATTTCAATTCGGCGTGTTTTTAGCGTGACCTAGGCTACCGGGTAGCTTTCATAAATTTTTAGTGCAAATGATCCGTGGTTGATTTTCTTCGAGCCACAATGAACCCATTCGACACATTGGCAACTCTCGGTTGTCGTGAAAATCTCGAGGATTCAAATACAGACACAGGGTACCAAAACAATAGAAAAAATCAGTCTAGTGCCGGTCGACGAGAATTTTGTAATTTAGTGGAATCACCCACGTTTAGCCACACATCTCAGTCGAACCGACCTATCTCTAATTTTTAATCGATCTTATTGTGTCGTAATGATCTCTGCAGACGAGCACGGTCAAGTAGTCAATTCTTGGTCAAATTCTCAAGTCTAATGCATTAAAATTCCTTAATTGCTTCCCCAGATAGTCTAGTTATCTCACGAGCGATAAGTTCTGAGAATAGCACTATAGGCGCGTTGATGAAAGGCCCGATTTATTCAATGGAAAACAAAATTGAAAATTTGGGATGTCACAAATTTCATCCTTTTCTCGAGAACTTTCACTTTTTGATGAGTGGATCCAAGTGCCCTCATCTTTTAGATAGGATTCGACCACTGATTGTATTTAAGGAAAAATTACTTTATTTATTGAAGTAAGTCCAATCGATGGGGCGCGCATTGCCACGTCCTTAATTGTAAAAGCAAAGTTGGAATTCCTTTTTTAAGGGATGGCAAAACGAAGCTTCCTTTCAAGTGCACAAACGACTGTCCGTATACAGTCAATAGTCGTAATTGCATTCATCTTTTTTTATCTCAAAATCCAAAATAAACTCAAATAGACTGGATAATGATCCAGTCAGTAACTTTGAATAAGGAAAACCTAACACTAAAAACTTGATTTAGGAATAAAGAACCTCCATTTTTACAAGTTGAATTTATTGGCGTCTCAATCAATTCTCAATTGATGTGTGGATACATGTAAATGAGATATCCACGGGAGCACCCTCTGAGGTAGAGGATCAACGTCCCTGATTTGCTTTTGGAAATTATATGTTAACAAGTATTTGGTCCATAGAGATTAAAGTTCATCCTAAAGTTGCCCAAAAAAAGGCCAATTGAGGCGCGTTTTTCATGGAAGTATTGCTTGATCAAAACTGCAGTAAAAAATCCTTCTCGTCGAACTCGCATCTTTAGCGTTTGCGAAACTACATGTACAAAATTTGTTGGCTTGACATGTCTAGTATTCTCTTTGCTCCTTCACAGCCAGAGGAAAAGATCTTTCTTTAGGTTCAGTTCCTTCTACGTTTTCCTTCGATATTAGAAATTTCCCGAAGCAAACGAAACCCGGGTGTCTGCACCTTTTTTGGGACGTGTGTGATTCTGTCTTTCACCCCCTGCTTTGTTCATCTTTCTTTGACTTCTTGTCAGCAAAATCGAAGAGATATGAAGTTAAAAAAAAAAAAAAAAGTGGGAAAGCAGAGGATTCGGTGGATAAGAAAAAGACAAGCGGAAGAGGACGCAATAAGGGCAAGTGATAACGAGAAAAAAGAAGGGAACCGAAGGAGAGAAAACAGAGAGGACGGGGGAAGAGAGAGAAAAGGAGAGCGATAGGTGCATGTGATGTCTAGAAGGAGGGCTAGGAAAAAAAAAACAAAGAGAGAAAGAGAGAAAGAAAAACAGAAAACAAAAGAACGGGGACGGAGAGAGAGACGGTTGGATTTTTCTTCTTGATCTATCCCTGGTTCAGGGAGTCCGAGAGAAAACAGAAAGCAAAAAATAGAGAGTGGCAGGAAGAGTAATCGGTGAGCTTTCATTGCCGTGTGTGTCGCTAGTCAGAGTTCTTCAAGTTGCTCGACAAAGCCGGCTGCTCTTTGATCAATTCATTTGCATGAGGCGTTTGTTGTGATTTGGTCGGAGAACTTACCCCTAAATGCATTTGCAACCTAAATTGAGGATATGGAATGACTTGTGTGATTTAAACCGAATTGGAACTCTTTGTGTTTGGTGCAAGTCGCACCTTGTTCACTACACTGTTTGTGCCTCTGTCCAGATTGGTTCTTGGCTTGCACAGTGGGCAAACCTTCAGTTCACCACAATCTGATTCGAATCAATCATCGAAAATTCCCTCATTCATGTCTAATCTACCATTTTGTTTGTGAAGGTTTATACTAGTGTTATTAGAATTTGGAGAATGTGGCGTATGGTGGAATAATTAGTTTATGGTCTTAATTAGTTCATAATATATGATGGTTTGATCCATATGCAAATAAGTGCATTGAACCGTGTTTGATTCATTTACCGTCCTTGGAAACCAATGACATCATGATGACCTGATGTTCAAATCCTTCTTAATTTGTAGTTCATCACGACTCCTTTTTCCAGAGGGCCATCGTTTTTCGCGGTGTTTTCCTGGAAGCTACTTGAATTGATTTGCGGAAGTCTTCAAATGTGTTAGAACTCGAGCCTTCCCCGAAAAAGCATCGATCTATAGTGGAGCATCAAAGCACGAGAGGCATTCTATACACAATGATGGAGCCCACCAGAGCCAAACGACCACCTTTGTGCAAAGTAATAATGCCTCCTGCTTTTCCTAAAGCCAATTTTTTTTTTCCCTTATTAGGTTGTCATATGATAGAACGAAGTACGTTACACTATATTTTTGTCATGGGAAAATGGATTTCCTGATGTGGAATATCATAGCATGGATCATCAAAAGTTAGTTCATATTGAGAATGTGATGATGATTTGATTCTTGCTTTTCATATTGTACTAAGTCCAGACCAATTCAGTTCACAAGACAATCATTATTAGGATTAAAAAGAAATTAGGATCAAGTCTCTCCATATAAAAGTTAATCATATAAAATGCATGATTTTGAGGTATTTTACCTTGAAACTCGATATGATTTGGCATCTTCAAAATTGAATTAAACATTGCTCAAACGTTACAATTCGATTTGATATAAAATAATTTAAGAATCTCATTATTTTAACACCAATTAAAAAATTTCATGAGCGGCTATGTTCCTTGGACAAAGTCAAGGACTTACTTAAACAAATTGAAAGATTAGGGACATCATAACATGTAAACGAACAATAGTAAATTTTTTAAGACTACTAGTTTATGGTGTGTTTGCTAATCATTCTGTTCCCTAGAATAATATTTTCGCTTAGAAATTATTCTTTTTTATTCTGCTCCGGGGAAGAATTTCTGAGCATTTGAAGGTATTTAGTAGCCCAAAAATTCTATTCTCGAAATAGAAATGCATTTGGTAAAACCCTTAAAATTTCTAATTCAAATCATTTTCTTTTAATCTTTTAATAATTTTATTAAAAATTTTCTCTTTTTTCTTTTTTTCTTTTCTTTTTCTCTTTTCATCTTCTCCTTCCTCCGGTGTGTCGGCCATGGCAAGCAACTAGCTAGACGAGAGCCGGCGACCTTGTCGGAGCGCCACCAACACCCAATGACTTGAGCCACGGCAAGACTTGGTCTCGCTAGATCTGCGCAAGGTCAACCTCGCCCAGCCATAGGGAGGTTTGGGCCAATGAGCCTCGCCATGGCTCAGTGTCGCCGAGAGCCAGCGCCGCTCCAGCGAGGTCGCCAGCCCTCGTCTAGTTGGTCACGGCCATGGCCGAGGTCGATGACCGGCCAAAAGGAGGAGGAGGAGGAGGAGGAGGAAGAAGCAGAAGAAACAACTTTTTTTTTTTTAACTTTTTGATCTTATTCCAAATCTATTCCCGGGTTTGTTCTTGGGAACAAAAAAATATTACAATTTAACCCATTAACAAACAGACCCTTAGCATCTGCAGCGAGTGAGGAGACCAAGGGGGCTTGATTTAGACAACGACCAATGAAGATAAATTTGGACTTCTCGCCAAGGTGGATATCTGTTGATTGTGGCTCGAAATTAATTTCGTTTGAATTGGAATCAACATGAGTTTGATGTTTCTGGACAATCGATGTGTTTATGGGGGCTTGGAAATGGAGATGGACAACCGGAGGATGCGAGAAGCCGGCTCCCCTAGCACTTGAACAAATCAGACAACTAGTCGAGCACCCAGCCAAGAAATGGCTGGGTTGCTGGACACCCGACAAACCTCCCGAGCTGAAAGTGTTTTCTAACAAGTGCTCGGGTGTCGGGGCCTATTTTTTTTTCAGACACCCAACCCTCTATTTTTATGTATATCTGATAAACAACTTGTTAACAATCTAAAAAGAAAGAGTTTTTAAGAAGAGAGAATTAGAATACTCCTTTCTTGCTTGAATCGTTTTGTTTATTTGCCCGTTTAACAATAGTTGATGCAAGATTCAAACTATGCAATTCAGTAGAAAAAAGTCTCCCAAGAGTAGAAAGATCAATTAAACTAGGAATGAAATCTCATTATACCGTTCTGGATATAGTGGGCGCATAAGATGGTGGGTGCATTTCATTTTTACACTGAAATTATGTGAGCAATTTGGTGAAGCTGATAAAAAAGACCAAGAGATATTAATCTAATACCGTTCCACACGTAATTAATCACTGTACTTGGAAAATGCAGATAATGCCAAACAAGGACTGGGACAAATAGGAAAAAGAGACATACCCCCAAGTCTTCGTCTTCTCCTTATTTCTCAAGGAAACTTCTCAAAAGTATGAAACGAACCCAAGTGATGCAGGTTTTGTAAGATGCGAGCACGAGAAAGCGGGGACAAAACAGAAGATTCACCATCGTTTATCTGTTAAACAAAAGCTCTAGAGAATATTCAGCCAATTGGAATGAGACCCGTCATATGCAAAATTAAACATCAGCAAATGCATTCCAAGTCCTTAAGTCCACGATCTTGGTAAAATGAGATGGTGATGGGAGACGCTTAAAGTTAAGTGAAGAACTAACTTTAAAAGACCAAGACTTCTTTTTTTTTTTTTTTGGTAGAAAGACCAAGACTTCTTTTGAGCCTACTGATTTTAAATTTTTTTTTTTTTGGCATTTTAGTTAGTCATTCCATCATCGGGATGACCTGCTCTCATGTATATTCAACCCTACACGAAATGCTTTAAAAAAGGTTCTCGGTATTGCTGAAAAAAGATGAAAAACTCTATGAGCATATGGTCTTGCAGCCAAAATCATTGGGAAACACCGTGAGTTGCATAAATTGTTCGGTCGGATCCCCGCATTCCATGCCATTTGTTCAAACTCCTGCTACATCTATCAAACCTTCACATGAACGATTCAAGGATATCATGTAAAAGGAATCAAGACAAAAGGTGATTCATTACAATGACCTGTTTTGAATGCAGATGTCGAATCTGGAGTGTGTTCAACTCACTAGACCAAATGAAAGACCTCATAAGAGTTTGCGTAACAGCTTTATGCAAGAATTACAGACTAAGAATGGCCTAGAGACCAAATTAATTGCTGTACTTCTAAGATTGGTATATCATCCTGCACATCAATCTCGTCTTCATTAATTGTATACAATGCATATAGCTGTTCAATGACCTGCCTAGACAAATAGGCAATTATAAACCTCGTGTTTAGAATGATAACTGAATCTAATATTCTTAGAGGAGAGCTTTGAATAAAATGGGAAACCCAAGTTGAATTGCTTTTTCTCGATATTTTTATCCTTGTAAAGAATCAAAATTCACGGACTCTATTACATTTTGGGAATCCGTCCATCTAACTAAGGTTCTTTTGATTTTGTACGCATGGCCGGCTTCTCGGATATAGAAGAGTAATCCTGTTTCATACTCATGCAGGCATCATAGCAGTCGGTATAAAGCATGATCCCTCATGGCTCGTAAAATGAACAGTTACAGAAATTGCACAATCTGTACTAGTTTGATCATCAAACACTTAAGTAACAGAATGTTACACGGTAGTTCTTTCTGAAGTTAACAAGCACTTGGTTCTCCAACTGAGCAAGACAAGTAGATAAATTAACAGAAAGTTCCTGCAAGCAATATAATCTATGAAAAATAATAGAACAGATTCAAATTTGCAACTTTCCAGTTACCTTCCGCTTGTTGACAATTTACAAGAGAAACGGTAGACTGACTTTTTTGTCCCAAAACAAGAACCATTGACCCCCTTCCGCCGGATTGGTCCTCATTCGATCCAACGGCCCTCTTTGGTTGACCAGGCTCACTGAGAGCGACAGTAGATGCAAAGAATGATAACTCTACACGAGTCCATGACCGTTCTTTATTTGGAGTTCAACGCGCCTCCATTTCCAGAGAGCCATCGTCTTTCGCTGTGTTTTCTAGGAACGTGCCTGAGTTGATTTGTGGCAAGAACGGAAGCAATTCGGTCTTTGCGAGAAATTGTCTTCAAATATGTTAGAACTTGTCAAGCGAAAGCACTTCCTCTGACTCTGAAAAACCACACCTACCCAAGCCAAAGCATCGAAAGAAGTAATGCTTTTTCACAATCCTCCAAGGTTTGCTCCAGTGCACCCATTTTTGGAGCAGTGTGTAAGACTAATGCTCTGTAAATAGCTTCATGGATGAAACTCGATATTAAGCCTCAGCTTCGCCAATCGAGAGAAAAGGGGAGAGTTGACTCGTGTGTGCCTAAGGAAACTAAGCAGCTAAAACGGTCCAATGAGGTCTTGTACTACTTACGAATAGTGTATGATATGGTCTTGTAAGATAATAGTTTTTTGGATTTCGTCCATGTGTTGCATCTTGATGTAAATGTGTAATCTGCGTTGCATTATTTACCACATATACCTGTTGTTCGACAAGATCACTCGATCAGTTGCAAAGCTCGGTAGCACACTGCTGATCAGTGTGCTAAATGCCCCCACAAAGGTCTATTTAAACCGCACGAATTACTCACTTGGTAGCAATGTCCTACTGATATCTTAATATTTGCCTTATGGCGCTATCATAATCAAACTTTTAGTAGATTTACTTAGGTTCAAGGACTTTGTTCCAATGTGCATTGCATTCCTAAACTTTCAATTGATTCAATATCATAATAGGCCAATCTGTAGATTGTCACCATCGTTAGGAGAAAGCTTTTTTTTTTTTTCTTTTGGGTCAGTTACATTGTTGAAGTCATCGCCTAATATGCATTCCAATCAATTTTTGTGTTTCAATTTTGAAATGCCTCATTTCTGATTTGCTTATTTCTCTACGTATTATTGCCACGTGGCACATATGATGTACACATTATCCGTTATGTCATAAGGATTTTACCCATCATCCAGCGCACATTAACCTTAGTCAAGGGGATTATGTCCTGGGGTCTATGTTGGTCCTCCATAATGTGCCTTCTAGCTTTATTGACATCCAAAAATGACCAATTTTTAGTTGTTATCAACAAGGATCAAACTTAATCGTTGACAACATAGTTTAGTCAATTAATGAATAGAACAGTAGACAACTTGAAAGGAATCGATAATCGCAAATAAAGTCATAAATAAGGCATTGCCGGTTATCGATTAAAGCTTTCACCGATTAACAGGGTCATCATCAGCGAGTTATTGCAGATTTTACTAAGCCTTGGAGTTCGAAAGCAATGATGATGAATCAACACCAATACGTAAACTTCAAGTAGCAATACTTTTGAATCTGTAATCTCTTTTAGATAAGTGGGCTAAAATGATAGTAGATTGCAAAGTAACTTCTCGCAATCACATATAAAATTAGGAAGTTATTTGTTTATTTGAATCCAAACTTGCTTGTACGTAATCTTCGATAGTTGGTCATAAATACCCACATTGAATTCATGGTAAAAAGATCCGGGACAATCAAGGAAAGAAGTCCGCATTCTCTCAAATGTATCTTTATTGTTTTACTTTCCTACAATTTACTACTCTAGCATCGATTATTTGTAGTGTCGTATTTTTAATTCCTTGTCATTTGTTTCCTGTTCATAATCAACAAAGGACCCATCGTAACCTTTGTCAATTCATATCAATCCATCTATATTTTAAAAGAATTTACATCAAGTAAGTGAAACACCTTTCTCCCACTCGAAGGTATTTCATCTTTTTGTGGTAAAACGGACCGTTGCGAAACCATGTCCTCATCTTCCATGAATATTTCTCCGTCTGACGACGTGACTCCGACGACATAATTCGAATTTAGTGGGGGGAGCTCTAAATTGTTGGGGGACTCTAATAGTGATTTTGGGCTTTGAATTGGTGGGGTCTGTGTGTATACATATATTTCATGGAAATGACGGTCCAAATTCCACTGGGATTGGTGGGTCCTAGGATGGGGCGAGACCCTGAGTTTCATAGTTGGGTCAAAATCCAGAGACGTGTTTCGCAAGATGGGCTGGGCCAGAACTCGTTTGTAGATTTGATCTGCAATTTCTCTTTTATTTGTTTATTGGAATAAATGCAATAAAAATTCTAAAACTTATTAAAAAGTACAATTAAATCTTAAAATTTACAAAAAGTGTAATCTAGTTCTAAAACTTATCAAATTGGTTCAATTGAGTCATATTAACAAAAATGCTGACGTAGCGCAGATATTGCATTTTAAATGAATTTTTATTTTCCATGTGACATTTTTAAATTAAATTTTATTTCCTTGGGGCTTTTTTAAATTATTTTTATTCAATTTTTTAAAAAATTAGATTTAAAAGCTAAAAAAGAAAAGCTAAACAAAACTGTTCAAAAAAAAAAAAGGAAAGAAAATGGCACCGGTGGGCACTTCCGCCTCCGCCGCCCATTGCCGGAGGGGCCGGCGATGGTTGTTGACCTTGGGCGGGGGTGGTCGACCCTCACTTGGCTAGGGTGAGGCCTCGCCAGCCCTAGGAGAGTGCCAACGACCGTCGCCAGGTTGGGCAAGGAGCCCAAATCTGGGCATGCCGACCTCACGGGGCCAACGACCATCGTGCCCCCGGGTGGGGCCGACGACCATCACCACCCTAGGTGATTCCAAGCCTTGAGTGGGGGCCGGCGAGGCCTCGCCCCCGGGAGGTGATGGTCGTCGGCCCCTCCCCGGTAAGAGGGGCCAACGAGGCTTCGCCCAGGGTGAGCAATGGTCGCTGGCCTGTCGTGAGGGCCGGCATGCCTAGATCTCGACACCTTCACCCTCGCTCGGCAAGGGTCGACCGGCGACCATCGCAAGCCCCTCTAGTGATGGGTGGCGATGGCGGAAGTGCCCATCAATACCATTTTCTTTTTTCTTTTTGAACAGTTTTTTTAAAATAAATTTTAGCTTTTTTTTTTGGTTTTTAAATCTAATTTTAAAAATTTTGAATAAAAAATTTTAAAAAGGCCACATGGAAAATAAAAATTTCATTTAAAATACAACATTAGCGTTTTGCGTTAGTAAGTTTGATAGTATTAATTTTAGGACTCAATTGAATCAATTTGACAAATTTTAAGACTTGATTGTACTTTTTGCAAATTTTAGGACTCAATTGCACTTTCTTAATAATTTTTAGGACTTCTATTATACTTATGCTTTATTTAGTTGTAATTTACTCTTGAATGATTCAATCTGTTGTAATCAGACCCAGCTTTCCTCTTCAACCTGTCCGATCTCACTACTATTGGAGTTGAGTTAGGTCCAACAAATAGTTTGTTCAGCCAAAACAACCTCCATTACTCGATTCCTACTTGTCATCGATTTGGATAGGGAAAAAAAGGGCATCGGCAATTAATAACTAAAATGGACGCGGCATCAAGACACTAAGAAGCATTATATCCTTATGAGATGCTTATCGTTGGAAAAGTTATCACGAGTCACACATTACGTCTCCGATCTTATTGAGGCATACGTCTGGAGCCAATATAGCTTGTCTCCATTGGGGATTGGTCAAGCTGAAGAGTCGACTATCAATATTATCCAAAAATATTTTAAAGAATGCAGCAAAGATCTTATTAATGTGTTTCAGATGTATTTCTTCCTTAAAAGTCTTCAAAACGAAATAAATGGATTACATGAAAGTGGTCATGTTACTCTGGGCTGTTGGAAGCTTTGAATTTACAGAGTCGCGCCAGAACTCGGCATTTTTAACCTTAGAGACACTCTCTAGTACTTGAAGAGGAATTACATCTCCAATAACAACCACCATCTTGCTTTCCAGGTCTACCTTGTATGAAGTCACTCCTGTCAATTGAAAGACAAAGGCCCAAGAATTCTAAGAAAAGAAAAGGTTACTTCAACATATGATAGTGCTCAAAAGCATGTACAGCATAATAGAAGAAGGAAATTTCACATACCCTCCATCTTTGAGATGTGCTTCTCAACTTTTCTTGCACATCCATTGCAGTGCATGGACACCCTTAGCATCACCATCTACATTTTTCCACACCCCCACATTTCAGAAAAAATCCCAGAGAGGGATAAGAAAAATCACCATACAATTTACTCGTTAAGAAGGGAGAAAATAAAAACAAGAAATCACGAAACTCACCTTTGGCTTGGGTTGAAATGCCAAAGTCTGACTTTCAGTGGTGGGCACATCCTTCAGTCTCACTAAGTGATCTAGCTCACTTGTGATCAGTGGTTTTTGCTCCATCTCGTCATGGGTTTTTACAGAACTTATGCAGAACCAAGAACCGTCAAAGCCAGATGAAACAGAGAAGCAGCTCATAACCCTGCCAAAACTGATCTTCCCCATTTGATCCACTACCCAGATATAGCAGACAAAACGCTGTGGTGTTTTATCTCATCCTAGAGTGTGAAACATGATCCTAAATGTTTCTGTACATCAAAAAACCAGATCTACCGCTCATCAAGTGGCAATTTATAAGGACCGGGAAGACAGACAGACAGACAGACAGACAGACAGACAGGAAGGAAAGAGAAGGACGTGGGGTGGTCAAAAGTTTTGTTGGAAGATACACCAATTGCGTACAAAACCCGACATTAAACTTGCTTTATGGCAGAAATGAAGGAGAATAATCCTAGTGATGCAAGACATTAGGAAAGATGGTAATACAAATGCATGGAAATTGTAAAGGTATTATAATGTACCGAACATTGTTGTCATCCAACTATTGAGATTTGCCAATTAGTTGACCTTTTTGTTGATCAGTATCATCTAACGGTTGACAGTCGATGATGTCATAATACAATATGGTATTGTAAAAGTATTCATAAAAGCTAATATATAGTCGCTTGTTTAATCTGACTATGCCACCTCAAAACAAGAAGTTGATAAAATGACTCGGAGATGTCTTAATTTTCTATATGTGTATGGTGGTGAATACCTTCAAAATAATTTCAACCGGCAAAAGAAATAACAATTGTTCCAGAAAGGGGCCCGCGCGCTCTATGCAGATTCAACCGGCGAAGACATTGTGCGGAGGGTAGCTGCGAAAGGTGCACCCTAGCGCAACCACTAGCCAACCAGAATTTGTCATGTGATGATTGATGAAATCATAAAGACAACGAGCTTTTTGTAAAGTTCCATCCAATCCAACATTCATGAAAGGCTGATGAACATGGGGCCTTTCATGTGAGAATTGATAGTTGCCACTGCGAGCATCTCCCGCGGGAAACATGGAACAATAATTGTCCAGAGCAAGAAAAAAGGAGGTGCCAGAGTTGGAACAGTCGACTGGTCATGGGATTCATGTCCCCTTCAATCAAGATGAACCTTAGTCACATCTTCCATGTTTCGGATAAAACTAAAGATAGATGAATGGCAACGTTCGTATATGCAATGCTCATATCACGGTAAAGATGGTGTTAGTCCTGCATGAACTTAAGCACATGTGAACTTATCATCACTTTTAAATCCTGTAATCTGCGCATATTTGGTGCTCAAAGACGTCATTGACGTGTATTAAGGACAAAAGAGAAGATTTTCTCTTGCTACAAGTTAGAATTACACGGGTCGAGATGATAATGAAACCGAACTAATTAAGATAATTGGCACTAACCTTTCCCGAGTCGGGATCAATCCATAAATGACTTACGTTCAGCACCGACTTACCTATATTTTGGCCACTAGAGTGTTCAGGCGCAGGAGTTAGTGAGTTTGAAATGATTTTTCTATTTTCCACTTTTTCAGTATATTGTACTTTGCAGGTTCGGTTTTCCACTCCTTTCTTTTTTCAGTATATTGCTCAAACTTGGACAAGGCGACGATTGACAACAGGTTCGGCTTCATTTGACTTGTCGGATTTTTTGAGCAACTATTCCATTCTATTTACAGACCGCATTGAATTTGCAAGACAATGAACTTAAAATGGGGATGGTAAGCAATTGAGGGGGAGTTTTTGGTTCTACTCCTTTCGATTTTTCAATGGGTTGTCTTTGCTTGGCTGAATTGGGCTGACGGACTATATTTGCATCCAGAGCTTGCTCAAACTTGGAGAAGGCGACGATAATTGGGACAACAATTACGTCAGAGAATAATTTCGTCTCCAGCTTCACGCATGCACTTTCTGGTCCGCACGCTTCAGGTTTAAAAGGAAAGTACCCTGCTCTAGGAACACATGGTTCCAGCCACATGAGAAGAGCGGGTGTTCAATCGTCTCGGGGTACTTGGAGCGGAGCGGGCATATTTTGGCAAAGTCACAAGTGTAGCAACTATTCCATTCTATTTAGCCAAATCGTAATATTGCAACCTATGTTGCAAGTTTGCTCTTTCCACGCCGGTGTTGGTATTTATATAGGTTCACTCCCAACGGTGGGTAGCCACTTGTCCTCACGGATTTTTATAGTATTACCGTCCCCACTACCCATCTAAGTTCGGATTCGATGACTTCTCTCCCGATTACTAAACTCTGCCATCCCCATGAGGGTCGAAGTCCTCTTTTGGCTTTCCAAAAATCCCCATCTGAGAAATATAAACCTCTGAAAATCTGACTCCACAGAGCAAATATTTGTTTACCCAACATGGCTCTATTCATGGTTTGCAAATTTAGGCCTCCTTCATAGTTTCATCACTTCCCATTTTTTCCTGCATGCCTTTTCGACATCACTTTGTTTCCACCAAAATGATGCCACTCTTCTCTCTATAGCATTACAAATAGAGTTTGGTATCTTAAAAACTGACATGGCATAATGGGGAATGGCTTGCACTACACTTTTTATCAATGTTTCTTTTCCTGCTTTTGAGAGAAATTTTTCTTTCCATCCTTCCATCTTCATATTGATTCTAGCCAAAAAAAACATGTCTTTCTTCAGATGGTATTCCAAGGTAGCTATAATAGCGCGTAGTTCTGAGCCATATTCCCCTTCAAGCTTTGTGGACAACTACTAAAAGCAATACAGATTTATTTAAGTTGACAGCTTGACCCGTTGCATAGCTGTATTGGTTTAGAACACATTCTCTAACCGTTCCATCCAAAAAGAAGATAGCATCATCGGCAAATAACAAGTGGGATAATGTTGGGCGGTGCCTATTTAGAGTGATTCCCTTTAGGCTTCCATCCGCTTGTGCTTTGTGCATCAACCATGATAACACATTTGCCACTAATATAAATAGGTAAGGTGCAGGTCTCCTTGTCTAATGCCTCTTGTGGGGGAAAAACCCGCGTGGGTTCTCCATTCACAAAAAGTTGTGACACACTTCATGATTAGATCGACCCATCGTTCACAAAAGCCCATTTTCAACGAAGTCCCATTCAATCTAGACGCCTTCGCATGTCTAGTTTAAGAATGGCTTGGAACTTCTTTCTCCTCTTTTTAATCTTCATTTGATGCAGTACTTCATGGACAATGAGGATGTTATCTTGAATATGCCGGCCTTGCACAAAGGCACTTTGTTTTGTTGCTATTAACTCTTGGAGCCATGGTTTTAGCCTATTTGCCATCACTTTTGATATGATCTTGTAGCTGAAGTTGCATAGGCTTATAGGTCTAAACTGGCTGATTTCCCTTAGGAATGAGAGAAATATGAGTCAAATTCAAGTTTGGGTCTAAGGTTTTGTGTCAAAGAAATTTTGGAAAAGTATATCTTCCTTGAAAACGTAGAATGCCCATTCATTCCATCGGCCCCGGGGCTTTTGTTGCTCCTAGTTGGAATTTTCACTTCCTCCATTGTGATGATGACCATCAAGTTTTCATTTACGATTGGAAAGCATTGATCAAGGATAGGTTGGAAGTTGCGGGGTCCTACCGATTCATATAAGTTTTAGAATTCCCTTATATGACTTTTAAGAGAACAGAGTCTTCAGCATTGTTATGTTTCGATGTCTGGATTGTTGTTGCGTGAAAATATTTGGTATTTTTGTCACCCCACTGTAGCCACTCAATACGTGATCTCATCCCCCAGTACATTTCCTCTTGTTTCCATAGCCTTTCGATTTGTTTCACTATCTTCTGGCTTTCTTCTTTGCTGGTTGCTGCCCCTGGTTTGTTGTTTATCTCTGTCAGTTTCCTTTTCAACCCTTTTATCTAGTATGATGCGTTGGAGAACTTCCTCGACTCCATAATGCTAGCTTTTTTTATACTTCTTGGAGTTTCCCTGGGAAGCTTAGCAGCTGAACCTGTTCCTCTTGCCATGTGTTTCTTATTATTTCCCCGTATTCCTGTTCTTCCAGCCAATAGGCTTCAAACTTGAAAGCCTTTTTTCTTTTGTTTTGCAGCGGGTATAAGCATACCAAAAGCGGGCTGTGATCGGATCCCACAGCAGGTAATGCCACCACTTTTGCATTCGGAAAGGCCACCCTCCACTCCATGATACATAACACTCTATCCAACCTTTTCCTCACTAGTACATCGCCTTCTCTCTTGTTTGTCCACGTGTAGGCACATCCTTTGCTCTCCATGTCCATGAAAGAACAGCCGTTTGTGAACTCCCGGAAAGCCAAAATTCTATGATGATCAGCCTTTCTCATTCATTCTTTCTCCTAATTATACATAATTTCGTTAAAATCCCCCATACAAATCCACGGGAGTTGATTTGCAGCATGGAAACTTTTTATTTGTTGCCAAAGTGCTAACCTCTCTTGAAAGTTCATGGATGCATGGAGGAATGTGATTCTCATATGTTTCCCACTTTCCGGTTCTTTACACTCTAGATCAATGAGTTCTCTAGAGCTGAAATTCACTTGGATTTCTACCTCTTCTAGCCACATAATAACTAAGCCTCCTGCGATTCCTATCGGCTACACAAGATGGGAGTGTGGGAATTTAAGCCGTCTTCTTACCCTTTCCACCAGCAATTCTTTGTTTTTTGTTTCCATTAGAAAAACTAGGTTGGGCCTTTCTTGAGCCACTAAGGCTCTTAGCTCTTGAACTGTCAAGGGATTGCCCAGCCCTTGACAGTTCCAGCTCAAAACCCTCATGTCGTTTTCGGTGGCTTATTCGGGCTAGCCACCGAGCCCATTCCTTTCCTTCTCTTACCACGAACAGGGGTATCTAATGACTCCCCTCATCTATCAATGCTATGGCAGATTCTTGAATCCTCTTTTGTTTCTTTGTTCTTTTAAAAATCTGGTTTTTCTTGACGCTTGGCACCTTGGTCTTGTTAGCTTCAAAGAACGGATGGTTCAAACATAGCTATCTCGCTTACCTTTGGTTACTTGTTCTTCTGCATTTGAAGCTGCACATTCCTCATTCTCAGCTAATACAAGGTTGTCGGGACATTTTTTGCTTCGATTAGATCTGGCATTTGAACTCCTTCCTCTCTTACTACAATTTCCATGCCATCTGACTGGATTTGCATTTCAGGGACTGATTCATCTTCTTCTTGCTGCAGGTTAAGCGCTTCATAGAAAGCCTCCCAATGTGGACTTTTCTCTCTTACTTTAGCCTTCAGCCAAGGTCCGTATTTTCCTGCTTTATTCTCAGCCCATTTTGTTTGCTCATATGGGATTTCTTCACAATCCGATGCATAATGGCCTATTCTCCCACATGAATAACAGTAGTGGGGTAGTCGTTCATACTTAAATTCCACCCACAGCATTTTTCCTCCTAATTTCACAATGGTTCCAGATCTTAAGGGGGCCATTAAATCCACTTCCACCTTCACTCGTCCTGTTTTGTAAGTCACTCCCTTCGTTTGGAGTTGAATTTCCAGAACCTTCCCTATTTTCGCAACCAAATCAGAGTAAACCTCTCTTAGGATCCATCCTGGGGGTATCCCTGCTATTTGGAACCAAAATGCACACTTGGTGAAATCATAGCAATGCACCGATATATCGGCCCACACCTTTGTTTAGCACCAGTAAATTGCTTGCAAAGGACCACGGTCCCTAGCTTAGAACTTTTTCTTTTTCAGCTTCTATTTCAAACAAAAAGGAGTAAAACCCTGGTTCTTTTTTGTTACAAGTTGCTGTATCGGTCTTCCAAGCCTTCTTCATGGTATTTGGAAAGCCTGGAAATTCACATTTGGCTTGAAAAAGAGTTTGCCATATAGGGTCAGCATACATTCTCTTTTTTTTTCGACTGGGATTTCACATTTCACATTCACGATATCATCCTCCGACCACAAATGGCCCAAACTTCTACATAGCGCTGCTAGACGTATTTCAGTTTCATTTTCCTTCTCCATGTTTCTTTCTTGTGGGCGACAAAGGGAGGAAACTTACTGTTAAGATTCTGGTTTACAGCTTGCTTTGAAGGGAGCTCTTGGGGAAGAGTGTCGCCAAGATGCTGCAGCCAGCGCTCGAGAGGATTTTTTGTGTGGGTTTGCACAATCGCTCAATGGAACAGTGCCACCTGCCAGCCGAGGTCTTGAGGCGTCGTATTCTGCTTTCTAGAGTAGCTCGGCTGGGTTTTGGAGACTTCCTTCCAGCCGAGAGCGTGATGTTTCCAAGCCGTAGGCGCAGAGAGTGTTGGTGCAAGAACAGAGGAGGAAGCAATGGGTATTTATGCGTTAGGGTTTGTGGTTTTGAGGCTTCACGATTTTTGAGGAGAAAAAGGTTTCCCTTTTCTGATGAGGGTGATGTTTCTCTCCATCGGAATGTAGGTTAAGGAAATTTCAGGGGGGTTCTTGAGGTTGGTTGATGCTATCACCCATTACAGGGATAGGGATGTTGCTCTGCCCAGGTGGAGAGGGAAGAAGCTCTTCCGAGAGAAGAGAGTCCTTACAGTGGTAAGAAGAGTTGAAGCAGTCATACCTCGCCTCCTAATTCGAATATAGGACTCAACACATATATTTGTGTGTATCTGATTCATGCGATCCTTCTTCAAATATTTGGTTCCTTTTATTTGTATAGCTGGAGATCAATAAATTCTTTAATTATCCGAAAGAAAAAATTTGATAGCTCTATGTGAAAATTCAAATGACCTAAAACTTATCGCTATTTAGGCTGCAGGTGCACGGAAGAACTGCTCAAGATTCAGATTAGTGTTAGGACAGGGTGAGCTCCTTCCTTATAGCTAACTAGGGAAAAGTAAAACATGCATAGGTTTTCATCTAATGACAAAAAGCATACCTATATTTTCCAAATTACAGATTACATATCTCTGTCACAGTAAATTGAGCTAATTGTCCTTCCTTGTGCAAGCATCCCAAAACCCTTAATCACACACAACCCACAAATATCCATTTATATAGTCATCATTGCAGATTGGCTCACTAACTATAAATTTCTTTGACTGCTTGAGGAATATAATAACAATTGCTTGGTCAGAATGGAATAGATGAGTCGATGATGGACAGCATTTGCATTAAGTGTCACTACAGGCAACATGCAGACCCTGAGATTAAGTTTGACCTTTGTCTGCCCCGTTTTTTGTCCGAATCAGTTCGATAGGAAATACATACAAGTCTGCCTATCAAGGAAGCCATGAGCTGATAATACTTTTAAATCTTGTGGATTCGTTCTTTAGAAAGCCACTGCATGTGACAACATATGTATACAAATGGAGGAAGGGGAAGAATGGTCAGAAAAATCACGTTAGGCAGGTGTAAGTTACATGCTATTTCCTGGGAACATCATCTAGTTGCTCTATGTGGTGTCCCCTACATGACCTGGATTTAAGTATGGTAATGTTTTAACTGTTAGGTAATATTAAATGGAAAAGGAAAGGAAAAATGAACGAAATTTGGATAGTAAGAGTCACTATGAGCATTTTTTTACCATAATAACCTATTTCTACATTTCCATAACAGCCAAAAATTCACTTCTTTTTATGTACTTTTACAATGCCACGCATAGCTGTACTGTGGATGCATTTGTCCCCTCAGAAGGAACACATCGTTTTTTTTTTTTTTGGTCCAATAATCTTTACATTAGATAACTATATAATGTGCGAACTATGGGCGCTACTTCCATTCGGACAAATTTTGGGATCACTTGTTACCGGTTATTAATTCGCATCGTTGCGGCACAATTATATTAATTATTATCTTGGTGGTGCATTAATAAACGTCCAAGTTCATTGTGATCACAATGACGACAGTAAGTGCTAACATTTTTTTACAAAATGACATCAAACAAAAGATGAATCTAATAAAATCATCGAATGTTATCACTGGAGATTGAGTTGACGAATCAAACTGCATAAAACAATGTTAAAATGATTACTGGCGTTAACCACTGCATTAATCAAGAAAGTATGAATCAATTTAAGGAAGGTAAAAGATCCAACTATTATAACCTATAATATATAACTTTGCTTTGAAATGCAACCTTTTAAAATGCAACCTATACCTGCGATTCCAATGAGGATCCCTCCCATCCTACTCAAATATTGCTGCATCATAGAATGAAAAGGTGCAGACATTACAAGTGCTTCATCTTAGAACGGATAAAGTTTCCCTATCTCTCCTCCAAATTTCCAGGACTTCTCAAGCAATTATAATTGTTCTCACGTTCGTTTTGGTGAGAATCGTGTGGTAGTGACGCCAAGCCCATAAACTGCCACTTTTCCATACCGATCAACTCTTTGTACACAACGGAGGGAGGTGAAAAGTCCTTTTTCTCTCCTCTCTCCTTTTCCATCGTCTTCTTCAACATTCAGCCGTGGGGAGGGTTTGAGCTAGTCTCACCCTTCCTCTCTCTTTTGTTGATTTTGTTTGTATTTTATTGTTCTTTCTTACTTTTTCTTCTCTCCCGGTTTAGAATTGGGAGTTTTCTTCTCCCGATCTATTCTTGATTTGAGAGTTTGGACTCTCTCGATTTAATTCTAGATTCGGATGCCATCTTCTCCCGATCTAGATATAGAAGTTTAATAAATATGCTTTTAAGGATTCGATACCCCTCTGCTCTATTCGTGTACAGGTTCCTGGCCTCCAGTCTCAATAATGATCGCAGAAGTTTTGGCACCTCGTTGAAATACAAAAGTTCGTTCCTCCACATGTTAAATCTATGTCCGTTTAACCTATTATGGTTGTTTCCATACGACGATGATGTAGAGGAAGCCAAACTTAGGCGCACAACACCAACTGGCAACGTCGTAATTATTGAAGAAGAAATTTATGGCGTATGCTCATCACTGACAAAGACACGAGATCTAGTGATTGGCCACCGATTTTATTTGACAGATCTATTCATGTGGAACAAGTTTGTACTTAACTTTGCAAATGCTTCATCAATCCTTCTTGTGTTCTAGATTTGGCTTTATTTTTTAGTATTCATGTTCTATTTTGATTTGCTTTATCATGAAAACTATGTATTTCTAGCTCCTTTTGAGTAATGAATACGATTTTCTTTCAACCAAATAAAAAAAATCTTTGTACACACTATTTTCAACGGCAGATGAATCCAAAGACCCTGCAAATTGAAGAGCTCTTGTAGTAAAGTAGTTGCCGTATCCTACAATTATTATAAACTCCCAATAAATAAATAAATAAATGAAACATTTTGAAGGCTAGCCAACTGATGAAAGGTGGATTAAAGTGTTATTTAAAAGCTAAAAAAGATCCAAGCCAATAAGCGTTGCGACCTAACCCCTCATACAGAGGACAGTAGATTTAGGGGTATAGCCTAAAGAATGAGCCTACGGCCCATGATTGAAACACGGACTTTCCCAAGCTCATACCTCACACAATCTCGAACATTCAAAATTTTAATCAATTAAGCATATGCAAATTTTAACAAATGAGTTGCCACTAGACTATTAAAGTCGGCTAGGAACTAAGTAAATTGTGGGAGGGTATTGTACTTCCTACACAACCATAGAATTTAGGATCGGAGATTTGATTATACTAATTAACTAATTAGTGCCCTATCGATATCTAATCTTATTCATTTTTAAATATATTTTTTTGTCAAGACAATTTTGGATTGGTTTTATACTTATCCACTAATATGTGAGGTGATCATATGGGTGTACAATCATTAACATAACAAATAGCAATTAACAAAATCATTAAATAAATTGCATGGGGTAGCAAAGACCTACTACTAAGAAAAAGATAAATGCTAATCCTAACTAGATTAAAAGGAAGACGAAATCAACATAAGTATGCAACCAAAGGTGATTGTCCTTAAGGACAATTAAAACCCTAAAGTAAAGCTCTGACGGCTTGTTCAATTTTTGTTGTATGATTTTCTTTAACAACGATTTCCCAACAATGTTAAGAGAAGATTGCCCAAAACAAACTATTTTAAGGCTTTTTCTGACTTAAAAAAAAAAAACGGAATTTTTATTTAATAATAATAATTTCTAGTTCATTATTTTTTTATTAAAAAAATATTTTTTAAAATTTTTATTCGAAAAAGGACCTGGACCGGACTCGGGAATGGATATGGGTCTGAACCGAACCCTGGAGGTCCGGGTTGGGTCGGGAATTCGGATTCCTATTATAAGGCTTTTTCTATTGTTTGCCAACCCCATAATTCTTAACCTCTCAAGCCCATGACATCTGACCCACATCGCAGCCCAAACTGGCCCATTCTTCCAATCTAACCTCCAGCCCGTCTCCACAATTCGGCCCAGCCACCTGATCCGAACTCGGGTCATCTTCCTCACTGCTCCCATCCTTACTTCTCACGAACGCCTGCACTCATCTTAAGCAAAAGCCAGCAAGATTTAGACTAAACCTTCATCGTTCTTACTGAAGATGCAGAACCCAACGCTCCCCATTTGCCCACCATCCACTCTCACCCTCTGCGAAAGTCACGGTTGGGCACCATCCATCACCAGAACTATGGACCCAAAACACACCACACACACGAAAGTGAACGTAATGAAGGAAAGACGCGAGGAATCGTGACAATGACTCGTAAAAACTGACAAAATATGAACACAAGGGGCTACGGTTTCAGCAAGGCAAACATGACTTACGTGAGTATCAAAGAGACATTTCGTCGAACATCCGGTGGGCGTCGACCGGAGGACAAGCGATAACTCGAGGGTACATCGAAACGCGACTGAGATGGATATAGACAACCGAGCAGGGTCCAGAGGCAACAAAATGCAAAACAGCCAGAAGGAGAAGGAGCAAGAATCGCCCCCTTTTGTTGAGTGAGCGTCCAGCCTTCCATCTCTCCAGCACGTCTCTCGTCCTTCGATGGCCCTCTCTCTACCCAGCGTGTTCTCTCTGGTTTTTCTTTCTCTCCGTTTTTCTCTCTCTCTGTCGAGCAGACCTCTCTCTTCTCAGTCGAAGCCCTGAAAACCGGCGATGAGCTCCGGCGATCAGATTTTCCTTCTCAATGGCCTTCACCTTCTCGCATCACAGACGCGAGTTGCGCCGAAGAAGGAAGAATTGATATGGGCTATAGACTTTGTTAAGCTCTCGTGGGCTTTGAAAATACAAAATAAATGGGCTGGAAAAAGAAAAGAAAGGATGGGCCAAAGGACAGCATTTTAGAGAGGAGGGCCCAAGGTTATGCCAAGTGTGTCGAGCATGCCGGGCCATTCGTTTTTTACTATTTTGATTTCATTCTTTTTCATTTTCTTTTCTTCTTTTTCGTATCTTTTTATAAATGTATATTTTTTGCAAAATAAATGAATATTTAGAAATCGCGACAAGAATTTGGGTGTCAACAATCAATCCCAGTTGGACTCATTCTACACATCAGTCCCATTCCTAGGATGATTTGCCGATCAGTCCCCGAGATCAGTCCAATGGACTAGTTCTATAGAATGCTTGATTTTAGTGTGTTAATGAATTGTCTTACGTGGTCTGCAAAGACCTTAAAAACCTATTTGATGGAAAAAAAAATCAAAAGAAGAAATCACTTGAAACTTAAAGAATTAATCCCTGTGCCGCTTCTCCAATGAAGGGAGATATCAATTCATCAGAGACACCAAGAAAGTAGTGACGGTGTAAATCTGAGGGACTATAACATCCTTTTCCACTTTCGAGGATCAGATCTGCGCACCAGACTCATCGAGTGCCTTTATGAGTTCATTCGTGGTGGAAGAATCATCGTACAAGAAACAAAACCTTCCACTGGCTGGATATCTAGGAGTAGGTTGTGCCTCCAGGAGCTTGTATCCATAGTAGACTGCATTGATCAATCACGTGAGCGGTAGTGGTTTCAAGTTCTGAAGTTTTTTTCCTGTGAGTTTTTAGGAGTTTTGATTGCAAACGTTGTTGGTCAGCGAAGGCTTTAACCACTGTCCTACTTGAAGAACTAACGATGGAGGAATTTTACATATCACTGGACTTATGCCGGTGCTATGTATGCGGGAAGAACAAAATTTTTTAATATAGTACATAAAACTTTTCATATCACAAAACGTGAAATAAATCAAAAAGGAAATTTAATATCATATACGATGTAGAGAAAGTGAATGAAAATTATTTGGGAGATGAATAAATTAGGGGAATTTTGTGAAATATGTCGCATGTCCTGTCACTTCATGAAGTTAATGAGATGAAATCAATGGATAATAATTTATGAAAATAAGTTTTTCATTAGTATTGTGGATCATATAATGTTATATTAACATTACATTTAATAACTAAATTGTTTGATTGATAGTATTCTTTATTGTTCGTTTTTATCAGATATGAAGAAATGATAAGACCAAATACATAACACATTCTCGTGTTGTTTTTAAAATTTTCTTGTATGGGGGTTCATTTCAGTAATGCTAGCTATTGAAATCCCTTTATTTTTTTAGAAATTTAAAATGGAAAATTAATTAAAAATTTTAGAACTATTTCTGGTGACAATCAATGACGTCAATTCCTAACGCAAGACCAAATTTTTGTTCCTAAGCCGATGACGTACTTGCATCTGTTCTTTCTAACTTTTGTCATCCAATGTTACCCTGCTTCCGCTCAAAACTTGCTCGCCATATACAAGGTATCGGACAGATGATCTTTTGGAACGTTCATCTCGGGGTTGCGTGGTTGTCCATGGTGCATTTTCTGTCAGGAAAGAAGGTGAATCGTCATATTTGGAGAGACAGGAACTTAAGACAGGAATTCTCTGATCCGACCAGACAAAGACACCTACATGATTTTCAAAGAGATTGCATCGTCCAAGTTTTCCTTTTCCTTATGTCCCCTATTATTGATGTATAATGCCTATAATAAGGTCCTCCATAATATATCACGAATTAACCAGAACTAGAAATTTACATATCCCAATTCGGTAATCTTTATTCAACATTCTGAAGTAAATTCTCATACCATCCCCAAATTGCCCCCACGTGCATTCGAGTAAATTTTCCTTTTTTTTTCAGACCCTAAAATGGTCAGAAAAGAAGGTAATCAAAACCATGGATCAGTATGTGACAATCGCCACTTCTATGGGATCAAGCTATGATTCATGCAGATTTTATGTCGATTATGCAGCACATCAAAAAAGCACAAATATTCCCATTTAAATCACATAATGCAACATCGCATATTGTATATCACTTTAATATCTCAACCTATAGATATTAAATGAAGAGGTTTATGAATTAGCATGCCTCAAGATAATCTATTTTCATCCATGCTCTAAATACAGGCCATGACGTGATATGGTACTTTTTTCCTCTCGGTAACCATGTGATTTAAATTTTATCAAAAAATAATAATAAAAGCGGTAAAAGAAACTTTACCTTGTCAAAGCGCTAAAATAGCCAGGCAAGTCAACCACGTATATCCTCGGCCCCTAAACATAATTTACAGCATTTAATCAGAGATTACTCCCTTTATATAGCAGCTAAACTGACTTGGGCCAAAAAAGCCAGTTCCACGCAAAATTACAAAAAATGCCCTCTTGCGCTTATTTATGGTCCATTGGTTTTAAACCGGTGGATTATCCAAAAATTAACGGTTCATGATTATTTTTAAGAAAGTCTTGACAGTTCATGTTTCTTGCTTTTGTAAAAGTATAGGTTTGGTTGGCTAGAGAGTGTCTTATTGAACAAGTTCTTGCAAACACCTTTTCACCTTACAAACTTAGCATCATCCTTGAGAAAGCTTCAGGATTAATGTTGCATCTTTCTATTGAGACAGTAGTAGTGAACTCCATACTCAGCTAAACTAATGCCCTTTGCACTGAAATCAGCTAAGACTTTTACATCATAAAACCCTTTGGCTTGTCAATCTCTCGTATGGTACAAAACCAAATTCATCCCTACAGAGGCAAAATGCATTGCCTTGTCAACCACTATCTACCATTCTCTATTTTCCACTTTTCCCTTTTTTTCCACTGCAAATAGACTTTGCCCCACAAATGGATCAAGTTCCAGTCTCTTATCGCGGTTGGTTTTCTGGTTGAGTCGAGCCTCCGAGGACAGCTCCCTGTGCTAGTTGCGACTTCAAACTCATGTCGCATGGACGGCAACTGAATCGGACCGACACTAATTAAAGAATTCCAAGACATTCCAAACTTTTCACGGAATTCCACCAAATTCTCTGCATTTCCATAGCATTTGAGCCACAAGCATCCACACTGCATTAAGATTGAACTCATTGCATCAGAAATCTGACTTTAACACAATCTTCACTTGGGATGAAATACTTTGAAAAGAGGTATCAGAGGTTTGAGCAGTCTAGATTTATCTTTGTTTCTTTGGTGTACTTACAGTAAACACAAACCGCTAGCCATTCGTTCACAACCCTGACCCAAGTGCTTGTCCAACCCACGTCAATAGTCCACCTGCAAAAGGGCGTTAGCAAGAGCACGAGGTCACTGCCTTTTTAGTCAGGGATTTCTTTCTTGTCAAGGGATCGGGCTTTTCCCTTGAAACATATGAGCCAGTGAAGAAGCTACAATAACTCTTCACTAATGAATAGCATTACTATTACTAAAAGTGCTAAAGAAGCAAATGCAGGAACACATAATAACAACTTAATAGAAGCTCTACCAAAACAGATGTTGATGACAATGATGAAAGGGTTTCTCCTATAATAGCCACATCCGATGCTGGAAATGTGGCATTAGGACGGAAAAAAAAAAGCATTATCCTAAGAAACAGAAATGCAAACGGTCGATGCAAGCTAAACATCTGCAAGAGGGGAAGCATACTTTTTCATTGGATGATGAGTGTTCCAACCAATCAACAGCATAGCAAAGTACATGGCTCCCGTGGCAAAAACGAAATGGAAGAAGCCGTAGCCATATGGAACGTGATCTTCGCTCTTCAGGTCGTTTTTCCTAAACTGCATTTAAAAAAAAAAAATCAATTTTCTTGAAGTTCACAGTCAGTGAAGAGATGCTTTGCCGATTTAGGAGCAATCCTGAAAACATTGGAATCAATGCCTGTTGAAAAGGTTGTGATCACTATTGCAGGTAGGGCTAATGAAGCTCCCACGAGTCCAAAGGTTCAAATCAATTATTTAGAGATATCCATAATGCAGAACTTGAGCGCAAAATTTTAAATTTCATTCTGATTAAATCTTTACTCCAAATCAATTTTCAGCAAATTTCACGATTGCACAACTCTCTAAAATTATCATTTCCATGAAATTCTTCAACTTAACAACTAAAAAATTGGGTCTTGTAATTCAAATTTCACTTAATTTTGAATTTATGTCTTAACTCAAAAAAATATTTTGATTAGATATTACCAAGCAATACCTAATTTAACTAGAGGTGAACATGGTCCGAATTGGGCCGATCCACCCCCTAATCCTAAGACTAACCCGCACAGTGTCGATCCTCAATTATTGGGACTGAGGACCGACTCTATTAAGTACGAGGCAAGACCGACCGATCCAATGGATTCGGTCCGCTTCCAAGGTCAACCCAAAACTAAGCGATAATATTTTTATTTTATTTTTATACTCATTGAAAAGGTGACTGAGGACCGGATGACCTAATGGGTTTGATTTGGTTTTAGGGTCAACTCGAACTAATCGATAATATTTTTTGTTTCATTTTTGTTCTCTTTGAAAAGGTGACTGAGGATTGAATCAACCTTATAGGTTTGGTCCAATTATAAGGTTAACCCGATACCAACCGATAATTTTTTTTATTTCATTTTTTTTGTACTCCTTAAAAAGGTGACCGAGGACCCGACTAACCCAATGGATTCGGCAACAAGCGAGGTCAGTGAAGAGAGGCAAGTGGAGAGCATCGAATGGGGCGAGTGTCAAGTAAGGTGAGCATCGAGCAATAAGGGGCGGCGTCGAGCAGCAAGAGGCACGAGTGACCAAAAGCAAACGGGAAGTTGTTTCTTTCAATCTTGGTAAATTGAAGACTAAAAGGATAAAGAAGATATAAAAGAGCAAGTATTAGAGGAGGATATCGTGATAAATTATTTATGCCGTTTTAGACGTCATAAAGACTCCTCACATAAACATTTCGTGATTTGTAAATTATGATTGTTGACGTCGTAAAAAATATTAAAAGTCTAAGCTATCAAAGAGCAGTATAAAATTACTTGAACTCCTCGTTAAGGAGCCGTTTAATACTATCGACACCATTTTCTTTTTTTGGTCGGTTTGTCGACACCATTGACTTAGGGTTTTTCTTTAAATAAAAAATTATAAATGATGTATTATATAATATATATATATATAGTGAAGATTGGTCGGGTGTCTCTCTCGGTCTCTTTTCCCTTTTTGTTTATGTTCATTTCGTCTTTGTCACGAGGCCCCCACTTTCTTCTGTCTCTCTCCACTTTCTCTCTCTAAAACCTGTAAATACCGAATCCTCTCCGTCGCTCCCCTTCCTGCGATCTCGACACTCGACCGCTCCTCCCCCGCGCTCCCTCCTCCTCCGGCCGAAGGGAGCGCCCGACCGCCTCGATCCCCTGCCCCACCGCGCCGCGCCTTTCGGCGGTCCGCATCGGGGCGGCCGGGCGTCGTCGAGGCAAGTGATTTCCCCTCGCTCCGGGGCGGCTCCGGCGTCCGTCTCCCGGCTGCGTCCGTCGAGGCGAGCGGATGCCGCTGCCAATGGCGATCAGCTGATGATTTTTTTTTTTTTTTTAGCCTTTTTGGTTGAGTTTTGGCTTTCGGAGGTACTGTGATTACTGGCGAGTGGGCATTTTTTGACGAGGGGAGCTGGACCGGTCGTTCTGGATGGGCTGGTTTCGTGGAATAGGAGTTTGGAAGTTCTGGATTTGTGTGGACGGAGTGTGTTAGGTGATCAAGACATGATTTTGGGAGGTTTCTTGGGAGCCTTCCGCCAATGCGAAATATTGGGCCCTTGTGCGTGGGGGGATTCCTGCGGCCAGAAGTCCTATGATAGTTTCCTGAAATAGCTGTGAGTGTTGATTGTGGTGAAATAGATGGTGGTTCATGGCTGCATCCCGAGTACTGTTAACTTTTTGGCCCTTGAGTAGTGTTGAATGTTGAAGCTTTTTCAGATCAACTACACTTTCGGGAACAGATAAAACCAGAGGTTGAGGAAACAGAGACGCTCTGTATTTCTTCATGTCTCCAATGGCGAAGGATGAAGGGGCCGACTCAGGAACAGCCGGTAGTAGTAGAAGTGATTGCCCAAAAGGCTTCTACTACGACGTGTTCTTGAGTTTTCGAGGTCCCGATACTCGGGATGGATTTGCAGATCGCCTCCACGAGTCCCTGATCAATTCAGGGTTCCGGGTTTTTATGGACGACGAAGAAATCCGACAGGGCGAGGAGATTGGGTGGAAGATTCTGCGAGCAATAGAGGACTCCAAGATCTACATACCCATCTTCTCCACCGGATATGCTTCGAGTAGATGGTGCCTCCGCGAGCTCGCACACATGGTGGAGTGTGCATATCCTGATTCTTCGGGAGGACCAACAGGGCATGAGATGCTTCCGATATTCTACGACGTGGAACCCTCGGATCTTAAGCTCGAAACAGAACTGTACAAAGACGCTTTACAGAGGCATGAGGAGCAAGGCCATCATGTAGTGAAGCCTTGGGAGGAGGCTTTAAGAAAGGTTGCTAAAATCGAGGGACGGAAGGTTAAAGGCCAACGGTAATGCTGATTTACTTTACTTATTGTACCATTCTATGCTCTGTTTAGGCACATTATCATTATTATTTTTATTTTTGGTGATGGGTTAACCCTAAATGTATGCCATTTATAAGTCATGCTTCTGATGGATATTCTATTTATATAATATTCTAAGCATTTTTAGCGTTAAATTCACGAATATGACAGCCACGGCAAAGTCATTCAAGATATCAAGCAAGAGGTTTCTGGTAGGATGATAACACGAGAGAGAAATGGTCGTGATGATTTGGTTGGAATAACGGACAGAGTAGAAGACCTTAAGAAGTTGTTAGATCCCACTTGTGCTGATATCCGAGTTGTTGTAATTTACGGCATGGGTGGCATCGGAAAGACAATGCTTGCCAACGTAGTCTGTAATGAACTCTCTCCTCTATTTCAAGGTTGGACCTTTCTTCGTGATGTTCGAGAATCATCATCCCAATTTGATGGCATTGTAAAATTGCAAAAGAAACTACTGCGGGACCTTTTCAACCTTGCACGTCCAGAGACCTTTGACATAGACGAAGGAGTAAATATGATCAAACATAGACTGCCTAACAAAAGAGTCTTGATCATTTTCGATGATGTGAATGATGGTGATCATCTCATGCAACTGGTAGCAAAACCTAACTGGTATTGTCTAGGAAGTAGGATCATTATCATGACTAGAAACACTGGTACCGAGGTGGAAGGGTTAGAAGAAAGGGTCTTCACACAGCCCATGAAGATTCACTCTTATGAAATGAAGGAGTTACGTTCTGATCATGCTCTACAACTTTTTAGCAAGCGCCTCTTCGGCACAGATTCACCTCCACCTGATTTTGATTATCTTTCAAGAGAAGTTGTAGCTTTAACCTGAGGACTCCCTTTGCCTGTTGGGGTGATAGGCTCTTATCTCCGTACCATCAAAAATGAACCATGGGATGGTGCATTGAAGAAGTTGAAGGAAGTCCCCCAAAAGGAAGTTCTAGAAAAGTTAATAATAAGTTACGATGCACTGGAGGATGATACAAAACAAATTTTTCTGGATATAGCATGCTTCTTTGTGATGAAGAGAAAACCAATGCATTTTATATGTGGGAATCTTGCAACCTTTTTCCAGATGCTGAATTTCAGGTTCTCATTCGTAAGTCATTGATCAAGATTGTTGATGGCGATGGAATATGGATGCATGATCAATTAAGAGATCTCGGAAGAGAAATTGTTCGTCGGGAGAATATTATAAATCTCGAAGGGCGGAGCCGATTGTGGTCACACGAGATGGCCTTAGACATAGTGCGGAAAAGAAAGGTAAGAACCAATGCAAAATCAGCCTTTTCTTCTACAGGAAAAAATCAAAGAGGATCTATATTCCATGTTTTCAAAGTTCATCATATAACTTGATGCCTGTGCTCACTAATTCTGGTTTATATTATCAGGGAACAGATAATGTAGTAGCTCTTGCACTATTGGGATCTAGACACAACTTTACCCGTGACGGCTTTGCAGATCTTTCGAAAATCAGGTTCCTTGAAATGGACGGCGGAAACTTCACTGGAGATTTTGAGAATATATTTCCAGAGTTAAGATGGCTTTGTTGGCGCCACTGCCCTTCAAAACTTCAGGCAAACAACTTTTTGCTGAAGAGCCTAATTATTCTCAAGCTTTCGGGTAATATTATCATAGACGAGTGGAGCAGATGGGTCCAAATCATGGTAAGATCTCAGTCCATGCATTTACTCAGTCTCATCATATGATGGCATGCTGTAATTCCTCGATCCAATGTGTTCTGATGATACTAATTTGATTGTTTTACAGATGGGAAGTCAACTGAAGGTATTAAATCTCAAAGGTAGTAAATTTCTAACTAGAACACCAGACTTTATTGGATGCTTGAATTTAGAGAGATTGATCATCAGAGATTGTGAGAACTTGAATGAAATTGATGGCTCAATTAGAAAATTGGAGCAACTCAAGTGCTTGAAGATCAAATGGTGTCCTCGTCTAAAAGATTTGCCAAAGGAAATTGGTTGTCTATCTTCCCTGAGAGAGCTTATCTTAATTCAGTGCCAATACATTCGTAATTTGCCATCTTGGATTGGTAAACTTACAGGTCTGTCGAGGCTAGTGATGGAAGATCTCGGACTTGATCAACTTCCTCAGGAAATCTCAGAGCTAGTGGATCTTAAGTACTTGTCTTTGATGAATTCCACAAGGCTAAAAGAACTTCCATACGCAATAGGGCTATTGAAATCATTGGTAGAGTTGGATCTTTCTGGCACATTGATTAGAGGACTACCTTTATCGATCGAAAACCTGGAGAATGTAGTGGTAAAGACTAACAGTAGCGCCATAAAACTCCAACTGGAAAACTGCAGAAAAAGATCACCAGTCATTTGAGTGCTCAAAGATCTGAATTATATGGCAAGATTATGAGCGGAGGGGAGCTGGGATCCTCTCTGAGACTCTCTGAAGATCCTATTGACTTGCTTATAGAGTGCGGGATAATTCAAACAGAGTACGATGTTTATCTCCAATGCATGCCTAGTTACATCAAAGAGATTTCTGTCTCGACGATATTTAACGCTTCAGAGACAAGATGTCCTGCTTCAACGAGTGAGGCCATCCTGTTTTGACTTTGGGATCGTAAAATCACCCTGCTCAATGGGAGAAGTTGAAAATCTTATTTGGAGTCTGGTCTCCCTGTTGGAAAGAATTAGGGCAATGAATTTCTGTTTTCGAAGCCACTTACAAGTTTGTTGCGTGTCCCCAGAAAATCCATTATTGGGGGTTAAAATTGTCAGTAAAGATCGGGGTTATGGGCTATTCAATCGGAGGTACTGTGACCTTTGTCTGCAGGTTTTGAACTTCTTGCCGTTGCCTTCTCAGCATATGCAAATTTCCAATAAGCCTGGACGCATGCCGGACCTTAATCTCGTGCTTCGCATGGCTCTGGATGGTAAAATGAAAATAGAAGCAAGATGGTTAGCTTGGCCTAGCAGTAGATCAGAGAGCGTCGAATGTCCTTACTCAATGGAAAAACTCGAAACATTGTTTAGTACGTACAGCTCTTGGGATCATGGCCGAGAGCTTACCAAGGATGTACACCCGGATAAAAAAAGAAAAATAGCATAGCTGCAGCTGTCCTGGGGATAGAAGAGTTCCCTTTACGGCGACAGCAAACCTTCCAGGAGTGATCGCATTGTACAATAAGTTTCTAGATTCTGTATTCAGTGTTTTATCGAGCAAGATTCAATCGTGCTTGCGGAGCTTGCTTCATGTCGTTTCAAGGAAAATTTCATCTAAATAATGATTGTTTTTTACTCATGTATACTCAGTCGTGTGTTATTTTTAAGGATTTATTTCCCTTCTCATGAGTCATGAAGCCTATCACTTGTTACTATTGTGGCCAGAGTAGAAGTCCTAAAGGAATCATCAGTCTTCATGATAATATTCATCCTGAGTTTATGTAAAGAATTCGTTCTGGTTATTTAAAAATATTTTTGTCCCAATCCCAAAGTCCGTATCCAGAAGTAAAGTCTCCTACTACCCTCAAATTGCTCTCCACATGCATTCGATAAACTTTCCTCATTTTTTGACCCTGAAATTATGATAAAAGGGGGTGAGGAAAATCATATGGTTCTGCATCTGACAACCACTTCTATAGGATCAAGTTATGATTGATGCAGAATTTATGTCGATTATACAGCATATCAAACTAGCACAAATATTCACATTTAAATCACATAATGCAACATCACATATTATATATCACCTCAAATCTCAACATATTGATATCAAATCTATTACTCATGTCGAAACACTAATGTCACACTTCACCATGTGAGAAAGCTCAAAAACTACATTCACTATAGTTAAACCCCAAAAATTAAATCGGCCATGATTTACTCACATAAAATAACCAATCAATGGACCTATCTCAGATTTCAATGCCTAGGCCGATCATGAGCATTGATCCAATATCCACATATCATATTCAACATACTAACATATCATTTGACTAATTTACCCACATACATTCTCAGTGCATAGCCAAAATGACTACCAAATTGACAATCCATCCAGTACCTAATCCAGCTTTATGAAATAGCATGCCTCAAGATAATCTATTTTCATTCATGCTCTAAGTACGGGCCATGACATGATATAATACTTTTCCTCTCGGTTATCATGCGATGTAAAATTTACCAAAAAAAAAATCATGAAAGTGGTAAAAGAAACTTTACCTTGTTGAAGCGCCAATGTAACCACGCAAGTCAACCACGTATATCCTTGGCCCCTGAACATGATTTGCAGCATTTAATCAGGGATTACTCCCTTAATAGTTAATATAGCGGCTAAACTGACTTTGGCCAAGAAAGCTTGTTCCGTGCAAAATTACAAAAATGCCCTCTTGCGCTCGATGATGGGTCCATCAGTTTTAAACCGGTGGAGTATCCGAAATTTACCAGTTCGAGATTTTGCTTAAGAAAGTCTTGATTGTTCATATTTCTTGCTTTTGTATACATAGGTTTCGTCTGCTGGGAGAGTGTATTATTGAACAAGATTTTGTGAACGCGTATTCATTTTACACACTTAGCATCATCCTTGAGAAAGTTTCAGGGTTAAATGTCGCATCTTTAGTAGTAATGAACTCCATACTCAGCTAAACAAATGCTCTATGCACCGAAATCAGCTAAAAAAAATTTTATACCACAAAACTCTTTGGCATGTCGATCTCTCGTATGGTAGAAAACCAAATTCATCCGTATGCGAGTATATCCACAGGGGCAAAATGCATTTCCTTGTCAATCACTACCTTCCATTCTCTATTTTCTACTTTTCCCTTTTTTTCAACTGCAGATAGACTTCGCCCCACAAATGGATCAAGTTCCAGTCTCTGGTAACGGTTGGTTTTCTGGTTGAATCGAGCCTCCGAGGACAGCACCCCGTGCTAGTTGCGACTTGGAACTCATGTCGCATGGATGGCAACTGAATCGGACCGACACTAGCCAAAGAATTTTGAGACATTCCAAACTTCTCAGGGAGTTCCACCAAATTCTCTGCATTTCCATTGCATTAGAGCCACAAGCATCCACACTGCATTAAGATTGAACTCTATTGCATTAGAAATCTGACTTTAACACAGTCTTCGCTTGGGATGAAGTACCTTCAAAAGAGGCATCAGAGGTTTGTGCAGTCTAGATTTATCTTTGTTTCTTTGGGTACTTGCAGTAAACACAAACTGCTAGCCATTCGTTCACAACCCTGACCCAAGTGCTTGTCCAACCCATATCAATAGTCCACCTACAAAAGGGCGTTAGCAAGCGCATGAGATCACTGCCTTTCTAGTCAAGGACTTCTTCCTTGTCAAGGGTACTCCGGCTTTTCCCTTGAAAAAATATGAGCCAGTGAAGAAGCTACAATAACTCTTCACTAATTATTAACATTACTATTACTACAAGTGGTAAAGAAGCGAATGTAGAAACACATATTAAACAACTTGATAGAAGCTCCACCAAAACAGATGTTGATGACAATGATGAAAGGGTTTTTCCTATTATAGCCACATCCAATGCTGGAAATGTGGCATTGGGACGGACAAGAAAAATGATTATCTTAAGGAATAGAAATGCAAACAGTCAGTGTATGCTAAATATCTGCAAGAGGGGAAGCATACTTTTTCATGGGATGATGAGTATTCCAACCAATCAGTAGCATAGCAAAGTACATGGCTCCCGTGGCAAAAAAGAAATGGAAGAAGCCGTAGCCATATGGAATGTCATCTTCGCTCCTCGAGTCGTTTTATTCTGAACTGCATTTGAAAAAAGAAAAATAAATTTTCTTGTAAGTTCAACGAAGTCAGTGGAGACGCTTTGCCAATTGAGGAGCGCACCTGAAAACATCGAGAATCAATGCCCGTTGAAAAGGCTGTGGTCACCGTTGCAAGTAGGGCAACGACGAAGCTCTCACGTGTCAACGAAATGTTCATTTAAAATATCCGGAACGCAGTGTGCGAAATTTTAAAATTTCATTCTGATTAAATCTTTACTCCGAAACAATTTTCGTCAAATTTCACGGCTGCAAAATGTTCCGATTTATCATTTCGATGAAACTTTTCAACTTAACAACTTAAAAATCGGGTTTCGCTATTCAAATTTCACATAAATTCAAATTTGCATAAATTTTGATTAGATAAATAAAGGATTTGAATACTAATTTCTGTTACTTTTCTTTTCGTCTTTCTCAGTTCCCTTTCTTCTTCTGCCATTTAATAAATAAAGTCCCCCAGTGAGAAAAGTATTGGTTACGTGCCAACACAACAAATAAAAAGGATCACAAGGATGCGACACATGTCCGAAGTGGCCCCAATTTCATACTCTTTCTTCTCTCTCCTCTGTATGCTCAGACTCTCTCTCTGTCTCTCTCTCTCTCTCCATTCCAGAACGCATCTCTGGCTTCCGCTCCGGCCCCTTTCGCGATCTTCGTGGGGCTGCAGCACTCGCCGTCGAGGAAGTCAGGGATGGAGCCCGTCGCAATGGGCCGGGCGGCGGCAGCTGCCAAGTCGAAGAAGGGCTTTAAAGGGACTTGCATGTGGTGGCCGGCAAGGGGGTTGGCAAGTGCACGGCCATGTCGCACGTGTTATAAATGAAGCTAAATATTCTTTTAAGGGCTTTTTTGTCTTTTCTATCAGATTTGCTTTTAGGTTAAAAGTGATACATTTATATTAGCGATAGTAAGACGCTAGCCAAAAAGACGCTGAAAAAGGAAATAGAGAGGCAAGGAAAAGAGAGAAGAAAAAAGTGAGTTTTTTCTTTACGAGGGTTCTTAATCTCTTTGTGTCGATATTGAGAGAAAATCATCGTTGTATTCCAACTTTTTCGAAGTCTAGTGGATTCGCAGAGTGCCTCTACGCGGTGACGTAGCCCAGGTTTGGGTGAACTTTGATAACAAATTTTATGACGTATTCTTCTGATTTAGTTTTTTTATTATTATATTCTGCTTGGTGAATTGTTTGCGAGCGTTATTTTTCTAGGATCGACGTTCGATTTCGTAACAACTGGTATCAGAGCCTGGTTTGGATAATCGAGATCATCGAGGGTTTTTTGGTGACATTCGATTGAAAGCAAACAAGATGGTAGAAGATAAAAGCAGAATCGATAAGTTCAATGGACAGGATTTCGGATGGTGGAAACTACAAATCAAGGATTATCTTTATCAAAAAGATCTCCATGCACCACTTGAGGGTTGGAAACCCAAGATGGCGGAAGTGGATCTGACAGTAGAAGCCAGATGGAAAATTCTTGATCGAAAGGCATTAGGTGCGATTCGTCTAGGGTTGACGAAAAAGACAAGGTACCACATTGCGAAAGCAAAAACTACAAAAGAAGCCATGGATATTATAACAAATATTTATGAGAAGTTGTCCACATCAAATCAGGTATCTTTGTTAAAGAAATTGGTTAATATGAAGTTATCTGATAGAGGTTCTCTGGCAGAGCATATTAATAGTTTCACGCAGGTCACGGGTCAATTGAAATCCACAGGCATAAATTTAGATATGAAGCTTCAAGCTTTATTATTTTTATGTTCTCTTCCAGAAAGCTACAATACCGCAGTGCGGGGAATTTCGAGCACCATAAAGGATGATTTAACTCTTGATGATATTGTGAGTAGTATCATGGATGAAGAGATGTGAAGGAAAGTCTAAGGTGGAGATAATTTTTCTGCATCTACATCTTCAACGGCACTCGCAGTGGAGAACCGTGGAAAAAGTAAAAGTAGAGGAAAATTCAGCGGGCGTGGCAAATCACAATCAAGGGGTAAGAGACAGGTTGCAAAAGATGAGTGTTGGTTTTGTCACCAAACTGGACACCGAAAGTTTCAGTGTGAAGCCTACAAAAAGAAGTAGCGAGATGAGAATCAAGGAGCTAATGTGGTTAGCGATGAATCTCTACTAGATAATTTGTGTTTGTCTGCAGGGTTTCACTTGACGACAGACAAATGGTTTATTGATTCCGGTGCTTCTTTTCATTGCACATCGCAAAGAGACATATTTGATGATTATGCCAGTGGAGATTTCGAACAAGTGGTTGTGGGAAACGGCCACATGTATCCCATTGTTGGGAAAGGAACTGTGACTGTGAATATCTCAGGTGGAGGACGTCTAGTTTTACGTGAAACTAGGCATATTCTAGAATTAAAGAAAAATCTGATTTCAACCAGCAAACTTGACAAAGAAGGTTTGGTAATAACCTTTGGATGCAGAGAGTGGAAGATAACCACAAGGGCAAGAGTAGTAGTAAAGGGAAAGCGTACAGGTACACTTTACCTTCTCCAATGAGACAATATCAGTAATATGGTTGCAACTACAATGGCTACAGATAATTTGTCTACTCTTTGGCATTATCATTTGGGACATCTTGATGAAAAATGTGTAAAGCAGTTACACTCAAAGAAATTACTTCTGGGTTTACAAAAAGTTGAGTTAGATTTTTGTGAGTTACATTTATGGAAAACAAAAGGCTGTTAGTTTTCAATTGAATGGGCGACAAAATAAAGGCCAGAAGCTAGAGTTGGTTCATACTGATGTATGGCGACCTGCTCAAGAACTCTCTTATGGTGGTAAGAGATATTTTGTCACCTTCATTGATGATGCAACAAGGAAGACTTGGGTCTATGCTCTTAGAGAAAAATCAAAAGTTTTTGAGATGTTCAGAATGTGGAAGACCATGGTAGAAAAAGAGACAGTTATCGATTAAAGCTCAAGTCGATAATGGTGGTGAATACACGAGTAAGGAATTTGCAGAATATTTGAGTCAAGATGGCATACACGGGTTAAAGACTGTTCCTAGAACTCCTCAAGAAAATGATGTAACTGAAAGGATGAACATGACTATTCTAGAACGTGCGAGATGCATGAGGCTACACGCGGGTCTCCCGCTACACTTATGGGCTGCCATAGTTTATGCAGATGTTTATCTTATCAACAGAAGTCCATCTAGTGTGTTGGATGGAGAAATACCACAAGAATGATGGTCAAGTAAAAAGATTAATTATTCACATCTAAAGGTGTTTGGTTGTATTGCATATGCTTTGATTGACAAGGAGGATAGGAAAAAGCTTGATGCTAAGTCCCAGAAGTGTGTCTTTATCGGATACGGTGGCGACGAGTATGGCTATAGACTTTGGGATTATGAGAATAACAAAGTCATCCGTAGTCAGAATGTGGTATTCCATGAAGAAAAAAATGTACAAGGATCGTCAGACAGAGCATGAGAAGGTAGTACAACCAGAATATGTTGAATTAGACATAATGCTCGTGAAGATGTTTCCAGTAGATCAAAGTGCACTTGAAAGAGAGGTTCAAGATGAGCCTATTATCAATGAAGAGGTAGTTCAAGAGGAACGCAGTGATTCGGAGCAAACTAACGACCCTGAAGTACCTGTATTGAGAAGGTCTACACGTGTGAGAAAGCCAAAGGTAATTTTTGATCCATAAGCTAAAACTGTTCTGAGCCATGTCTTATATACAGATTTGGGGGAACCGGAGACTTACGATGAGGCAAAGGCAGACACGTCTCACTTGTAGTGAGAGTGTGCTATGAAAGATGAGATGAGCTCATTATTTCAGAACAAAACTTGGGAGTTGACCAAGTTGCCCACAGGTAAAAAAAGCTTTATTAAACAAATGGATGTACAGGATTAAGAACAAAGCATATAGTAGTATTAGATACAAGGCGAGACTTGTAGTCAAGGGCTTTTCTCAAAAAGAATGGATCAACTACTCTGAGATATTTTCACCTATAGTGAAAATGACATCAATTAGAGTTCTACTGAGTATAGTTGCAGTGGAGGATCTTCATCTTGAGCAGTTAGACGTAAAAACAACACTTTTACATGGTGACTTAGATGGAGAACTATACATGGCACAACCTAAGGGTTTTGAAGTCAAAGGTAAGGAGCACATAGTATGTCGCTTGAAGAAAAGCTTGTATGGCTTGAAACAAGCTCCGCGGCAATGGTACCTAAAATTTGATGGTTTCATGAAAGAAAAAGGTTTTGTACACTGTGAGTCCGATCACTGTGTTTATTTTCGCAAGTATGATGATGGTGACATTGTGAATCTCTCTTTATATGTGGATGACATGCTAGTGGCTAGTTCCAATATGAAGAGAATTGTAGAAGTGAAAAAGATGTTATCATCACAATTTGCTATGAAAGACTTGGGAGAGGCCAAGAATATTTTAGGCATGAAAATCATCAAGGACAGGAAAAATAAGAAATTATGGATGTCGCAAGAAGACTATGTGAACAAGGTGTTAGGGAGATTTAACATGAACAAGGCAAAACCGGTTGCAACTCCTCTAGCGAGTCACTTCAAACTTTCCAAGAATATGTGTCCGAGCACTTAGGCTTTGAAAGATGAGATGGAGGTAGTTCCATATGCATAAGCAGTTGGGAGTTGGATGTATGCTATGATGAGCACAAGACCAGACATTGCACAAGCAGTGGGAGTTGTGAGTCGATATATGCAGAACCCGGGCAGAGAGCATTGGAATGCAGTGAAATGGATATTGAGATATCTAGCAGGTACTTCCAATTACTCACTTTGTTATGGTGGTACATCTCTAGAGTTGCAGGGTTATGTAGACGTAGATCATTCGGGTGATCGAGATAGTGGTAAGAATACCATTGGATATGTCTTTACAGTTGTAGGTACAGTAGTGAGTTGGGTATCTCAACTACAAAAAGTAGTGGCTTTATTGACGACAGAGGCAAAATACGTGGCGATCATAGAAGCCTCCAAGGAAATCATGTGGTTACAATATTATATGGATGAGCTACATCGAAAATAGCCAATCAATACACTGTGGAGTGATAGTTAAAGTGCAGTGCACTTAGCAAAGAATGCAGCTTATCACTCAAGAACTAGACATATCAAGAAGCGTTATCATTTTATTAGATCAGCATTGAAAGATAATGAGTTGAAGCTACAGAAGATTGATGGCTCGAAGAATCCAGCTGACATGTTGACCAAGGTAATAGACACAGAGAAGCATATTTTCTGTACTACAACCATTGGTATTATTCCATGTTGATTGGTGAGGAGTTTCGCAGAGGCACAAGTTTTTCAACTACTATTTTTTGAAGAAGATGGATGCAAAGTTACTTGGTGCTTGGGTATATTTGTCTTCAAGTGGGAGATTGTTATATATGAAGCTAAATATTCTGTTAGGGGCTTTTTTGTCTTTTATATCATATTTGCTTTTAGGTTAAAAGTGATACCTTTATATTAGCGATACCTGTCTCAAAAAGAAGCTGAAAAAGGAAATAGAGAAACAAGAAAAAAGAGAGAAGAAAAAAGTGAGTTTTTTCTTTACGAGGGTTCTCAATCTCTTTGTGCCCTGATCTTGAGAGAAGATCATCGTTATATTCCAACTTTTTTCGAAGTCTAGTGGATTCGTAGAGTGCCTCTACGCGGAAACGTAGCCCAGGTTTGGGTGAATTTCGATAACAAATTTTCTGGCGTGTTCTTTTGATTCGGTTCTTTTATTATTATATTCTGCTTAGTGAATTGTTTGCGAGCGTTATTTTTCTGGAATCGACGTGCGATTTCGTAACAGCACGCGACGCATTGGGCTGCGGCGTCGGCCCTGCACACGAAGGCTACCAGCCTGCACTCGCACACCTCGCACATCCACGCCCACTTGTGGCGGGAAACGAGCTTGTTGGCGCTATGGATGCCGGGGTTGTAGGCCAGGGCAGACGAAAGCCGTGTTGGCCTCGCTAAACACGGTGGCCGTGGCGAACCTATAGTTGTCGCACAGCCTGGCGCTGGCCCGTCGCCCTCCTCCGAAGCTCTGAGCTGCCACAGTTCCATCGAAACCCATCGTCCGCCATTGCCAAATGACTTTGTTGGAATCGCTGAACAAGTGAACAGCTTCTTTGTTGCTCTTTATAGTGTGGTGGGGCCTGAGAGAGCGTGCAGGGGAGAGAAGAGAGAGAGCTGAGAGAGTCTGAGCGTGCAGAGGAGAGAAAAGAAAGAGTGTGAAATTGGGGCCACTTCGGACACGTGTCGCATCCTTATGGCCCTTCCTATTTATTGTGTTGGCACATTAGACGTAGCCACTCCTCGGAGGTCGATTTTTACAGATCAACCATACTTTCGGGAACAGCCAAAGCCAGTCTACGTGAAGCAATTACAAAACCAGAGGTTGAGGAAACAGAGACACTCTGTATTTCATCATGTCTCCAATGACGAAGGATGAAGGGGCCGACTTAGGAACAGCCAGTAGTATTAGAGGTGATTGCCCAAAAGGCTTCTACTACAACGTTCTCTTGGGTTTTTGATGTCCCGATATTCAGGATGGATTTGCAGACCGCCTCTGCAAGTTGGCTCTATACGATTAGTGAATATATTAATAACCTTCAATCATTCTATCATCTTCAAAATATCATTTGGGATTTTTCAGCAATTTTGACCTTGTATTTTTTTGTGCCTTCTTAATTCGTAACCTTACAAGATTAATTCAATAACGAGTTGATTGAGAATTTTGCATGAGATGTATTTGTGGTGGCAGCAAAGCGCCAGGCTAAATTATGTGCAAGGGGATCTCGCCCCACTAGACGGACTTTTGTAATTCTTTAGTATTTTGTCTTAGGGATTTAGCATAAATACCATTTAGAGAATGTGACACACATTAGGAGTACTAGGGTATAGGGGTTTCCATAGCTCTTTCTCTTGCATCGTACTTTGAGACATGAATCTTCGTTCTTATCCTTTGCCCATGAATGTAGGCCTTCGACTGAATCGAGAAAATTCCTTGGGTTGTCTATTGGCTCTCGATTTTGTTTTTAAGGCTTTTTTATAACACAAGGTTTTATTTTAGAAACTCGGTTTGCTGATGGTTTAATGTTGAGAAGTTGAATTGCTATTTATCTCGAGTTTGTCTTCTTTTCTTGAAGAAATTGATGGAACATATTAGAGTACCTCACATTACTTGCTCACCGGATTTATATAGTTTTTATATACATGTGATCTTCCTCCATCTCTCAACTTAAAATTTTAGATTAAACAATCTACCATGTATCAAAGTCATGATTTGCCTCAGTTTATTTCATGTATGTGGCAACCCGTTACTCAAATTACATGTGCTATTCATAATCCAATTTGCACATTAGAGTGGTTGTTAATGTATCCCGCGTCACTTCCTACACCTAGAAGCTCATGGCTTTAGGCTACACATTCTAATAGGAACTATGCTAGCACGTGGTTTCTACTGTCTTTTCTTTTTTCTTTCTCTTTTTTCCTTATGCCTCATGTGATATGGTTGTTATGTTCACTTCAATATTTAGTAGTTGCTAAGTTGCCATGACCGGTGGATCTTGTTTATGGTGATTGATGATTCCTCAACATAAGTAAAAATGAAAAATATATTGGATGACATTTTCTTCCAATCATATATCTGATTGATAGGTTATAAATACAGACATTATCTACATGTAACACTTATAAAAAGTAAGGAAAAGTAAAAATAAAATAAGAAGCTGGCTGATCCATTACGGACAACAATTTCACGTTAAAGGAAAAGAGCTAGATAATCCATTAAGGACTATAATTTCACGTACTCTCACGGAATCCCCCAACAATCCGGTAAAGTAAAGCTGTCTCCTCCACTGGTCATTTCTTCTGAGCTCTAACCCGAGGGAGGAGAACCCGTAGTGAAAAGTAAGCGTCAGCTTTGTCTTGATTGACTTTTCTTCTTTTACTTTTTGCTTAATTTATATATTGTGACACATCCATGTTTTTAAGATTCGAAATACCTAAAACTTGCACGATATATTAATGTCGATACATAATTTTACATACAATGATTTTCATAATTTTTTATATTTAAATAATATGTGAAAGGATGGTGGAAAGTAAAAGCTTGCTTTTGGTTTTTAGTTAAGTCCAAAACACATCCTTAGACTGAAGGAAGAGAAGGCAAATAGTCGCCTTTCGAAAATTGTTTTGTGGTGATATTATAAGATAAGATGGAAATTTTTTACCTGAACGTTTTTCACGTTGTTATCGCATTGCCTCCACCATCATAATTATCTTGCTCCATCATCGGTCTTAGGAAAAATACTTCGGGAAATTGCATGCCATGTATTAATAATTATAAATCAAACACTAAGCAGACCATATACAAAAGTAAAATCTATGTAGTAAAGTTTTGTCACTCTACTGGAGCTGCAATAATGTTGTATCTTTGTTACAATTTGGTTGCAAGAAGCTACCTCGATTAAGAAGTCAAATTTATGGCATTTGTCACTTAAACACATTCTATAGACTATAATGTAGGGAAAAAAAACGAATGAAAAATTGTTATGATTTGTCATTCTTTCGCATATTTTGGGAAAATTACCAAAAAGTCCTAAACCTATTGCAATTATGCCAATTCAGTCCTAAATCTTTTTTTTGCCAATTTAGTCCTAAACCTTTTGCTTTTGTTCAGTTTAGTCCATCCGGGCAAAATTGGACGGTCGGCGCCGACGTGGCGGCGGCCGGCGCCGGCGAGCTTTTTTAATAATTTTTATTTTTAAAAATTTTTTATTAATTTTTTTCCTTTTTCTTTTTTTTTCCCCCTCCTCCCTCTTCCCTCTTCCTCCCTCATCCCTCCTCCTTCCTTTGGCTCCGGCGACCGGCCAGCCCGAGGTGATCCGGCACGGCGAGCCCCCGTCGGATCCGGTGAGGGCTCGCCTTGCACGCATCCGGCGAGGAGGCCTCACGGCACACGACGGCGACCGCGAGGCGAGCCCTCGCCAAATCCGGTAGGGTTTCGGCGAGCCCCCTTGCCGGATCCGGCGAGGCCCGGATCCGCGGGGCTCGCCCGCCGTAGCCGGGCGAGGGCTCGCCTCGCGGTCGTCGGGCAAGGCAAGCCCTAGCCCAAGGACGGCGGGCGACCCCCCGCCGGATCGCCTCGCCGATTCAGCCCGGGGGCTCACCGTCGCGTCCGGCGAGGGCTCGCCTCGCTCGGCGACCGCAAGGCTAGCCCTCGCGGATCCGGCGGGGCTCGCCCGCCGGATCGCCTCGGCCCGGCGATTGGCCAACCCGGCCGATCACGGAGCCAAAGGAGGGAGGAGGGAGGAAGAGGGAAGAGGGAGGAGGGAAAAAAAGAAAAAGGAAAAAATAATAAAAAATAAAATATTATTAAAAAAGCTCGCCGGCCGCCGGCCGGGCCGCCACGTGCCAACGCCCGCCGGCCAATTTTGGCCGGATGGACCGAACCGGAACAAAAGCAAAAGGTTTAGAACTAAATTGGCAAAAAAAAATGTTTATGACTAAATTGGAATAATTGCAATAGGTTTAGGACTTTTTTGGTAATTTTCCCCATTATTTTTTGAGGTATTATTGGAGTTGAGAACTAATATTATTAGATTTCTACCTAACATTAACCATATAAAATAGAACTCAACTGTACTACTGGAGACCAGAGAGAGAAAACCCGAAGAAAAGTAGGATACAAAACATAATTTTTCGCTTAAGAGACGTGAATTCACTTTCCTAACGCAATAATGCCGATTTTAGCAACCAAAAAGAAAGGGAATAATGCCGCCAGGATAGTACTTTAGCCCCTTTAACTCTCTCAACCAAATCACACCAAAAATGAAATAGCTTTTCTAAACGGAGGTGTTGACACCTAAATTTTGGTACTCAGTTATTTATTTATTGCATTAAAAAATCAGGGATTAATTTTAACCCCTAAAAAAATAATTAATTAATTAATTACATAGATGCATTTATTTTTAATTTACATTTACATCGGGCTAATGACAGATGTATTCGAATTGATGATTCAGAACTTTAATTTGATGAGTTGGGCTAAACCCACGAAGAAAAGCAAATCGGCCCAAAACCATATTCTCGGGGAAATTTTACGAATTTATCTTTATGAGATTTCAAATTTGAGAAGAATCCTCTTGCAATCCCGAATCGTATCAAAAGCAAATATTACGTTTAGAAAAATAAATATTGTGTTTAGAAAAAAATTTCGTGGATATTGATTTGAAAAATTAAATCTCTAGCCTTTATTTAAGGTTGTTCACGTAAGATTTTAGGAGGCCACACGTTAAATACACGGCCGCATAAGAGGAGTTCTATTTTTCTAGTCTTTTCCTTCTTCTTCTTCTTTTTTTTTTTTTTTTTTTTTAAGTTCAAAATTCAATACGAAGGTTTCTAGGTCGAAAAACAACACCCAAAAGAAGGAAAAGAGAAAAGGCACTTTCGTGGGGCTTTTCCGTTCATTCTTTTAAAAATATAAAAAGAGAAGAAAGACTTTAGGGGGTCAAAAGTCAGCAAAGGCTTTGTCCTTTTGCTGAATTAGTGCAGAGAAAGGATAATGCAGAGAGGGACGTGAGGGAGACGTGAGAGAGAGAGAGAGAGAGAGAAAAAGAGACAAGAAAAACAAAGGGGCTGCTGTTCGGAGTGCTCGACGTCTGCTGCCCGCCGCGACTACGCCGGCCACCGCTGCTCCGCTACCTCCTCGCCGACCCCCTGCACAGCGCTGCCACGCCCCTCGACGGCCACCGCCGCGCCGCCTGCAGCCTCTCGCCGCGCCACCGCTCGCCCGTCCGCGACGCCTGCAGCCCGTCCCCTGCAACTCCCCAGCCGCGAGCGCCGCTCCGCCCGCCACCAGCGACGTCTGCAACTCCACTCCCAACGCCGCTGCTTCCCACCGCAGCTCCTGCAGCCAGCCCTGAACGCGACACCAGCGGCCGAGCTCCTCGCTGACCCCTTGTACCGCGGCCGACCCGCGATCAGAACCGAGCTCGAGCCGGTCGCCGCACCTCTGAAGCCGCGAACTGCAGATCCCGCGACCGGCTCCACTCCGAGCACCGCTGCTGCTCCGTCAGCCATCGCCGCGCCTCTCCAAGACGCCTCCTTCCGTTCGCTCGCCGTTCCAGCAGACCGACCTCGCCGTGTCTCTGCCCCCAATCGCGACGCCGCTGCTGCCGCCCCTCAGCTCGTCCGTCTACGCCCCTTGCTCGAGCCGGCCGCCACACCACAGCGACCAGCGAGCCCGACGCCTGCTGCTCGCGCCAACCCGCGACGACCCGCCGCGCCCTGCTGCCGTGCCTCCCGCTGCCCTCCGCCCGAGCGCCGCTGCTGCTCCGCCTCGCGTGCGACGCCGTTCCCTGTTTGTTGCTGCTCCTTCTGCTGCCGATCCGCCCTCGTCGGAGCTCCGACGATCACCCCCACTCTCAACGGCTGCTCACCATCACCGGGACCCATCCTCGTGCCGCCACGCCGAGCCTTTGTCGTATGTCACGGTCGCCGTTTGCTAAGCTCGATTAGGAAATTGAAATTCGAATTAGGTAAATTTTTATTTTATTTTTTAAATATTTTGTTTTCTTTATTTGAAATATTACGTGATGCATGATTGAAATCCCTGATGCTCCGCCTAATTCGCAATCGCACACGAATTTTTTATTCCATCTATAAGACTTTAGATGGAATAATTAATTATTTTTAATAAAATTGATATCTTCGATCTTTAATACTTAAGATCAATTTATTAATTTTATTAGCGAAATAATAAAGTTTGAAATTAAATTCGAATGATGGATAACATTTTTTATGACCATGGATGATTTGGTGTTTATCTCTTAATTGTTTTGTTTATCTCGAAAATACAAAAAAATTGCATTTGCATTCCATGTAGATTAGAATTGATTGCATGATAAGTTAGTTATTTTTTTAAACTGCATGTTTATTTAGCATAGATAACATCTCACTTTAGTTTTCACTTCAATTAGATTTTTTATTTAGTAATTTTTAATTACGATTTTTTATAAAAAAATACAAAAAAATCATATGCATGTCATGTAGGATTAGGTTCATGAAATGCACGTTATTTAGTGTTTATTGCTAGGTCTATTTAATTAGAAATTGCTCGTAATTAGAATTAGGTTATTTGGTTAATTTAAATTGCACATTTAATTATTGCATTTCTTTAATTTCGAATTTCATGGAAAATACCAAAAGTTGTCTTTAAATAAATCGGTTTCATTCTTTAGGACTGCATGCTTATTTATGTCATATAACTTAGGTCATATTGCCATGCCATATCATTTCATGTTAGATTAATAGTATGTATTGCATAATTCTCGTTGAATAAGTGAAAACAAAAAATTGGTAGAAATCATATCTTGAATTGTCGATGTGAATTTTGATCTAACATTGCAAATGTTTTCGTTACTATGAGGTAAGTCCTGCAATTTATTCATTGCTTTTCTTGAATGTTAAATTGGTAGTTTGCGCATTCGTATGATCACCTCACATGTTAGGGAAATAAATTTAAAATCAATTCAAGCTGCCTGCCAAACTTTTTTTCAAAATAAAAGAGAAAGGTATCAAAAGGGTATTAGAGAAATTTAGCGTAACCAAGCCCCCAAACTCACAATCTCCGGTTCGTAAGAATAAAGTAAATCTCATGTTACTTTACTTAGGTTTCTAATCGACCCACCGAAAATAAATTAGTGGCGACTCCTAATTAAAAATTTGCATGTCAAGAACTTAACCTAAGTCGCGAATTGATATGGGCTTGGGAGAGCCCGAGCTAAGTTTAGACTTAGTAATCCATTAGTCAAATCCTAAAGGTGGTGCATCTGAAAATTTGGTCCCGACAGGAGGGATATATTTATATAAGAACAACAAAATAATATGTCTCCTGAGCAAACACAACCATTGGATTGGACAAAATAATTAATTTTCCAATATTGCTTATTTACAAAAATTTAAGTGTCTATTCATGATTAACTATAATCATGTCTATCCAATGCCTTCAAACAACATTTACGTGGGCTTTCTCATATTTAAGCCAAATGGTTTCCCTCTATTTTTCCTATGTAGGACTCTCATCCACATTCACATTACTAGCTCTCTAATAAACCCCCATGATGAGTGCCACCAACTCTACTGACCCAAATATATATATATAAACATCAGTTTCTATGGTAAATGATTATAGTGTTCAACGACTACTTTTAAAAATTGGGTTGATCTCATCAAAAACCACAAACTAATATACACGTTACATTTTTATTAAACTTCCGAACTAGTACACACGTGCACATTTACTCCAAGCTAATTTTTATATCACAAAAAATCTTAAACTAGTACATCCATGCCATATTCACCTCAAACTAATCCTCCCAAAATTTCTAGATTTACCACGATTTAGGATAAATGTGGTAAATGTGGCATGGGCGTACCAATTGGGGTTTTTTATGATGCAAAAATTAGTTTGAGATAATTATAGTACAGTGTACCAGTTTGGGAGTTTTACAATACAAAAATTTGTTTGGAATAAATGTGGGTCAAGTGTACTAATTTAGAGTTTATGGTGGTATGAACCGTTAATAATTTCATCAAAATATATGAACCCATATAACATTAGAAAAAGGATTAGAATTAACTAAAGAAGATGGAAATGTAGTTATTCATCAGACTACATAATTGAGTCGACAATGCAAAAATAATGTGCCCCATTTTCACGGACAAAAAAGTATATACAATGAACAAGTTGGTTTATATCTTTAATCCTCCATTGTGCTTAACTGGTAAATATGATCCAATGAAAGAAAAATTCACACAAGTTCCTACGACTACAGACAAACCAATAGCACTTTCATATCCTAGCGTGTCACTTCCCCATTTTTTGGACGGTTCTCACAGAAATATTCCCTAAGAAATTGTGAAAATTGCTAATTAAATACATCCGTCTCATTCACAACCTAATTCAAATGTGTTCCATTTCCAATATGTTATCATTCAGCCATTGACATTGACTTCTTTAGAATCTTTATAGCAGCAAAGAATTATTCTGATTTTATGCTTATTCAGCTTATCTTGTTCTCAGAAAATGAGTCATGAAGTAGAATTTTAAATACTTTTTCCCCATAAACTGACTATGAATATTAAAAGACTCGATTTGGTGATGGTTGTATGTTGGGAAGTTCGAATCGCTTTTTGTCCTGATTTAACATGGCACATGGTTCGTACTTGTCTTTTTCTCGTGCCTCGGGTCAGGGGTTGTTATGCTGTCTTCAATATTATAGACTTTTCCCTGGCCGCAGACTCTGCTTGTTATGATTTTAAGTATGACATTGTTTGTTTAAGAATGGAACGGGGGAACATATGCATGTTCACATTGTTTTGTCAGGATGTGACTGAATAATCTATGTTGACCTCGGTTTTCTAACTTTGGCTGCATTGACTAAATGTATTCACTCGCGTCCCTCGATGCACATGGAAAACGTTCCATCGTTTTGAATATCACATCTATTGCTGAAGCCACCAGTCGCTGTATTAAAAGAGAGGATCCAAGAGAACAGAAATCAACTTTGCCTTCAACCGCGTAAAAATACTTCTCTGCTTCAGTCTTTCACATGCTTGCGAGACGGAACGGCAAAGAATCCTCCATGGATAACCACCGCAGTTCAACATTGCCAGGTATTTCCGTTGTAACCTTTCTTGTTCTGATATGATTGCAGATATGTGTGGCCACCGAAGACAGCTGATTGATTAATTTTCTCGAGCCCGTGGCCATGACTATTCCTTTCAAGTAGACATTAAACACGCAAAATGTATTACTCAAAGTCAAAATCTCCTAATTTGAAATGACTTGGCTCCACAAGTTCCCTTTACAATGGTTGATGATGATACCGCTGCTTTTTGTCAATCCTAGTTTCATGACTTACTAGCGCTCAATGGCCATTAAGCAAATCACCAGGAAAAAAAATTGACCAAAAAAAATTACCAGAAAATTTGCCCTTATTAGAGAGTCATGTTTAAACAATTACCTCGTGAGGACTAATTATCTTCTATGTTTACTTGGTTTGCAAATTGGTTCAGAATAGTTAAGTACTTATTATTAAGAGATGACATTTGACTAATCATTTAAAAGACATGCTTCTCAAGTAGTCAATTCATTATAGTATTTCCAAAAAGAAATCATGTAATGTCCTTTTGAGCCAAAAATAACTTGTCAGTAGAAACAGTTGTCACTATTATGGCAAAGTGTAAAGATAAAATTGAAAAAGAAAATTTATTGACAAATACACTGTCCGACACATGGTTATTGGTAGGGGTGATTGGTTCCCAATTTGGTCCGGTTCCATCTAAGAACCTGGATTCGGATCGGAGGAACCAGTTCCTAGTTTTCAAACTCAGGGACCAGACCGAAGGTGCCTAGAACCGGACCGACCGGTCCAGTCTGATTCTCAAGCAGTCCCATGGAACCAATCCTATGACACCGCCATCGGTTCTTGAAACCGTTGATGGTGTGGAGGGTCTAGGCAACAGAGACATAGAAGATGAGGGGGCAAGGGAGATCGGGGCTCGCGAGGCGACACTAGAGGTGGGACAATGGCTGGGAGAAGGCGTTAAAGAGGGGGCCGAGGAAGATGAAGAAGAGGTGGAAGAGGCAGCAAAGCTCATTCTTCTACTGGTTGATGGTGCGTTTCTTCTTGAGGGCCTTCTCGAAATGGAGTTAGATCATCGTGTTCACGATCGTCTCCTTCGCTTGCTGGTGGTGGCTACTCTCGTAGTCCACCATTGCTACTGTCTGCAATGGGGGCACAGAGAGAGAGAGAGGGGGGGAGAGATTTCAAGTTTGAGAAAGGGAAGGGAAGGGCTCAAACAAGGGTCGATCGAGAGAGAGAGAGAGGTGGGGAAGGGAAGGGAAGGGAAGGCTCAAATTTCCAAGCGATGAGGAGTAAATGGGGAAATAGTTGGTAGGTGAGGTGAAGTGATTGAAGGAGGACTTATGCGAACAATATAGCTACTTTTCTCTGACAATTATAGGCAATGGGGCTTACTGTTAGCTTGACTTAGATTAGGTTTACTTTTAAGAAATAAAAATAAATAAATAAAAAGTAATTTGTCCGATTTGGTCCGGTTCCTCCCTTGGAATCGGGAACTAGACCACTCGGACTTTGGTTCCACTTTTAAGAACCGGGAATCTGACCAAAACCCTCAAGAATCAGACCCAATCGGTCAATTTGGTTTGGTCAGGGCTGTTCTGTTGCGCACCCTAGTTGTTGGAATGTTGTTACCACAAAAATCTGAAAAATAATATGGATTATGTAGGAAAATTTATGTCTATTTTCTTTCAATTATTAAATCAATCAATAAAGTCTAAGGACCATACTTTATTTTAGAAAAATCCATGCAATGCATCGGTATGATAATAGTAAAAATGTTATAAATTAATTATATTAATTGATAAAATCGATATGAATAAGTTGATTTATTTAATCTTATTTATGTATAGTTCTGCTATAATTATTGCATGAAATTGTGGAGACGGATATAAACTTAATTTAAGAATGATTTTGCCAATAAGATCAATGACAATGAGAAAAAGAAAACGCATCAAAAAACACATTGTACAAGATATGAAAGTTAGAATGTCCCATAGTTAGAATGTCCCATAGAACTAATTCATGATACAATACCTAATTCGAGAAAAACTCATAATCTCAATTAAGTTGTTAATTCTTTTCATTGTTTAAAAGTTCGCCATCTAAGTATAATACAAAAAAAAAAATCTATGCAATGAAATAGCCAAATACTAATCATGTATGAATAAGCTAAAGCATGCAAAGTGTAATTAACTTGTCGATGGTTATTTATGTTCACTTCTCTTTTTGGTAATAAAGAGGTTCACGTAGACGTGAATTCAGAAGGCACAGCAATTGGTAAAGCTTCTGAAGACGATCGTGAATCAATCGAAGGTTTGTCACTTTGAACATTTAATTTTCATTTTCAACAAATCTCGTGTTTCATTTATTTTGACTTTTGTTAATTCAAAATATTATAGACTGCGTAGCATACAAATGCTGACATATATATCCAAATATATTAAATTTCAATAGTATCTTGATTTATAATTGAAAAACCACAAGTTCCTTTGTAGTTGTTGATGATGATAAAACTGCTTTTAGTCAATCCTATTCTTTACTTACAAGCACTCAATCACTGCTTCATTGAAATTAATTACCCTGTAGTTGATGATGATACCCAAGACAGTCCGACTTGGAGCCAATTTCCAATATTTCCAGGTATGTTCCTTTCTTTCCTTTGCTATTCTGATTTAATCCCATAAGGCTATGGAAAAATTTGAAAAAGTTTCTCCTTTTGTGTGTTAATTTCGAAGTAAGACAAGCAATATTATGTACAGTTAATTTATTAAAAAATTGCAAATTTTCTTTATTTATTTCTAAACAAGTGTGTGGACATTTTGTACCGTACAAAATAAAGGAGAAAGTGTGAAAGAAGAATAACCTGCGTAGTCCTGAGGGCACGTTTGGTACGAGGGGATTTTCCGATTTCTTGTTTTCGTATCAAAATTCTCAATGAAAATAGTTCGGTCGAAATTTTAGTTGTTGTGTTTCAAAAATTTCAACCTTACAATTGAAATTGACTAGAATTGACATTATTTTGTACAATGATTGCTTTAAAAGCTATACCGAACATATTTTTATAATTCTCATTCATGTTGAAATCTCTTGTTTTTCACCCATTCAACATATTTTCAAGAAGACGAAATATGAAACAAGAAATAGTTTTCGTTAGAACATTTTTATGAATCAAATACGCTCTAAATATCTCAAGGGACTTCATGGTGGTATAAGTTGATAAATCCCATCTAAATTTCTTCTTTGTTATATGATATTACTTCTGTTATCTATTCGTCTAATTGACTTTTTTGAAATAACGAATTGATAGAAATAAATAATTCCTTCTGATGGTTAGTTAAGGTTTTTATGTCATGTCTGAGACCCCTAAAATTTAGGAGTTTACTAATGTCCCATGGGATCGGCAGTAGAAAATGTTGATCTAACTAAGTTGGCACTCATACAATTATAGTTTTACTCTTAATCCGAATTCAGCATACCTCAAATCATACCTCTGACTCGAGTAAGTTTCTTGAAAAGACATTGTCTAGAATTTTGTGGTACAACTAACGGAAAATGACTAGTAAATAATTTGGAAAGTCCAATTAAATTATCAAAAGTTTAAAATTATTCCTTTTGAAAAAAAAAACTTAATTTAGAAATTATTTAGAAATAACACATCTACCCTGTAATTTTGACAAAGCGACTTTGAATTGTCACCATAGAACCGTATAACGATTGGATTATGACCAAACAAATTGTAGGGATCAAAAGTGAGATATCCCAACCGACGAGGACCCCAAAAAAAATTAATTTCCCCGAACTAAAAATGCAAAGGCAATGTGTGGCCACCAATATAGGTAATTGATCCATTTTCTCGGGCCCACGGGCATGACTATACCTTCCAAGATAACAGTAAACACGTAAAATGTAATACTCCAAATCAAATCTCCTGATTTGGTATGACTTGGCTCCACAAGTTCCCTTGCATTGGCTAAACAGAGTTTTGTTTAAAAAAATCACCTCGAGAGGACAAATTATTTTCTGTTTTCTTTATATGCAAATTGAATTTGTGGCCGATTGTCCTACAGAGCAATTTCATCAAGAGCAAGGGGCAAAACGAATGGGTTCTAAATAGCTAAATGCTTGTCATTAAGAAACTACGCAAGACTAATCCTTTGAAGATTCGAGCCAGTTAATTCACTATAGTCATCTCCAAAAGAGAAATCATGTAATGTTGTTCCGAGTCAAAAATAATTTGTCAGTAGAAAATGTTGTTAGTATTATGACAAAGTGTCGAGATAACATTAAAGAAAAAAATTCATTAGCAAACACATTGTCCAAGATGCATGGATGGTGAAATGTTCTTGCCACGAAAGGAAGAAAAAATAAGATGGATTTTTTTTGTAAGAAATATGAGATCAATTTTTTCTCCAACCGTCAAGTCTATAGTATAATGGATATTCTTTATCGGAAAAAATACATGCAACGCATCAGTGAGATAATCGTTATAATGTTATAAACTTGTAATCAATTGTAAATTATAAATTAATTGTATTAGTTGATAAAATCGATATGATTAAGTTAATTCATTCATTTTTGTTTATGTATAGTTCTGTTATAATTTTATATGAAATTGTGTAGATAGATAAAATGTCGTATGGATGGACTTAAATTATGAGTGATATCGCAGACAAGACCAAGTGCAATGAGAAATAAACACTCACTAAAAATCAATTTGTCCGAGATATGAAAGTTAGAAAGTTCCGCAAAACTAATTCATTATACGATACCTGTCTTGGAAAAAAACTCATCTCATCTAAATTTAATACAGAAAAACCATGCAATGAATGAGACTTATACTTATCATGTATAGATGATCTATTTTTCTAAGGTTATTTATGTTCATTTATCTTTTTCATAATAAAGAGGTTCACATAGACGTGAGTTCCAAAGGCATGAAAACTAATAAGGATTCCCTAGATGGTCGCAAACCAACTGAAGTATGTAGCTTTGAACCTTTAATTTTTGTCCATCACAAATCTTGGATTTCATGCATTTGACTTTTTTCGATATGAAACATTATTCATTATTTTAAAAATCTGATTATATTTTGAATTTTAATTGAAAAATCCCAATATATATATATTGTTTTACTTCCAAAGACTAAACCACCGCGCTGATAGAAAAAGGTATGTTGAGTAAGCGATGACCCCCTTGCTCGCATTCGTGTAAGCGATGACCCCCTTGCTCGCATTCGTGTTTATCGAAACTTTGAATTGGTGTGATGGTTACACTTGACCTGAAAAAAACTGTGAAACCCTGAGGAATTTTGTTTGTGTAGCTTCTGCACTCGTGCCAAGAGGAGCTTCTAAAGTCAGGCTACCACTTGTAGTCAGGCCAACACTGGAGATCAATGAAACGTATCAACTATTGTTTAAAGCCACACGGACAGGCAGTTGGAAAGCTGTCGAGAAAATCCTCAATGAGGATTGCGAAGCAATAACGGCCAAAGTTATGACCTTAGGAGATGAATCCGTTACAGTGCTTGATGTTGCGGTCATGGACGCACAAGATCAATTGGTCGAGAACTTGGTCAAACGCTTCCCTCCAGAATATGAAGTTTCCATTTTCAGGAGAGCCCTAAAAAATGCTGCCCGGGGAGGAAGAGTAAGGATGGTAAAGGCATTAGTTGAGAAAGTGAATGCTGAACCTGAATGTGTTGAACTGGCCATGTCAACTGCTATTTCATGGGCTCCTATGCAAAAGGAGATTATCTGGTACCTAGCCAGGCGTACAACATCCGCCCCATCTTATGGCACCATGAGCTGCCTTATTATGGCTGGTCATTTGGGTAAGATTTCACACTCACTAATCTCAATTCCTTCACCATTTACTTACCTTAACTTTTTTGTTCTTGTCTCCCAAAAGACGTAAGCTTATATTTAGCTCGCAAATACGACGGCTTAGCAACATCCAATGATACCAAAAATCGTAGCTTATTGGGAGACTTGGCGAAGATGAAGTCATACTTCCGAAGTGGAGCTAGACTCAATATTTGGGAAAATTTTATTTACAAATGTAGGTACTTCTTAGGCTTCTTTAGTTAGCTATGTACAATCCGAGCAACTCTACTCACGGGGTATTCACTCTATCTATTCCCATATATAGGTATCCCCCTATGCTTGGTCGAAACATCATTTGAAAACACCAAATACACGAAGATGGCTCCAGGTACGAAGTGCTGGAAATATGGGATATTTTAGCTTTGACCTTCCTCTTAATCAACTTATTTAGATGAAAACAATCTTGACTCTCGTGGAAGCATTGACACATTGTGCTTTAATTGGCAACTTGACGGTCACACGAGCATTTCTGTTAATCTGGTTAATCGATAGACCAACACGACAAAAAGTATATCATTCAGGGGTCCTTTTGACAAAAAAATTAAGGGACAAGGACTACATCGATGTTTTCATATTAACATCTGAGCCGTGATGTTATGTCACAAATTAATGTCTAATATAATAGTTGTAAAGTTAGTCTAGAAGTTTTACTCAATAGCAAATTGCAAGTAGAATTATTGAGAATTGTAGGTTTGGATTTCAGGTCATGGAGGCTACTTGATCCATTTAAATACTAGTATCTTCTAGAGGTATTTATACCCATATATTATAATATAATCTAACAAGAAAATTGGCTATTTTAATCTAACAAAGAAACTAGCTATAATAGGATATAACGAAATATCAGATAATAGCCCAAATATCTTATATCTTTGGTAATAATCTATAGTAGGAAATTCTCTAGTATACATAAATATACTTTCATAATCCAAGTTGTTTTCTCGACATACGCAAGCATTATTATACTTTTTTTTAAACGAATTCCTATTTACAGAAACTGGTAAATACCCATAAACCCCCATTCCCATAGGTGGGGATTCATTAATGACATGCGCAATTTCCTTTTTATTTTCTTTTTATGAGTGTTATATGTATCTATTTTTTTGTCATTCCTACTTTGCTGACATGATTCTCCTCTCTTATTACGTGGTGATCACACAAGCGCTTGTGCGATTCAAGATGTCACTCTGGAATCTTGCCACAAAACTAGGTACATAAAACTACAATGTTATTTATCCAAAAAAAAAAAAAGAGGACCTTATTCCATTCATAGGCAGAGATATCTAAATTTAAAGTATAAATTTATGTCCCTTGAAATCAGAGTCATTTATATGGGCCGGCTCTCAATTCGTATATTACAATTCAATTCCATTCAATTCAAAATCTGAACGATATGTATCCATCAAGTAAATTCGTAAGAATGCTCAATCAAAAACCGATCCATTTACCGATTTAAAAAAAAAAGAAAAAGAAAAAAAAACTCGTTTTTTTCTCTCAGCAATGGATCCCTCGATTCTTTGCATTTTGATTTTCAAGTCATATGAAGTTAAATTTCTCAACTAATATCTTAAATCCATCATTTTCTTCTGGACTACTATATATACATAAGAACAAGGCAAAAATGTGAAAGCCTCTTTAATTTATTGACTCATCTTTGGGAAATTGCTCATATTATGTTACGTGCAGCACCTTATATCAAAAGGATTGCAGAATTGAAGTTGAGGCACAGGCACTCACTTGAATTTGCAAAACTAGCTCTTACCGAGATGAAAAATTGCATGACAACTCCCGAAATAGTCGAGTTTCTATTGACTTCTGGCATTGTCATTGATGCTGCATCTCGTGGTATCTCTGAAATTGTCGAGTTATGTCTTGAGCATTGTCCGGAGTTGAAGTGGGATAAAAATTTCCCAAAAGAACTGATGCAAGAAGTTGTGAACCGACGGCATGTTGAGCTGTTTAGACTAGTGAAGGCACACAACATAATTCCTTATTTGACTGACGATGTGTTGATGAATTACGACCTGATGGAGGCAGTAGTAGAATGGTCACCACGATGTGTGCCGGTAGATGTTTCTGGAGCAGCTTTTGTTATGCAAAGAGAACTTCAATGGTATAAGGTCGGTTCACTTATTTCCGTGCCATCCATTTGTGCTCCTTAATTTACATTTACATTGATAGGCGTCCTTTATTTTTAATGAAGGTACTGGAAGATAGGAGTGATCCTTATCTTAAAAGTCTGGAATTTGAGGTTAGATCACCTTATTTGCTTGCCACTTTTTTGTGCTTTTTAATTTACTTTAATATTGATAGATGTCCCTTATTTTTTGAAGGTACTGGAAGATAGGAACGATCCTTCTTTTAAAAGTTTGGAATTGGAAGAAACAGAAGAAGGGAGAGGGAAAACATACTGGGAAGTTTTTGTAGAACAACGCCGAGATTTGCTCAAAGACGCAGGGCGATGGATGAAAGATACATCATCATCTTGTAGTGTCGTCGCAACTCTCATCATTACAGTAGCTTTTGCTGCAGCTTTCACAATGCCTGGAGGCAATGATGGTAGTAAGGGGATCCCAATCTTTCTAAAGAAGGGCTCATTCATGGTATTTGCGGTTGCGGACACTCTCGCTCTCTTCTCCTCTGTCACTGCCACCATGATGTTTTTGGCTATCCTAACTTCACGCTACACAATCGAAAATTTCCTCCATTCACTACCGAAAAAGATGATACTAGGCCTCACTTTTCTCTTCCTCTCTCTGGCATTTATGCTCGTGGCGTTTGGCTCCGCTCTTACAATTGTCCTGAGTGAGCAATTTAAGTGGATTTACATCCCAATTATTTTGATAGCTGCATTTCCTGTCGTATTGTTCGTAAAATTACAGCTTCCCTTGTATGTTGAAATGGTCGAATCCACCCATCGGCCTCGTCTCTACCATCCCTAGAAGATTGGGAAATGATCTCTGCCTTGGACAAAGACATCAGTGAATGTGATCTTTGTTTGCACTTGTTACTGTATGCAAAATCTGAATATCATGATGTTTGCTCGTGTGCATAAGCCATGCTTATAATGAAGTTTGATGTGTGATGTCAAATGCATACCTTGCCTCAACTTCTTGTTTTGAATTTTATACCCAGACAATGGGCAATTACTTCATTGCTCTTTGTCGTATTAAGGGGAACCCAGTTTTTCAAAGAATTGGGAACATCACCATAAATATTCAGTAGTGTTCATTTATTCAAATAAAACAATGATCCACACAAATTCGCTATCCTACACAAGATGGTCTCCCAATTAGTGGGCCAACGCAAGGAACTTCTGATGTTGCAAGCTAATCAAACAATAATTTCAGTTCAATAGAAGCTCAGCCTTCGAAAATCAGTCTTCATGCGCTGCTCATGCTTGCACCTCGTCCTCTCATCTAACTCTTTGGCTTTGACTCCATGAAAGTAAAGAGGAAGCGAGGAATGAGAAGAGCAAGGGACGAAACAATTATTAGAGTCGTTTGGTGACTCTTTCACCCTCATTATTCTTCAAATAATTGAACCCAAGCGCATGAAAAAGGGAGAGGAACAGATGAATCATATTTTTTGTGATCCAGCTATAAATTCCATGTAAATGACCCATGACATAGTATATAAGCATCGATTCATAGAAAAAGAGGGGGAAGAAGGGGGGGCTCAACCAATCTTTAGCAAGTTTGGTCCGCTAATTCTATTCACAGGTCCTTCCACAAAGATTATGTATTGATCAACTTCTTTTTTTTTTAATCAATCAATCTCTCCCAAGATCAAACCACCATCCATACAACATCATCCACTCTTGAGGATCAAGAGGTTTATGAATTAGCATGCCTCAAGATAATATATTTTCATCCATGCTCTAAATACAGGCCATGACATGATATGGTACTTTTTTTCCTCTCGGTGACCATGTGATTTAAATTTTAACAAAAAAAAAAAAACATAAAAGTGGTAAAAGAAACTGTACCTTGTCAAAGCGCTAAAATATCCACACAAGTCAACCAACTATATCCTCGGCCCCTAAACATGATTTACAGCATTTAATTAGAGATTGCTTCCGTAATATAATCGCTAAACTGACTTGGGCCAAAAAAGCCGGTTCCATGCAAAATTACAAAAATGCCCTCTTGCGCTTGATTATGGTTCATTGGTTTTAAATCGGTGGATTATCCAAAAGTTAACGATTCGTGATTATTTTTAAGAAAGTCTGACAGTTCATGTTTCTCGCTTTTGTAAAAGTATGGGTTTCGTTGGCTAGAGAGTGTGCCATTGAACAAGTTCTTGTGAACACCATTTCATTTTACAGACTTAGCATCATCCTTGAGAAAGTTTCAGGGTTAATGTTGCATCTTTCTACGGAGACAGTAGTAAGTAATGAACTCCATACTCAGCTAAACAAATGCTCTTTGCACTGAAATCAGCTAAAACTTTCACACCACAAAACCCTTTGTCATGTCAATCTCTCGTATGGTACAAAACCAAATTCATCCCCATGCGACTATATCTACAAGGGCAAAATGCATTACCTTGTCGACCACTACCTTCCATTCTCTATTTTCTATTTTCCCCTTCTTTTCCACTGCAGATAGACTTTGCCTCGCAAATGGACTAAGTTCCAGTCTCCGATCGCGGGTGGTTTTCTGGTTGAGTCGAGCCTCCGAGGACAGCTCCCTATGCTAGTTGCGACTTGGAACTCGTGTCACATGGACGGCAACTGAATCGGACCGACACTAGCCAAAGAATTCCTAGACATTCCAAATATGGAATACAATTCACTTTCAAGATGCCTTGGTGGTGAAATAGTAGACACTCGAGACTCAAAATCTCGTTAGATCATTAACTAATAAAATAAGGAATGAGTATTGAAAAAAATGACACTAGCCAAAGAATTCCTAGACATTCCAAATTTCTCATGGAATTCCACCAAATTCTCTAAATTTCCATAGCATTGGAGCTACAAGCATCCACACTAAGTTAAGATTGAACTCATTGCATTAGAAATCTGACTTTAACAGAGTCTTGGCTTGGGATGTAGTACCTTGAAAAGAGGGTCAGAGGTTTGAGCAGTCCGGATTTATCTTTGTTTCTTTGGGTACTTACAGTAAACACAAACCGCTAGCCATTCGTTCACAACCCTGACCCAAGTGCTCGTCCAACCCATATCAATAGTCCACCCGCAAAAGGGCGTTACCAAGAGCATGAGATCGCTGCCTTTTTAGTCAGGGATTTCTTTCTTGTCGAGGGATCGGGCCTTTCCCTTGAAACATATGAGCCAGTGAAGAAGCTACATTAACTCTTCACTAATGAATAGCATTACTATTACTAAAAGTGGTAAAGAAGCAAACGTAGGAACACATAACAAACAAATTCATAGAAGCTCTACCAAAACAGATGTTGATGACAATGATGAAAGGGTTTTTCCTATAATAGTCACGTGCAATGCTGGAAATGTGGCATTAGGACGGACAAGAAAAATGATTATCCTAAGAAATAGAAATGCCGACAGTCAATGCAAGCTAAACATCTACAAGAGGGGAAGCATACTTTTTCGTGGGATGATGAGTATTCCAACCAATCAGCAGCATAGCAAAGTACATGGCTCCCGTGGCAAAAACAAAATGGAAGAAGCCGTAGCCATATGGAACGTCATCTTCGCTCTTCAAGTCGTTTTTCCTAAACTGCATTTAAAAAAAAAAAAATCAATTTTCTTGAAGTTCACTAAAGTCAGTGAAGAGATGCTTTGCCGATTGAGGAGCAATCCTGAAAACATTGTGAATCAATGCCTGTTGAAAAGGTTGTGATCACTATTGCAGGTAGGGCTGATGAAGCTCCCACGAGTCCAAGGTATCTGCAATGCAGAACTTGAGCGCAAAATTTTAAAATTTCATTCTGATTAAATCTTTACTCCAAATCAATTTTCATCAAATTTCACGATTGCACAACTCTCTAAAATTATCATTTTGATGAAATTCTTCAACTTAACAACTAAAAAATTGGGTCTTGTAATTCAAATTTCACATAATTTTGAATTTATGTCTTAACTCAAAAAATTATTTTGATTAGATATTACCAAGCAATACCTAATTTAACTAGAGGTGAACATGGTCCGAGTTGGATCGATTCATCCCCTAATGCTATGACTAACCCGCATAGTGTTGATCCTCAATTATTGGGACCGAGGACCGACTCTATTGAGTCTGGGACTGAAGACCTAACCAATCCAATGGATTCAGTCTGCTTCCAAGGTCAACCCAAAACCAATTGATAATATTTTTATTTTATTTTTTTGTACCCATTGAAAAGGGGACTGAGGACCGGACTGACTCAATGGGTTTAATTTGGTTCTAGGGTCAACTCAGAACTAATCGATAATATTTTTTGTTTTTTTTTTTGTACTCTTTGAAAATGTGACCAAGGATTGAATCGACGTTATAGGTTTGGTCCGGTTCCAAGGTTAACCCGATACCAACCGATAATTTTTTTATTTCATTTTTTTGTACTTCTTAAAAAGGCGACCAGAGGACCCGACTGACCCAATGGGTTCGGCAACGAGCAAGGTCAGTGAAGAGAGGCAAGTGGAGAGCATCAAATGGGGTGAGTGTCAAGTAAGGCGAGCACCAAGCAATAAGGGGGTCAAGCGTCGAGCGTCGAGCAACAAGTGGCACGAGTGACCAAAAGCAAGCGAGGCAATTGTCGAGCGACAAACGAGGAAGTTGTTTCTTTCAATCTTGGTAAATTAAAGACTAAAAGGATAAAGAAGATATAAGAGAACAAGTATTAGAGGAAGATATCGTGAGAAATTGTTTATGCCGTTTTAGACGTCATAAAGACTCTTCACATAAACATTTTCCTTATTTGTAAATTATGATTGTTGACGCCGTAAAAAATATTAAAAGTCTAAGCTATTAAAGAGCAGTATAAAATTACTTGAATTTCTTATTAAGGAGCCGTTTAATACTCTCGACATCTTTTTTTTGGTCGGTTTGTCGACACCATTGACTTAGGGTTTTTCTTTAAATAAAAAATTATAAATGATATATTATATATAATATATATAGTGAAGATTGGTCGGGTGTCTCTCTCGATCTCTTTACCCTTTTCGTTTATGTTCTTTTCGTCTTTGTCACGAGGCCCCCCTTTCTTCTGTCCCTCTCCACTTTCTCTCTCTAAAACCTGTAAATACCGAATCCTCTCCGTCTCTCCCCTTCCTGCGATCTCGACACTCGATCGCTCCGCCCCCGCGCTTCCTCCTCCTCCGGCCGAAGGGAGCGCCCGACCCACCTCGATCCCCTCCCCCGCCGCGCCGCGCCTTTCGGCGGTCCAAAACGGCGAAATAAATATCTGTCACCTTTCTCTTTCTGCATACACCGATCGAACACTCCACTCTTTCTCTGTCTCAGAAAAACAGGATATCATATCACCAGCCCTTTTGGGTCTTGATATCTTTCACGAACGTTGCCAGATAAGCTCTCTCTCTCTCTCTCTCTCTCTAGACATGTGCGTTTAACGAAAAACAAGGAGGACCCGGCACGAGATGGACACCGGTGGATTTTGTTTCTCTTGTTGATAAGCGCTCTCGCAGATTCTTTAGCTTCCTCGTTACGCTGGTCTCTCCTCTTACCACACAAAACTCGGGCACACCAGCCCGACCCTCTCTCCCTTATCACTCGTTTCGCGAGAGAGAGAGAGAGAGACTCAACCTCAACCGGAAGGCCACTGGTCAGTAATTGCAGAACATCAGTGCGGCCTTTTTCAGCTTTTTGGGCCTTTTTTGGTTGAGTTTTGGCTTTCGGAGGTACTGTGATTACTGGCGAGTGAGCATTTTTTGGCGAGGGGAGCGGACCGGTCGTTCTGGATTGGCCGATTTCGGGGAATAGGAGTTAGGAAGTTCTGGATTTGTGTGGACGGATTGTGTTGGGTGATCAAGACATGATTTTGGGAGGTTTCTTGGGAGCCATCCGCAGATACGAAATATTGAGCCCTTGTGCGTGGGGGGATTCCTGCGGCCGGAAGTCCTATGATAGTTTCCTGAAATAGCTGTGAGGGTTGATTGTGGCGGAATAGATGGTAGTTCATGGCTGCGTCCCGAGTACTGTTAACTTTTTGGCCCTTGAGTAGTGTTGAATGTTGAAGCTTTTTCAGATCAACTACACTTTCGGGAACAGCAAAAGCCAGTCTACGTGAAGCAATTACAAAACCAGAGGTTGAGGAAACAGAGACGCTCTGTATTTCGTCATGTCTCCAATGACGAAGGATGAAGGGGCCCACTCAGGAACAGCCAGTAGTAGTAGAAGTGATTGCCCAAAAGGCTTCAACTACGACGTGTTCTTGAGTTTTCGAGGTCCCGACACTCGGGATGGATTTGCAGATCGGCTACACGAGTCCCTGACCAATTCAGGGTTCCGGCTTTTTATGGACGACGAAGAAATCCGATAGGGCGAGGAGATTGGGTGGAAGATTCTGTGAGCAATAGAGGACTCCAAGATCTACCTACCCATCTTCTCCGCCGGATATGCTTCGAGTAGATGGTGCCTCCGCGAGCTCGCACACATGGTGGAGTGTGCATATCCAGATTCTTCAGGAGGACCAACAGGGCATGAGATGCTTCCAATATTCTACGACGTGGAACCCTCGGATCTTACGCTCGAAACAAAACTGTACGGAGACGCTTTAAGGAAGCATGAGAAGGAGCAAGGCCATCATGTAGTGAAGCCTTGGAAGGAGGCTTTAAGAAAGGTTGCTAAAATCAAGGGATGGAAGGTTAAAGGCCAACGGTAATGCTGATTTACTTTACTTATTGTACCATTCTATGCTCTGTTTAGGCACATTATCTTTTTTTCTTTTTTTTGGTAATGGGTTAACACTAAATGTATGCCATTTATAAGTCATGCTTCTGATGGATATTCTATTTATATAATATTCTAAGCATCTTTAACGTTAAATTCACGAATATGACAGCCACGGCAAAGTCATTCGAGATATCAAGCAAGAGGTTTCTGGTAGGATGATAACGCGAGAGAGAAATGGTTGTAATGATTTGGTTGGAATAACGGACAGAGTAGAAGACCTTAAGAAGTTGTTAGATCCCACTTGTGCTGATATCCGAGTTGTCGTAATTTACGGCATGGGTGGCATCGGAAAGACAACTCTTGCCAAGGTAGTCTGTAATGAACTCTCTCCTCTATTTCAAGGTTGGTGCTTGCTTCATGATGTTCAAGAATCATCATCCCGATTCGATGGCATTGTAAAATTGCAAAAGAAACTACTGTGGGACCTTTTCAACCTTGCACGTCCAAAGACCTTTGACATAGGAGTAAATATGATAAAACATAGACTGCCTAACAAGAGAGTCTTGATCGTTCTTGATGATGTGGATGATGGTGATCAACTGATGCAACTGGCAGCAAAACCCGATTGGTTTTGTCCAAGAAGTAGGATCATTATCACAACCAGAGACACTAGTGTAATACCTACAACCAAGGTGGAAGGGATAGAAGAAAGTGTCTTAACGCAGCCCATAAAGATTTACCCTTATGAAATGAAGGAGTTACATTCTGATCATGCTCTGCAACCTTTTAGCAAGCGTGCCTTTAGCACAGATTCACCTCTGCGTGATTTTGATCTTTCAAGAAAAGTTGTAGCTACAACCGGAGGACTCCCTTTGGCTCTAGAGATGATAGGCTCTTTTCTCCGTACCAAAAGAAAATCAGCATGGGATGGTGCATTGAAGAAGTTGAAGGAAGTGCCCCCACAAGAAAGTTCAAGAGAAGTTAATAATAAGTTACGATGCACTGGAGGATGACACAAAACAAGTTTTTCTGGATATCTCGTGCTTCTTTGTGATGAAGAGAAAAACTAATCCATTTTATATGTGGGAATCTTGCAACCTTTTTCCAGATGCTGAATTTGAGGTTCTTATTGATAAGTCATTGATCAAGATTGTTGATGGCAATAGAATATGGATGCATGGTCAATTAAGAGATCTTGGAAGAGAAATTGTTCGTAGGGAGAATATTATAAATCCTGAAGGTCGGAGCCGATTGTGGTTACATGAGATGGCCTTAGACATAGTCCGGGCAAGAAAGGTAAGAACCAATGCAAAATCAGCCTTTTCTTCTATAGGAAAAAATCAAAGAGGATTTATATGCCATGTTTTCAAAGTTCATCATACAACTTGATGCCTGTGCTCACTAATTTTGGTTTGTATTATCAGGGAACAGATAATGTAGTAGCGCTTGCACTAGTGGGATCTAGACACAACTTTACTCATGAAGACTTCGCAGATCTTTCGAAAATAAGGTTCCTTGAATTGGACGGCGGAAACTTCACTGGAGATTTTGAGAATATATTTCCAGAGTTAAGATGGCTTTGTTGGCGCCACTGCCCTTCAAAACTTCAGGCAAACAACTTTTGCTGAAGAGCCTAGTTATTCTCAAGCTTTCGGGTAATATTATCATAGACGAATGGAGCAGATGGGTCCAAATCATGGTAAGATCTCAGTCTGTGCATTCACTCAGTCTCATCATATGATAATATGCTGTAATTCCTCGATCCGATGTGTTCTGATGATACTAATTTGATTGTTTTACAGATGGGAAGTCAACTGAAGGTATTAAATCTCAAAGGTAGCAAATTTCTAACTAGAACACCAGACTTCACTGGATGCTTGAATTTAGAGAGATTGATCATCAGAGATTGTGAGAATTTGAATGAAATTGATGGCTCAATTAGAAACTTGGAGCAAATCAAGTGCTTGAAGATCAAATGGTGTCCTCGTCTAAAAGATTTGCTCGAGGAAATTGGTTGTCTATCTTCCCTGAGAGAGCTTATCTTAATTCAGTGTCAATATGTTCGTAATTTGCCACCTTGGGTTGGTAATCTTAAAGTTCTGTCAAGGCTGGTGATGGAAGGTCTAGGACTTGATAGACTTCCTCAGGAAATATCAGAGCTAGTGGATCTTAAGTACTTGTCTTTAATGGATTGCACAGGGCTAGAAGAGCTTCCTGCACGATAGGAATGTTGAAATCATTGGCAGAGTTGGATTTGTCCAACACATTGATTGGAGCTCTACCTCTATCGATCAAAAACCTGGAACATGTAGTGGTAAAGATTAACAGTTGTGCCATAAGATTCAAACTGGAAGAGAACATTGGAAGATTCACCAGTTATATGAGTGCTCAAAAACCAGAATCATATGCCGACATTATGAGCAAAAGGGAGCTTGGATCTTCTTTGAGACTCTCCGAATATTCTATTGACTTGCTTATGAAGTGCGGGATAATTCAAACAGAGTACTATGGTGATCTCCATTATTTGCCAAGTTGCATCAGACAGATCTCTGTCTCAACAATATTTCATGCTCCATCAAAGATTGTTCATGAGGCCAATCTGCTTGGAGAAGTTGAAAATCTGATTCACAGACTTGTTTCCCTGTTGGACAGAATGAGGGCAATAAATTTATTTTTCGTAGGCAGCTTAAAAGTTCGTTGCATATCCCCAGAAAATCCGGGGTTGATGGTCACATTTGTCATTAAAGAGGATGCAGTCAAGCTAGTCTGTCGAAGATACCCTGACCGTCATATGAAGATGTTGTCGAACTTGTTGTCTTTGTTTCCACAGTACATGCAAAATCGCTGGGTGAGTTCCGCGAGTATTAATTTTGAGATTCGCATGGCTCTGTATGGTTCGAAGGTTCTATCTTGTGACATAGAAATGGAAGCAATATGCCCGGATTTGTCTTGCTCAGGGAGCATCAAATGTCCTTGCTCAATGGAAGAACTCGAAACGTGGGTTGCAACGTGGTGTGATGTGGAAAGAGAATTTGATGTAGGACAACATGCAAATGCTGTTATGGAATTGATCGTTAGTCCCACAAATAAAAGAGGATTGCATGATTTTCGAGATTACAAATGGGTTACAACATTTGATTCTCGCATTTCCGTTGATTTTCGAAATGTCACAGATTTCATACGCTTGCAGATTTTCTAGTTGTATTTTGATAACTTTCCCTTTTATCAATATATTTTCCTTAATTTTGTTATTCGATTTAAGTTATTTGGTTAATTTCTAGATGGCGACCTCCTTATAAATAGATGTCTAAGATATTGTAATTTGCACTTCATTATTTAAAATAAACACTATCTTTTGGAATCCTTTTCAAGCAAAATTTTCTCTGCATCAGAATTCCACGTCGGAACGGAAAAAATCGCGGCTTCTTGGGAATATAAAGCTGCCAGAATCTTGACTATGCCCTTACCAAGGATGTACACTTGAAAAGAAAACAAGACTAGCAAGGATACAGCAATCTCCGGGATGAAAGAGTCCCCTTTACGTAGATAGCAAACCTTTCCGGAATGGTCGCATTGAAAATTACTGTCGTATTGTACGAACTATAAGAAAAATAGGTGCTAATAGTTGATCTAGATTCTGTATTGGGGTTTGGATTGAGCAAGGTTTCATCGTGCTTGCGGAGCTTGTTCCGCGTCGTTTCAAGGAAAATTTCATGCAAATAATGATTTTTTTTTCTCGGGTATACTCAGTTGCATGTTAGGATTTTTTCCCCTTGTTACTTTTGTTGCCAGATTAAAAGTCCCAAAGGAATCATCAGACCTTCATGATAATGTTCATAACCCTCTTCTCCCACCACCATAACTGCTGTGTAATTTTCCTTGGAGAGAAAAACGAATATCTTGAGTTTCTTAGAATTCGTTCTTCTCATTCGAAAATGTTTTTGTCACAATCCCAAAGACCATATCCAAGCCTAACGAAATGTCCCCGCCATCCTTTGTAAATAATGGAAAAAACCTCTAACCAAATAAGTCTTTTTACGAAAATATATTGACTGAGTAAGTTCCTTCAGTTAATGGATATTATAATAATGTCCCCTGTATCATGAATTAACTAAATTAGACATTTACCAATCCCAATTCGGTAAACTGTACTCAATATTCTAAAGTAAATTCTCGTACCACCCCCAAATCACTCTCCACGTCCATTCGAGTAATTTTCGTCATGTTCAAACCCCGAAATGGTAATGAGAGAAGGTGATCAAAATCAATGATCAGTGTGTGACAATCACCACCTCTATAGGATCAAGTTATGACTAATGCAAATTTTATGTCGATTATGCAGCACATCAAACTAGCATAAATATTTACATACTGAAACATCAAATATTATATATCACCTTAATATCTCAATAAATAGGTATCAAATCCATTGCTTATGGTGGAATACAAAGGTCACACTTCACCATGTGAGGGGAAAGTACCCAAAAAGTTTTAAACCTATTACATTGGTATCAATTTAATTCTAAACTTTTCAATTAGATCAATTTAGTCCTAAACTTTTTTACATTGGTACCTATTCAGTCCATCCAGCCAATTTTAGCCAACCGGCGCTGACGTGGACGCCGACCAGTGGCCAGATGCTAACGTGGCAATTTTTAAATATTTTTATTAATTTTTATTAATTTTTTTCTTTTTTCTTTTCTTTTCTCCCTTCTTCCTCCTTGAACTGTTCCGGCGGTGGCCGGCGAGGGTCACGGCCCTCGTCCGGCCTCTCCTAGGGCCACCGGCGAGGTGGCTTCGCCCGGATTTGGGCGAGGCCAACCTTGCCTTGGCCTTTGTTGCGGGCAAAGGCGGCCTTGCCCTCGGCTAGAGAGGCCATAGCAGCCCATCGCCGGGGTGGAGGCGAGGGCTTCTAGGCCGGAGGCTCGCCGGCCACCGGGCGAGGGCCACTAAGCCCTCGCCGGCAGCCGACAAGGGTCGTGACCCTCACTCGGCCTCACCTAGGGCCACAGGCAAGGCGGTTTCACCCGAATCTGAGTGAGGCCAGCCTCGCCCTGGCCTTGCCGCGGGCGAAGGCGGCTGGCAATGGCAGCCTTCACCCGCAGCAAGGCCTGGTGAGGGCCACGTTGGTCTCACCCAGCGACCGCCGCAAGGACAGTCCAAGGAGGAATAAAAGAAAAGAAAAAAGAAAAATTATTAAAAAAATTAATTAAAAAGTCGAAAAAAAAATCATAAAAATTTCCACGTCGCGTCCGGCCACCAACCGACGTCCACGTCGGTGCCGGCCAGCCAAAATTGGCCGAATGAACTGAATTGGTACCAATATTAAAAGGTTTTTTGGTACTTTTTCTCCATGTGAGAAGGCTCAAAAACTACATCAACTATAGTTTTTTTTTTTTTTGGTCGGTACATCAACTATAGTTAAACCTCAAAAAATGCGTCAATTGTGATTAAGTCACATAACATTACCAGCCAATGAACATACATCATATTCCAATACATAGATCAACCATGAGTATCGATCTAATATCCATGTATCATATTCAACATAATAACATATCATTTGACTAATTTACCACATACCTTTTCAATGCATATCCAAAATGACAAGCAACTTGACAATCCATCTAGTGCCTAATTCAGCTTTATGAAATAGCATGCCTCAAGATAATCTATTTTCATCCATGCTCCAAGTACGGCTAATAACATGATATAGTACCTTTCCTCTCGGTAACCGTCTCATGGAAATTTTACAGAAAACCAAAAAGTGGCAAAAGAGACTTTACCTTGTTAAAGCGCTAAAATGACCACACAAATCAACCAGGCATATCCACAGCCTCCTAAACATGGTTTACAGCATTTAATCAGAGATTACTCCCTTACTATAGCAGCTAAGCTGACTAGGGCCAAGAAAGCCAGTTCCATGCAATTTAAACGGATGGATTATCCAAAAATTACTGGTTGTTGATTTTTCTTAAGAAAGTCTGATGGTTCATGCTTTCTTGCTTTTGTAAAAGTATAGGTCTGGTTGGCTAGAGGGTGCATTATCGAACAAGTTCTTGTGAACACCTTTTCATTTTACAGACTTAGCATCATATTTGAGAAAGTTTCAGGATTAATGTTGCATCTTTCCACTGAGAAAGTATTAATGAACTCCATACTCAGCTAAACAAATGCTCTTTGCACTGAAATCAGCTAAAACTTTTACACCACAAAACCCTTTGGATGTCAATCTCTCGTATGGTACAAAACCCAATTCATCCCACCATACAAAACCCAATTCATCCCTATGTGAGTATATCTACAGGGGCAAAATGCATTGCCTGGTCAACCACTACCTTCCATTATCTATTTTCTACTTTTCGCTTTTTTTCCACTGCAGATAGACTTTGCCCCACAAATGGATCAAGTTCCAGTCTCCAGTCACGGTTGGTTTTCCGGTTGAGTCAAGCCTCCGAGGACAGCCCCCTGTGCTTGTTGCTACTTGGAACTCGTGTCACACGGACGGCAACTGAATCAGACCGACACTAGCCAAAGAATTCCGAGACATTCCAAACTTCTCATGGAATTCCACCAAATTCTCTGCATTTCCATAGCATTGGAGCCACAAGCATCCACACTGCATTAAGATTGAACTCTTTGCATTAGAAATCCAACTTTCACACAGCCTTTGCTTGGGATGAAGTACCTTGAAAAGAGGTACGAGAGATTTGAGCAGTCTAGATTTATCTTTGTTTCTTTGGGAGTACTTACAGTAAACACAAACCGCTAGCCATTCGTTCACAACCCTGACCCAAGTGCTTGTCCAACCCACATCAATAGTCCACCTGCAAAAGGGCGTTAGCAAGAGCATGAGATTTCTGCCTTTTTAGTCAAGGACTTCTTCCTTGTCAAGGGTACTCAGGCTTTTCCCTTAAAACGTTTAAGCCAGTGAAGAAGCTACAAATAACTCTTCACTAATGATTAGCATTACTATATTCGACCAAAAACAAAAAATGATTAGCATTACTATTACTAAAAGTGGTAAAGAAGCGAATGTGGGAACACATATTAAACAATTTGAAAGAAGCTCTACCAAAACAGATGTTGATGACAATGATGAAAGGGTTTTTCCTATAATAGCCACATCCATTGCTGGAAATGTGGCATTAGGACGGACAAGAAAAATGATTAAATAGAAATGCAAACAGTCAATGCAAGCTAAACATCTGCAAGAGGGGAAGCATACTTTTTCATGGGATGATGAGTATTCCAACCAATCAGCAGCATAGCAAAGTACATGGCTCCCGTGGCAAAAACGAGATGGAAGAAGCCGTAGCCATATGGAACGTCATCTTCACTCTTCGAGTCGTTTTTTCTAAACTGCATTTTAAAAGAAAATCAATTTTCTTGAATTTCAATAAAGTCAGTGAAGAGATGCTTTGCCGATTGTGGAACATACCTGAAAACATTGAGAATCAATGCCTGTTGAAAAGGTTGCAATCACCATTGCAAGTAGGGCAATGACAAAGCTCTGCATCCATACAAGAGAGAATGTGTGATCTCTGGATGTCCAAGAGGAAATTGTCACAAAAGAGATTCATGCAGAGGGCTTTCTGAGATGTAGCTGCAGCGGCGACATTCAGACCAAGGCTTTGTCATTTGTGCTATAAAATTCTCATCTAACCAAGCCTTTGTGGATTTTGACAACTGGCACTAATTTGGGACCTTACTCAGTTTTTCGCACATTGTTCACTCAGAAAAGAATTGTTAATCAGTGTCCTGTACCATGGGGAGATTTCTGAAATCTGGACTTTCATGATCAGTCACATGTTATGGTTATGGAGTATGACAAAAAAGAACGTTTGGAAAGGTATTTCAATAATCCAAATTTTAAAGTGAATTAACCCTGATTGGCTGCAATATATGCATTTTACAAGTTTCTGAGCTGAAGGAATTTCACAAATATGGGACAAGCGCAGTTTCTATAGAAGTTGATGAATAGGAAGACATCGTAAACTGAAATTATCAAGAGCTGATAGCTCTCAAGTTGTTATCTGTTGTAGCGTCAGTGGCTGAGTTCATTAATAAAATCAAGTATCACTGAAAACAAAGATAAGAATATTACGATGATTGTAAGCCAGTCTGTATGGTTGGAAGCTTCAGCTTTTCTGTTGCAACGGTCCCCTGCTGGTTCACTGTCAATCAAGACATCAGACAAAACTGAAGTTGTGAATAGTGATGACATGACACGTAATGCATAAGTATAAAAGGAGCTTCTTGTCAGCTGAAGAAACAAAATGAGTTTTAAACATATAATTGAGTCTGACTTAGGTAAACAGGGTAGCAATGTTCACTGATTATCCGACTTTTCTCAGCAATGCCTTTCTATTGACCTTTGATTTTTAGGATGCAAAACAAGAACCTGGCGGCAGATAACTTCATCATCCTTAAGTGTGGATATAGGTGACAAGGCCAGCTATTATTGCATGTTACTGAATTCCCAACTTATATTCTTATTCTTAAATGAAAGATACTTGATAGGGTTATCTGAAGCCATGCCTTCGGATTGCACACCAGCAAATGAATACAATATAGAGTCCCATGAGCCCTGGAGTCAAGAAACCAGCATTCACCTGCTTTCACCAGATGGATTAGATTATAGTACTCAAATGACAATTAAAAGATTAAGGGGAAACAGGACAGTTATGACTCACTTTTGGGTGAAGAGAGACGCTGGTCATCAGTTGCAGGAGCACTAGAGTCCAAGTGATGAAAAAGATGTTGAGGAGGCAAGATGGCTCCGGTACATACCAAATGTACATTAAAATGATCCCCACAATGCATACAAGATAAGCGGTCGTTGCCAGTAGCATTACATGAATGTGACTGCAGCAAAAATTTCGACAAGGTCATTGCCAGCAAGAACAAGGAAATCAACTGAATAAGAACATTCAATAAAATTTTGACAAGGTCATTCAGCTCACATTTTACTCTAAACGACAAACTACTGAGTAGGTAAAATTTGGACCAGAAGGGAGAAGGGGAAAAGATGAACATTTCCAGTCCAGGTTGTAAACAGTTTCTTTACTAGGAAATATCAATGCATCATGACTTAAGCAGCATATGCATTTTAGAATGACATTGAGCCGATGATTGGGTGTGTCTAATAGACAGATCACACATAAAAGGTGTCTATCAATTGAACACAGTTCAGCCAGTCAAGTAAGACATTTTTGGAGAAATATATGCTTACTTTCGTGTGTGTGCTGCTGATAAAAAGGCATGCATAAATTATTGATTAGGCGATTTTTCTTTACTGAATGTCGGTTATTTTGAAAGGTATCATGTGAAATCCAGTCATGTAGTCCACGAACTTTACTAATACTCTTGAATCTAGTATCTCCTAAATTTTTTAATGAAATAATGTAATTGATTTTTGAAATTCCTAGGAAGTATAATGATTAAGCTAAAGTTTTCTAACTGCGAAGCACAATCCCAATTGGATTTAGAGAATCAGGAGCGTTCTAGCTGCATAAATGTTTCAATGGCATTGATGAGAAGGAATTTGTTAAATTCTAAATCCTTCAAGCCCCAAGGATGCTCGTTGGTTCCTTTTCAGCACAGTTTTGTGCCAACACACTCCCAAAAGAGTGTGCACTGAAGAACTCTCTGCCATAGAAATTTAATAAAGTTGGTGAGTTTTGGTTTACTTGGTGCAGAGAGAATGAGCGCCTTACCATTTTTCCGAGTATTTATCTGACTCACAGCAATCATTTAGCCATTTAATGAAACTGATCACACTTATAAGCTGAATAAGGAGAAAGACCCTGCAAATGATTTGAAGCAAGTTAAATCCAGCTAACCCATCACATTCCCAAAAGCTAAAGTACACTAAACATTAAAAGTCGCTCTACAAGTCTGGTTTTTCAACTTTTTGCACCAAAATACAATATTATATTTAAATGTTCACTATGAAATTTTCCGGAGCAAAGATTTGGAAAGATTAGGAAAATGTCTTTTACCCATTATTGTTTCAAAATGCAGCCGTGTTCTTTTTCATGCTTTAGGTGGGAGAGGTTTGAAGTTTAGGTTGTTAAAATGCAATTTCTCCAGATTGGTAAAATCTTAACCCGACTAGTACAAGAAGCAACCCTAAAGATAATTTCTGAAGAAAGCATACAGATTTCGAAGACAGTAAACATTCTAAAGGTTAGATGAATACCCAGCACCAAAATGTGCAATCTCCCCTGCCAAAAGAAAAGGAATCGAAGTAAATATTCAGAAGAAAAACCTATGCTAACAAAGATTGCTGCAAATCATTTACTTTTAAAGAGCACTAGGAGTAGTTTTCTGAAGAATGAAGAACTGACTAACCATAAAGCAGGATGAAAGATGAAGGGACGAGAAAGGGGATAGCTGTCAAGGAAATCAAGAGAATAATCTTGATAGACCACCATCCAGAGTGCCACAGATCTCTAGCCACATGCAGCTTCTTAGTGCCCATGGTTGAGAGGAACATTATGATGAAAAATGTCTATTGCCATGTCAAGGCTTAGTACTATCTTTTGAACAGCGCACTGAAGAAGAAAGACAAAAGAAATAGAAACGAAGTAGAGCTCCATACTGCAAGTTTGTTCGAGAAACTGCTAATAAAACATAACACAATTCACGCATAACAATCAACAAAGGCATGTATATGTATCATCAGGAATAACTCAAACTTCTCGACTTAAGACGTCACTCCTCCATTGTTTGGTTGATTAGATTGTGATAAGTTATATGTATCATGTGATAATGTCATCCACCAGTTTGATGAAACAATCCTGACATCATCTCCCTTCCTTCTAGATTATGAAGAATGTATATCCAGCAGTTTTAGTTTTTTCAGCAAAATATCATGACACCAGAACTACATAGCCTAAATTTTCACTTTTGTGAAAATCCTGGACAACTCAAGATTGAAGGGAAAAAGATGTATTGAAATTCCATACTCAAAGGATACAAAGCATCCCAAGCTCACACGCAGAACCCCTTCTGTACCAAAACAATATTTCGCTCCATGACAGCCTTTAAATCCTGCAGTCACAAAATATCGGTTCAAGCACCATTGCTAAAGGGTTATCAGGAAAACAAGATCCTAGGTTAGCAAGAGGTTTGCCATCTTGTCTAAATTTATAGATAATAAGGACGCGTCCAGAAATAAATTTACAAAATCACATTTTATCAAGAAATGGGAAGCATAAACACATGATGGCCACAGCATGAGGGTTTGCTTTGAAAATATCTTCAAAAACTAACATACGGTTGTAATTAAAATTCAAAATTGAGAATTTGTCACTATATGGTGACAAGTAACCTTACGTTCTAATTCTGTCAGGGGGCCATGTCCATAATCCCTCGCAGCCCAAGCCAGCAAATTTGCAGCCAGAAACATAAGGCCATAAACATATCTGGCCATCCAAGGGTTGCAGCTAAGAAATTGGCCGCACCAATCCTTGAACACGCTGCTCCTCAAATTGCTAACACCTTCACCAGTCTCCATATCTTTTCAGCGCCACTCGTCATAGTTCAGATAATTGGTTGACCAAGCAACAAGTTGATGTGATAGTTCACATCAAATGGTCAACCAAGCAAGAATTGCTGCGTCTTATCCCATAAGACCCTCTGCATCTACAGGCAGGTGCAACATGTCTGTAAAGAAAGGCTGTGTCATTGCAGTGTCACCTATGGAAAAAGTGAGGATATGTACTTAATGTGTTTATCATTCAAAATACATACTTCACACAAACAAAATAGTCTGCATTAAACTCTGATACCAATGTAGATTTCTCAGAATATGTGCAATCAAAAAGAACTAAAAATATGATTTCTCCTTGCACGTACATCAGCTATTGATTCGATCACATGAAGCCCTGTTCGTATGCACCAGACATCATTCTGCTATAGTGACTTTCTGAGGTACTTAAACACCAGCTGAGTCTCAGAATTTGGTCTATGATGTGTTGATTAAACAGAAACTCTTTTACCTGCACCAATAGATGAGATTGGACAATGGACCCAGAAGATGACGAAATGGGAGCTTGAGAAGGCTCACTGGGTTCTTCTACCAATAGAGACAACTACATGATATAAGTGCCTAATTATGCATACATTCCAGGCAACCAAGAAGTTGCATCTCTTGTAAGTAACTGCTACACCTAAAAGGGATGGACCAACATACCACTTCCCATAACTCAATTTCCCACCTAATCAATAAGACATACCAAATCACAGTAGAGACGTATGGTGCAAAAGAAGACCTTTTCCCCAATACTAGATCGGCTGTTTCAAACTTCCTGGATATGACAAAAGCAGCAGCATACTTGTTTCGGTTGGGAAGAAAGTTCCAAATTTTCGGAGCCGAATGCACTCACATTGCCAAACAACGGAGAATCCTAAATTTGCAGAGTTTTCTAAAACCTTACAATGCGTTAAAAGATGGACCTTGAAAAATAAAAAATTCTTCAAGTTTAGGCTTCATATATCTACATAAAGAAATTAAAAATAGAAAAAGACAAATTGATCTACCCTCAAACTGAACTATTAAATATCTGGCTGATGCAAGGTTGATGCCTAAAACCAGCTATGTGTACAAGCGTTCATTAGGCCATTTTCAAACTTTAGTCAAGCATTTATCCTTGCCTAAGAAAATAGATCATCAGTTTTGATGTCTCCAACAGCAACTTCGTAAAATGTAAACTTCGTTTCTTTGAATCGAAAAAAGGAAAGGTAACCTTCCATCAGCTACTAATACAATGAAGTTACGAGCAAGAAAGGAAATTCTCAAGCAAGTACTTTTAGGTTGTTTGGTTAACGAGAAGATGAAAATCACGAATTCATTACTTTTTGTTGTCTCAATTTGATAAGTGGTAACCACCGTATGGAATTTGCGGGTACGTTCATCATCAGACAAACGAATGAGACAAGACGGCAGATGAAGAACTCAACCTGAAAAAGCAAGTTAATAAACATGAACAGCACAATGCCAACACACTCACCCAAAAGTCTCAAATCTTTGTGCAATGTGTCGTTCATCGTATTGTGAAAGTCACGCCTAAAGAAACCAGAAACCCAAGAGAATACACAGAAAAACCTCATCGCAAGCAAAAGAAACAGAGCAGTCTCAGCATATTCACATCTCAAAGAGTTTTGGGTCGACGCAAAAGGCAAAGATAACAGTGTCAAGATTTAAAGAACTGAAAGTACCCATGAGAGTTGGCGAGGCTTGATAGATCTCGACAATGGGTGTTGAAATTTTCGACAAAGAAGCTCTCTTTTCTCACTCAACACCCCCTGGGAAAGAACAGAGAGACATTCTTTCCCATATCCTGTTCTGGGACTTTCTTTCTGTATTCTTTATATTACCTTATATACGATTGCAGAAAGAGAGAGAGAGCTTGAGGGGGAATGCTTTTTGTGGCTTCTTCTTCCTCTTCTTTTTCCTCCTCTGCTTTTCTTCTTCTTCTTCTTTTCCCGCCGTATGCTATTCTTCTCCTTTCCGCTTCAGAACCTCAATGGGTTACTTTCAAGACAAATTGCTGACAAAGAAAGGAAATCAAATTCATCGTTTACTTGCGAAAGTGATTGGGGGAGACTCTCTCATAACTGCATAATATATATTATATTTCATTACTCAGCCGTTCTTAATATATGCCAACCTGATGCTGCCAAGCAAGAAGAATAATTGCTTGTTTCCCTCATTCCCAACAAAAGATGATGAAACGCCAAGGCAAAAAAGAGAGGGAAACGGTGTCCTGCAATTATCAGTTTACTCAATGCTTCTACGGGTTTCTTTTCTCCCAATGAGACTCAACCCATGCCTAAAAATGATCATGCCTTGCAGTCGGCAGCCTTAATAATGGCGGTTTTGGTTCAAGTTTACGCTTTGAAGTCCATGTCATTTCGACTTTATAAATCGCCGGCTCGCCCCGGTCATGCAGATACGAGAAAAATATAGAATACAGCATGGGGATTCATATGAGGTCGATGCATTTTGTTACGACGGTTTTCATTTTGCTTACTTCATATCCTATCTTCCACGTCTTAAATGCTTGGAATTTATCAGACAAAAATGGCATATTGGATTACTAAACTACTATGCTTTTAATTCAGGTTATATTTTCCACTAATAATCTGCGCAATTCAATATGCCATTTCCTTGGAAATTACCAATAAAATTATTATAGAGTGCTAGAATTTATCATATAGCCAAATTTAATAATTTCTAATGATCAGACGGCTCCCCCGGTAACCTTTTGTCTGGCATGTTTCAATAAGCAATAATTTCCCAAGAACGAGGCAATAATGACTTAGGGCACGGCCCAACAACCTCTTGCTTTTCTTTTTTCTCTTTTTGCCTTTTTCTATTTTCTTCGGTTGCTTCCGCCGCACAGAAATAATACACCATTTCTATACTCCTTCCCCCAGAATAATATTGGAATAAGTTTAGAACAAATGCCACAAAAAACCTTATACTTGCTTTATGTGATACAAATACTTCAAATTTTTTGTGTCACAAAAAAAAATCATACTTATACATATATGACATATGTACTCTTTATTTCAAGTCTATCAAGAGTATATTTGACACATTAGTATAAGTAAAAAGTTTTGAGTTATTTGAATCACAGTGGACAAGTTTGAGTTTGGGATATTTGTATTATAGTGAATATAATTTCAGATATTTTATGGTGGGCCTAGTTTATTCCTCGAAAATATGTTCTTTAAGGCAACATCGACTCTTTAAAAAAGGCGTGATTCCATTATATAATGCATACCCAAGCAATGCCAGTCCTTTCTCTTTGGCCAACCATAACAAATCCACGTCACTATTACCTCATTTCGCTATTCTTTTTCATGATGCCAATTATTTATTAATTTACTCTCATCTTTGGTCATCAGAGTCTCTATCTCGCTATAATTTTCGTATCTCTAGTTAAGTGCGGTGGAAATTTAATTTTAGAAGGAATTTTCTAATCATCTAAAAATTAAGCTTAATAACTTTTTGGGATCCCGAAAACTCGACAAAAAAGGAAAAAGGCGAGTTACTTATTTCATGGGATATGTCGTGCAAGGAATGGGAACTCCGAAAATCGGGCAACCCATCTTCTGCCTTTTTGGCAGGGCAAAGCTTGTAAGGATGGCCAATTTCAATGCGTGTAAAAACTATTTCCCTCTCCCTTTTTCATAAAATGACAAAGAAATCTCAGGACAAAGTGATGATAATCGATTGAAAACCCCAGAAAAAGTCGACCATGGCCTCTCTCTCTGTTCTTGAACAGCTCTGGCTTCAAGGAGGAATCTTTCCTTTTGTCTGAAACTTTGACTATTACCCTTCTCTCTTTTCAGCTGTGTCTAGGTTCTCGAGCAGCGGAAAAGAATAGGCACGCCTCGGAATATGGTGATAAGCAAGAAAAGGGTTCCTGGGATCACGTGCACGGCACGGGCTTCAGGAATTTGCGCCGAAAGATGTCCCATCTGAGGATTAATTTTCGTCTGAGATGAATGATAATCTCTGTTCTTTTTGCTTAAAGATTGATGTAACCCTCCCCCAACGTCGGCCGAATTTCTGTCTGCCGAGAGATGAGCTCGCGTGGAGAACTCGCGTGAGGCCGATTACAATTAGGGGTGCGCAAAATAATCGGACCCCCCCGGATCGATCGAAACCGCTCGGAACAGGTGGTTCTTGAGGGAACCAGCCCGGTTCTCGGTTCCAATTTATGGGAACCGATGGGTATCAGTCCGGTTCCCTATTCCATGGGCGGATCCGTTCACCCACCCACCCGGACCGAACCGATTATATTAAAATAATATATTAATTTTTAATATTAAAAAAATAAAATTATAAATTAACAAACCCAAATCAAATAATTAAAAAAATTAATTAAAGTGAAAAAAAAAAGTCCAAACCGCACCAAATGGAGAGGCGCTCATCTCCAGATCTCACTTATTAAAACCCGCCCGGACCGCCCACCTAATTATTAATGTAGAACTCGCTTCTTTTCTTCGTTATGGTTGTGTGTATACACGTGGCATGCTTTGTGGTTTTTGTTTTGCTGATGAATGGTAGCCAACCGTGGATTTTGCCGAGGGTGAGGGCGGATGATGGACGAGGGAGAAATGTTAGTTCTGCGTCTTTAATTAGCACAATGGAAGTTTGATCTTAATCTTCCCGGATTCTGCTTAGGATGAGCGAGTACGTAGATTTGTTAAGATTTTGAGCATGACAAGGAGAGGCTTCAAGACTTAATCGGTCCCGGTTATTATTGTTGTGAGGCCAATTCCATGGATCCACACAGGAACCGGACCGCTCCGAGCGGTCCTGGGCCCGGGTGGATCCATGCAACTAACAGGTGGATCCCAGTTCTAATTTTTCGGAACCGGTCCTTAGCGGGCGGTTCCCGGTTCTAGGTCGGGAACCGCCCGCCCAGACCATGCACACCCCTAATTACAACGAGGAAAAATAGAAGCTTTATGAAAATTGGTCTCAACAATTGTACAGAAAACTGCTGAAATCGATTAGAATTTCGTTGAGGTATTATTTAGCATTGTCATCTTATGAATTTTGGGCCTAAAGTTGGGGGCGTTCCGTCTTCTGGTTTCTTTCAATCTGTTTTTGGGTTCTTTAGGTACGACTTTTCGGGTTATTGATTACTATTACTGTTCCCTAAAATCAGTGGCAGATTTCTTGTGATCTTGATTGTCCGCCCTTTTTTGGGGGATAAACGTTCGGGTTGTCATTGCTTAATAGAGTTAATTCCTTTAATTCCGGATCTAGTTTTAGCATTACACGACCAAAGTCAAGATGTTCATCATTAGAGATAGAGCCTTATTTTTTGACAACTTGTATAATCCTTGAGATCATTGATTCCCATCTCGTAATCCATCACGATTATCTTTATTTGAATTGAATCCCCATAAATTGATGGTTAACAGAAACATCCAAATATACCAAGGGAGGTCTTTTTGTGTAAATCAACCTCGAGATCGTACATGATAACCATATGAGATTTAATTTTTTGTTTCCAGAAACAGGTTTAAAATAGATTTCTATTAGGTAAGTAATTTCATTTTTCTATTTATGGAACAAATTTTTAATTCAAAAATAAGTTTGTAACGTAAATGAGAAGTGAAAATTTCCTACTTTTCCAATTTTCGGAATAATGAGAAATGAAACCCTTCTTATCGTTTGTCATCGCTACTAACCACCCACTATCTGCTCGCTCCCGCCCCCGTCGCTATCACTGCCCGTTTCTTGCTACCGACCGGAATGAAGAAATTTTATATCATTATTAAATATGTATTTTTTTTTTAGAAATGCTTTTTAGAAATAGAATTAAAAAAATCTGTCTAGAAACTTTGACTCGCGCCCTAAAAGAAAAGACAAAGGAAAAGAGGGAAAGTATGTATTCCGACTACTGGTCTGCTGAGTGATTGTCGGGGGCTGCTGAGAATGACAGCAGCAATCCCATCTCCACCCGAATCTTCTGCCGAATCTTTCGTTTTACCCAGCAACAGGGCTTCCATAACAGCCACAGCCTCAGGTCATTTGAGCATCAAGTGCATCCGCCCTCTTTCCGACCTCCCCCCAGCTCCAAGACCATCTTATCCTGCTCCACTTGCGCAACAGAATGAGGTGCTCCACTGATGATTCTCCACCACCTCATCATCGCCAAAATAGCACTGCTTAGGTGGCCAAATGGATCCTTTCTCAAAGGAATTTTCTGTGGCTCGATTTGCGGTGAATTAGAGGACCACGTAACCTTCCAAGCTCTTAACTCTCTTGCCGACCTGTATTTGCCACGCAGCACCATGTTGCAGCACCTTCGGTCCTTCACAAGTTCTAGTCCACCCTCAAGAGGCAGCCCCTCCATCGTTTGCATCCAGGAACTTTTACTAAAGAAAGCAAAGCCCTTTAAAAATTTTGCAAGAAGGGACACATTGAAATTCATTAAATATCTGAACCAAAGCCACCTGCAGCTTTGGACACAGTTAGGGCCTCCCAACGCTTCCGGTGGACTTTCTTTTCATCATTTTTCAGCCCTCACCAGAACTTAGCCACAGCAGCAACCGCCTCTTGCCAACACTTCTTTAGAAACTTAAAATAAGAGATAATGACACAAATGGTTCCAAACTTTGGTTTAATGTATAATATGGTCTCTAAAATATTAACTTGTTTAATATAGCTCATGAACTTTAACCTAATGTTTAATATGATCCTTGAACTTTTTAATTATTTGATGTGGTATCTAAACTTTTAGTACATGTTCAATCTAGTTCCTAAACTACATGCTAAACTTTTATTTTGTTCAATGTGATCCTTGAACTTTTGGTATAATTTCAATATAATCTCTAAACTACATGAATATGTTGAATATAGCCTTTCCATTAATTCAATATCAAAACAACATTTTCATATTATCCATGAACTACATTGAATATACATAAAAAATTTAGGGAATACATTAAATAAATTAAAAGTTTATGAATCACATTACACATGAGGTTCAAATTTAGGGACCACATTGGACAAATCAAAAGTTAGAAAATTATATTATATATTAAGCCAAAGTTTAAAGACGATTTGTGTTATTTTTCCCTTAAAGTAACGCATGGAAATGGCACAACGACTGCTTTAATCAAAACTTCCTTTCCTGCTTTTGAATATAAGATGGACTTCTCTTTTGACTTTCTCACGGTTATGTCTTCTTCAACTGCATTAACAGCCTCACTTTTTGACGTCACCCAGAGGAGTAGGAAGGCACAAGTACTTGCCTAGATTCTGAACGGAGTTTTATGCCCTGGATTTTACTCAGTTTCCCTTTCTCCTCTTCACTAACATTAGAGCTGAAGTAAAATGCTGGACTTTTCGAAATTTACACTCTGACTCGAGCCTACACAATACAGCCCCAAAGATCTGCTTGAGTTGGCTGTCGTTTCCTTCAGTAGCAGACATTAAAAACAGTAAATGCCAACCCTAGTACTATGAATATGCCATGTTTTGTGATCCCATGACAGAAGCACCCCTCGTTTGTCAATGTCCAAAGAAGACATGCGTAGCCCCTGATAGCCAACTCAAGTACTAGGATGCACACTATGTTTGGAAGGATTATTTGGGTGGACAAAGAAATTAAAATGCTTAGTAAACATGGCAAAATTATATAATTGATAGTAAATTAACTTCACGGTTCAAATGAGCACAAGATAACTTCCAAATGGAGCTCAAACGATAACATCCAACCACCTACGTTATTAATCGTAATAAACACCCACAACATATGCACACCCCTCACAAGCAATGGTAGGAAGGCGGGGCTAGCAAATGGCCTTAGATCCAAAATTTTATGTCTCAATCCATAACCTCAATTTCTCGGTCCACCATTGCCCCCTCGCCTCTAATATTAATGATAACGCTTAATAAGACCAGTGTAATCCTCTAAGATCTCCGTCTAACTTTATTAATACATTTTAAAATTTGGAAAAGAACATATTTCAAGAGAGTGTCGTGCTTCAAATAGAAAAATTATAAAATCATAGCACCATTGATGATTCTCAATAAGTGTCATGCGACCATCTTTTAACACTTTGTGATGAAAATGAAGGTGAATAAAATATTCTCTCTTGCACTGTTTAATTTGTGGAAAATTTTGATGAAGAAAGTATCGAGAATTAGAATAATATTTTGTTGAAATAGATTAATCGTGGAAGGATGGAAGGAACATCTTTTCTCAAAGTGTCATATTAACCTTGACAAAAGGGTGAGTTTGAAGATTGTCAGTCCGTTATTTTCGTGTTTCTCTTAATCATAATTTTGAGACATGCACGCTATAATTATCTTAAAATTCAAAAACTTAAAACTTTCACGAAATACAAATATTGATATGTATATTTACACATAAAATTTTCATTTCTTTTTTCAAACAAGCAATCACTTAAATTTTTGGTGTTCCTTGACACCTTGTATGTACTAGTCTGATGGTATTCTAGATTAGCTATCTTGTACAAAATTGACTGATCTCGTCAATTTTAATGAAAAGCAAGCCATCCACGTCGACATTTAGGTATTTCTGAAGAATCACTTTCTTGTCTCCTAACACCAAGTAGTTGCATTAATTAGGAACCAAACCTAAGACTTGAATAGCAATATCTCAATAATTCTACAGCTCGATTAGTCACTTTCGTGAATTAGAGATATCCAAGTACTTAGGGTATCACATGTAACATTGTATAGGTGAACTTTGTTGACTTGGAAATCAGATGGAGCTTTCTTTTTTCGGTCAAAAAGGAATGCGTGGAAGTTTTTTTACCAACCGGTAAAAATGTAGAGAGAGGAAACTAATGGATAGGAGTTGCCATAAGAGTTTTACATCCATTAAGGCAAAGATAGGATTTGATCTAGAACCTATGAAGTACCGACACTCTCCAAAAGCCTTCGTGTCATGTCAGATACTTCGACACGTATCCGACACTCTCCAACACTCTTGGACACTCGGTCAACACGTGTCGGAAAATCCGACACTTAGTCAACTTTCTCGACACTCTATGATGCTCGAGTTGACATACGACATACGAGTTTCCAACACGTGATTCCAATCTCGAGGCCAATTTTAAAAATTCAATAAATAAGATTCAAAATATATATATAAAAATTCAATAAATGAGATGTCAAAATATATATATGAAAAAATAAAACACAATGATAAAAATAATAAATGGAGAAAGAAGAAAAACTTAGTTTTCTTTTTTTCTAACTCACACAATTCACCTCTTAAGTTTTTTTTTCTCCTCTTCCAACATATCTAACATGCGAGTCCATAACATGGATCGCTTGTTTTTTCTCCAAGTTTTATGAATTATTAAAATAGAGTTGAATTTATCAAATTGAAATAATGAATGATATTAATAAATGGCGGATTAATGTTTTTAGTGTATATTCATTCTATTATTTATTTTTGGGTAAAGAATTTGATTCAAATTTTTAATTATTTATTTATTTATGAATTTGATTCAAATTAATTTATAAAAAATAATTTATTATATTTAATATACAACGTGTCCCAACGTGTCAGAATTCTCTGTTTTTTTAGAAACAATGCGTCGTGTCGTCTTTGTGTGTCGCGTGTCGCGTGTCGTCGTTGATCTACTTAGTCTATAACTACTTAATCTATTCATAAGTGTACAACTTTATTATTGCAACCCCAACAGAGTCTCAAAAGCCATGAAGTCCCTTCATATGAGGTAACAAACCTTCGAGGCATAAATTAGTTAAAGATTCGCTCGTAACATGTCTCGAGCACATGATCTCTTGAGAAACCGTGTGAGCCCTGCATCTCTAAACTATCAGACTGGGTCGTCAGCATATGGAAAGCCATAGCTAGCTGGCAATTGTGTACAACTCAGAGAAGAGAAATTAAAAGGAACTCAGAAAAGTTTCGGTTTTTGAAAATTTTGATTTGAAAAGGAGCTGGAGGCGCAGGCGCCGATGGCGGACTAAGAGTGACCCAAGCAAGACTTATGTCAGGATGGTCCCCAATCATGACCTCCATGAGATTGAAACGAGATGCCAACGGCGGGGGCCTGTAATGCCCCAATGGTCCATCCCCTCCAGGCAATAGTGACGAGACGACGGGCCTCGAGCTCTTGATTCCTATTAAATGATGTCCTAGATTCATCCCTGGAGAGGGAGTGGCACGCCAGCTTCTAGAAGGTGCATGGCATCATCGCCCTAACAAAAAAAAATTAATGGTATTTCAAGTGCATGTCAGGTTCACTAGGATGTGCCGTTGTTAGGTGCGAGGCCCATTTGATCGAACAGTGCACGTGATTGAGTTCTCATGTACCATGGCACCCAGTAATAAAAGATGCAAAGCACCACTCTCCCAATATCCTCTATTGGGTGTAACATGCTCGAAGCAATGACCGGCGCATTACGTGTAATATATCCCTCCTAGGCTCCCATGAAAATTGATCCACAGAAGGTGGTGAGTTTGAGAGGGACTAGCACCTCATGACTTTGGTCCGCTGAGGCAATGAAGTTGTAATTGGTGGGCATCGAAGCGTGATGGGGGCGATGAAAGGTCTTTCTAACATAAAACTAATGGTTCAACTTTCGTAGTGACTGAATAGGCATTGGTGATGGCATGCTTGCGATAGAGCAAGTATTTCGCAAATTAATTTTATGGTATCAAATCAATTACGTGTTAAGAAACTGTGAGATCCATGCCGAGCCTTTTTGCAATATGCTTCTATCAAATGCAACGTATTTCACCTTGAATTTTATTTTATTTTTTAAAAGTTTCATGAGCTTGGGTTAAACTTTGGAAAATGATTTTGGTGTGGAAAGCATAGGGGTAGGTGAAATTATTGGACCTGATCTGACATGTATTTAAATCTATGTAAATGGATATGATGCATGCTTATCCCACCTAGTCCTGGAGTTGATGAATAGGTAGGTCGGCCCCAATGTGCAGATGCTCATGAAGCGGACTATATTAGCCCAATCAGTATCATTTACATGCGAACCGGATTGGGAGAGGAAAAAAGCCCCAAGCAAAGGCCCAATCTTTTGTGAAATTATCGGCCTTAGATTCCATTTCCACATCAATGGACCAGTCCAAGCAGACCCGATCATAAGCCCGACAACGCACCGCGCCCGGCCATTGTTCCGGCGGTTCTGGACAGCATTTTCAGTGATCGGCGGAGTGAAACAAAGCTCTATATTATTCAATGAACTCGATTTGAGCCAGTTGATCGGTTGGGTCTGACTTCAAGTAAAGCTCGCATCTTCCAATAGTATGCAATCGATCGACCTAGATGTCGATCTCGCGCCTCCCATCACTTTTTGCTCCTTCCCTCTCTTGCTCATGGCAATCAGACAGAATGATCACAGTTCATGTGTCTGTGTCACTGTTAGATTTGTGCATACCGTACCGCAGATCATTTATATAGCCACGAGCAATGATCGATGGTGATTGGTGATGTTTTCATGTTCGAAGGGAGAAGGGTCAGTTCATCATTTTGAATGGCATGCGCTCATGATGAAAGGAAAATATCATCTATACATGAGGTGAACCAGACGAGACCTCATGTGGGTGTTTATACTCTCATTTCTAAGGTGACAATTTCGAAATGTACATCAAAATCAAAATAGAAAATGAAGAAAATCCAATTAAAGGAAGAAATCGGAGAAATATAGATTGACACAAGACGTTTCTGGGAAGTTCTCTTTTAGATAGTAATTTATGAGGTAAGTTGCAGACGGCTTCAACAGGAACACTAACTCTAAGATACAAGAACACAATATTGATGCACTTCAAGATGTTCTCAGCCATGAATTCAAATCCATAAATTTCAAGGGAAATATAGTATCGCAAGGAAGAAGAAGAAAGTAGTGAATATAGATTTGTCGTTATATTTTTATCGGCCTTCTTTTGCTCTATCAAAAGACCCAACAAAGTGGACGATTATACTAATCTTGAAGAGTTAGTAACTCGTCAAATATAACTTTAAATGTTGTTTCACCCAATAGATCATTAGTAGAATCTCTAGTATGCTATACTTTTTGAAATAGTATTATTCTATCTTTTGAAATAAAATTATTCTCATATGTTCTTTGCATCCTTTCATGCAATATAAACAATTTCACTTCAACGGTCAATTGGATCAACTTGACCGACCCACCGTCTAATTTTCTTTCCTTTTCTCCTCTTCCAAAGAAAAATATATAAATAAATGTAATTGTTTACTATATACACATTAATATATGTATATGTAAAACACCCTTGTCTAGGATATTTATAAACTCCTCATTATACAAACGAATTACCCGAAAAAGAAAAAAGGGGGCTGCCCAATTTCTTTTTCCATATCGTTACAGTATGAATGGTCAAGTAATTAGGCAAGACCTGCAAGAGATGGCATAAAAATTTCCTCTATCGAGCGCCAGAACCAATGCCTAATTTCTAAATTTAGACGAGCCTCGCGCATGTGCTCCGTTGCAGAGACAGTGACCAGACAACATGAAGAGGGAAGAGAGGGTGTCTCCAGAGAAACCAGAAGAGAATCTGATGAAAGGTGTACAGGAATCGCCAATGGAAGGCCTTCCGTAATGGCGAAAATGAATAAACAAAGAAGAAGACTTTGCGTTGATTTCTGGGAAGACTATTCATAGCTAAGAAAAAAAAAGCAAATTTTGTGGTCATTTCGGCATCCTGAATCCAAAATTGACAGTCGACAATCAGGCACGTGAACACACAGGACTGGCCTGCTCCCTGAGTAAAAATTGATAGTCGACAATCAGGCACGTGAACACACAGGACTGGCCTGCTCCCTGAGTAAAAATTGACAGTCGATAATCAGGCGTCGCCATCGCTTGCACCAAATGCTCAGCAACAGAAATCAAGACCATCCACCAGCACCGGATACTGAGGCTGCGCATGATAATGTTTTCGTTTCTCTCCATTTCTGTTTTTTCGTTCCCCAAAACAAAAAAAGAATAGAAACCTATTTAGTAACGCTAAGTTGTTTTTTATTCCCCGGAATAGATTTGGAGTAGAAACGAAAAATAAAAAAAAAAATTACTTTTGTTCTCGAGAACAATTTCTAGAAATAAGTTAATTTTCTTTTTTATTTTTCTTTTATTCCTCTCTCTTGCTGCGGTCACCTCCAACCGCCCGGAGCCACCGCCGACCGCCGGCCATCGCCGCCGCCGCCGCCGCCGGTCGCTAGTCGCTGCCACCGGATGCCGCCCACCGCTAGACGCTGGCCGCCGCCATGAGCAAGAATAAAAAAAGAATCAATATAAAAAACTGTTATGTTACCAAACGCATTTCTATTCTTTTTCTATTTCAAGAGTAGAAATTTTGTGTAGTTACCAAACGCATTCTTTTACTCGAAATTGTTCATCGGAATAGAAATAGAAAAGAATTATTTCTAAAAAAAAAAAACTCTTCCCCGGCCAAGAAGCGTTGTCATGCGCACCGATCTATAAGCTATATGAATAGGTATCATTGCAACTGTTGATTATGTGAGTCCATCGTGGCCCTCGATTTTAACTTAATTTACATTGCCTACGAAACCTTGCAATGTTTTTTCAAAGAACACGGTTCGTGGTGATGCGTAGAACTTATTTAGTAACCATCTTATTTTTCTATTTTTCTGTTATTTTGTTTCCCAAAATAGGAAAAAAATAGAAATTTATTTGGTAATATCAATTAATTTTTTTTATTCTCAAAAATAGAAAAGTGGTTAAATGAATTGATTTGAAACAGAAATAAAGAAATAAGAAATAAAGTAAAATCTACTTTGTTCCAAAGAACAGAAATTAAAAAAAAAAAAAAAAAGATTACCAAACACATTCAAATGGTACCTTAGCTACAATATGGCACAGCATGAATTAGATGTGGACATTGGTGGGTGCTAGACACATTAGTTTTTGAGTTCTTCCCTGCTGAAAATTTCTATGTTTTTTGAGTTAAAGTGTTGGTGGGTGGGAAATAGCAGTAACCACTTAAGAGCTCTGCCGGATTTAGTGATTTACAGACGGTGGAGAGTTGTTGAGGGATTGAATTGGTCGAGTAGCTCCGCGTTGGTTGAAGACAGGATCGAATATCTTATTGCTCGATCGATGCCTATCGTCACTCACGGCCTTATCCTGATCTGACGAACACAGAGAGCTGAAACGGAGAGAGACTCTACGATGCGAAGAAAGGCAGATTTTTTAAACAGAGAACGACTGTGAAAACCTGACTCGGTGAGAAAGCCCCGGGGAAAGAGAGCACACAGACCAAGTAAAAGAGGTCAATATTTCAATTCCCAAATGCCAGAGGATTTGAGTAATCTTTAAGCAAGATGATCCTCCCAATCTGCATTTTTTTAACTTAAAACTTGGAGGCTACTAGAGTAAACTCTGAAAAGAAAAGACAATGCATAGATTTTGCTCTAACCTGGACACTCGATCGACATTGAGGATCTATTAAAATAGATGTGAACAATGTGATCAAGGACCTTGGAAACCGAACTTATTATAACACTCTGCTGAGATTTCTTCGTGACTGATGCAGGAAGAAAATGGGTCTGCGCTAAACTCGGGATCAAAATCGAGATTTAGTTTCAAAGTTCAAATCTTTGAGGCATGATTAGCAGGACAATAATGTTTGAGTTCGTGGGCCATGTTCTCATTACACATGCTCGCATCTAGAAATGCTAAAGATTCTGCAATTTACACATCCTCCATGTGGGAAATTTGATCCTTTTAGTGCAGAAAGATGGAAACGGAGACTGAGTGGAGTAACTGTTGTTTTCACGGACGCAAAGGGTATAGAGATTTGGTTTGGATCGTGTTGCAAACGACAAAACACCCGTGATGGCGAGACCAAGATAAATGGCTGGTCTGAATTCGTAGAATCAATACGATAATGTTCCATGAAGTTGATCAATAGAAGAAACAGGAACGAGGAGGAAAGAAAAATTTGGGGAGGTTGTGATGCAGAACTAAAAGATCATACCAATTCAAACAGCAGGGAGTGACCCTGATTGGAGATTGATCCCATTAACGATGACCGATATACATAATACAATCCTACAACATTACATCGTTCTACTCTTCTTGAAATTTATTTCACAAACTCATAAATAATATTCCCAAAAAAATTAAAAATAAATAGATTGTAGAGACTTTCTCTCCTCTTTCCCTCTGGCTTTGACAACAGTTTTGTCGTCGACTGATTTTCAGAGAAATTACGGCCAACAATCTAACGCTGCACATGATCCGAAAATGCCATATTGCTGGAATCTCATTGGGTGCAAATTTGGGAGACGAGGTTAGAGAGGGGGAGAAAAAACAAATTCTCGAAAAAGAATTAATAGAAAGGTGGCGGTGGAGGAGAAGCGTATGGGACTGAAGTAATCGGTGGCATTGGCCCCTTGTATGCAGGGGCCGGGGGCGGCGGGGATGGCGGAGGCGGCGACTGTTCACATGGAATTTCTGGAGGAGGGGGCGAGTGATCGTGACCTTGCTGCGGCGGCGGCGGCGGCGACCCATGATGGTGGGCGGGAGGCGGTGGCAAATAATGGGTGGATGGCGACGGCGGCGACAATGGCGGCGAATGTTCTACATGAGGCGGCGGAGGAGAACGTGAAGATGAAGGTGGAGGTGGTGGTGGTGGTGGAGAGTTATGGGAGTAATAGGTGGGTGGAGAGTATGGCGGCGGAGGAGGAGGGGAGGAAGATGAAGATTGAGCCGGTGGCGGGGGAGATGGTGGAGGTGATGAGTAAAAAGGCGGTGGAGGCGTTGAGTAAACGGGCGTGGGAGGCGAGTAAACGGGCGGCGATGGCAGAGGGGACGAGGTGGGTGTCGACGGCGATGGCGTTGAAGAGCTGCCGGGAGGGTCCACCGGCTGCGGCGGTGATGACAGAGGCGATGGCGATGGAGAGCTGCCAGATGGCGAAGTGGAAGGAACAGGCGCCGACTGCGGTGTCTCTCCAACCGGCGAGGAAGTCGGACCCCCTGGCATTGGCGATGGTGAGCTAGCAGATGGCGAAGTGGAAGGACCGGGCGCCGACGGCGGTGTCTCTCCGACCGGCGGGGAAGTCGGAGCCCCCGGCATTGGTGATGGAGAGCTAGCAGATGGCGAAGTGGAAGGACCAGGCGCCGACTGCGGTGTCTCTCCGACCGGCGGGGAAGTCGGAGCCCCCGGCATTGGCGACGGAGAGCTAGCAGACGGCGAAGTGGAAGGACCAGGCGCCGACTGCGGTGGCTCTCCAACCGGCGGTGAAGTCGGAGCTACTGGCATTGGCGATGGAGCACCACTAGGGGAGCCAACAGGTGGCACCACCGGCCGCGGTGGAGAGACGACTGGTGGGGACGGCGGCGAAAGAGAAGGGGCAGAGGAACGAGAGCATCCGAAAGCACTGCAATCCACAGGCCTGGACGCAGACGCCCTACACTGAATCGGCGACCTCTGTGCCGGCCTGTCCGCCAAGCAGTTCTTCCGGTCGTCCACCGCCGGCAGTCGCAGGCAAGCCGGCGGCTCTCCGGTGAAGAAGTTGTCGGAGAACGTGAAGTTCTGCAACGTGGGCAAGCCACAAACGCTCGCCGGGATCTTCCCGGACAGCCGATTGTGAGCCACATTCAACTGCTCCAAGCTCACCATCTTGCCCACGCTCTCCGGCAACGGACCCGCCAACTGGTTGACGCTGACGTCGAAGACCGTCACGTTCTTGAGCTTCCCCAGCTGCGACGGCAAGCAAGATTTGAACCCGTTGTTCATGAGTATGACCTCGTTCAGGTTCTTCATCTCGACGATGCTCTGGGGGAGGCACCCGCCGAAGTCATTGTTCGCCAGGACGATGACCGACACCGGGGAGTGGCCGAGATTATCCGGCAGGTCGAACCGGAACCGGTTGTCGTTGATGAAAATGGCGTCCAGATCCTTGTCGAAGAGCTCCCTCGGGACCGACCCGTCGAACTCGTTGAACCGGAGGTCCAAAAACTTGAGCGCCGGGAGCTCCAGCACGACCCGCGGGAACTTCCCGGCGAACCTGTTGTTGCTCAGATCCAGCTCGAAGAGCCGCTTCAGGTTCCGGAACTTCTGCGGCACGCTGCCGCAGAAGCGGTTGGAGTTGAGGTGGAAGAGGGCGAGGTCGGCGAGCAGGCCGAGCTCCTCGGGGAGGTACCCGGCGATGTCGCCGTAGTTGAGGTCGACGCCGGCGACGGTGCGGACGCTGGGGTCGTCGGGGGCGGGGGAGCAGTAGACGTTGGAGTAGCCGCACACGTCGGGGCCGACCCAGTTGGCGGTGAAGTTGTTGGGGTCGGAGAAGATGGCCTGCTTCAGGGCCTGGAGGGCGACGTAGGCGTTGCGAAGGCGCGGGTTCTCGAAGGAGGCGGAGGGGGCGACGGCGACTTGCTCGCCGCGGTCGCCGAACTCGTCGAGGTAGTAGAGGAGGTGACGGTGCTCGGCGGCGCCATGGGCGGAGGCGGCGGCGACGGAGAGGACGGCGAGGGTGGAGAAGAGGACGAAGAGGGCGGCGGCGGTCGTCGTCGTCGTTGTCTTCATCGCATGCGTGGCATCCGAGGTACGAATCTCTCTCTCTCTCTCTTTGTGAAGAGAGAAAATATGGGAACTTTGAGATCTGAAGTATGGAGGAAGAGAGAGAGAAGGTGGCGATTTGAATTGAGGAGAGAGGGAGAGGAGGGCTTGGTGTTTTTTTCTAGGGATGTCGGGAGGAGAAGGGTGGGAAAATAATGCACTTCGTTAACGAGACAGCTAGAACACAGCTCAATGCCACCGCCATGTTCTTTGAATTTTTGTTGAATTTTTGTTGAAATTTCGACTTTGCAGGTCTCTGTGATTCTGTTTTTTTGGTTAATTTTTATCGTTTTAATCTCTTACGTTCTAGAGGTCGTGATTCGGTTCCTATTTTTCTTAAACTGTCCCTAGAAATTGTCGGTGTTAAAACGATGAAGGTTGTAAAAAGAAAAAGAACTTCTTTTCTCGTTATTCGCACCTTTTCCAAACCTATCGACTGCATTACCCAAATTCTGAGCAGAAAAACAGAAGTCATTGATCCATTTCCCCAATATATTCATAAATAAAAGGAAGGAGAGAGGAGAAAATAGATAACAGTACACAAGGACAGATGTTAATGAATTATTTAACTTGTCAACAGATATGCCACATGAGCCTTTGCTTTTTAATTGGGTCCTGGACTCCTGTCTAGGCTCGACATTGCAAAGCGGTATCCTAAGATGGAAATTAACGGCCCAATAAAAGTGCATTTAGTTCGCGAATGACAAATGATTTAGAAAAAGATCGATGGTATCACTTTTCAAAATAATTGAATGAACAAAAAAAAAATTTATCATTGACGTTTCAATCCAGATTCACCATGCGTGTAGGCATGTGAAGAGAGAGTTGAGGGATGAGTAGATCCATCAAATAGGTTGGTCATGCCCGAAAATGGACCAATCAAAATTCATCAATTTAACCCTTATTGACTAATTTTAATGTAATTACAATTTAGCCACACATATCTAGACCAATTTGGAATTAACCATTACTCCATGCGGTCCATATTATTAAAACACATTCATATTTAACTAAATTTATAAAAATGGGTACCTACCTATTTAACCCACTTTAAGCTATTTATGGGTATGTTACTTAGATAAAATTTTATATAATATTAAAAAGAAGTAACTTAATAAATTAGTAGATGAAATTGAAGAAAAAAGTGAAAAGACCTCGAGATTAAAATCCTTATAAAGAACTAAAAAACTTTGCATGTGTTGTAATGACATGCAATCTAAATGCATGCATTATTATCCAGTTTTTTGTTTATACTCGGAGTATGGAAATTAGAAAAAAAAAATAGTACTTCGATAAGTGGTAGAGGCAATATTCTACAAAATTGACAAAAAAAAAACAAATTCAGTAAAATGATCCCATAATAAAAGTCCCAAAAAAAAATTAAAAGTGAAAAGGAAACCGCGAATGTGAAATTATGTGCAAATGAATTTGAAAAGAAAAGGAAATTAAAAGAAATCTGAAAAGGCATCACTGAAAGGGGTCGACATGTTGGCGTGTAGGGCATGGCGGTGGTACTGGAAATGGGCGCGAATGACTGAAAGGCGATACGCGGCCCCATTGGAATGAGTTAAAATATGGGTACGAGTTAGACTTATTTAGACCCACTTTTACTTGGATTTTGTTTTTCTACAACCCTTTTTCGACCCGCTCCTAGAATTGGAGCAACCCTTTGTATACCCAATTTGATAAAATGTTAATACTGTGAAAATCTTCAAACTGGCTAAAAAGCACCAACACTCTCTGTAAGCCTTCGTGTCGTGTCCAACACGCTTCGATACACGATTAACGAGTGTCGGAAAATCTGACACGTGATAGACTCTTTTCGACACGCGAGTCTGAAATTCCAACACATGATTCCGACACGCACGGGGTCAATTTTAAAAATTTTCAATTCTTTAGGAGTCAAAATATAAATATATGAAAAAATAATGAAAATAACAAAAATAAGGGAGAAAGAAGAAAATTCTTACTCTCAAGTGTCTCACTTAAAAGTCTTGATCTTCCCGTGAGTGACGATAGAATGCCACTTTTCTCATCGGCGTCGTTCCATTGCCCCCACATACTTAAAGTTATAATTTTTTTTTTGCTTCTTTTAGCCTCTTGCAAGCATCGCTTGTCGCTTGCGAGTTATCTCTTTTGGTCTATGTTATTGGCTTGTGAGTTATCTCTCACATTTTCCATGGAGAATCTAGTGATTTCCTTTTCTTTTGGTCATACTTCGAGAGTTTTTGTCCTGGATTTTCATTTTTCTTGAACCTTGTTTTGTAGAGAAGCTCAAAGCTAGTCTACATCATGAACTCTGAACTCTGTCTAGGACTATAAGAAATTTCACTAATATTTGACAAGTATAAGAAAACAAGAAATGTTCCTTCAAGTTTACTCTTTCATGTTTGCAATTTTTGAATTTCTCATTTAAAATCTATCAAATTAAAACAATATATGATATTAACAAATGTTTGATTAATATTCTTAGTAAATTAATCATATGCTCTTTTTATTATTATTTATTTTTGCATTTATATATGAAAATATATATTTAATATATAACGTGTCGGAACATGTCGGAATTCTCTATTTTTTTTTATAAATGACAAGTCAGCGTGCCGTGTTGTGTCGTGTCGCATGTCGCGTGTCGCATGTTCGTGTCGGTACTACATAGTAAACCGGTACACTTATAATAAACTTACATTTCATTAATTTCCGTTAAATTTTACTGTCAAATTATGAAATTTGATGACATATGACACTTAACGAGTGCATCGGTTCGAGATTTTACAGTCCATTTATCATGAGTTTTTGATTTGGGATTTTTCATAGTATTAATCTAATTTAATATAAATTTACAGATGATGACAAATGTATCTAGTTTTGAGTTATTGATGAGTTTTGGGTAAATTTATTGTAAATGAAGTAATTTTTTAATTTTTTTATTAAATTAATCCTTTGATAAATATGAGTGGGAAAATGGTTTGATTCATCCATTTTGTCACTTCTAGAGATGGGGGCTCCATTCGACGACTCATGTGGCGTGGGTGGCGACATAGAGGTCGAGGGCAGGTTGGCAGCAATGGTGGGAGTGTTCTCTTCTTGGGCATAAGAAAGTAAGGGGGCACAAGGGCGAAAAAGGAGAAAAGGGAAAGGTCAAAAAAGACGATATATAGTGCCATCATTTTCTTAATTTCGAAGGATCCTAATCCTGTATTTTAATTGTCGGGGGGCGGGGGCCCAGGGGTTTATTTTTCCACACTTTTTTCTTTTGCTGAAACACACAGTTTATAAGTTTATTCATAGAATTAGCCTTCCAATTCGATTAAACATGAGTGACATTTGAAAATACAATTTTTTAGGCAATTATGATTCGTAAATTGCTACTTCCTTATCTTTATTTACTTCAAACCTTTTCCTTTAGAGAGGCAAAGGAACTCCCATGGAATGTGCATTTAGTTAGAAACTAATCATTCTTTTCTTTTTCTTTGATAATCTACTGGAAGCCTCGTAAAACACGTTACAAAGCTCATGAGTCGATTGAGTTCGAGGCTTAAAGCTATGAAGGTAGTCATAACCAAAAGCAATTTGCATGATTTAAAAAAGCGACCTTCAATTCTTAAGTTGAAAATTCTTTGATTTCATAAGCCTTTCTTTTAGTGCTCTTCAATTTCCAATTTCTTTGTATGGATCTACTATTGTATATGCATCCTACTTAAGTTTCATCTTTTACTCACTTATGATCAACTTATATTAGCAATCCTCATTATTCCACCAAAAAGGGTGAATTATTCTTCGTATTAATGATCTAATCCGATTGACAAAGGTCTCAAAGGTCCTTTCTTAATTTTTGGACAAGAAGATGAAAAATATGTGCTCTTGGATTGATCGGGGATCCTTCACAGAGTTTATAAGTGGGGGCATTTAAAGTCAATATTAAATCTTGAATTGATATCGATATCAATGAATAATTTACAATCATGCAAATAGAAATTAATCATGCCCTGTGTGCCTCCTACTATCTAGTAATATTTATATACAAACATTAATAACATCTAAAATTGTCGATTCCACTACTTGATGGTTACATTCGATGGTCCAATTCATCAGCCAAGTTATTCTTCATTTATTGGCTCTTCCGCTCGAGCACTTATTTGCTCCTTTTCTTGACATGTCTCTCACTCAAAATTAGACATTCTTGTCGAACGGCTACGCTATATCAACCAATGTTCTGTCGATCGAGATGGCAACTAAACACTCAAGACACTTTTTTTTTGTTGCGCCACCAACATGTAGCATTTTCCCCACAATTTCTTTTTCAGCACCGACTACCTCAAAGCACGTGCTGAATAATTTAGTGTCTCCGGTTTGTAATTAAAAATTTGCTACAACTTATAATTTAAAAATACATTGACGCGTTTGATTATGTGTGTCAACAACCTCTTTCTTTTTGAGCGTTCACATGAATTGTCAAATATTTATCTATTTGCATGAAAATGCCACAAAAAAAAAAAAAAAAAAAAAAAAAGCGCGTTGAGTGAGCGAGGACCAGTATATAATTATTAGACTATAGGGGCGATCGATAAGAACTGAACTATTGAATTTCAACTTGTTTGTAACGCGACAGGGACAGCACAGAGGAAGTAGTTGGCAGCGCCTAGCGCGGCCGGACTTTGACTTTGACCGCGGGAAGGAAACCGGTCCAGCCGGTAGTCAATGGCCTTTTGCTCTCACCTACCTGAGATGGACATCTAGACGAGGTTTTCGCTCATTGGTTCTTGTTAATATCCTCGTCGGATTCCTTTATATATTTTAAGATCGGACCTTAAAACTTATAAAAAATACAATCATGTTTTAAAATTTATCTAACTAGTACAATCAAATTTTTTCGTTAACTTCGTTCAATTTGGCTAAGGAAAAGTGTCGGCGTGACTTGTGTATTATTTTATCTCTTTTCCCTGACGATGACGTGGTTAAAACATAAAGTATACTTTGTTAAAACGATATTGTTTTGGTCTAAATTTGATTTTTTGATGTAAATTTTATACAAATTAAATAAAAAATTAGCTAAATTCAAAAAAAGAAGGGGAGGGTTTGCAACCCTTGTCTAGCTTGTCTCCATTTTTTTTGTTTGTTTTGGCCATGTATGATAGAGAAAATAATAAAAAAATCCATATCAACATTTTCCATTTAGGTTGGACTTTAGCCTAAACCAAGTGTGGAAATATTTAATTGGGGAGGCAAAGATGGGTTTGAAAAGATTTGAATTCAAAATCTCATGCTTTTATAATATATAAGATTTTATGAAACTATTGCCAACTGTTCTAAAAATTTAAGTTGTTAGATGAAAACGTAGTTTAATATTTAAATATTCTAACGCATTTTAAATGGCTTTATTGTCGATTTACGATCTAATGTTTTGTTCTTAATGAAGTTTCTCATACTTAACATGTATGATTGAGTAGTGTCTCCCATCAACATGGGCTACATTTCTTTAATAGTGCGAGCCATCCATGTGGCGAACAACAGATTCCACATAACAAATATCACCTCTCGGATGATCGCTATCACTGGCTCTGATAAAAATCACATGAAGCCCGGCTTTCCAAACTCGTCCTGTTTCCTCATCTTATCTACAAACTTCAGGTCCTTACTCCACCCTATATAGCCAAAAAAGAAGGTGTCGCGATTATTCCACAAGTGAAGAGACATGTGAACCTTATCAAGATCACTATCGAGCATCTCAAATTCCTAAGATCACGTCGTACCTGTCCCCACTCTCAAAGCTGCTAAACCGACGACAATAGAATTCGAAATTAACGTAAGGTACAAATCGAGCTAAAAAACGAATAATCCGATGCCAATAGGGGGGCAAAAATTAGATAACAGCTACGGCAAAAAAAGCTTGTTTGAAGTTCGAAGGATCCGGACCCGAAACGGGCCGTAGCATTATTGCGCACGTGAAGACGTGGGTCACCATGCAAGATTAATTGGGCGCGATGTTTGAGACGAGCCGACAGGACGGTGGTCCCCACCGATCTTTAATTAGCGACGAGACGACAGCGACAGAGCGTCTCTTTGATCCTGGCGGGACCCACGCGTCTTCTCCTGGATCGGGCCCCCCCCCCGCCCCCTTACTCCTCGGAGGAGGAGGTGGCGCACCGCGTCCTTTCCCTGTCCGCGCCGACGGCTTTACGAGGAAGGAAACAAAAAAAGAACAGGACCAAAATGAAATTACCTGCATGATTATCGGAAAAATAATTGCCTTCGCGAGTGTGCCAGGATTTTGTTTAGGAATCAGGATAAAAGTCGAGATATGATAAATATTATCGTATCTTATAATAAAATATGTATTATACTCGCCTCTCTTCTTTATCTCCTCTATCCACTTATGATTGCAACTCATAACTTTTCACTGAGCTCAATTTCGTTGTCACCAACGAGGCTAGTCATGGTCATGAGCTTGACTCGACGATCTAGAGCAACGGTTGTCATCCCCTTTTGTCTCACGCACTTTCATCGCACGAGCACCTGCATTTGTATCCACAGTGCCTTCATTTGCTAGGCCTTGACCTCGGCGTCGGCCACGAGGGTAGGGTGGTGATCGAATTGGTGGTTGTTGAAAATTGCGAGTGATGAATATGGAGGATGGATTAGTGGTTGCTGAAGTATTTGCATGGTGGCGATGCCCATGCGTCTTGGACGTCCGCCCAACTTTCAAGATTTGAATGTTCAACATTCAATCCGACATGAGTAGAGTATGAGGACGATGTGCAGGACAAGAAAGAAGGTGAAGCGGGATTTCCTAGCGGAGAGAACATTACGTCGAGAGACTGCTGGCAACTAGAGCCATAACATTCAATATTAAATCTGTTGAAATGGTTATACATTCAATCCAGCTTGGATATATGTTTATTTACCAAACATTGTATAAGATATGAGAAGTCTCATCTTTAACCATTCCATCTTATGTCATATTCAACCTTATTCTATTTGATAAAAAAGTCCAAATGATCAAACGTAGTCTAAAAGTATTATAAGTGCTTATAAAAAGAAAATAGAACATATCAAGAAGTCATCCTCATACTCTTCTTCTATCTTCCTTGAACTTCAATTTTGATCAATTGGATTGTCGTGCATTCTTCAATAAAAAAAAATTTACCCCTTGAAATCACTTTGACCGATTTGGCACCTAAGATATCAATCCAATTTATCCATGAGACCCATTTTTCGTTGATGGGATTGCACACCTTGCTGTCGCATCAGTGAAATTTGTAAGGAAAAAAAAAACAATATAAGGAAAAAGGCTACAGCCAAAAGGTTAAAAGGAAAAGCTGTGCAAAATAGAAATTTCAAATGGGTGAGTCGGGTTGATTCATAAATAATCCAACTTAAATTGACTTATTTAACTGGTTTTAGCACATTTTCACTCAATACAAATCTAGTGACGATATTCGACCGAATTCATCTTATTAGTACACTTACATATTTAACCCAATTTACAAAAACTCATAACCAAATTGAAGTAAGAGTATAGAGTGAGTGAGCACGGGATTAAATAAATGCAAGATAGATTGAAGAGAGAGTCATCAAAATGGGTTAGGTCTAAGTAAGTTGTAAACCCATCTATGACCCATTTAACATTCATATTATGTTTAAACCCATCTACTCAATATAACTAACTCATTTGTAATACATTTAATACTCATTTAGTATCTATATGGGTTAATAAATGGGTCTATGACCCATTTTGACAAGTCTACACAAGTTAGTCTGCCCTTCTTCACTGGCAAGGGAATTTGAATGGGGACAAGCAGTTCCCCTCTCGACCCTCGCTAGCGGGCCATTTAGGGCCTGCCACCCTTGGTATCCCTTGGCGAGGGTCATTGTGAAGGGGATGCGGCTATTCCCCCTTCAGACTCATATCACATCTCCCAGAAGTACTTTTCTTATGCTCTCTCCACTTGCCAAACGGAATTTGGAAGCCATTTCTCCGTTCCTTGCATCACGGAAAGTGAAAAAGAAAACTAATTCTCGAATTATTGGACGCAAAACAAGTGTATTAAATAATTGCCTCGTTTGCTTAAACGAAATATTCTTTGGCTTAATGTCCATATCGATCGTGATCAAGAAATGAGGTGAAGGCATGTGGAGATCGGTTCTCTTTTCATTTTCAAAATCCGTGAACCAAGCGGCGCATGAGAAAGGGGGGAAATCATAACATGATCGGACCCAAAAGTGACAAATTTGGATTCGCTAGACACCCCTTTTAAAGAAATATAAGTAGAGTAAACTAGAACCAATAATATGCAAGACAAAAAAAGAACTAATGAAAACGATTCTTTTTCTCTATTTTTATATTTTTGTTGTTGCTATAATGCCTTTTTGTGCATGTTCTTGCCAATTGTCATTATTCTCAAAGTCTCCGACCACCTTTCGATCTGGGCTTGAGAGGGTATGTGAATCCAATGATTTAGCGTGACCATAAGCATTTTTTGAGTAAAGCATTGGCATTGCATGGAGCCGAGCATCGGAGTAGATTGAACTAGTTACAAATCCCGCGCTTTGTGCTGACATAACAGGAGCCGAAATTGCTTGAGTCCGTATCACTCACAGAGGGAACTTAGTGAATATGAAGCGATATTTATAAGTAATAAAATAAGCTACCCTTGTTGTTAAAAATAAAAATAAAAATAAGCTACCCTTCAAATTATCTATATTAATTTTAGATTGATTTGTAAATAATGCCTTTATTCACGCATCCAACAAAAGTTTTACACCAAATTACAAGTATTAACGTAGTATGGTATATTTCTATTGGGACGTAATTTCAAACTAAATTGATAAATTATAAAAATTAAAAGAATCTTTATTTTTATTTGGCTCAAATTTAAAATCAAGAAGACAGGCTGGAAGAGAATAATGTTTGGAAAGGATAATGGAAAAAACATTTGATCTTATATTCATTTATTTTGGGGAAAATTCTAAATAAGGATCTAAAATGCTATCATTTTCTCAAATAATGATTTGAAGTGAACCTTATTTTAAATAGAATTTGAAATGACTATGTTAATCTTAAAGAAGAGCCTAACCTTACCAACTGAGGGCATTTTTGTCCTTTACATTTTTTCTTTCGTTTTATTTCTTTATCTTTTCTTTTATCTTTTTTTTTTTTTATTTCCACAAAATAACTTAAGAAAGAAAAAAAAGGCTAAAACTTAAAAAAAAAAAAAAAGAAGAAGAAATAGACAAATATATGCGGAAGGGCTAGCTCTTCCCTGCTAGTGGCGCGGCCCCACTCCTAGTGGGGCGGCGGCCATAGGTTGGGGGTTCGGCCAACCCTCTCGCTTGGCTTTTTTATTTGTGTATTTTTTTTTTAAGTTTTAGTTTTTTTTTAATTTTGTCTATTTTATGGAAAATTTAAAAAATGAAAAAAAGAAAAAAAGAGAGAAAATAAAAAAGCAAATGACAAAAATGCCCTTGACTAGCCAGCGAGGTCATCATGTCTTTTTTAAGATTGACACGGCTACTTCAGTTTTTTCTTTAAACTAGGTCTAGTTCAAACCCTTACTTAAGAAAATAAGGGCAATTCAAGTCCTTATTTGAGAATAATGTTCACTTTAAGTCTTTATTTAATAAATTGAGGGCACTTTAGATTCTTCTTTGAAATTTTCTCTCAAATACATGTGAATACTTTTTTTATTTGTTTAGGCTAAGTGGTAATTTCTAATAACTTTCTTAGGACGTGGATTATGCGTTGGGATAACCGCACTAGAGATCCCAATATTTGTCATAAGAGTGTAATTGAGTCATAACATTTTTAAAAATGCAATTAATTCCTAAAAATATCAAACTAGTGCAACTAAAACCTTCCGTTAAGTTCGTTTTCAACTTGGCTAAGTGGTTTTTTTCCCTCTCTCTTGCGTGGCTATGAAATGGCTAAAATATGAAATAAACTAAACGATGTTGTTTTGGTCAAAATCATTTTAGGTAAATTTTTATTTTAATTATATAAAAAGCATGAAATTTTTTAAAAAATACAAAAAGAGAAAAAAGGGAAAGAAGTAGGCGAGGGCTTGTAGCCCTTGATGTTGTCGCCCCACTATTGCCGAGAAGGGCTGTCAACCCTGATCGATAGTTCCCCCACAATCACTAACCCCCGCTGACCCTTCCGGCGATGGTGGGGCAACCGTGATGGCAGCTGCTTCTTTCTCTTTCTCTCTATTTTTTTTAAAAATAAAATAAAATATTGCTTATTTTTAATATAATTTAAATATTTTTTAAAATCATATTTTGATCAAAACGACATTGTTTATAGCTATGTCAGCACTAAATAGGAGAGAGAAATTAAAAAAAAAAAATACTATGTCAATATTTACCCTTAGTAAATTGAACGGATTTTACTTGATTGCACAAAGATGACAAATTTTATGATAAAAATGCAGTTTCCTTTATACCTTTGAGTACCAAGTGACATCTCTTTCCGAATGAACCTGCAGATCATGGCAACTTTGGCTACCGACTCTTTTAAAGCTGTTTAGTTGAAGAGAAGTAACCTCCTTTTTCATCTTGATTCCTGGAGACCCAAACCATACGCATTGACCATCTTTTTTTCTAGTTCTATCCACTTTTCACTTTCATCGAGGTTTTCCGCTTACCAATTAAATCTTGGGTCCATGACAACCAACGAATTTTGTTCATGGTATCGAAACTAATAAATCTTTGATGAACTTATATTTCCCTCCAAACACAACTCAATTTTAGCACCAAACAAGATCACATTCTTCTTGCCACTTTACACAATGATTCAAGATTTTGCAACTTTACAGTTTGTGGAGGACACATCACTTCAATCTTTTTTCTGTGGACAAAGCTCCTTTTGGTTCTTTAAAGTGAGAAAAAAAGAGAGACAAAAGGATGACTTCATTTTGAACTGCTCTCGGGTACGAGATTTTTGAAGATGTCAATAAATACTTGCATGGGGTCACCGTGTGCAAGAGGGAAAATAAAACCGATCCATCACAAGCAAAGAGAAAAAGGACCTCTAGACAGACTGGATGAGTAATGGGATGACAATATCAGAAAATTTGTTAAAGTGGATGACCTGGATCTAACTCACCTTAATAAAGCCTATTAGGAGATTAAGCAATGTGAGATTTTTTGATGTGACTGCCAATTCCATCTAAAAGCTTAGCCTAGCAGACGAAAGTATGATTCATAATATTTAAGCGCTTTTGTAATGCTTCTCTTAATTATGAGGGGAGAGGGAAATGAGGCAACTAGAGATTGCACCTTCTATTTTGCTACGGCAAAAGTACACTTAAGCTGCGCATGGTAACATTTCTGTTTCTCTCAATTTCTGTTATTTTGTTTCCCAGAACAAAAAAAGAACAGAAACCTGTTTGGTAACACGAAATTGTTTTTCTATTCCTCGAAATAGAAAGTTAGCCCGGGAATAGATTTGGATTAGAAACGAAAAACAAAAAAAAATTGCTTCTTGTTCTCAGGAACAATTTCTAGAAATAAGCTAATTTTCTTTTTTATTTTTCTTTTATTCCTCTCTCTTGCTGTGGCCACCTCCAATCGCCCGGAGCCACCGCTGACCGCCGGCTGCTGCCACCGGCCGCCCACCGCTGGCCGCCGCCGGTTGCTGGCCCGCCGCCGGTCACCGCCGCCGCGGGATGCCGGATGTCGGACGCCGGACGCCGGATGCCCGCCGAACGCCGAACGCCGCCACCGAACACCGCCTCGGTCGTCGCCCTCCGCCGTGAGCAAGAATAAAAACGAATAAATACAAAAAAAAAGAAACTGTTGCGTTACCAAACACATTTCTATTCTTTTTTATTACAAGAGTAGAAATTTTGTGTAGTTACCAAACACGTTCTTTTACTTCGAAATTGTTCCCCTGGAATAGAAATAGAAAATAACTATTTCTGAAAAAAAAAATTCTTCCCCAGCTAAGAAGCGTTGTCATGTGCACCCTTAGAGTCCCAAAACTTGATACGATAAGACATTTAAGTACCAAAAGTTATAAAAGTGGCATTTAAGTGTCATTTTTTTTCAAAAATGAGACACTTGAGTGTCAAATCCGACGAAGGTGGTTGAAAATCCTACATGGCAAGATGAAGAATCAAAACGACATCGTTTTATATATATATTTTTAATATATTAAATTAAAAAATTAATTTAAATATAATTTAATTATTTTTTAGAAAAAAGGAGGAGGAAGGGGAGGCAAAGGTGAGGGTTGAGCCCTTGCTGCCACCTGCAATCTCTCTCTCTCTCTCTCTCTCTCTCTCTAAATAAATTTAGTTTGAAATTCAATTCAATTTAATTTTATATTAATTATCCACCTACGTCAGTAGTAAAATGACGTCATTTTTGTATTTATCTAACCATATCAGCATGCAAAATGATATTTTACACTTGCCTTTTCGGAAAATTGCAATGTCAGCATTTTAGCTGGATTTTTTCGTTGTTAGCACTTAAGTAATCCATTTTGCTCCGATTTTGGCACTTTAGTATCACATTCCTAACTTTTTTGCATTTAAATGTCTCTCCATACCAAGTTTTGACACTTTAGGTGTCCGACACTTATTTTGCTATCATATTGGACTTTTTGGATTACTGCACAGTAACCTAAAGACTTTAGGTGCCTGTGTAGATGCGTGGTATGCTTTGAAGAAACACTTTTCTAATCTATTAATCAACTCATAAATAGTAAACACCAAGTGAATGGTAGATAGGTGATGCCTGTGTTTGGTCAAAAGATGTACATTCAGAGAGAACCCATCTCCTTGTAGAAGGAATTGCCAGCTATTTCACTACATTCTCAAGGACTTGGTACAAGGACGTCACAAGAGTTACCATGTGCAATTATGATTACAGTAAGCTGCAGGAGTTAGGAAAAAGGTGAGCAAACTAATTTAAAAGGAGGAGACTAAATAGGGATTATTGACAGCTTAACATGATTAGAACATGGGAGGGTGCTTCAGTATGCACTTGCAAGGACAATACATATTCCCAATCTGCACCGACCACTCATGTTTAACAGAATTCATCCAAGAAGTTGTTGAGTTGGCAGAAACCAATGAGAGAGATTGTTTGATCTGAACAGTCCCAGGATGGTTGTGACAACATATGACTGCCTTCCCCAATCAGAAAACTCCACAATGTTAAAAAGATAATCGAACCGAAACTCGATTCAGTGTTAAAAAGAGGCAAGCTCGTGTTACTGACTCGTGCATGTAGGTACTTCGCAAGGAAATCTCTCTAAGACAGCTACGTGCACAAGCTGTCTGAGGTGGACTTGTGCTATTGCATCAGACAAGTCCTGACTTCTAAGCAGAGGAGAGAAGAAGAAACACTGTCACACGGTTGATTCTGGCGCCAAACGAAGAACGTGCGGTATTTGTGTTGTTGAGTTCCGCTGTCAATCGTCCCCCAACTATAAACAATGAGATTCAAGTGTCAATTTTATCCAAATTTCCACTTCATTTAACTCTTTTGTGACATTAAATTGGCATTACGGGACCGTCTGACATTCTATCTGACTGAAAATTGGCAACTGGGCAAAGTTGGATGTCTCTGTAGTTCATCGTCGCAGCTCTTCACATGATTGAAGAGCTTTTCTCTTGAATACATCACTGAAAAAGCTCAGAATTTGATTGACAATCATGTGATTAATCTTCTACTGTTCGAGATTTGCAAATGTATACATTTATCTGAAATCTTAGCTAAAATGGCAAGCGAACACATTTATATGGGAAGAGAGATCAGTTTGTGAAGATAGCGCAAATCAGGAGCAGCCGAAAAAGGGGTAACAGACATCATGTTGTATTACCTACGATTTCAACACGCACATGATATGATGCACCCAATCATCTCTCTATATCTTCCTTCTTCCCTTTTTTTTTTTTTTCGAATTTCTTATATGAAATGTCCTACCATTTTCTTGGATGACTACATTGACAAATGCGGGAGACAAGAAGCGAATATCTTTGATTCTTGGAACAAAGGTGTGGAGCATTGACAAATGCGGGAGACCATGCCGGTCATGTCAATCGTCGAAACTCAGTGGAACAAAAAGAAGGCAAATCATTTCGTGTCGCAATCTCAGTTCTCAGTTGGCCAAATCACACATGCTTATGAGTTTGGCACAAGTTAGTGATTAGTCAATACAGTCGCTGGCAGTAACGTCGTCTTTGCAGCACTCCTCGAGAACTGTAAGTGCAGAGAACTGTAATTGTAGGACCTGTAAGGGAAGAAAGTATAATCCTACCTCCGATGTCCAGAAGAAGATGCTCGACCTCATTCACTTTGGAGTCGCTAATGTCGGCTTCATCTCTCATCCACCTCATTATCCTGTAGACAAAATTCAAGATATTAGTAGTTTACTATCGCATTAGTGGAGAATCGGTTAACCATGAAACATGCTCTTAGGTACATTGAAATGTACCTTTCTTTTAAGTAGGAACCGTTGGGAAAATAAAAGGGCGAGACCAGCTTGAGGATCAGGATCCCGGGAATCCCGGTCGCCAGCGGATATTGCTTAATGTCGTGGTCAAGGCCTGGATCCGGCAGGCTCCCAAGCTTGCACGTTGCAGGCTAGCCACGTACAGAGCGACCTGAGGATCGCTAATGAGACCTGCGTGGAAGCATCCAAAGCGAATTAAACTAACAAACTTAAGCGACATTTCCAATAACATGCGCAATCAAAATAGATCTGTTTGATGAGAAAAAAGAAGCTTACCAACATCAGGAGGCCGACGTCCATGCTGATGAAAGTGACACCAACGAATGCGGCCATGCAAATGCAGAAATCAAATTTGTCGACCTTGAAGAGGTGATATGCTTCCTCATACTCAATCAGCCCGGACATGGCGGCCATTATAATGGCAGATAGTGCCGCAAGAGATGTATAACTAAAGAGGAGCTAAAAAGAGCAGAGTCCACATCATGGCTATAGCCATCGCTATGTTTGACATCGACGTCTTGCAACCAGCATTGTAATTGACCGTGGACTTCGAGAACAGCCCTGTCAATGGAGAAATTGAAGATAGTTGGACCGTTGGACTCAAAAGTTCATATTCTAATTTTCAGCAAGTTAACTGTACATGAAGATCAAGCACTTCTCGATGCTCTGCATGTTTGAATGTTACCAAATTAAAATGCACCTGTTGTGAGGTAGCAAGAAGTCAAAGACCCCACAATGTTCATCATCCCAAAGGCAACCATCTCCTTATTTCCGTCATTCTGATGATTCTTCAAGATGGCAAAGCTTCTTCCAATGGCAATTCCTTCCTGCATCAATGTGTTGTAGAATTAAAATCTCATACATGTTTTCAGATTTCCCTTTTCTTCTAAGGAAAAAAACGAATTAAAAGTAAAAGAAAGATGCCTGGGAATGGCAGATACAGTCCTTACAGCCAGAGCCAGAGTGCCAGTGATAAGTCCACCTTTTAGAGTTTATTCCCCTCTTCAAGTAACCCACCTGCCAAGAATTTAATAAACTAAAATAATGAAATAAGAAAAGAAATTTTTTATTAAAAAATGTCATTGCAACAAATGTAGAATTACATGTGGTAATCATCTCTTATTGGTCGATTATACTGACTCTTAATATATAGATTATTGTTAACATGATTTATTTTTCTTTTACCAAAAAATACTACCAAGCAAAAGTTATTTAAATACATAGAAACACATTAATATCACTTATATTGCTGATAGACCAAAATAGGCGTAAATGTATCCAAGCAATACCTAAATGAGTCATTATATCTAGATTAAACTTGCTAAGCCATTATTTTCTTGGGGGGAATATAGGGGTATTAGTGATATGCGAGATAGGCCCTGTTTGGTTCAGCATTTGGAATGCTCATTTGGACTCTAAAGTCCCTTGGCCAAATGCAAACGCGTTTGGTTCGTATTTTTGTGCGACTTTGGCATCTCCAAAGGAGTCTAAAGGCCTTTAGCCCAATGAAGCTCTTGAGATGCATTGGCAAGTTGCATCCTGGGAATGTAAGTCGGTACTGTTCATCTTCTCCAAGCCATCGCCGATTGGAGGCCGACGATCGCCGGCCAAGGGGTCGCGTGCGCCGGCGACCGCCGCCCGAGGGTCGCCCGACCCGGCGATCGTCGCCGGACCTCGGGCGGACGCTTGGGTCGCGTGACCCTAGGCGACGGCCGCCCGGGTCGCGTGAACCTAGGCGACGGCCGCCCGGGTCGCGCGACCGTTGTCGCCGGGTTTGCGCTACCCGGGCGGCCGTTGCCGGGGTCGCGCAACCTTAGTTGGCCGTCGCGCGACCCGCGGGCGGCCAAATCTGGCCATCCGACCGCCAGATCCGGCGGTCCGGTTGCCTGGGTCGTGCGACCTCAAGCGGCCGTTGCACGGGGTCGCGCGACCTCGGGCGATGGTCGCCCGAGGTCGCGCGACCCAAGCGGCCAGATTTGGCCAGATCCGGCCATCCGATCACCGGATCCGGCGGTTTGGCCGCCGGATCCGGCGGTCCAGTGGCCGGAGTTCAAAAAATAAAATAGAATTTTTTTTCTTTTTTTAATTTAATAAAAGTCATTTACAAATGCAAATTTTACCAAACGGTATTTTGGCTAAAGTTGCATCTTAATGCAAATTTTACCAAACGATATTTGCATTTCGGAAAACCCCATTTAGCTAAAGGTATTTGCATTTTGACAAATGCATTTCCCAAAAGCCGAATCAAACCGGCCCATAATAGATTTCACCTAACAAGATTTTGATTATTCGACCAAAGTTGATAGATTTAGCTAAAACCTTTAGATTGATCCCTCCAAGTTCATTCCGCTTTCTTCTAATGGAAAGTGGATAACAAAGACAAATTATTTCGAAATAAATCCTTGGAAAGCTCGAATTATAAATAATTAATGAAGTAGACCCCAAGGATCTATTAACAGTTTATCCGATCTTGATGTTGATGTAAGTGTATATAAATATATTTTCTTTGCGTGAGAAACTAAGTTTGGTAAATCTGGATGATAGAGAGGGGTAGTCAGCCCCCAGACAGAAACTTCTAAAATATGAAACCTCAAAGGGCCCAAAACCTATGCAAACCCTAAGATCTAAACTCTCCAAAGTAAGACAAAGCAGTCCACTAGAAATTCCATGGTGCCTCTTTCGTGATGCCTAGTTTTCTAGATGATGATGATGATGTAATAGTGGACTTACGATTTGGATTCCATGTTTCTCCGCAAGTGCTAAATAAGCAAAGGGGCCTCCAATGACAACGGTCACCATTGGAGCTATGGCCGATATGTTTAAATGCGTGTTTATTTGTGATTTATCAGTTTGTGTGTTTCATTTCTTTTTATTTATGTGGCCTTATCATCACAGTCAAATCTAACACACAGAACCTCAAAATACCCACTACTTTTTGGCTTTTCATCGTCTACACTTTTTGATCTTAATGCCAAACCCACATGTTTCTATGCCATTATGAAAAATCTAGCGACATAGATTTTAAGATCAAATCGTTTTAGCTATCCTTGTCTCTTTTCCAAGAATATTGACAAGCGCGAATCATGTGTATTGAGTAAAGTTCCATCCTTATGGTTACAACGTGTGACACCTAAGGTTAATATATAGTGGGTGACACCATAATATGAATATAGAATTTGCTAGACAAATCACGCGCTTAATCACTTAACCAATTCATTTGATGTTTCTTGAAGCTATCCCAAGATACTTAAAGTTGGCTAACAGATAGTATTCATCGAAAGACTTGACCTATCGGTTCAAATCAAGTTCGAATTGCTCAGGTATCAACCTAATGCGACTTGAGTGATTACTAACTAGCAAACTCAATAGAAGAAAAAAATAAGTTTTTCGTTAAAATACAATTCAAAAAGTCAAATTCTCAAGATAAAAGGGAGGTCACATGTATGTAAAACATTTTGCAATCTAGTACTCAAGTGATTTGAGGTGACGCTCAAACACTTTCTTTGCTATATGCAATTATCTATAGGTCTCAAAATAAAAAAAAAAAAGTACTTAAAAATACCCTATTCCAGTCCAATCCAAGCATATCTAGAATTTCCTACTAGGGTTCTAGATATTGTGATTGTTCCTTTATCAAGTCGCGAGGAGTGCAAATAATTCTACAGGTGTAGCTGCGGGTCGTTGAGAGAGAGAGAGAGAGAGAGAGAGAGAGTCTCACCAAGTATCGAGTGAAAACCAGAAAAGGCAGGAAGACCAAGCCAACAACTGCAGACTCCCACCTCCACTGCACAAAAGCACAATTTTTATAATCCATATCGGCATCTTCCAAGAAAAAGAGAAAAGAAAACACACCCATATTTTCCTTTTCCCTTACAATGAACCTAGAAAGAGTGTACATTCCAACTTTCGCTTTTAAAGCACAAGCCCCGCTTTTTATCTTATATTGGGTTCCACGAGACGTTTTCTTTTTGGTCTTCCCTTAGCCTTCCATATTTGACGACTATGGCCGACGGATGCTCAAGAACGTGTCATTTTAAAGAGGTTTCTATCTAGTCACACTATCATTCGGCACATGGATATCTTTATTTGCTCGGCCCAGGTAATATCTCTGCAAGTAATTTCACGTCTCGTTGTTCCCTGAACCATTCATCCGCTACTTGTCCACATGATTTTTTTGTCGCATCGTCCCTGGCAAAACTCCCTTGAAAACCAAGAAAAGGAGGAGCGGATTAGAAACAGATGAATGGAGCTTATTCAATGGATGAGTTATTACGAGGCTCGTCTCGGTGCTTGAACACAGCCTGCAAGACAGGTATCACGTCCGTTTTGGTGGTGAAGTGAGTCAGTCCAAACATGCCCTTCACCTGCTGCAGAGATATTATAGTCGCAGCCCCGCTTATGAAGCCCACGATCGTTGAGTGGGACAAGAAGTCCACAATAATCCCCAGTCTGCTCATAAATTCGATGAAGAACAGGGGAGATTAATTTCTTTGGTTATTAATGGATTAAAGGAGAAAATACGTGCAAACGCTCCTATATATGCCTTAAGAACCCTAGGACTGCTTGGTAGATTCCGGTGAACAGAGTGGCTGTGAAGACCAGTCTGAGATACAAGTGGGGGTCAGTGTCCGGCGACACTTTCTCTTGAATGGTCGCAGCTAGAAGCAATGAACAGGCGGCCACATTCCCGATTGCTTTGTGCTTCGAGCTCCCGAAGATGGCATATATAATCGGTGGCACGAAGCTCGAATCTCCGGTTAGTCAATATCGTAAGTCGAAACATGAAGATTTGTGAAAACGATGGCATGGTTATAATGCCTCGGAAGATTCTTCGTCAATAAAAAAAGGTGGTCACGTAACGTTTTGCGAAAATCTTTTGGCTCGGTACAGATTGACACTAGAGAAGGTAATATCCGTAAGGAAGTTTTTGCGAAAATCTTTTGGCTCGGTACAGATTGACACTAGAGAAGGTAATATCCGTAAGGAAGTTTTCATAGGAATTGCAGGTATGCTAATCAATGTTGTTTAAAATTTGGTGGAGAAGAAGAAAAAGTTATGTATGGCACTAGTCGTCAATACAACTTGATTATTTAATGCGTCAAATCCAGAAAAATGGAAAAGCTAAGATAATTTCTATATCATGAAAGTACTATCCATTTCCATCAACTTTTTAGGCAATCTTGTCCCCTGTCCATCTACTACAAATTATCATGCACATATCACTAACCCCAGTTATCACTTCGCCATATACGTCACAAGAACAATGCAAATAATTGGGTTTTTACTTCCGTAAGTGTGCATATGCATCATTTATCCAACAGAATCCTGCGTCGTGTACACAAAGAAGTATATGACTTCCACAGCCTGATAATAGAAGGAATGTCGCCAAGCTTTGCGTAGCTTGATGCCCTGGGTATGGCGAGGCTGGCGATGGTGATGCCGGCGAGCAAGTCATACGGGAAAAGCTTGAGCTTGTTTTTGGGAAGCCACTCGAAGATCGGGACGAAGTATTGCACTGCCTTCGTGACTGGCCGCTTCTCATTCTTGAACTGATTGAACGGGTCGTCGGGGAAGAGGGCCTCCTTTGCATGGGACTTGAAGGTGGCAGCAAAGCCTCTCGGCCGGGAGAAACTCACCTTGTGGATAGAATCTTGAGAGTTGCTCATGACCAAAAAAAGCGAATGGGGGGAGAGAGACAATGGCAATATAGATCTAACTTTCGGAGAGGTGGAGCGAGAAGTCAGGTGGATTTTTTAGCACAAGGTGAAGAGGGTGAGGTGCTGTAAACAGGGCAAAACAAGAGGATTTTCACTGCAATGCCGTCACTGGCAGCCTAGTATGTGCATGGCTGAGTAACAGAGTAATAATAACTTTATTAAGAAAGGATTCTGACTAAAGAGATAATCTCGAGGGTTATTTCTTTTTAATTTTGGGTGTCGTATCCATCTGGCTCTGTTGATTTATTCTGATTCGGAGGAGATCACAGCCAAAAATTGTGCTATTTTTACATAAGAACTGTTGACGGTTACTCTCTTTTGGTTGATTCCAAGTGGTTAAGTTACTGTTATCAACTCAAGAGAGAACCTCGCACGCAGGGCCCCGTCTTCAGTTTGGACGCCCGTTTGGGCATAACGTGTGTCTTGTCTAGAGGGAATGAGCAGAGGGATTATGTAACCATCAGAAAAGCTTTGTGAAAGTCAAAATCTCTTAGATTTATCGAGTTGAGGATGTTTTGTGGCTAACGAGTTGATAGTAATAACTGGTCAATCTATCTCAATCCACTCTATTATGTTATGTGTAAATCATATTTATAGAAAAGTCCCAGTAGATCGTGCATAGAGGCTCAAGGCATGCCAAAATGGAAATCTAGATGGCCTCATCTTTTGCATAACCAAGCGTGAACACGCATCACTACTGTTCCTCAAACTTGCGAGCTTTGTCTCATCGAGAAATCTGGGCCTTCGTGCCTAGCTTATCGCTTATGAAAAAAAAGGTCTACGAAGACGATTTAAGAAAAATAAGAGCAGAAACTATGTAAAAGATGACATTTAGGAAAAGGAAGTGGGGGCAAAACAGTACTATGGTCGAATGACTTTTTGGGGATGGGCATGTCGACTTTATTCTTATGATATATTTGGTCGTGCAGAAAACCTAGTTAGGTGAATATTCGTGTAAAAACATCGGTTAGTTACAAAGAATTATTTTTTTAAGAAAATAATAACTTTACATTTTCTTTGGCTCAATAATAGCTTTACATTGTTTGCAGTTGCCTTTAGGGTTTGAAAGGCTTTTGCTGGAAAGGAGAGTTGCTTAAGGTTTTCAGCACACCTTATCTATATTCATACGGTCTTCCCCTATTTATTAATTTGATTAAATTTTTGGATTGAACAATTTAATGAGAAAAATGAGGTCTTTTATAACAAAAAAAACATGATTAATTAATTAAAGGGTTAAATACGTTGCGAAGGCCATTGCTTGATTAAACACTTAGCGATAATTTCCTGATCAAAATTTTGATTCTTCGAGCCCTAGTCACTGCAAGTAAATTATGGCAAATCACTAATTCGACCGGACGTCCCACTTAAATCAAGATTATGTTTTAATATCATAATTTAACTAAAAGTGATAGGATCGGACACCAATTGTCCCAATCAAATGAAAGAGCTCCCAAACATTAGCATTTGTTACATTCCTATGGCCCAGCGAACGAGGACAAATGAACATGATAGTCACTTTGATGACTGACTGGTGACATCGTGATGCCTTGTCCATTGGGAAGCCTTCGTCTTAATCTCAGCTTCCCCCTCTTGATCAGATTAATTATCGCCTAATCAGGATCTGACACTTCATCTATTAACCTATGTATTAAGAGAAAAAAAAAAAAAGAGAAACTTTAGCCGAAGAAGTTGGTTTGCAAAACCTCATCTCTCTTTCTTCCACACGTCTGCTTGGGCACATCTTCTCCTTTGGCACCAGGCATCTGCCTTAAAACTCATGTTCAAACGTAGCCAGGTTGACTGGAGTAGTAGCAAAACAATTTAATTTCAATTCATTTCATAAAACCTTAAGCTGATATATAGAGGAGTAGTTTAGCTGTTAAATGTTTGGATATCTGGGGAAAAAGCATAGGAAAGTTGAGTAACCTTTAAATACGTAGATCCAAGAGAGCCCAACACTTGTGCTCATCGACAACCAAACAGTGCCAACACATCTTCACCTCCTCCTGGACCGAACTGAGATAGTAAACCCCAGTGGACAAGTAAGATGTGTAATTAAAGTTTGTGAATGGTCTATTGCCTAACTTGGTCCTCAAGCTACTTGCCCTAAAAGTTACTACCAACATTTGCCCCCAAATATTTTGTCAATTTTCTTTTTTCGCTAGCCAAAATACATTGGGCGTATAGTTTCTTGGCCCACTTCTCCATTGGGTTTTTCCTGCTTAATATCAAAGCAGACGTCACTTGATTTAACAATCTGTTAGTCTTCTTCGATTTTGAAAGCCGCTTTCAATTTCAAACCCTGTTCGACTTTCAAATTACTCTTCCACTCTCATCAAGCTCTCAAACTTTTCTTTCCCAAACAATTCTTCTTGGTTCTGTGATAGTCTGATCCTTTTCTGATTCTGCATCAATGGCCCCAAAATTATAGCTTAAAATCTCATAACGAGTTCATTATTCGGCTTGTCATTGGATTCGAAACTTGGAGCTATTGAAGATTCTAAGTAGAGGATCGAATCAAAGCTATCTCCATCGTTCCTGGGGTACACCTAAACTCTTAAAATGACTCTAACCCAAATTTTTTTTCTACTTTTGGGGTCTTAACCAATTCTGAACTTAATTTTTTGGTAAAAAGTTAATGTTTCTGCTGAATTCAATTTCATTGAATAGATCTACTACTGTGTTTGCATCCTCATTTGGTTTCATCTTTTACTCACTTGTTTAACTTATATCATCAATCCACATTGTTCCACCTAAAGGGCGAAATACTTTTCATATTAACGATCTAGTTCAATCAGCAAAGGTTTCAAAAGTCATTTGTTAATTTTTGAACAGAAAGTGTAAATGGCAAGACATTTAAAAGTACGAACACTAGAAAAAATCAACTGGTGATGTAAATGGTACTATAATAGATTGAGGATGAAGATGAAGATCAATTGTTCTTGAATTGATCGGGGATTCTTTATAGAGAATATAATTGAAGTATTCATATATATTATTTACACCTAAATTTTTTCCTCAAATGGCTTTGTTGGCTGAAAACCCCTAGAAGAGCTGAACCAAACGCACCTTAAATAGGGACCGGTGACAATGGCAAAAGCGGCCGATAAAAGCAGCGGAACATACTGGGCTGCAGTCAGGGAACTTCCAGGAGCGGTGGCAAACCTAGTCTAGCCGTGCTAGGGGACCCTGAGCTGTGCAGGCTAGTGGCCACCATAAGAGTAGCGTCGGAGGTAACAGAGCCATGGGAGACCACTTCACCGAGAAGAGTTTCGTAGAGAGGAGTTTCGCCGTCTTGAGAGAGCTTTGCGTCCAAAGCTTTTCTGAGAGTGTTCTTCGGGTGTCTTCCGAGTCACGTGACAAAGAGCGATCTTGCATGCATCAGTCCATGGTAGCATTGTAGGGAAATCGAGCGATGACTCGAAAAGGCAAAATGTGAATAATGCAAGTGATGTTCGGGTTTGACTTTTACGCAATAAATAACTAAATGGGTCACCGAGTGTCGACACCTATTTAGAGGCAGTCTTTCTCCCCTTCGTACGGACTTGGCTTTGCATTGTATTCTCTTCTCTCTCCTCTTCTTCGTTCTTTCCTTCGGAGAAGAAGAAGAAATGCCATTCCTTTTGAAAGGGTTTTGACCGAAGCGCATTGCAGAGCACTAATGGCACTGCGTGAAACCAGGGGAGCAAAAAAGTCGAACACTTTCACCATTTCTTTGGGTAACCAAAAACAGACTTGAACGGCCAGAAAAACCAAGATATGAGGGATTTTGATTATAGATGAGTGAAGCTCGGATGGGAAATACACTTCTTCATTTGGCAAAAAGAAGAAACTTGGAACCCCGTCATGGCTGCAACACTCGAGCTCCAGATAAGGTCGCATTGCCAAGATACGGATTAAGAACATTTGATACTCATTTTGTTGAGTTTTGCAGCATGTGGAAACCTTCTCTTCTGTGAAATTTCTAATCAGCTAGGGAAGGGGGGGGGGGTTCCAAGTCTTTTTTGAAATTATTTTTCTTTTTTTGTACTTTCGATCGTCCCCAACTATTCACAATTAGATTCAACTATCAATTGTCCACTTCATTCAACTTTTTTTTTTTTTTTTTTGACATTGATTCATCATCACTGGACCATCCGAGATTAGATCTGACTGAAAATTGGCCAATGGACTGAGTTGGAGGTCTCTGTAGCTTATAGTTGCAGCTCTTCACATGATGGTATGAGCCTCTTTCTTGAATATATCACCGAATAAGCTAGAATTTCAGTATCATGTGCTTCAGCTTCCACAGATTGAAATTTTTAAACAATATCTGAAATTTCAGCTAAAAAATGGCAAGAGAGCAGAGCACATTTATGTGGGAAAAAAGACGACTACGTGAAGATAATGCAAATCGTGAGTAGCTTAAAAGGGGGCCGCAAACATCTTGTATTATTTTCAAGTTCCACCCACACAAGATATGATACACCTAATCATCTCTCTATATCTTCCTTCTTCCCTACTCTTTGAATTTCTAGGTCGAAACGTCGTACATTCTAGAATCGCACCATTTTTCCGGTTGATTATATTTATAAAAGCGGGATGGCAGATAACGCATAAGAAAAATGGGGGAAACAAGAACAGAAACACTACATCACATCTCTCATCATACTACGGTTGGATGCGCCGAGAAGTCATTCTTCGAAGCCTTTGATTCTTGGAGCCAGAATCTACAAGCCTCAACTGCCTCGTCAACGGACATGTAGAATGACTCTCTGCCCACTTTGTCCACAAACTCCGACAGGATCATCTTCTCCATCACTGCCATTCTAGGATTCACTATGCCCATCTGCAAAAAGTCGAATCGAGAATGACTTAAAGATCATTCCTTCTATAAGAATAGCCCAGAAAAATCATGCTTAGATGCTTACCTTGATGCCATTTATTTCCAAGGTTCTTCTTAGTTCTTGAAGTGTCTCAATGCCTGTCATGTCAATTGTCGAAACTCCTGTGGAACAAATAGAAGCCGAATCATTTCATGTCACAATCTCAATTTCCAGTTGGCTAAATCGCATAAGCTTATGAGTTTGTACGAATTGATGATCATCCAATGCGGTTGTTGATAGTAACCTCGTCTTTGTAGCAGTTAATCGAGAACTGTAATTGCAGGTCCAGTAAAGGAAGGACGGATAATCCTACCTCCAATATCCAGAAGAAGATGCTCGACCTCGTTTTCTTTGGCATTAGTAATGTCGGCTTCATCTCTGATCCACCTCATTATCCTGTGGACAAAGTTCGAGATGTTAATGAGGTATTATCACATTTAATGGAGTTACTTGTCGACCATGTTTTCTGCTCTTAGGTACGTTGAAATGTACCTTTCTTTCAAGTAGGAACAATTGGCAAAATAAATGGGAGAGCCAAGCTTCAGGATCAGGATCCCAGGAATTCCGGTTGCCACGGGATATTGTTCGATGTCGCGGTAATGGCTTGAGTCTGGCATGTTCCCGAGCTTGCATATCGCTGGCCTAGCCACATACAGAAGGGCCCTGAGGATTGCTAATCCGACCTGCAATTAAGCATCAAGAGCGAATTAAACTACAAACTTTATGCTACATTTCCATTTACATGTGCGATCAAGTTAGATTTGTTTGATAAGAGAACAGAAGCTTACCGACATCAGGAGGCCGATGTCCATGGTGATGAAAGTGACACCAAAGAACGCAGCCATGCAAATGCAAAAATCGAACTTGTCGACCTTGAAGAGGCGATACGCTTCCTCATAGTCGATCAGCCCGAACATGGCTGTCATTATAATGGCAGAAAGTGCCACCAGAGGTATATAACTAAAAAGAGGGGCTAAAAGGAGCAGAGTCAGCATCAAGATTATCGCCATAACGATGTTTGACATTGCTGTCCTGCAACCGGCATTGAAATTGACCGCGGACTTCGAGAACGGCGCTTTCAATACAGAAACCAATGTCAGTTGGTCCGTTTGACTCGAAAATTTTATTCCAATTTTGCAGTGAGTTTAGTGCACATGAAGATCAAGTATTTTCCAATGCTCTGCATATTTCTATGTTAAACTAAAATGTACCTGTTGTAAGGTAGCAAGAAGTTAAAGACCCTGTGATGTTCATCATCCCAAAAGCAATCATCTCCTTGTTTCCATCAGTCTGATAATTCTTCAAGATGGCAAAGCTTCTTCCAATGGCAATCCCTTCCTGCATTAATGTGTTGTAGAATTAAAATCTTATACTTGTTTTCATTTCCCTATTCTTCTAAGGAAAAATGAATTTTAAAAATAAGAGAAAAATGCTGGGAATAGCAGATGGTGTCCTTACAGCCATAGCCAAAATGCCAGTGATGATTCCAGCTTTTAAAGTGACTGGCAGATATTGGGATTCAAAGTTCAAATCTTTAATGGAAAGAGGATTGATTCCTCTATTCAAATGACCCACCTGACAAGAATTAAATAAACATAATTTCAGAAATAAGAAAATGAATTTTTATCAAGAAAATATGTCATTGCAACATATATGGAATTACAGTTGTTATTTATCCCTCATTGGTGGCTTATACTGACTATCGATATATAGTCTACATCAAATATAGATTAGTGTTAACATGATTTAATTTTCTTTTACCAAAAAATACTACCAAGTCAAAGCTATTTAAATACATAGAAACCCGATAGTATTATTTATTTTGCTTATAGACTAAAATAGATGTAATGTATCCAAACGTTGCCTAAATTACTCATTATGCCTAGATTAAACTTGCTACCACATGAGGGGTATTAATAATATGTGAGATGATAGACTTCACCTAACAAAGATCTTGGCTATTCAACCAAAGTTGATAGGTTTCACTAAAATTGAGTAGATTGATCTCCAAGGATGTTCCACTTTCTTCTGATGACAAGTGGATTTGAGATAGGACAACGAAAATGATTTTGATATAAATCCATGGAAAGATCGAATTACCCCAAGGATCTATTAACAATTGATCAGATCTCGATACTGATATAAGTATATATAAATATATTTTCTTTCCGTGACAAACTAAGATTGGCAAGTCTAGATAAAGAGGGGGTAGGCAGCCCATAGACAAAGACATCTAAAATGTGAAACCTCAGAGGGCCCGAACCTGTGCAAACCCTAGGAATCTAAACTCTTCAAAACAGGACAAAACAATCCACAGAAATTCAGTGGGGTCTCTCTCGTGATGCCTAGTTTGCAAATCAATCATTAGGGTAAGAAGCCCACTTGTCGGGCCCGCAGCCATCTCAATTTTCAACACCATTAGGCAATAAAATAATAATGATAATTATAAAAATGATGATAATGATAATAGTGTACTTACGATTGGGATTCCATGGTTCTCCCCATGTGCTAGATAAGCAAAGAGGCCGCCAACGACGACGGTCACCATTGGAGCTATGGCCGATACCCAAAAAAGTTTCGAATTCCTTTTCTTCTGGAAGAAAATTTGGTGATCACGGGAAAAAGGGAATTCGATATTAGAGGTGGAAAATCATGGAAATGTGGAACTTATTCGAGTTATATAAAAGCTAACACTCAAATGCAACATGATGATATATGTTTTTTTATAATTGCGTGTTTATTCATGCTTTATCATGTCATATGTTTCATTTATTTTTGTTTATTGGTCTTACCATCAACGTCAAATCTTATACGCAGCTCAAAGTGCCTAGGTTCCCTCCTTTGTCATCTTTATGTTCTTACTCCAATATGGAGCAATCGGCGATGAGGAATTTATGAGCAGATTGTCGAAATTATCCCATTTTTTTCTTGTTCTTTTTGAAAACATAGGGTATTTGAATTTTGTGACTTGACCATCTCTTTAATTACACAAAAATCATCCCGTTCATGTGTATCAGGTAGAGCTTTGCCCTCACAGTGTTAAGGGCGGCACCTAAAGTTAATATGAGTGGGTAACGCTATAATATGAACAAAGGATCTGCTAGGCATATGAAGCGCTTAATTAATGAACCCATCCGTTTGAGGTTCTCTTGAAACTATCCTAAGAAAATTTTACTTGACTAATTGATACTATTCAATTAAAAACTTGACCATCGAGTTCAAATCAGATTCGAATTGCTCGGACAATAAAGAGAATATGATAATTGAGAACAAACTTCACAATATAAAACTTGATTTATTACTAACTAACAAACTCAATGAAAAAAAGTAAGCTTTTCTTTAGAAAATACAATCCAGAATGTCAAAATTAAACTGTTTGGGTGAAGGGAGGCCATGCAAAATATTTTCGAATTACGTAGTTAAGGATGCGTTTGATAACGTTTTGTTAAAAAATTATTCCAGGGAACAAAAATAGAAAAATCTATTTCTATTCCGGGGAACAATTTTTGAACAGAAGAACGAGTTTGGTAACTATACAAAATTTCTATTCCAAGAATAGAAAAAGAACAGAAACACGTTTGATAAATTTGTATAATTTTTTTGTTTCTTTTAATTTTTTAATTTTTTAATTTTCTTTTTTATTTTCTTATTTTCTTTTTCTCTTTGGCCGGTCGCGATGTCCAACGAGCCTCACCCGGAGCCGCACGAGGTCGGCCTCGCCTTGGGCGGCGAGGCCCGGCCTCGTGCCGACTGGGGAGGCCGAGCCTCGCTATGGTCGTGGAGGCCGAGCCTCGCCATGGCCGGGACGAGGGGCTCGACCTCGCTAGCCATCGGCGAGGGGCGAGGCCTCGCCTAGCCGCCCGAGCATCGCCGAGGGCCGGGACGCCGGCGAGGCCGAGCCTCGTCGGGGGCGGTGCCGACCATGGCGAGGCCGGTGACCACCAAAGAAAAAGAAAAAGAAAAAAGAAGAAGAAAAAGGAGAAAAAAAGAAAGATATAAGTTTTGTATTTTTGTTCTTTTGTTTCTTCAAAAAGTGTTCTCAAGAATAAGAAACAAGTTTTTCTTGTTTTTTTTTTTTTTTGTTCCTAGAAACAAAAAAATAGATTTTGAACAAAAGCATAAACAAACGTGTTTCTATTATTTTTTTGTTCTCCGGAACAAAAAAACATAAATTGTGTTCCGGGGAACAAAAAAAGAACACAAACAAACAGGCCCTAAGTGACGTGAAATAATGCTCAAACATTTTCTTTATTATGCATTATCTATAGGTCCCCAAGAAAAAAACATACGAAAATACAGTCCAATCTAAATATATCTAGAATTTCCTGTCGAGGTTTCTGGAATTATGATTGTTCTTTTATCAAGTCGCAAGGAATGCAAAGTGGGTTGGAGAGAGAGAGAGAGAGAGAGTCTCACCAAGTATCGAGTGAAAAGCAGAAAAGCGAGGAAGATCAAGCCCACAACCGCGGACTCCCACCTCCACTGCACAAAAGCACAATTTCTTCTCTAAATCAGCAGCTTCCAATAAAAGAGAGAAGAAGACAAGCCCATATTTTCTTTGTACCCTTCAAATTTTAACGAAAAAAATCGCTTTCATAGCACAAGCAAAGCCTTTTGTCTTATTTTACCACAAGACATTTTCCTTTTGGTCTTCCTAGAGGTGTCAAAATGGGTCATTGACCCATTTATAGTTAAATGGGTCATTAATGGGTCAAGCCTTATTTCCCAAAACAACACAATGAGTTTTAAAAATAAAGAGGTTAAGATATATGGTCTTAAATGGGTCTAAGAGCAAACCCATTTAAGATCTATTTATCAACCCATTAAAAATGAACTCATTTATTTTCACCCAAAAGCTCACAACCTCTCTCTTCTCTCTTTAACTTTACAAAAATATGTTTTTTTTTTTAAAATCGAAATAATAATTTTTTTTTTTTTTATTTTTTTTTTTCTTTCTTCTTCCTCCGGTCGTCGGCATGGCGGCGGCTAGCCAAGCGAGCCTCGAGCTCGCCCCTCGCCGGGATTTGGCGAGGCCGCCGATGCCCGGCAAGACTCGAACTCGCCGGCGTCGGGCGAGCTCAAGGCTCGAGGCTCGCCATCGTCATGGCCGGCGGCCGGCCAAAGAAGAAGAAGAAAAAAAAGAAAAACAAAAAGGAAAAAAAAAAAGAAAAAAGAAAAGAAAAATTATATTTAAAAAATAAAAAATAATTAAATTTCGATTTTTTAAAATATTTATTTTAAAAATTATAAAATTTGTCCATTAAATTTGTGTTGTATAAAACTATTTTAGCAATACAATTTTTAAAAAAATAATATTTATATAAGAAATAAGCTTGGAAGTATTTTAATAATATAATCTTAAAAAAAAAAAAAACATAAAGAATAAGTTTTTCTAAATTTGATTAAATATGAAAATTATTAATATGGGTGGGGTTGGGTATGGGTTGGGAAAATTTACAGTCGGGTATAGATCGAAAAATTTAATTGGGCATAAATGAGTTAATGGATCAATTTGGGTCGAACCATTAATGACCCGATCCAAACCCGACTCGATCCATCCGTTTAACAGCTCGTCTTCCCTTAGCCTTCTATATTTGACGACAACGTGTCATCTTATGAGGTTTGGATCTAGTCACACTTTATCATTCGGCACACGTATATCTTTATTTGTTCGGCCCAGCTATTCTCTCTGCAGGTCATTTCACGTCTCTTTGTTCCCTGAACCCCAGTTCAAGTTCTCGTCCACATGATTTTTTTGTCGCATCGTCCCTGGCAAAAATCGCTTAAAACCCAAGAAAAGGAAAAGGAGTAGAATAGAAGCCAACGAGTGGAGCTTATTCAATTGATGAGTAATGACGTGCCTCCTCTCGGTACTTGAACACGGCATGCAAAACAGATATCACATCCGTTTCGGTGGTGAATTTAGTCAGTCCAAAGAAGCCCTTCAACTGCTGCAGGCATATTAAAATCGCAGTCCCGCTCATGAAGCCGACGATCGTTGAGTGCGACAAGAAGTCCACAACAATCCCCAGTCTGCTCACAGATTTGATGAAGAAAAGATGAGATTAGCTTCTTCGTTAATTAATGAATTAAGGAGAAAATTTGGGCGATCACTTCTATACATACCTTAAAAATCCTAAGACTGACTGGAAGATTCCGGCGATGAGAGTGGCTGTGAAGACCAAGCTGAGATACAATTTGGGCTCAGCGTCTGGAGGAACTTTTTCTCGAATGGTCGCAGCCAGAAGCAACGAAGGAGCAGCCACGGTCCCGATTGCTATGTGCTTCGAGCTCCCAAAGATGGCGTATATAAGCGGTGGTACGAAGCTCGAATCTGCAATTAGTCAATATCGTAAGTAGAACGATGAAGAATTGAGAAAACAATGGCATGGTTATAATGCCTTCAAAGATACTTCGTTAGTCCAAAAAGATGGTCACATAACATTTCGCATAGAAACTCCAATTATTTCGTACACACTAACACTAGAATACATAATATCCCATACAAATTGCAAGTATGCTAATCAATGTTGTTTTAAATTTGATTAGTGTGCACTTATCATCAATCCAACACATAATTTGTCGAAAAGAAAAGAAAGAAGTACACATTTTTTTACACAACCGGGCAAGTTAATCTTCTAGACTTTGCCAAATAAGTCACAAGAACCATGCCAATAAAGGGGTATTAACTTCTGTAAATGTAAAGCTACGCATCATTTATTTGACGCAAACCGGGTCGAGAATATACAAGAGTATATCACTTACACAGCCCAACGATAGGAGGAATGTCGCCAAGCTTTGCGTAGCTGATGCCCTGGGGTATGGCGAGGCTGGTAATGGTGATGCCGGCGAGCAAGTCATACTGGAAAAGCTTGAGGTTGTATTTGGGAAGCCACTCGAAGATCGGGGCGAAGTATTGTACCGCCTTCTTGATCGGTCGCTTCTCATTCTTGAACTGCTTGAACGGGTCATCGGGGAAGAGGGTCTCCTTTGCATGGGACTTGAAGGTGGCGGCGAAGCCTCTCGGCGGGGCGAAATTCACCTTGTGGACCGATTCTTGAGAGTTGCTCATGGACACACAAAGCAAAACCACCCACCAAGAATTGGGCGGATGGGGGAGAGAGAGAGAGCGGCGATATATCTAAGTTTCAGAGGTGAAACGAGAATTCAGGTGGGTTTTTGAGCAAAAGGTGAAGAGGATGAGGTGCTATATATAAGGCCAAAGAAGGGGGTTCGCACTGTAATATCGTTAATGACGGCCTAGAAAGCGCATGACCAAATAACATTGAGTTTTTTTTTTTTTTGGTAAAATACACTGTTTTTTTGATGTAGAACAACATGCAAATGCCTTTATAGAAACATTTGAACGTCATAAGAGCAGGCGGTCCCACAAATCAAAGAGGATTGCGTGATCTTCGAGATCACAAATGAGTTACAATATTTGATTCATGCGTTTCCCTTGATTTCGAGATGTCACAAATTTCAAACGCGTTTTGTAGATTTTATAGTTACGTTTTGATAACTTTCCTTTTTATCAATATCTTTTCCTTAATTTTGTTATTAGATTTTAGTTACTTGGTTATTTCCTAGATGACGACCTCCTTATAAATAGGTTCTTAAGATATTGTAATATGCACTTCTTTATTCAAAATAAACACTATCTTTTGGAATTCTTTTCAAGCCTAACTTCCTCTGGTTCTTAACTCAGAAGAGATTGCGGCGAAGATATTGTGCTATTTTCACGCAGTTAATGGTCAATCTCTTTGGATTATTTCAAAGTGGGTAAGTAGCTGTTATCGAATCACTTGGACAAAGAACCTCATACGCATTGTCTTGGCTACAGTATGGAAGTCCCTTTGGACATGACGGGCGTCTTGTTTGAGGGAAGAACGATTGGATGGATCATACAACCAACAGAGAAAAGAAGCAGTTAATAGATACTAGAAACAAAGAGATACTTATCTTGTCTTTGATGTATTGGTGGCACGGTTTGGTTTGCGTTTTGCTAATGAATTACCCTCCGCTTCTCACTCCGAGACGGATTTAGTGTGGCAGACCAAGTGAAGAGGTCAGAAAATCAATGACAAAAAAATTCTTCTACATGGTTAACATGATATTATCTAATTTGATATTTAAATTGATGTATTGAGCTCACATGCCGAATAAAAATTGAATTACTCCTTTCAAGGGTAAATTTAAAGGTCCAAAATTTCAAACATATCACTAGACTTGACTTACCTACCTGAGATATTATTCTAATTTTCTATTCTTTATCCTCTCTATCCAACAATGACGTAGCCACATAAACACTGCTGCCTCCCGCACAGGAGATTTGTTGTGACTACACCGTTGTTCTAATACCGATTGTTTAGCCGACAATGGCGAGCAGAGGTGGGTGGGAGATGGCTTTGGCGCAAGTGGTCAAATGCAATGGGTGGCGGTGGCGGTGGCTGGATGTTGTTATTGTGTGGTGAGAGAAATAAGGAATTATGAAAATTGGAATCTCATTAACATATATGTTTGAGGATCCTTTATGGTTAACAAGTTTATAGTGATAGCTATTGAATCTATCTCGATCTACTTTATTATGTTATGTGGCACCAAATTTGGAGGAAAGTCTTAAGTTCATCACGGCTAGAGCCCCAAGACACACCAAAAATGGAGATCTAGGTCACCTCATCTTCCGCATAAGCCAGCATATTTACGCATCACTACTCTTCCTCAAGCCTGTGAGCTCAGTCTCACTGAGAAACCTGGGCTTTTGTGCCTAATTATCACTTATAAAAAAAATCTAAGAAGATCATTGAAGAAAACTATAAAGGAGAAACAATGTAAAAGATTATTAGGAATAGGAAGTGGAAGCAAAACGGTACTATGCTTCAGTGACTTTTGGGAGATGTGGATGTTGACTTTATTCTTATAATATATTTAGTGGCGCAGAAAACCTAATTAGGTGAATATTCCGGAAAGAACTTGGTTAGTTACCAAAAACGATTTCTTCAAGAAAATAGTAAGTTTACATTTTCTTTGGCATGATAATAGCTTTGCATTGCTTGCAGTTGCTTTTATAATTTGAAAGGCTATTACGGGAAAAGAGAAATGCATAGAATTTCCTATGCCCTATATTTGCAGTCTTCGTCTATCTATTAACTTAAGTAAGTTTTCGAATTCAACTTTTTAATGAAGAAAAAAAAAGTCTTTATAATATGAAAACATGATTAATTAATTGAGGAAAAATCACAAAAAAAAATTCTAAATTATGTTTTTTATGACACATTTATCTCAATTTCTTTTTTTGGTAACATAAAAAAAAAAAAAAAACCAAACTTATATTTGAGTGACATATTTATCCTTTATTAGAATTATGTTATAATCCCTATAAAAATCTAACATTAGTGTGAAAAACTAAAATTCAAGTCAGCATTATCACGAGTTGTTGTTCATCGTCTTCCAAGTTACTATTCATCATCTCGCTCAGCCAAAGCTCCTCCGGCACTCATCTGTCACTACCCACCACCACCTAGACCTTTGGGAGCGTTTGTCATAGCTGCTAGCCATGGCAGCCATGAGCTTCAAGGTTGGATCTGGCTTCGACGCTCGTGCCACCATGGCCGCTCGAGCTCGAAGCTTGGCCTGAGGACGAAGGTTAATTATCCAAATTGGATTAGAGAGGGAGAGGCTCTGGTTGACGACTTATTCTGCAACTCATTTGTCTGTAATCTCGTCTGCATCCTGCTGAATTTAGAGACAACATTTCGAGGAAGAAATCCTTTTGAAACAACAGCTTATTCCTCCAATCAAATAAGTGCTTGCGAACCCATCTGAGCAGAGAGTCCTATTCAGAATTGATAATCTTTTGCTATCTCCTCTGTTGGGTTTAGTAAAACCACCTGGTAGTGTTCGAAGCAAAGACGTGCAGATAAACTAACATTAACATAGGCTTCTCACTGAGGGACAATTTCTCAAGCAGTGAAGTAAACATCCAAGCTCGTTAGAAGCTTTCGCGCGCAACCAGCCGTAAGATTTTTCTGATGCTCTTAGGGACCAGGATTTTTTGCGCACCCCTGCTTCGAGCTCGAGAGGCCGCAGTGATCGCAAGCTTGGAAGCCAGATCTGACCTCGAAGCTTGCAGCCGCCATGGCCAGCAGCTATGACAAACGCTCCTGGAGGTCCAGGCGGTAACTGGCAGCGACGAACAAGTGCCAAAGGAGCTTTGGCCAAGCGAGGGCGAGGCTGAAGACGATGAACAGTGACTTAAATTTTAGTTTTTCTTTTTAGAAATATGTGTATTGAAAGTCTTAAAACTTATTACGAAAATGCAATTGAATTTTGAAACTTGCAAAAAGTGCAATCAAATCTTAAACTTATCAAATTGGTTTAATTGAGTCATTTCATTAACTCGGTTCAATTTGACTAATGGAGAATGCTGACGTGGCTTTTATTATTTAAATTAAAATAAAAAAGATATTTTTTTAAAAGGAGTAGTTAGGCTGGGAGGGCTGCAAGTCCTCGCCAATGACAGCAGGGGGCGTGACCCTCACCCAAATCTAGGCTCGGCTCAACCCCAACCTTGCCAATCCATCTCGGTGATGGTGGGGTAGTGGCGGCAAAGGCTTGTAGCCCTCCCTGCCTGACTTCTTCTTCTTCTTTTTAGCTTATTTTTAAATTTAATTTAAACAAAGATAGTATTAAGAATTAGATTTAGATAGAAACGACATTGTTTTAGTCTTATACTTCATGATTTAGCCACGTTATCGCCATGTAGGAGAGACAAAATATTAAAAAGAGTAATGTTAGCATTTTTCGTTAGCCAAATTGAACGAAATTAACATAATGTCTCAATTAAATCAATTAGATAAGTTTTAGAATTTGATTATACTTTTTACAAGTTTTAGGACTCAATTGCACTTTTGTGACAAGTTTTAAGATTTCTAGTAAACATATCCCTTCTTTTTAAGCACTACATCAACTCCAAATTAGATTTTTAGGAGGAATTTTTAACATAGCCTTAAGAGAGGATAAATATATTACTCGAATTTGGGATTTTTGGTATAAAAAAAAGTTCATATTCAATGTGTCACAATGAGCATAGTTTGAGATTTTTTTATGACTTTTTGCCTAATCAATTAGAGAGTTAAACACGTTGCCAAGGCTATTGCTTGATTGAACACATAGCAATATGTTCACAATCAAGATTGTTTCTTCAGGCTCTTGTCACTAGCAAGTAAATTATTGCAAATAACTAGTTTCACACGGATGTCCTACTTGAATGAAGATTATGTTTTAGTATCCTAATTTAACTAAAAGTTATAGGATCGGACACCAATTGTCCCAATCAAATGAAAGAGCTCCCAAACATTAGCAATTGCTATATTTTTATGGCCCGGCGAAAGAGGGCAAAATGAACATGATAGTCGCTTTGATGACTGACTGGTGATATCGTGATGTTTGTCCATTGGGAAGCCTTCGTTTTAATCTCAGCTTCCCCCCTTGATCAGATTAATTATCGCCTAATCAGGATTTGACACTTCATCTATTAACCTATGAATTAATAGAAAAAAAGAGAAACTTTACTCGAGGAAGTTGCTTTGCAAAACCTCATCTCTCTTTCTTCCACACGTCTGCTTGGGCCCATCTTCTCCTTTGGCACCAAGCTTCTGCCTTAAAACTCATGTTCGAACGTAGCCAGCTTGACTAGAGTTGTCACACCCCGATTCACAAGAAAAAAGGGCATGACACGGCTTCACCAAATGACGTAGCCTCAACGTAACCAAAATTCAACCCGATATCAACATATATATATATATATATATATATATATATATATATGTGTATGTATGTATAACAAAAAAGGGCATTTGGTTACAATATCAGAGTATTTCTATAATTCACCAAACCAAAACATATACCTTCTACAATGACTAACTTATAAACTTATCAACTATGCATAAGTCATACTAAAAAGTTGCCACCACAAAAGTCTTCCCCAAACGAACGCTCACACCTACTCACGACTCACTGAAGAACTTGAAAAACAAGTAGAAGAGAGGAGTGAGCTACCACGACTGAGTAAATAACACATTTCTTCTAAGTGGATCGAGAAATCACTATGCATATTTAAAAAAACACAATCCTAACTCATTTTAACATAATATATAATCATAACTAAAATACCGCAGATACCAATGGTCCAGTCCATTAGTCAATCTCATAAAAAATGTATCAATGGTCTATTCCATTGATTAATCTCATCAAATCACACATCGATGGTCCATTCCATCGACCAAACTCAAGTCATATGTCAATGGTTCACTCCATTGACCAATTCATGCTCAAACGTCTAGCCATGGTCACGTGTAACGCCCGCGACAAGACGACCAAGATTCGTCCCTTGGCAAGGTCTCCACCTATTATTAGCCGGTGTCTCTGCCCACAAGGATATCCTAGACTAGTATGTGCATATTTACACACCCCTCAGGGTTCACAGAGACATTGAGCATCAACCACCAATCACAATATCCAATAATCCAACATAAAAATAAAAGTCACATCACAACTCAAATTTTGATAGATAAATATCAAAGTATTCTCCAAAATGTTTCAAGATTCTTTCATAAAGAATTTCACAAATCCTTTTTTAAACAACCATTCAAATCAAATTTGAAATATAACTCCCTCCGAACAACAAAAATGGCAGTAATAGCTCGATCCTATTTTATGCAACAAAATGTGCTTTTTATCAACTCATAGAATATATAATCCACCACGTTTCTCAAAACATGAGTTTAAAATACAAAGAAGAAATTGTGTCACTCACCTGGGAAAAGCCAAAAAATCAACTACGATGCTCACTCGAACCACGCACTCGGATCCCTAACAATTAAAGGAAAAACAATGTCAAAAGGCCGAGTAAAAATGATATTCTTATAACGATTCGCCTATACTAGGCCTATTTGTCGATAAAATGACACCTATGCGCCACAAAAGCTCGCATTTAGCGAAAACCCATCGTTTTCCGCTAGGCGCAGCCCATGCGCCAACTTTGTCGCGCCATAACTTCCTCTACAAAATTCCGTTTCAAGCCGTCTTATAGTCCTCTCTTGATGTACTACAACAGCCCCAACTCTACCGCCCCAAAATAGCACCGAAAACAACAAAAAAACATGTTCGAAGTTACTGTTCGCTACAGTTCCAAATGCGCCCCCAACTTTAAAATTTCGTTCCGGGCAAACTGTAAACTTAAATCACGATCCGTAAGATGCTATACCTTCACAACATCCCAAAGTACCATTTCTACAAAACTATACAGCTCAACGACCGAAAAATTGGACTTTGCCGCACAAATATCCGAGAACTCCAAATTTCGAACCCTATTTGCGACGATTGCTTCAAGTAGATGATTAAAGGCTTCGATCTCTTACCGGCGTTGCAAAAAACACTTGAGCTGGCTTGATGAGGCGTCCGGATCACGAGCGCGCCAAAATTATTTCCCTTTTTCCTTTCTCTTCTTTCTCTCCTCTTCCCTGTTTCTTTCTTTCTCTGTTTTTCGTTTCTGCTGAAGGCCTCCTCTCCTCTCTTTAAAACAGCATAAGGTTTCACAGTTCTCCTTCAGCTTTCTTTTTTGACTTTTTAAACCCTTTCTTTTTTTTTTTTATAGCCTATATATTACAGGAGTAGTAGCAAAACAATTTAATTTCAATTCATTTCATAAAACCTTAAGCTGATATATAGAGGAGTAGTTCAGCTGTTAAATGTTTGGATATGTAGGGAAAAGCATAGGAAAAGTTGAGTAACCTTTAAATACGGAGATCCAAGAGAGCCCAACACTTGTGCTCATCGACAACCAAACAGTGCCAACACATCTTCACCTCCTCCTGGACCGAACTGAGATGGTAAACCCTAGTAAACAACTGCGATGTGTAATTAAAGTTTGTGAATGGTCTATTGCCTAACTGGGTCCTCAAGCTACTTGCCCTAAAAGTTACTACCAACATTTGCCCCCAAATATTTTGTCAATTTTTTTTTTCGCTAGCCAAAATACATTGGGCGTATAATTTTTTGGCCCACTTCTCCACTGGGTTTTTCCTGCTTAATATCAAAGCAGACGTCACTTGGTTTAACAATCTGTTAGTCTTCTTCGATTTTGAAAGCCGCTTTCAATTTCAAACCCTGTTCAACTTTCAAATTACTCTTCCACTCTCTTCAAGCTCTCAAACTTTTCTTTCCCAAACAATTCTTCTTAGTTCTGCGATACTCTGATTCTTTTCTGATACTGCATCAATGGCCCCAAAATTATAGCTCAAAATCTCATAACGAGTTCATTATTCAGCTTGTCATTGGATTCGAAACTTGGAGCTATTGAAGATGCTATCTCCATCGTTCCTGGGGTACACCCTAAACTCTTAAAATGACTCTAACCCAAATTTTTTTCTACTTTTGGGGTCTTAACCAATTCTGAACTCAATTTTTGGTAGAAAGTTAATGTTTCTGCTGAATTCTGTTTCATTGAATAGATCTACTATTGTGTTTGCATCCTCATTTGGTTTCATCTTTTACTCACTTGTTTAACTTATATCATCAATCCCCATTGTTCCACCACAAGGGCGAAATACTTTTCATATTAACGATCTAGTTCAATCGGCAAAGGTTTCAAAGGTCATTTGTTAATTCTTGAACAGAAAGTGTAAATGGCAAGACATTTAAAAGTACGAACACTAGGAAAAATCGATTGGTAATGTAAATGGTACTAGAATAGGTTGAGGATGAAGATGAAGATCAATTGTTCTTGAATTGATCGGGGATTCTTTATAGAGAATATAATTGAAGTATTTATATATACTCTTGACACCTAAATTTTTTCTTTAAATGGTTTTGTTGGCTGAAAATCCCTTGGAAGAGTTGAATCAAACGGATGTTGAGACTTGCAGGGACTGGGGATAATGGCAAAAGCGGCCGATAAAAGCAGCGGAACATACTGGGCTGCAGTCAGGGAACTTCCAGGAGCGGTGGCAAACCTAGTCTAGCTGTGCTAGGGGACCCTGAGCTGTGCAGGCTAGTGGCCACCATAAGGGTAGCGTCGGAGGTAACAGAGAGCCATGGGAGACCACTTCACCGAGAAGAGTTTTGTAGAGAGGAGTTTCGCCGTTTTGAGAGAGCTTTGCGTCCAAAGCTTTTCTGAGAGTGTTCTTCGGGTGTCTTCCGAGTGTTAACACATGCCTCCTAGTCACGCGACAAAGAGTGATCTTGCTTGCATCAGTCCATGGTAGCTTGTAGGGAAGTCAAGCGATGACTCGAAAAGGTAAAATGTGAATAATGCAAGTGATGTTCGGGATTGACTTTTACGCAATAAATAACTAAATGGGTCACCGAGTGTCGACACCTACTAAGGCCCCGTTTGGTTCAACTTTGGGGAAATGCAAAGCCATTTCCCCAAGTATCCTTAAGAGAATGAGCATTTTGGGAAGGCTAGTGTGTTTGGAAACCAATTTTTTGTGTATGTTTTGCAAAGCTATTTCAAAGTAAAATGAAAAATGAAAAAAAGAAAAGAAAAGAAAAGGGAGGAGGAGATGCAGCTGGGTGATAGTGGGGGTGCGGCTGGTGGTGGTGGCGCCGGCGCCGGTGGTGGCGGGGAGGCGTGGCGGTGGCGCCGGTGGTGGCGGGAGGCGTGGCGGTGGCGGGAGCGGCTCGCCCGAGGTCGCCTCGCGACGCCCGAGTGGCGCCACCCGGCCCGCCCGGGTCACGCCGACCTCGGGCGACGCCCCCGAGTCGCGCGACCCGGGCCGCCCGAGGTCGCGCGGCCTCGGCGCCGCCCCGAGGTCGAGCGACCTCGGCAACGCCGCCCGAGGGCGCGCAACCTCGGGCGGCGTCGCCCGGGTCGCTCGACCTCGGGCGGCGGCGCCCGGGTCACTCGACCCGGGCGATGCCCGAGGTCGCTCGACCTCGGGCCACCTCGCCCGAGGTTGCGCGACCTCAGGCGAGGCATCCCGGCAGCCCACTTGCGGCTGAGCGCCGCCAACCGCGAAACTCGGCCGACTCTCAGGCACGGGAAGAAGAACCGAACGGAGAAGAAGATGGTGGGGAAGAAGAATGAACAATAACTCTTGGCATTTTGGAAATGCCAAAGCTGAAAGTAGCCCTACCTCAAAGATTGGGCTTTTCAAGATTTGGAATGCCCACATTCCACCAAAGAGAAGATTCAAAAGTTTTGCCAAACACAAAAATTTTCTCCCAAGGGGCTTTCGGGGCCCAAAGCCCCTTGGGAAAGTCCAACCAAACGGGGCCTTAGGGACAGTCTTTCTCCCCTTCGTACGGACTTGGCTTTGCATTGTATTCTCTCCTCTCTCCTCTTCTTCGTTCTTTCCTTCTGAGAAGAAGAAGAAAAGCCATTCCTTTTCAAAGGGTTTTGACCGAAGCGCATTGCAGAGCACCAATGGCACCGCGTGAAACCAGGGGAGCAAAAAAGTCGAACACTTTCACCATTTCTTTAGGTAACCAAAAACGGACTTTTTTTTTTTGGTCGAACCAAAAACAGAGTTGAACGGCCAGAGAAACCAAGATATGAGGGATTTTGATTATAGATGAACGGAGCTCGGATGGGAAATACACTTCTTCATTTGGCAAAAAGAAGAAACTTGGAACCCCGTCATGGCTGCAACACTCGAGCTCCAGATAAGGTCGCATTGCCAAGATACGGATGGTTCTCTAACGCCTGAAAATTCCTTTTCGTTTTCTATTTCTAGTCATCTCCATGGCCTCGCGCAGTTCACCTTTTTTACTATAATGGTTGGAGGAGAGGAATGTCTCGACCAGAGAAACATATCCATCTTTCTGTCTAATAGCATGTACAAGCCAGCGCAGGAGGTCGAGAGACGTTTCGTTTTTATCTGAAAACGGTAGCTGAAAACGCTTTCACGAACCGAACGGCCCTAAGTCTGGTCCAACATTTTCTGGGAATGAATGAAAGAACCAAGAAGAGAAGAGAGAACATGATAAATGTGTGCAGACGGTGCAGAGGAGAGAGAAAAAAATGCAAAACAGAGTCCGTTTATGTTTTTTTTTTTTAAGGGGGGGTTGACTTGCTGACAGAGCGGGCCCCCACAGCGTCACTTGTCATCCACGGATTGGGCTAATGCATTGATTACGTGGCTACCACCAGTGGACCCGATATTTTTCAGACTGTACAACTTTTCAGCTTGTGGACTGGAGGACATATCACTTCAATCTTTGTTTGTGGACAAACCTCCTTGTGGTTCCGTAAAGTGAAAAAAGACAGACAAGAATAACTTGATTTTGAACTGCTCTCGACTACAAGATTTCTCTATGACGTCGGTAGATATTAGCGTGGGATCACCATGTGCGAGAAAGTAGATTGTACCTGTGTTCGGTCAAAAAGATGTACATTCAGAGACTACCCATCTTTTTGGAGGAGGAATTCTATACAAAACTGTAACTATTTCATGACATTCTGAGGGACTTGATCCTACGAAATCCCAAGAGTTAACATATATTATTGAGATTATAGCAAGCTATGTTAGAGAAAAGTCAGCAAACTATTTTAAAAGGAGAAGATTTGGAGGGGATTTTGACAGTTTAATATGATTAGAACATGATTAGCATACGGTGCTTCAGGATGCACTTGCAAGGACGTTATGAATGCCCAATCAGCACAACCACACATGTTCAACAATGTTAATCCAAGATGTTATTGAGTGAGCAGAAGTCCATCATAAAGACTGTTTGATCTGGTCAGCCCCAGGATGGCTGTGACAACATATGAAATCCATTCCCGTATCAGGATCTCAAGGATGTCAAAATGATAATCAGACCGAAACTTGATTCTGCTCTGTGAAGAGGCAAGCTCGTGTTGAGGACTCGTGCATGTAGATACTTCATAAGGAAGTCTCTTTAAGACAGCTATGGTGGACCTGTGATAATGCAGCAAAACAAGTCCTGCCATCCAAGCAAGAGGGAGAGAAGAAGAAACCTGGAGCTTTCTACGCAGTCAAGTAGCTAAATACGGCGCCAAATTAAGAACATTCGATACTCATTTTGTTGAGTTTTGCAGCATGTGAAAACCTTCTCTTCTGTGAAACTTCTAAGCAGCTAGGGAAGGGGGGTTCCAAGTCTTTTTTGAAATTGTTTTTTCTTTTTTTGTACTTTCGATCGTCCCCAACTATTCACAATTAAATTCAACTATCAATTTTCCACTTCATTCAGCCTTTTTTTTTTTTTTTTTTTTTGACATTGATTCATCATCACTGGACCATCCGAGATTCTATCTGACTGAAAATTGGCTAATGGACATTAAGTTGGAAGTCTCTGTAGCTCATAGTTGCAGCTCTTCACATGATGATATGAGCCTCTTTCTTGATTATATCACTGAATGAGCTAGAATTTCAGTATCATGTGCTTCAGCTTCCACAGATTGAGATTTTTAAATGTATCAACAATATCTGAAATTTCAGCTAAAAAATGGCAAGAGAGCAGAGCACATTTATGTGGGAAAAAAGACGACTACGTGAAGATAACGCAAATCGTGAGTAGCTTAAAAGGGGGCCGCAAACATCTTGTATTATTTTCAATTTCCACCCACACAAGATCCACACAAGATATGATACACCTAATCATCTCTCTATATCTTCCTTCTTCCCTACTCTTCGAATTTCTAGGTCGAAACGTCGTACATTCTAGAATCACACTATTTTCCCGGTTGATTATATTTACAAATGCGGGATGGCGGATAACGCGTAAGAAAATGGGGGAAACAAGAACAGAAACGCCACATCACATCTCTCATCATACTACGGTTGGATGCACCGAGAAGTCAATCTTCGAAACCTTTGATTCTTGCAGCCAGAATCTACAAGCCTCAACTGCCTCGTCAACGGACATGTAGAATGACTCTCTGCCCACTTTGTCCACAAACTCCGACAGGATCATCTTCTCCATCACTGCCATCCTAGGATTCACTATGCCCATCTGCAAAAAGTCGAATCGAGAATGACTTAAAGATCATTCCTTCCATAAGAATAGCCCAGAAAAATCATGTTTAGATGCTTACCTTGATGCCATTTATTTCCAAGGTTCTTCTTAGTTCCTGAAGTGTCTCAATGCCTGTCATGTCAATTGTCGAAACTCCTGTGGAACAAATAGAAGCCGAATCATTTCATGTCACAATCTCAATATCCAGTTGGCTAAATCGCATAAGCTTATGAGTTTGCACAAATTGATGATCATCCAATGCGGTTGTCGATAGTAACCTCGTCTTTGTAGCAGTTAATTGAGAACTGTAATTGCAGGTCCAGTAAAGGAAGGACGGATAATCCTACCTCCAATATCCAGAAGAAGATGCTCGACCTCGTTTACTTTGGCATTAGTAATGTCGGCTTCATCTCTGATCCACCTCATTATCCTGTAGCCAAAGTTCGAGATGTTAATGAGGTATTATCACATTTAATGGAGTTACTTGTCGACCATGTTATCTGCTCTTTGGTACTTTGAAATATACCTTTCTTTCAAGTAGGAACAATTGGCAAAATAAATGGGAGAGCCAAGCTTCAGGATCAGGATCCCAGGAATTCCGGTTGCCACGGGATATTGTTCGATGTCGCGGTAAAGGCTCGAATCTGGCATGTTCCCGAGCTTGCATGTCGCTGGCCTAGCCACATACAGAAGGGCCCTGAGGATTGCTAATCCGACCTGCAATGAAGCATCAAGAGCGAATTAAACTACAAACTTTATGCCACGTGCGATCAAGTTAGATTTGTTTGATAAGAGAACAGAAGCTTACCGACATCAAGAGGCCGACGTCCATGGTAATGAAAGTGACACCAAAGAACGCAGCCATGCAAATGCAGAAATCGAACTTGTCAACCTTGAAGAGGCGATACGCTTCCTCATAGTCGATCAGCCCAAACATGGCTGTCATTATAATGGCAGAGAGTGCCACCAGAGGTGTATAACTAAAAAGAGGGGCTAAAAGGAGCAGAGTCAGCATCATGCCTATCGCCATAACGATGTTTGACATTGCTGTCCTGCAACCGGCATTGAAATTGACCGCGGACTTCGAGAACGGCCCTTTCAATACAGAAACCAATGTCAGTTGGTCCGTTCGACTCGAAAATTTTATTCCAATTTTGCAGTGAGTTTAGTGCACATGAAGATCAAGTATTTTCCAATGCTCTGCATGTTTCTATGTTAAACTAAAAAGTACCTGTTGTAAGGTAGCAAGAAGTTAAAGACCCTGCGATGTTCATCATCCCAAAGGCAATCATCTCCTTGTTTCCATCAGTCTGATAATTCTTCAAGATGGCAAAGCTTCTTCCAATGGCAATCCCTTCCTGCATTAATGTGTTGTAGAATTAAAATCTTATACTTGTTTTCATTTCCCTATTCTTCTAAGGAAAAATGAATTTTAAAAATAAGAGAAAAATGTCTGGGAATAGCAGATGGTGTCCTTACAGCCATAGCCAAAATGCCAGTGATGATTCCAGCTTTTAAAGTGACTGGCAGATATTGGGATTCAAAGTTCAAATCTTTAATGGAGAGAGGATTGATTCCCCTATTCAAATGACCCACCTGAGAAGAATTCAATAAACTAAATTTCAGAAATAAGAAAAGGAATTTTTATCAAGAAAATATGTCATTGCAACAAATATGGAATTATAGTTGTTAATTATCCCTCATTGGTGGCTTATACTAACTATCGATATATAGTCTACATCAAATATAGATTAGTGTTAACATGATTTAATTTTCTTTTACCAAAAAATACTACCAAGTCAAAGCTATTTAAATACATAGAAACCCGATAGCACTATTTATTTTGCTTATAGACCAAAATAGATGTAATGTATCCAAACGTTGCCTAAATTACTCATTATGCCTAGATTAAACTTGCTACCACGAGGGGTATTAATAATATGGGAGATGATAGACTTCACCTAAGAAAGATCTTGACTATTCAACCAAAGTTGATAGGTTTCACTAAAATTGAGTAGATTGATCTCCAAGGATGTTCCACTTTCTTCTGATGACAAGTGGATTTGAGATAGGACAAAGAAAATGATTTTGATATAAATCCATGGAAAGATCGAATTACCCCAAGGATCTATTAACAATTGATCAGATCTTGATACTGATATAAGTATATATAAATGTACTTTCTTTCCGTGACAAACTAAGATTGACAAGTCTGCATAAAGAGGAGGTAGGCAGCCCATGGACAAAGACATCTAAAATGTGAAACCTCAGAGGGCCCGAACCTGTGCAAACCCTAGGAATCTAAACTCTTCAAAACAAGACAAAACAGCCCACAGAAATTCAGTGGGGTCTCTCTCGTGATGCCTAGTTTTTAAATCAATCATTAGGGTAAGAAGCCCACTTGTCGGGCCCGCTGCCATCTCAATTTTTAACACCATTAGGCAATAAAATAATAATGATACTAACGATAATTATAACAATGATGATAATGATAATAGTGTACTTACGATTCGGATTCCATGGTTCTCCCCATGTGCTAGATAAGCAAAGAGGCCGCCAACAACAACGGTCACCATTGGAGCAATGGCCGATATCCAAAAAAGCTTTGGATTTCTTTTTTTCTGGAAGAATATTTGGTGATCAAGGGAAAAAGGGAACTCGATATTAGAGGTGGAAAATCATTGAAATGTGGAACTTATTCAAGTTATATAAAAGCTAACACTCAGATGCAACATGATGACATATATATTTTTATAATTGCGTGTTTATTCATGCTTTATCTTTCCGTTTATTTTCGTTTATTGGTCTTACCATCAACGCCAAATCTTATATGCAGCTCAAAGTGCCTAGGTTCCCTCCTTTGTCACCTTAATGCCAAACCCACATGTTCTTACTCCAATATGGAGCAATCGGCGACACGGAATTTATGAACATATTGTTGAAGTGATCCCTTTTTCACTTTTTCCTTTTGAAAACATAGGGTATTCGAATTTTGTGACTTGACTATCTCTATAATTACACAAAAAATCATCTCGTTCTTGCGTATCGGGTAAAGCTTTGCCCTTACAGTTGCAAGGGTGACACCTAAAGTTAATATGAATGGGTAACGCTGTAATTTGAACAAAGGATCTGCTAGGCAAATGAAGTGCTTAATTAATGAACCCATCCGTTTGAGGTTCTCTTGAAACTATCCTAAGATAATTTTACTTGACTAATTGATACTATTCAATTAAAAACTTGACCATTGAGTTCAAATCAGATTCGAATTGCTTGGGCAACAAAGAGAAGATGATAATTGAGAACAAACTTCGTAATATAAAACTTGATTGATTACTAACTAACAAACTCAATAGAAAAAAAGTAAGTTTTTCTTTAGAAAATACAATCCAAATTGTCAAAATTAAACTGTCTGGGTGAAGGGAGGCCATGCAAAAAAATTTCTAATCACGTAGTTAAGTGACGTGAAATGATGCTCAAACATTTTCTTTATTATGCATTATCCATAGGCCCCCACGAAAAAAAATACGAAAATACAGTCCAATCTAAATATATCTAGAATTTCCTGTCGAGGGTTCTGGAAATTATGATTGTTCTTTTATCAAGTCTCGAGGAATGCAAAGTGGGTTGGTGAGAGAGAGAGAGAGAGAGAGAGAGAGTCTCACCAAGTATCGAGTGAAAAGCAGAAAAGCGAGGAAGATCAAGCCCACAACCGCGGACTCCCACCTCCACTGCACAAAAGCACAAGTTCTTCTCTAGATCAGCAGCTTCCAAGAAAAGAGACAAGAAGACAAGTCCATATTTTCTTCGTACCCTTCAAATTTTAACGAAAAAAATCGCTTTCATAGCACAAGCAAAGCCTTTTGTCTTATTTGACCACAAAGACGTTTTCCTTTTGGTCTTTCCTTAGCCTTCTATATTTGACAACAACGTGTCATCTTATGAGGTTTGGATCTAGTCACACTTTATCATTCGGCACACGTATATCTTTATTTGTTCGGCCCAGCTATTCTCTCTGCTGGTCATTTCACGTCTCTTTGTTCCCTGAACCCTAGATCCAGTTCTCGGCCCCATGATTTTTTGTCGCATCGTCCCTGGCAAAAATCCCTTAAAACCCAAGAAAAGGAAAAGGAGTAGAATAGAAGCCAACGAGTGCAGCTTATTCAATTGATGAGTTATGACGTGCCTCCTCTCGGTACTTAAACACGGCATGCAAAACAGATATCACATCCGTTTCGGTGGTGAATTTTGTCAGTCCAAAGAAGCCCTTCAACTGCTGCAGGCATATTATAATCGCAGTCCCACTCATGAAGCCGACGATCGTTGAGTGCGACAAGAAGTCCACAACAATCCCCAGTCTGCTCACGGATTTGATGAAGAAAAGATGAGATTAGCTTCATCGCTAATTAATGAATTAAAGGAGAAAATTTGTGCGATCACTTCTATATATACCTTAAAAACCCTAAGAGTGACTGGAAGATTCCGGTGATGAGAGTGGCTGTGAAGACCAAGCTGAGATACAATTTGGGCTCAGCGTCTGGGGACACTTTTTCTCGAATGGTCGCAGCCAGAAGCAACGAAGCAGCAGCCACGGTCCCGATTGCTATGTGCTTCGAGCTCCCAAAGATGGCGTATATAAGCGGTGGTACGAAGCTCGAATCTGCAATTAGTCAATATCGTAAGTCGAAAGATGAAGAATTGAGAAAACAATGGCATGGTTATAATGCCTTTGAACATACTTCGTTAGTCCGAAAAGATGGTCACGTAACATTTCGCATAGAAAGTCCAATTATTTCGTACGCACTAACACTAGAATACATAATATCCCATACAAATTGCAAGTATGCAAATCAATGCTGTTTTAAATTTGATTAGTGTGCACTTATCATTAATCCAACACATAATGTGTCGAAAAGAGAAGAAAGAATTACACATTTTTTTACACAAGCGGGCAAGTTAATCTTCTAGACTTTGCCAAATAAGTCACAAGAACCATGCCGATAAAGGGGTATTAACTTCTGTAAGTGTGAAGCTACGCATCATTTATCTGACGCAATCCGGGTCGAGAACATACAAGAGTATATCACTTACACAGCCCAACGATAGGAGGAATGTCGCCAAGCTTTGCGTAGCTGATGCCCTGGGGTATGGCAAGGCTGGTAATGGTGATGCCGGCGAGCAAGTCATACCGGAAAAGCTTGAGGTTGTATTTGGGAAGCCACTCGAAGATCGGGACGAAGTATTGTACCGCCTTCTTGATCGGCCGCTTCTCATTCTTGAACTGCTTGAACGGGTCATCGGGGAAGAGGGTCTCCTTTGCATGGGACTTGAAGGTGGCGGCGAAGCCTCTCGGCGGGGCGAAATTCACCTTGTGGACCGATTCTTGAGAGTTGCTCATGGCCACACAAAGCGAAAGCACCCACCAAGAATTGGGGGGAGGGGGTAGAGAGAGAGCGGCGATATAAATCTAAGTTTGAGAGGTGAAACGAGAATTCAGGTGGGTTTTTGAGCAAAAGGTGAAGAGGATGAGGTGCTATATATAAGGCCAAAGAAGGGGTTCGCACTGTAATATCGTTAATGGCGGCCAAGTAAGCGCATGACCAAATAACATAGAGTTTTTTTTTTTTTTTTGGGTCCAACACATTGAGTTCTTATTAAGAAAAGAATGTGACTAACGGAGTAATGTCGAGGGTTTTTTTTTATTTTATTTACCATTTGGAGTCATCCATCTGGCTTGGTTGATTTTTCCTAACTCGGAAGAGATTGCGGCGAAGATATTGTGCTATTTTCACGCGGTTAATGGTCAATCTCTTTGGATTATTTCAAAGTGGGTAAGTAACTGTTATCGAATCAGTTTGACAAAGAACCTCATACGCATTGTCTCGGCTACAGTATGGAAGTCCCTTCGGACATGACGGGCGTCTTGTTTGAGGAAAGAACGATTGGATCGATCATGCAACCAACAGAGAAAAGAAGCAGTGAATAGTTACTAGAAACAAAGATACTTATCTTGTCTTTGATGTATTGGTGGCGCGGTTTGGTTTGCGTTTTGCTCATGAATTACCCTCCGCTTCCCACTCCGAGACGGATTTAGTATGACAGACCAAGTGAGGGAGGTCAGAAAATCAATGACAAAAAAATTCATCTACATGGTTAACGTGATATTATCTAATTTGATATTTAAATTGATGTAGTGAGCTCACATGCCGAATAAAAATTGAATTACTCCTTTTTAGAGGTAAATTTAAAGGTCTGAAATTTCAAACATATCACCAGACTTGACTTATTTACCTAAGATATTATTCTAATTTTCTACTCTTTATCCTCTCTGTCCAACAATAGCGTAGCCATATAAACACTACTGCCTCCCGCGGAGGAGATTCGTTGTGACTACACCGTTGTTCTAACACCGATTGTTTAGCCGACAACTGTGAGCGGAGGTGGGTGGGAGATGGCTTTGGCACAAGTGGTCAAATGCAATGGGTGGCGGTGGCAGTGGCGGGATGTTGGTATTGCGTGGCGAGAGAAATAAGGAATTGTAAAAATTGGAATCTCATTAACATATATATTTGAGGATCCTTTATGGCTAACAAGTTAATAGTTATGGCCATTGAATCTATCTCGATCTACTTTATTATGTTATGTGCCACCAAATTTCTAGAAAAGTCTACGTTCATCATGGCTGGAGCCCCAAGACACACAAAAAATGGAGATCTAGGTCGCCTCATCTTCCGCATAAGCCAGCATATTTACGCATCACTACTCTTCCTCAAGCCTGTGAGCTCAGTCTCACTGAGAAACCTGGGCCTTTGTGCCTAATTATCACTTTAAAAAAAAATTCTAAGAAGACCACCGAAGAAAAATGTAAAGGTGAAACAATGTAAAAGATGATATATAGGAATAGGAAGTGGAGGCAAAACGGTACTATGCTTCATTGACTTTTGGGAGATGTGGATGTTGAATTTATTCTTATAATATATTTAGTGGTGCAGAAAGCCTAGTTAGGTGAATATTCCGGAAAGAACTTGGTTAGTTACCAAAAATGATCTCTTCAAGAAAATAATAAGTTTACATTTTCTTTGGCATGATAATAGTTTTGCGTTGCTTGCAGTTACTTTTATGATTTGAAAGGCTATTACGGGAAAAAAGAAATGCATAGAATTTCATATGCCCTATATTTGCGCGATTTTTGTCTATCTATTAAGTTAAGTAAGTTTTCCGATTCAACTTTTTAACGAGAAAAAAAAGTCTTTATAATATGAAAACAGGATTAATTAATTAAGAAAAAATCATAAAAAAAAACTCTAAATTATGTTTATTATGACACGTTTATCTCAATTATTTTTTGGTAACATAAAAATCCAAATTTATATTTAAGCAATCTATTTATCCTTTATTAGGATTCGGTTATAATCCTTTAACATGGTGTGAATTCATCACGAGTTGTTGTTCATCATCTTCCAAGTTACTATTCATCGTCTCGCTCAGCCAAAGCTCCTCCGGCACTCATCTGTCACTACCCACCACCACCTAGACCTTTGGGAGCGTTTGTCATAGCTGCTAGCCATGGCAGCCATGAGCTTCAAGGTTGGATCTGGCTTCGATGCTCGTGCCACCATGGCCGCTCGAGCTCGAAGCTTGGCCTGAGGACGAAGGTTGACCATCCAAATTGATTAGAGAGGGAGAGGCTCTGGTTGATGACTTATTCTGCAACTCGATTTGTCTGTAACCTCAGCTGCATCCTGCTGAATTTAGAGACAACATTTTGAGGAAGAAATCCTTTTGAAACAACAGCTTATCCCTCCCATCAAAAAAGTGCTTGCGGACCCACCTGAGCAGAAAGTCCCATTAAGAATTGATAATTTTTTTGCTATCCTCTGTTGAGTTTAGTAAAACCACCTGGTAGTGTTCGAAGCAAAGACGTGCTGATAAACTAACATTAACATGGGATTCTCACTGAACGACAATTTCTCAAGCAGTGAAGTAAAGATCCAAGCTCGTTAGAAGCTTCCGCGCGCAACCAGCCGCAAGATTTTTCTGACGCTCTTGGGGACCAGGATTTTTTGCGCACCCCTGCTTCGAGCTCGAGAGGCCGCAGTGGTCGCAAGCTTGGAAGCCAGATCTGACCTCGAAGCTTGCAGCTGCCATGGCCAGCAGCTATGACAAACGCTCCTGGAGGTCCAGGCGGTAACCGGCAGCGACAAACAAGCGCCAAAGGAGCTTTGGCCAAGCGAGGTCGAGGTTGAAGACGATGAACAGTAACTCACAATAAACAGTGACTTAAATTTTAGTTTTTCTTTTTAGAAATATGTGTATTGAAAGTCTTAAAATTTATTATGAAAATGTAATTAAATTTTAAAACTTGAAAAAAGTGCAATTAATTTTTAAATTTATCAAATTAGTTTAATTGAATCATTTCATTAATTCCGTCCAATTTGACTAACGGAGAATGTTCACGTGACTTTTATTTATTTATTATTTTCATAAATTAAATTAAAAAAAAAAGATAGTATTGAAAAAAAGAAAAGGAGTAATTAGGCTAGGAGGGCTACAAGTCCTCGCCAATGATAGCAAGGGCGTGACCCTTGCCCGAATTTAGGCCCAGCTCAACCCCAACCTCGCCAGTCCCTCTCAATGCTGGTGGGGGTAGCGGCGGCAAAGGCTTGCAGCCCTCCTTGCTCGACTTCTTGTTCTTCTTTTTAGATTATGTTTAAATTTAATTTAAACAAATATAGTATAAAAAATAGATTTAGACCGAAACGACATCATTTTAGTCTCATACTTCATGATTTAGCCAAGTTATCGCCATGTAGGAAAGAGAAAATATTAAAAAGAGTAATGTTTGTATTTTTCGTTAGCCAAATTGGATGGAATTAAAAGAATGTCTCAATTAAATCAATTAGATAAGTTTTAGAACTTAATTGTACTTTTTACAAGTTTTAGGACTCAATTGCACTTTCGTGATAAGTTTTAAGACTTCTAGTAAACATATCCCTTCTTTTTAAGCACTACATCAACTCCAAATTAGATTTTTAGCAAGAATTTTTAACATAGCCTTAAGAGAGGATAAATATATTACTTGAATTTGGGATTTTTGGTATCATAATTTTTTTTATATTAAATGTGTCACAATAAGAATAGTTTGATATTTTTTTGTGACTTTTTGCCTAATCAATTAGAGAGTTAAACACGTTGCCAAGGCTATTGCTTGATTGAATACATAGCAATATGTTCACAATCAAGATTGTTTCTTCGGGCTCGTCACTAGCAAGTAAATTATTGCCAATCACTAGTTTCACTCGAATGTCCTACTTGAATCAAGATTATGTTTAACCAAAAAACAAAGAATCGTACATCAATTGTCCAAATCCAATGAAAAAGCTCCCAAACATTAGCAAGTGTTATATTCCTATAGCCCAAGGAAACGTTGAAAATAATCAAAGCGGTCATGTCACTCAAATTTCGTGTCTAAAGTTGTTTGTGATCACCAAAACATGATAGACGCTTTGAGGATTGACTGGTATTACCGTGATCAATCTTAGCTTCACCCTCTTGATCAGATTAATCATCGATAATCAGGATCTGAGGCTTCGATAAGCATCCCCTTCTAGACTACGAAAGAAAAATCATAGCCTTTTTCCTTGAATCATCTATTGACCTAAACTTTAGCAAGAAGAAGTTGGTTTGGAAAACCTAATTTCTCTTTCTTTCACACGTCGGCTTGGGCACATCATCTCTTTTGGCATGAAGCATGTACGTTACTACTCCTGTTCAAGCGTAGCTAGCTTGACTGAAGTAGTAGTAAAACAATTTTATTCCAATTCATTCCACAAAATCCTAAACTGATAGATGGAGGCGTAGTTTTTTGGTTAAATGTTTGAATATGTAGGGAAAAGCACCGAAGAAGTCGAGTAAGCTTTGAATAGGGAGATCTAAGAGAGCCCAATACTTAAGCTCATCGACAACCGTAATTGGACTCAGCCACCCCGTGCTCCCATTATTCATACGCACCGACAAATGTTAACCCCAATCTTTAAGTATTATCACCAGACAAATGTCAAATATGCCTTCACCCATGGTCTCCTCGGGGACCGATCTGAGATATGAAAACCCACTTGGCAATCGCCATGTGTAATTAAAGAGTGTGAATGGTCCGCGTTAGGTGGACCGGACCGTCACATGGTCTCATCGTTTTTCTTGATATGTGATTAATGGCCTTTACGAAGCGGAAAGGTAAGTTACCTTGGCGTGACCCGATGTTTGCTCCAAAAGGCAATTTCAAAAGGCCAGTGGGAGACGAAGACGAAAGCTCTGACCGAGAGCTTACGGAAATAATAAATCGTTTACTCTGTTTATTTCTTTAATTTCGAATTCTAGTCTAAGCGTGCTCCGAAGCCATAAAAGAAGTCAAATGAGGGTTACCAATAACCATTTAACCATGCCTAACAAACTTCAATTTTTCTGCAATGACCAAGCCACGCGTGATGTCAAAGTAGCCAGCTCAACTTTCCATATTTCTACCTAGAAATGATTCTAATCGCACGAGTCTAAGTCAACCGATTTAATTAGCTATTCTTTAGGAAGCAACTTTGAGCAATTATTTCGGTTTATATATTTTGCTTTCTTGCAGTCTAATGTTAAAGAAAACATCATGATTGCAGATGAATTAGTTGAAGTTTTAACTAATGACGTATCATTGGGAGAAACCTGCTTTAATTGATGATATTCTCCACGTTCTCGAAGTTTAATCATCAAATGACCAACACATACTTAATCTTGCAAGATGTCGGTACATTAGCACCAATCTAAACAATCCGAATACCTTTGTCTAGGGTAAAGCATACCCCTGTCTCATTGATAGTTTTGGGTTCTATGCCCAAGTTTATTACTAATAATAGAAAAGATGACAACATACCTTTTTTATAATTCGGGATCCGACGTTTATGGACATAAAAGTTGTAACTAAAATGTAACTTTTGAAGTCTAAAATTCGATAAAAGGATATGAAGTGAATCAAGGGTAATTTTCATTAATTATACCCTTCGGGAAAATCAGTATGTCTCGATGTCATCATCAAGGAATGAGGTCAGATGAACCCTCCCCCAATCTAGTACCAGTTTTTGGCGACTAGTTGGACACATTCCAGACAGTGTCGCCCATTCACGTTCATGCACTCAACAAGCAGATAAACCCTCCCCCGGAAGCGTGGAAATAGAAGCAGTCATTGACTAAATGAGACCATGCCAGAGCTCGAGAACCAATTGAGAACGCCACACGGTCGGCGGTGACGCGTCGGGGCCCCCCTCGGCTGGCGCTACACATTGGCAAATGGACATAACAGAGGGGAGAGAGAGAGAGAGAGAGAGAGTCTCTTTTGGAGCACTCTCAACAGAACCCCAGACGAGTACTCGATTTGATTGATCACATACTTTGAAAATCAGGAGAAGTGATGGCATTCTTTTTGGACATTATTATGGCGGAAAAGGTCAAATAGAATCAAACGAAAACGAAAGGTCTGGATGAAAAGGAGAGAAGGAAAACATCTGCTCATTCTTGGACGCTACCCTTTTCTCTCTCTGGATGAGCCATAGCGTAAAGGTGTTGCCTTCCCAAAGAAAGAGTTCTAAACAGAGAGAGAGAGAGAGAGAGAGAGAGAGTTAGGGCTAAGCTGCACCAAATACAACCTTCCTCAGTCATGCATGAAGAGAGCATGCTTACTTCAATAATGTGATAGCGTGCGACACATCAGGATGAAAGCTGATGGTCTGCTTAATTATTCAATTTTGAAACGCAAGAGTATGGTGGTGAGGAAGGTCGAGTTGGTTTGGTGGATCGTTTAATCATGACGTCGCTATTCGGACTTCACTTCAAGCGCCTCAATTATTGCCCGTCTCTTTTCCACGCCAAGCTAAGCATCCATCCATTATGGTAGGAAATTTTAAAGTAAAAGCTCAATTTGTTTTGCACAAAATAAGTAATTTGAAAATTATTTTCTTAAAAATAATTGTTTGAAAATTATTTTCTTAAAAATAATTGTTTGAAAATAATTAATTACTGAAGAATGTTTTCATTATTTATAACAATTCATATATTAATATTTTGAAGTTACCCAAATATAAGGAAGAATGTACTAGATTTCTCATTTTCTTAGGTGAATCTTAAGATACTACAAAGCTAAATATTGCGATATCTTACCATGTTCACTGTTTCATTAGTCATTTCAATAATAATAGAGACAAAGAGATGTGACAACAGAGATATGTGACCAATAACGATCGAGTGGTGTCAAATGAAGAAGACGAGGAATTGCAAGGGTGTCATCGAGGAGAAAGGAATAATGTTGTTGACAAAACCGTTTTAACACACTGATGTTGACACTTGGTTGTATTTATTCAACACTAATCAATCTCTAGCTAGGTCCACATTCCAATTTTTTCATAACTTTAAGCTCGTTATCCCATATCCTATTCACTAGTGATCACTTAGGGTATATTTGGTAACCAAGACAAAAAGTTAGTATAGGATAAATTTTACTCTATCCCATTCTTGATTTCTGTCCTAGACAAAATAAGGTAGAGTATAAAAGGGTTATAAATCAGATTAAATAATCCCACGAATATTGTGGTTTCAAAAGATAAATAGGATATGTCTCACACTCATCTCGATTGTTTATCTCCTCTATCTACCCATGGCTGCTAGCCACAGCCTTTGCCAACAGCCGCGGCCTCCCATCGAGCTCCATCTCATTGCCACCAACAAGCTCAAATAAATCTCGACCACAGAGGAGTTCCATGGCCAGATTTGGAGCTTCTCCATGGCTGAGCTCAACTTGATGAAGCTCAACTGGACCTTGGCCACAGAGGAGCTCAATTTGACCATGGCGATGGAGGAGCTCCATGGCTCAATCTAGAGCACTTGTTGTCATCCTCTTCTATCCTCGTCCCCCTTCATGGCCAGATCCAAAGCAACAGTCGTCGTCCTCCTTTGTCTCACACACCTTTGTCGCATGAGCAGCTGCACATTTGTCCATTGGCCCTTAACCTTCATGTTAGCCTCAAAGGAGGGGTGGCAATCGAACTAGTGGTTGCTGAATAGTGCATGCCTATAATGAAGATGGAGGAAGGATTAATGGTTGATGAAAATTTTTCCCAATGGTGATTTCAAAGTAGCTTGAATGTCCACAAGGGCTCGAAGATTTGACTAGTCAACATTCAATTTGGCATGATAGGAGATAGAGGACGACGAGGGGAATGAGATGGCATTTGCCAATAGTGAGAGTCGAGATAATTTTTTTTTTTTTAAAAGTCCTAAACTTTATGTATGCTAAACTTTTTGTATGGATTTCAATTCAGTTATAAACTTTTTAATTTCGACAATTTAGTGTTATTTTTTATTATAAATTAGGCAATGTAAAACTTCCTACCAATTTTGACCAAAAATCACTAGTATAGCTATCTAGTCAGTGTTGATCGTCTTACATGGCAAATCCTCACTGGCTATCTCTAAGGCCTAGCAATGGCAAAGGAAGAAGGAGAAATGAGGTAAAAAAAAAAAGAGAAAAATTTTAGACCTTTTTTTTTCCTTAAAAATATTGGAAAAATCACCTATATCAGTGCTGACCATACCACTTAGAATGGTTGGTGTCTAAATCAAAGATTTTCATTCAAAATTAGTTGAATGACTACATTAATAAATTGTGTAAATGTTTAAAACTAAATTCATAAAATTGAAAATTTTATAATTGAATTGGCATCCATACAATAGATTTGAAACTTTTTAAGTAATTTTCCTAGCGAGAGCCATTACTTCAACATTCAAATTGTCTAAATAGTTGAGTTTCAATCCATCTTGGCTATCTTAATGTATACCTATCGTTGAATAAGATGTTAAAAATATCATCTTTATTCGACATGTACTCCTTTGATCTTATTCCCCATTTAAATAAAAAAATAAAATTCAAGAGACAAAACACAACCTAAATCTATGTAAGACCGAATCAATCCGATCAAGCTCTTTAAGGAAATGAGACCTTAAAATTTGGGCATCTATACGACTATAGATCTAAATATTCTTCAATGCTTGGTTCTATGAATTGAACTTAATAGGCGTTGGCCAAATACTAGGTCCAAAGAATTGGTTCATATTAAATCTTCTCTATTTGTTTAGAGTTAGATACGATACTTTTAGTAAATGCAAAGAACGTATGTACTCTATATCTAAAGCAGTGGAGATGCTTCAATGCAGGAATTTTCGTGTCACATGGGAAAAATTATTGTGATATCCTTGGATTATACTTTGACTACTAGCTATGAATCAAATCTAGCACTTTGTAGTCTAAGGCGTTAATTTTCAAAAGATTCCCGTGAAAAATGTTGTTGGGGTACAGACGAAAGAAAAAACTTGATGTTATAGATTGTGATAGGTTGAAGATATTTAATTGTTCAAGGATGGCTAAATACAAAGTTGAAACAATTACTTAGACGAAACTTGTGCCACTTATTGACAAAAAAAGTCAAATCTTTTGAAATAAGAGTGTGGCAATGTGTTGGAGACAGAAAAAGAAATAAATTAGGTATTAAATGCACATATGAGTTGTGTTTAGAAAAAAATTAGTGTATGTGAAACAATTAATATAATATAGGTAGCATAAAACTCACCAGGCTAAACTTTTAAATAAAGATGGATTCATATATATATATATATATATATATATATATATATATATAATTACATATATATTATAAACAAGATATATTGACGAGTTAAAACTTGAACCCTTCATGGTGGTCTCTCTAAGTAAATGTATCAGTTTCTACTATCTACTCCTGATAAGAGGAAAGAAGTAGAAAGAATGGAAAAAGCGTAAGATAGATGATAGATTCAATTTAAGATTAACTAAACCTATTAGAGTTGGCACAATTAATTGAGACATCTGAGGAGTTCCCAACTCGGGAATTTGAGATCACTTGCTCAAATATTGCTAGCTACATATTAAACGAACCATTGTGCTTGTATCCTTGGGTTACTCCTAAAAATTATAAAAAGATAACTATATGAGAATTTATTATGACTCCATGAAAGTAAAGAGGAAGCGAGGAATGAGAAGAGCAACATTTGATGACTCTTTCACCCTCATTATTCTTCAAATAATTGAACCCAAGCGCACGAAAAAGGGAGAGGAAGAGATAAATCATATTTTTTGTGATCCGGCTATAAATTCCATGTAAATGACCCATGACAAAGTATATAAGCATCGATTCATAGAAAAAGAGGGGGAAGGGGGAGGGGGGCGCTCGACCAATCTTTAGCAAGTTTGGTCCGCTAATACTATTCACAGGTCCCTCCACAAAGATTATATATTGATCAACTATTTTTTTTTTTTTTTGAATCAATCAATCTCTCCCAAGATCAAACCACCATCCATACAACATCATCCACTCTTGAGGATCAACCCCCATTTTGCGATAACACATTTCCACTTTTGCTTCGGCGACTTAGATCGTCGTGGAATAATCCCCGATTCCCGCGTAGAAAGGGACTACACAATGGACGATGACTTTCTGGGAACCTGAAGTTTGTCCTTAAAAGTGGAAATCTTCGTGTCTTCCACTATCTCTGCGATAAAGATTTCGCATGATAGATTCATTCTGACATGTGGAGATCTTGCCTCACCGGTTCCCACCTCATCCACCGCACCAACCAACAATTTCCTGAGACCATCGGACGATGCCAATGTATCATGCGAAGAAACGTGTCGATGTTTTAATCGATGGAAGCAACGTTAGAGTGGAAAAACTTTATCCACGTCACATATGACGCCGTCACACGGCCACATCAACTGGATTCGGCTGGATTTTGTGTCAATGGGATTTGATTAGAAAGCTTGTAGAAGGAGGACTTGAGTCGATGACTTAAAAATTTACAAAAACGTGAAAGTGTCAAGACGAAAGATGGATTTTTTCCGCTTAGAAGTTATCCAAGTATGGAAGGGTTTACTTTGACATTTTTCAGCTATAATGTTCTATTTTAACAGAAGGTTTATCTCAATTTTGCATCTTATAATGCAAACTTTCTCATTTTTGGCTCACTTTTAGTCTGAGTTTAACAAATTCTTTCCACATGGAATGTAATTACAACAAATCACAACTTTATGGACACGTTCTCATTTGAAGTATTTTCAAAGAAACGCGTAATTTCTATGTGAAAATGAGAAACAAATATTTATAGAATTTCCTAACTCTAATGCTTGATGGAAGGCTTCATAATTAGTTCTATTTTGTTTTTCCTTGCTTCATAACCTGCCGCCTCGGTCGCTGGTCCTGGCCTTTGAAACATCTCTTCTTATATATTGACCTTTGGCAACTACATGAGTCAACTTTGTTGGCTTCAAACTCACTTTATATAGATTGAGATGGCATTGGAGTTAAAGTTTAAGTTGAGGATGTGAGCCACTTAAGTTGAAAAGAATCATCAAATAAAAAATTCACACAATAGTTCATATATGATTTCTTATACATTTTCATGAAAACGTGATCATAAGGGGAATGAAGTTGGATACCAATTTGGATAGAGTTTTCAATATTCTGCATTCAGACTATATTTTCCTCTGGCCACCGTTCTAAGAAGTGAATTACAAAAGTGGATACTAATATCGTGCTAAATCAACTAAATATAAATGTGGGTGATATCTATGAACATAATTCTCTAAACAGAATGATGGTTCAACGAGACTTAGGGGTTGGAGGAAAACATAACCCTCAAGATTAATCGATTAGTTATGTTTTCCTTCATCCTTAATTGGAGGAAACTTCTTGCAATTAGTCAATCGATTGGCGAGTTATAATTATGCATGTCACCCGCATCTATTTTATTTTGAGCGACAATGTCCATATCTTGTCATTCCTGCTGATCCTGCCGATCAAAGATATGGTTGGGGGAATATGATAATCTAAGGCCGGTGCTGTTTTCTTATCTTATTAGAATTTCTCTTTCATCATTCACATGCCAAATGTGAATGCGGTGGCCCAACATTGCATCATTGACAAAACTAAAAGTTCTTTGGGCTATTTTCTAGATTTCTATCTCTAGAAAGATAGGAAGAAAAGTACATAACAAGGAAGTCCAATCGCTCGCTTGGACCCAACTTTCACCTAAGAAAGTTTTTCTCACAATGTCTATCACAACTTCTCAAATGAGTCATAGTGACCAATAGATAGCAGGTCAACGTCGGTTGAACCCGGATTCATTGACTAAATTGAAGATCTTTGACAATATAAGTTGGATCCCACGTTTGCACATGAGATTGTTCTAAGAATGTTATCCTAATTGACAATATTGCGAATGACAGCACAAGAATAGGAGAGACATCTGCAGCAAATTTTCTCCTTGCCATGCTATATCTTTCCTTAAATCATGTCAAAGCTGACACAGAATGGATATTCGGTCAAAAGAATGAAATCTAAAGCTGGAATCTTCTGTGGGAATTTCAGGATGAGTGGATGAACAACCATGCACCACCAACTTTGGATCAGGATCCAATTAGAGCCAAGTCACAAATTAGACAGAATTGGGAGATTTCATATAAATTGAAGCGTCTTTCCGTTGTGCTGATTTTGGTTTATAAGACATCCAACGTGTCATGCAAATTTTTCTACCAGAATAAGAATATTATTGTAATAAGTGGATGACTTTTATCGTTGACTGTATATAAGTTAGCATTCACTAGCTTTTAAATTTGGATGCTTAGATTAGAAAAAGGTCAGTAGGTTCATCGTTAATTCGCTCTTGTCCAAACCCTAATGGACTTTCATGGTTTTGAAATCTCTAGAATCTCGATATTTCCGATGAGGAACTGGAAGACGATAAGGCATTGCCTATCACTCTAATTAATAAGGTTTCAAGCATGAAGTATGACATTGCCTAAACGGCGTGATGAAACAAGAAGACCGAAAAATTTAGGTTAACAAGACGATACAAAATATTATACGTAAGACTTTTAATATAAAATTTTTTAATATCCTTTACTTAATATTTAGAAAAATTGTGAGACCTAAGGGAAGCACCTTGAGTGCTACGATTGAAAAGAGTTCCAACGAGTAATTGGAGGAATCTTGATGCTTATTTGCTAGTCTCACATAAGTAAATCGATTCGAAGCTTGACACATGAGTATACGTGACAAAGTCAATAAAGTCTTTTATCTTTGTTCCCTCTTTACTCTATCCATATCACTCAAGGTAAAGCTAATTTGAAGTTTTTTGGTTAGTATTTCTTGATGCAATGATTTGATGGTCTTTGCTTGGCTATTTGATCACAGCCAGTTTCTGGAAATTATGCTGATGCTACATTGAGGCCCACTCTTTGCCAGGCCCAGCCCAACAGGTTGCATTTGCAGCCAACCCCGCCCATCAATGAGCTAAAGACTAAATGCATTGCGTCCATGATTAGGTCTCCTAAGTACGATTCGATATAGCATATAACATGCAACTCTTTTAATCATCAAGCAAATAAAAATGTGCAACGGTCGAGGCCAGATGACCGATATAGACTCGAAAGGAACTAACGAACGTCATGATCTATTGAGAGACCCGTTACAGAACCCGGCAATGTCTCCAATACACGCCAACGGAGGTCTGCTTGAGACACACAACTGCCCAAGAAACATCAAGGCATTAACAGAAGCAAGATTTTTATACTGAATAGCGACTTTTTGTACATCTAATAAAGCGTAACTCTCATATCTGAACTGAGTGCAAAAGAACAATGCTTAAGAGTCCTATTGCTTTTTTCAGTGCTTTCAGTAGCCAGTTCTTCTAAGCTGAGTGTGAAACTTCCTTAAGCATATGAGAGAGAGAGAGAGTTCCTGGAAGCCAGAGACCGATAACATTCATGTCCAGGAGTAAAGACAACTGAAAACAAGAGAATTTCTTAAAATGAACCTACAAAACAAGAACAAATACTGACACCCATGCTACGGGCATGTTGCCTATAAAATCCTTCTCTACCTGGTAAATAAACTAATGAATCAAAGTCCTTCAATTGGTCTTTTAGCCCTTTCTTTTGTTCGGATGAAGCTATTTCACTTTCCACTTTTAAGTATCTTCTTCAGGGAACAACTCCTTGAGCAATGGAGAAATCCACTGAATCTGTATATAAGTAATGTCCCAAAGATCATCATCTTCCTTCTGCACCAAAATCTCACTCTCCTTCATCTTTGTGATGATCTTCCTCAGCAAATCAGGGACCAACTCCTTCAAGATTGCGGACTCGCCGTATGCCCCCAAATTAGCCTTCATGCAGGTGTCCATCCTCCTCAAAACTCCGAGCCAGAATGTCCGAAACCCGGGGCTCTCTGAGATCTGCTTCAGGAACTGTAGGTACACATCGGTGAGGAACTCCATGGCGATCTTCAAGGTCCCTTCCATGCTCCGCATCTCCCGCTCTGCGTTCTCGCGCCGCGAGTACTCCAGCATCTTCTCGTGAAGGTCATCAACCATTGCGAAGATCACGAGATTGAAGCAGTTTATGCAGTTAGTCGAGGTGAACTCGAGGTCCTCAGCTAATGTGAAGCTCCTCTGGAGGGATAGGATGGCATGGTTTCTAATCTCTTCTCGGCGGGCCAGGCTGGTCTTTCGCAGCGCCTCACCTAGCTTGACAAACAGGTTCAGCGTAAAGTTTGAGGCGCCTAGGCCTTTTAAGTTGTCTTCAAATGAGGATGCACTGTAGCTGCTTCCCGCATCGGACAATCCGTTCTTGTGCCACTGGATCAATAGATTAACGGACTCGGACAACAGGTCCAGTATTTTAAGATTCTTGTCAAGCGGACTGTTCTTGAGCGCCACAAAGCCGAATGCACAGTCGATGCAATACGCGTAAGTCATCCTCGAAATATGTGTTCCGTCAGACATGAGCATGATCAGAGTCTCCACTCCCTGGTCATACGTCTCTGGATGTCGGCCGGTGACGGATAGCAAATGGAGGGCAGACTTCCATCCAAGCTGAGTTTGTAAATTTGCAGGGAATTCGATGAGCATCCTGCTGACTGATTTCGTTATGACCTCGCAACATGCGTCGAGAATTTCCTTGTCGAGCTTCCACATTAAATTGATTGACCTGAAGATAAGTTCCTCGGGGATGCTGTCCTGTTGAGGCACAGCGAGGAGCTTGAGACAGACCTTTAAGAGACTCAACATGGCCTTCTCAGCGAACGGAACTGGAGAGAACTGAGGGAACTGAGCAACTGTTAACAGATTATCATGGAAAGAAACCCAGAATGTGGAGAAACGATGAAGGTTGGCCAACGTGATGGCGACGATCAGTTCCCAGCAGAACCCTACCGTCTCTTCTTCTTCAACGGGCGTGCTGAACTTTTGGCCTTTACCAGCGGCTGCAAATATTAGAGAACGCCCCAGGTTTAGTATGGCCTCGTCGGGAAGGCTCGAACTGTTTGTAAAGATGTTCCCGATCCGGCATTGTCTGATAATCTTCATGTTCTGTTCGAATTCGCTCAAACCGAGACTCACAGATTCTTCCGGGCTCTCTAGGGAAATGAAATGCGAGAACCGACCCATTATACCGTAGTTGTGCTGTGCGCCAGGTCTGAAATCTTGGTTAGGGTTAACTATACCCGACTCACATCGCGTATCCATTGCAAGGTCTGATGATGAATTGGAAGAGGCATCTGTTTCAACCACCGATTGCGGAAGTAGCTTAAGCCTTTTCAACTTCAACAAGCAGTCGATAATATTCCTCCACGCCCCACGAATCGAGGACCCAAAGTTGTTTGCGATGGTAAAAACAGCGAGAGTTGCCATTCTTGGCTTTAAATCATGGCTAAAAGCGAACAGAGTTTCTTCGGGAGAGGCGTATGGGTTCAGGAACGTGGTAAATTTGCAGAAAGAAGCGAGGAGCTCGTCGAGTGTGTCTTCTAATCCATATTGAGCTATTCTAGCTATTGAAAATAACCCTTCGACACACTCGTGAAGAAACTCATCTTCATCGGCATGCTCAAAACACGCACAAAGAGTCGCCACCGATGGCCCTGCAATCGTTGCGAACATATCCCTACCCAACGTACTGTTAAAGTTGCACTGCACATAAGGATGAATAGTCTTTGATCTGTCCATCAGTTCTATCCATCTGCTCGGGCTCATCTCGATGGAAAGACCTGATTGGCCATAGAGCTTGATCGCGTTATTTGATATAGAGTAAAATAGCTCCGAGAGGTACTCTCTCGGGAGATCACTCCCCTCATTAATCCCTCTGTTGTTTCTTATGAACTCCTCCTCTGTCATTTTCTTCTTCACTTGGGGATTGTGTTGGTCAGTGTTGAGCATAATGAGAGAATAGCAAAGAACAAAAACTGCGTCCTTGCTGACGAAAACCTCCGTGGACTGCTGATCGAAGAACTTCTCTGAGAATGCCTCGAGGACCCGCTGAATCTTCTGAGCCTCTCCCGGTAAACGGAACGTCTCCAGATAAGTTCTGAGAGCTGTGTCGAGAATCATGCCTGCGAATTCAAAAGTGTCTGTGAATTCCTTAAGGACTTGAACATGGAATTCATCTGGGTCGCCGAGATAATCCCCTATCAAGTTCTTATCGAGGCCTGGAGTGTAGCGGAAGAAGAAAGCAAATGCCTTCGGATCCATAGGGTCAGAGACCAGGAGGGAAAGCTTGAGGTACTCTAAACCCTTCCTTTCGTCATGGTTAAAATGGTTTCCCGCTATCATCATTTTCCGCTTCTGCGCTTTCCTCATTCTTGCTGAGTCCACCCAGTTCTCGTCCTCGTCTTCGAATTTCTCTACCCAAAAGGGTCTGTATTCTGTGATTTCAACTGCATGTCGTGCTAATGTGCTCGAATTCTCTTCCCAGTTGATATTATCTGCAATGTTGTGAATCACTATAACAAGCCCCTCGAACGCTTGGATCTGTAAACTCGTCAATGGATTAGATGTTGGAAAGGCATGCTTGCACAGCAGCTTCCCCATTTCTTCAAAGACATTTCGGTAAGTGACATTGCAGTCGTAGTTTACATAGGCTTCGAATATGAAACTCGGTTGCCTACAAAAGTTTATGATTCCTTCGATAGCGACTTCCTGGAGTTGAATTGAGGTTGCGAACGTTGCAACTTTCAACAGAACAAAGCTGAAGAAAGCCTCCAACTGCAAACGGATAAACCTGAAAATTTAAACAGATAGCTCATTTATCCCGCGACTTTCATCATTATAAGAGAATGATAAAGATCAGTAATTCTTCCAAGGTCAGAAACCTGCGTAGGAAATGATAGATACTCAATATTGTGCTGCAAATCATAGCCAAAACGAGTTGGCTTGAAGACATTCCATAATGGATCAAATGGTGAAACAAGTCATCTTGGATCATTCTTAGAAGCTTCGGGTGCTTCGCGATTGCATCTCCACTCAAATCAATCGCAGAATTGATCAAAACCAACGCAAATAGCTGGACATCTTCGTCGGTGGTGTGCGATGTGTTCCCTTCTGTTTCCACTATTTCCACCACATTCAGCAACGAGCACAGGAAATGGAAAATGTCAACCGTGCATCTGACTCCATATCCAGAATCCAAATTACCACCGACATCATCGGTCTCCGACTCAGAATTGTTATCCCCATCCCTAACTTCGATCTCAGGCAACCGTGAAAATATGATCTGGATCAATTCGTGCATCGTGTACCTTGCGTTTCGCTGAAGCAAATCCCCTCTGCTTGCCGATTGTTGCACGACTTGAAAGCACGTGTTGACAATGGTGCAAACGGCCTGATCGGAGAGAAAAACTGAGGCCCGGTGCTTCATGATGCTTGCAAGGACCTGCAAAATCCGCATCATGACCGCCTCTTCGGACCCCGGATCAGTCCTCTCGAGGCGGCAATTCACGGTCGCGGTGACGATCGAGTTGATCGCGTCCTTCGCGCCGAGCGTCTTCTCATCGAACATCTCCAGCTTTAGCATCTTCAGGATCGATGAGAGAGCGACACCAGTGGCGGCAGCGGGGACCTCGTCGCTCTGGATGACGTCGAGGAAGGGGGAGAGGTAGATCGAAGGGTCGAGCGCCCGCCATTCCTGCTGGGGATTGAAGATGAGGGAGCGCAGGGATTTCAGGGAGTGCGCGATTGAGGAGTCGTATTGGTCTTCGTGGGTGGGGAGGAAGGGGCCGGCCGGGTCGAGGGGTCTGCGGATCACGGCGAGGACGGCGCCGACCTCGGTGTTGAGCATGCAGGAGAGGCCGAGCTCCTTCCTTTGGGATCGGGGGTCGGGTTTGTCCCTGTTGTCCTTGCATTGCGAGGAGTCCTCTTCTTCTGAAGCTCGTTGGGGTTGTTCTTCTGCCATTTGAGCGCTGAGGAGACGAGAGAGAGAGAGAGAGAGACAGCAAAACAACAAAAGAGGAAACGGTTGGGATTTTGAAAGACAGTTGGAGATGAGAGACCAAGGAGTGCTGTGAACTCTTGGCGGGTAATTCTTGGAATGGCCCATCTTATGTGGAGGACCACATCTGTCCCCCAGCTTTTCCTCTTTTTCTCTCTCCTCTCTCTCTCTACAGTGGCATCGTGCTTATATTTGACAAAAAAGTGGCTTAAGAGGGATATAAGGCTCTATTTATTTGAGAAAAAGTATTTTTTAGAAAAATAATTTCCTCATTTTCCGGTGTTTGATCACTTAAAAAAATGAGTTCAGCGAAAAATCTATATTTAAATTCAGAAAAAGCATTTTTTCTTTAAAAAATTGGAAATCATCATGACATAAGGAAAAAATTTCCTCATTTTCTGAGAAAACATTTCCCGTTAACTTAATGCTATAAGTCCAGTTCTACACACAGGAAGAGAGCTTTTAGCTAGATTATCTGAACCTGCGACACGGTTGTGTTTTGACGCAGCTCATTACCTTTGCTTTCAAGCCCCAAAATCCATCGCGTGCAAGGAGGAACCTGGGCAATTCCGCGTAGACAAAAGTCGATAGTTTAAAGGAGAACGGAGAAACGACGATGAAAAACAAACAAAGAAAAGGGAAATCAGAACTAATCTTCATAAGCGAGGACATGACAAAGGCGATGATCACAAGATTTCTTGATTGAATTTTTCTCGCGACATTCGTCTGGACATAAATTAAAAGGAAGAAAATTAACCTATGATGTTAGTAATTGCATTGTTTCAAATGCAATTTAAATTCCTCCTATGCAATTTAGATCATACATTGCATGCATCAGAGTGATGCACAAGTCACAAGCACAGGCACCAGCAGCAAGCGCAGCCAGAAGTTCTTATTCCCAATTGCATTACGGACACAAATGCTCATGCACATTCATGCTGCAACGTAACATAAGAATAAGTAGAATTACCGGAGTGCCTGACCCGGATCCAAAAACTAAAAGATTCGCATTTACCATAGAAGTAAACCAGTCAAATGCAATTCACAAAAAAAATGAACGACGAAGCCAATTGACATAATTTCACCCAGAATAGTAATAGTTAGAGGTGACATGAATTATGCTCCTGCCAGCATGACGAGTGCAATAACAAAGCCATAAATCTAGGCAGTCCGAAACGCACTATTCATCAGGAGCCAGACCACCTTATAAGAAATGTGATTTGAGATCACCATCCAATCCACAACACAAAATCCTCGAATTTGCTGATCCACTTCATGAGAATGGTTATAACTCACATAAGGTCATACTTACAAAATTTACATTAGGACCAGCCCATGAGTCGTGGTTACTTACGAGACGGGTACAGGCTCTTCAATTCATGCCAGAGGCAAAAGAAAGTATCAAGAGCATCTTCATCGTCATTTGCATTATGCCCTCCAGTCTGTGCTACAGATAGTAGCGTCTTCAGCCACTCTTCATGAAGGGTCGAAAACTCCAACCTCTGCTCGCTTGATTTGAAACTTTCGCCAACTGACATCTTCATAAGTCGGCGAGCCTTAGAAGCAGATTCAACCACCTGCTGCGGGATTCCAGCCATACAAGCTACTTGCAAGCCATAACTCTCAGGACACGCCCCAGACGAAAGCTTGTAGAGGAAAACCAACTCCTGGTCGCTCTTGGAGTGATTTCCGCAGTTTGACTTAAGAGCACAGGCCATGTGTTGCAGGGTAACACGTGGATGAGAGCCAAATTCCTTTGTCAGAGGGTGATAGTGTGTTGCAAACAATAGCCTGCAATTAACCTTCTCAACAAGATGCCGGAATACCTGTAGAGATATTTACCATGGTTCTGAGTGAAGGCTATAATATATGTATAAAGCAACGATGTTTTGCAAAGAATTTTGCAGCCCCATGTCTGCAGAACAATGCAGTTAAGATCCCAACATAGTAGAAGTTGGCAGGCAATCCGTGGAGCTTATTAGCTTAAACATTCACGAGTATGAGATCAATAGAATGAGATTGTAACTCTAGCATGATTTGCACTCATCCAAAACTAGCTATGGTTGCACATGATAAAGATAGCTTAGTCTGCACACATAGCTATAATGGATGATGGGTGAGCAGGCCTTACGATGCAGGACACTCATAAGGCAGCAGAGAAAATTCTTAAATTTCATGAAAATAAGAGGAGACCATAAGTTTGACCAAATTTAAAAATATTCAAAAAAGAAAAAGAAAAAGGAGACCACCATAAGTAACAGATTACTTCCAGTAAATAGAAGAAAAATAATAAGGCCCAAGGCCAAGGTCTTACAGCATAGGCAATAGCATAACCATCAAAAGTGCTTGTCCCTCGACCAAGTTCATCAAGAATAACAAGAGAATCTTCAGTGGCATTTTGAAGAACTGATGCTGTTTCTGTGCATTCAACAAAGAAGGTACCTGCCGGGGGGAAGAGAGAGAGTCATGATACAAAACCCTGAGATTCAGAAAAGTGCAATACGAGTCATTAATTGATGATCATGTGCTCTTTTGTCCCACTGGCAATTATTGATTTACACTCCTGGGGAAAATCTATGTATTTAGTAGACACATCAGTCCGCTCAATCTTCCTCAACTTTTACCATGAGGGCACAAATCACATGCCATGGATCCACAACGAGTGTTTCTCAATTCAATAAGTTGATTGATCTCACCAACCGACTACTCCACAATTTCTTATGGGCACTGGCATCCCCAAGTAAATGAGAGATAGCTCACTCCCCTAGAGATTAGTGGTGCAGGAATTCTCAACTTTCATTAGCTAGGCGTAAGGAAGAAAGAAAGAACAGGTGCGACAGCCTCACACACAAAGTACCATTTAGACCCTGATTTGCCATGACCAGCACATAAGCTGTTTCGAGACTTGTAGAGTGAAGGATAAAAAATTAGAGCAATAATTCAGATGATACTGATGTTTCGTTAGAAGGTTACTTACTCTCGCCAGACATTATCCTATCAGTGGCACCAAGCCGCGTAAAGATGATGTCAACTGGGGAGAGTATACAACTCTCACAAGGAACATAACATCCCAACTGCAAATCAACAAGGTAGATCAAGAATCAAGAAGAAATGAATTCAGAACTTTAGGGTTATATATAGCTATTTTCATTTTCATTAGGAAATGACTATAAGCTTAATTGGTCTAAGTGTCAAGAGGGTGTGGTTAGTGAATCTAGCGAGCACCTTGATTTAGGGGAATCCTGATAGCAACTTATATTACCCTAATGCATTTTCAATTTCGCTTAAAGCAACCTTCCTTAAAAATGTCTGCATCTAAAGACATAAAAACCTTTCTAAGAAAATAACTAAAAACTTCGAACAGCTTATCTTTCGTGTCTTGTCCAGTTGAACTCTAAAAATGAGGACTCCAAAACATGGAAGAAAAGGCTATTTTCGTGTTAAATTCTTTTATGCATTGTTTGTCTAATTGCTACCCTTCCTTTCTTTTGTTCTTCTATCGGATATTTCAGACTTGAAATGCAGATGTGTGTTCAGATTTGTCAAGCCCACAATTTCTCTTTGGATGATAAAGCTCCAAAAAGCTTCATTGAAGGCTCAAAAGGCTTTTGATTAACCTCTTCAGACAATTGCTGAGACGTTTTCAGAGATTCAAGGGAGTATCTTGCCAAAGCTTTGAAGCTTTAGTAAGGCTTCGGCTACACTGAAGTTCTATTGAAAGATCAGCTAGCTCTTACATGAAGAGGAAAAGAAACAAAAGGAAAATTTTCTTGTATATTGGTGAAAAAAAAATGCTTGTGTTCGTGGGGGACCACGGAGCATGAGAATAACATTTTATGAGATAGTTCAATTATGTATCTACTAGATTTTGTTTTTCAACCAAATTTGAGATTAGACTGAATTCTGTAATTTTTTCATCTCATAAGAATTGTGTTCGAAAAATATTTTCACAATTTTGATATCCTTCAGGAAATTCATTTTCTTCTACCATGTTCTCAAAAAATAGAGTTATTTTAATTCCCATTTCTAAGCATCACAAAAGAAACCTTCTTCCAAAAACCAAAAGCAACCTAAAGAGCTTTGTGAATGCAAAAGCATCTGGCATTTAGTTTTCTTACATCATATAGAAGAATTTACTATAACTAACCTGGGCAAGTATAACTGCAAGACACGTTGCCCGCAAAAGTGTTGATTTTCCACCCATATTTGGTCCAGTCAACAGCAATGTATGAGGATGATAACCATCTGTATCTTCACCAAGAAATATGTCATTGGGTACTGGCAATCCTCCATTCTCAGCCAAGGCAAACGGATGCCAAAGCCCTGAGATCTTAAGTACCGGTCCCTTGGCCTCTGGGCTTAAGCACATTGTTTTTGATCGAGGCAAAATGACCGGTCGAGAAGAAGCTCCAAGTGAAGATTTTGCAGTGAGTGTAAAAGATCTTAATACGTCAATACAGTTGATGGCATGAATGACAGCAGACCATTCAGGGGCTTTCTCAACAAATAACTCAATGAGAATAGAAAGTGTCTCAGCATCTGAATCCATTACATCATGGTCCTGTTGTCAATACAAATTCAAATATGATAGCAACTTTGAGCAACATAAATGGTTTCCACAGAACATAACCCAAAAGCATATCAGATAAAGTTAAACTGCGAAACACCGATTAGTCCAGTAGCATATTACTAGCATAGAAACAGAAAAGGCTAAACTTGTCTAGACTTGGGTCCATATGGGTCATGTCAATCATAGCCCTTCATCATGTGGGTCCCACAAAAGTCAATGGTTGTGATTGCATATGGTCCATGGACCACTGATAGTTCCCTTCCGAAGACAAGACAGTAAATCTAGGAACCACTGTCAATGAAAATAAAGAATCCCTCTTGAGGAATTCCTTAGATTAGATGGGCCAAACCAAGAATACAAGTGGATTTATGAGGACATCAGTAATTCACTATATATTGTTCTGTCTTGTTGGCCTATATGGTAAAAACAGCTGGGAGGGCTGGAGAGGCAATGGTTTCTCCAGTGGCGGATGTCAACGGTTTGAGTATGCTCATCTCCACAAAAGTTACTACCTAATCAGTCAGCTCTTAGATTGTCTCTATAAACAGTTCGTGTATATTAAACATTATGTATCCTATTAAGAAACATTTGGCATGTCTGCCAAAATAACTGACATAATAACGAGGTGCACACTTATAAGGACAGTTTCAGACATAGACAAGCACAACAGTGGAAAGAAAGGGACCTGGTACTTCGGGAAATCACTATCAATGGCTGCTTCAAATTGGGTGAGATACTTATTGAGCCCATTGTTACCACCTAAAACTGGAATTTTGAAGACTTTTGATAGTGATGAGCTTATGTTCCTTTCTTCCTCTAATACCATTAGCAAATTCACTGCAGTCCGCATGCCTTTCACAAGAGCCCCAAAAAATTTCACCTGACAAAATAATATAGTTGATGCATCAACTGTTTAGAAAACTGTGGAAAAGCAAATTAAACGATTGTTTTCATTTCTTCGTATTGTCAAATATTCTTTATCAACACAAAAGATAAAGAGTCCAAGATATTGAAGCCAGCTTCTTGCCCATAAAGCCAGAGAGTCGAGACAACAGAGACCAACTAAGCTGGTGAAGTATTAACCATGTATAATAATGACCTAGAAAATAGGAGAGGGTACAGTTTACCATAGTGTACCAACCAAATTTCAGATTATCAAGGTTTCTCCCAATCAGAAAATCTTATAAAGCTCATTGACAACTCACCAAATTTTTTAGTACTTTTCGCCCAACCAATGGCAGTAACAAGGAGGCTGATAACTGAACGCTGGACTTGACCCTCCCAAGCAGCCTTTCTAAGTCCGGCATTTTGTGAAGATTTTGAGCAGTAAGAGACATCACTTCCGGTTGTGCAGCCAGACTGTCAATAACATTGAGTCTATTATTAATGCTCTCTACATCTTTGAGGGGATGACAGATCCAGTGTCTTAAAAGACGCTTCCCCGAGCAAGTTATACAGTTGTCAAGGAACTTGTATAATGTACCTGAAATGAAAGCAGATCAGAAGTATAATGCAGACACTAAAATAAATTATCAATACAAATGTAGAGTGGTAGATTGTACGTGCAAAAATGCAGTATATAAAATGTTACACTGAAGTACTGACTTACCTGATGTACCACCATCCGCACTGTTGCTGAAAATTTCAAGATTCACCAATGTCTGCCCGTCCATTCTGAGGCAACCCTTATACACCTCATAAGGTGTGATATCCCCATTTTTCAAAACATCATCTAACTGCAAGACAATACCATGAGTCGTAAACATTAAAAAAGAAGCATAAGGAGGTTCTAGCTTTTCATGTTTGAATGGCCATGATAACAATCTTACCATTAACCTTGACATATGATCGATAAGACCACCTAATGCACATAAGGCAACATCATGTCGCCCTACACCATCAAGTGCACAATTTGACAAGCTGGAAGACCTCTTGAAGTAGTCTTTTGACTGAATCAAACTCATAACATCAGAAGAATTTGGGAAACCGGCAACCGGCATCACGGGAGTCAGTTGCACTGCCATATTGCCTGCAAGATAGAAAACCTTAATAAACATCGTTGGCATGGTAAAGCCCCTCACCATTACAGGGCTAAGGCATGCATTAAAATTGGTGGTTCCATCTCGCCCTTGACTGCTAAGAAATTCAGAAGACAAAAGCAATTAAGGAAAAAGCAATGCAGAAGAAATCCTTTTTCCAATTTAACGGGTGATAAATTATAATGCAGAAAGCACATGTCATGCCTTCTGTTAGAAATACATTTACCAAGTTATACTGTTAGTATTAGGGCTATTTAAAATACAATTTTTTGTATTGATGTCGTGTCTAATATAAGAATTTTGTTCAATGAATCATGCTATCTGATGAGAAATCACAAAAACATCATGCTTGTTTCTTTGAATATGAAATTAAAATAAGGACAATTCAAAAGAAAAAATTAGTTCAAAATCAAAGTACTTTTACAGGAGTATAACACTAGGTGTTTTATGTGTGTATAGTTCAGTCTACTCCAAAAGAACAAGTACTTTTTTTGCTAGTTGAGTGAATTTATGGGAAACTGAACTTCAATGAATAACATACATAGACGTACTTAACGTAAAAGTACGAGTATTTACTAACAGAGGTCATGCTAGAAATTTCAACAGCCTTCCAAGTCTAATGCATGTTTATCTCACCCATTAATGCAATCCAACTTCTCATGCCTCTTTATCGGATCAAATACCAAAGTGACATTTGCTTGTTTCTTACACAAAAGTTTGAGAACCAATGAGGTTCATAGACTATTATAAAGACTCACGTTATAAAGAGTCCCGCAGACCCTTTCAGCATAATTTTGCTCCAGAAAGTACAATACATAAGTCGATACTGTCAATAGGGAAACGAAATTTTCATCAAGAATATTATAGGTCAAATTTAAAATGGATGACAGAGATCTGCTCAATCCTCTGAGCCTAATGGTTTTGATATGTTGAGGAACCTACATTAATAGAATCAGGCAGTACATTGAAGTCCTAAATCTGAAGTCAAATTACTTTAAGATCTACACTAAGAAGTGTAGGGCTATTGAATAGCAAAAGTTCATGTGCAGAATAACCATCTATAGTTATATTTGTATTTAGGGCGCATACGCATGCACTCTCGAGGAGCAGATGGCAGAAGCCCAGAAGTGCACCCTAGTGCACAGCCATCAAAGAACCAAAGCTCAAAGAGCAAGTTTTAAGCCAAATAGCAAAAACCCACACTCAAAATATGTACTAATGCTGCTCTACTATGCTAAGACATTTGCCTTTCCCACAATAACATTTCAATACATCCATGCCCATGGATGGAGGCCCAGTGAAGCAAAATCTAAATTAGGTGACTTAGTATCCACATATTGTCAGTTGTGGCTAAAAGCAGAATGAACTGAACAGATCCATGCCACCACAAAGTTCATCAATGCAGCCGTAATTAGTAAGACACCAAGCAATACCACAAGAAAAGTTCTGCATCCAACACAAATAAATACCGCCCAAGCAAATAATATATGATTATATGATTTCTATAGCGAAAAAGGGGGAGCCTTTAGATAGGTCAGAGAACAGTAGTTTCCAGATGAAACAGCAATTAGCTAACAGAAAAACACATTTACGACATGACAAACATAGTACGAATCAGATTGATCGGATTAGAGTTCTATTTAAAAGAAAATGAGAATATGTTAAATGCAATTAGATCTGAGGATTGCTTAGTATTCCACATAATGTGTGTTCACCATCTCTCACCTGTCAATGAGTACTTTCTGATTGCTTTCAATGCTTCTTTTGATAAACCTGCAATGTTCAGAGGATACAGCACCATGTTTAAAGACCTCAAATTAAACTCTTTCCCACCCCAGGAGGAAAACAAAGATTAAAGTACTCCTCGAGGGTGACAATGCAAACAGACCCCCCTCTCTTTTTCCCAGCCAAAAAAGACCCACACTGTAAATGGGGAGAGAGAGCTTACTTCTATTCTCATATATCACTTCCTTGGGTGCTACCTGCAACCAGATTTGAAGTAAGTGGTTTAAATTAGCAGAGCAATACACGCTGAGAATAAGAAGACAGAAATGAGTACCTGCATCAACAGAGCCCCCAACGCAGCACAGGAAGCATCATCATTGATGGAACCAACCCAAAACTTCAGAGCAGCACAATCAACGAAAGCAAAACCATAGGCAATTGAACTGCTATCTTGCCCATATTCCCCCTAAAACAAAATATGGTAAGAACACCAACTTTTGAAGCAACCTCACAATTTCATGTGTGGGGAATATTTTAGTATCTATGCTCAATGACAAATCATCTAACAACTTCTTCATTTCATACCAGAATAAATTACATTATCCAATGAGGACCTTTAGAATCAGTTTGCTGATAACAAGCCTCATCTTCACTTTGTTTCCAGGGATGAAAGTTATTGATTAACATAAAATGCATTATGACTCATAAAGGTTGACTTCATGCCCAATTCATACATTATCAGAGATAGAATGAATGCAAAAGTCTACCTCTATGCTTCAGTTTTCATCAATGACACCATGAAGTGCTTATATCATCTAGTGACAAAGGCATGCAAATGAAACATATCATGGGAGTATCCACTACTAACAAAGGAATAAGGTGAAGAAGCAACAACCAAAAGCAAGACGAGATAACATATACACATCAACCTAGGTTTCAAAATTTTAGGTCAAGCAATTACTAACCTCTTTTATTGCAAGAAGATGAACAGCATCAGGGCCAATGTTGCTATCCACTGAGGTTGATGGAGTAATCACATGTACCAATTTTCTTGAAATTACCTAATCCATGTGATGCAGCAAAATACTAAGGTAAGCACTTGAAGTAAAAGGAAGTGCAGCGCAGCGAATTTGAACCTCCTTGCCCCAAAATTTCATGGATTTGACATGAAGAACTCGTTACTAGAAGAGAATATGGAAAACTAAGAGCACACTCAGGCTGGTGTAGTAAGCAAATAGGCGGTAAGTAACTCATAGAACTTACTCAGAAGGCATAACAACAATAGACCATGCACCATCCATATGAACCAGTCACTTCACTATCTGAGCATCCATTAGAAGATTTTACATCACGCTCTTTTACAACACTAGTTTTAATTCATCTACTCAGAAGGCATAACAACAATAGACCAATGCACCATCTATATGAACCAGTCATATCACTATCTGAGCATCCATTAGAAAATTTTACATCTCGCTCTTTTACACCACTAGTTCTAATTCATCAGCACAAAACCTTTAGTAAAGACAACAAGTTTTTCACGATCATCACATATTCTTGCCCTGTAGAAGCAAACAGTTCCTTCATCTGACTGCATTCCCATAATTTGCACATCACCTTCTTCAAAGGCTAAACTCGGTGAAAGCTTCTTTCCAATTAATAGCAAAATGCAAAAAAGAAGTAGAAGTGTGGAATAAAGAGATGAGCAACAGAAACTCAGGTCCATGTCACTTCTTGAATAAACTGTCATATTGTGAAATTTCCAACTCGATAGCTTAAACTGTTCGGTGGAAAGAGACTATATATATATGAGATAGTGTACCACCACTTCTCACATGCAAAGAAAATGAAGAACAACATATGAAATTGGCAAACAGGGAATAAAACAGATAAGAACAACATGCCAACTGAAATATTATATGAGGCATGGAAAATTAAGTCTCAAAACGTCCCAGAGAGTCCAACCAGGCTCTAATACGTCCTAGAGAGTCACCCAAGAGACTAAGTTATTAGGTAAAAGCTGCATGTATGCAGAAGGCAGACAAATTCCACAAACAAGTAACTGTGGGATTTTCTAACCCATAAGCTTAAGCCACTTTATCAAACATACAGTAAAGGAGAAAGCAGCTTCGCTACCAATATAGGGTCAAAAAAGGACAATATAGATACAAATTTTTCCTAACCTTCAATATGTCACATCAGTTCATAATCCTCAAGTAGACCAAATAAGGCCACATTACAGATCATTTATTTGAAAATATAAGCAAAGAAGAGAATCGGGACACTTACAGAATTTGGACCTCTGGCTTTTGCTTGTGTAGATGTCTCCGCTTGCTCCATTCGTCCAACTTTATATCTTCAAAAACAGACATGACAAACCTAATATACATTGATGCGGGAAAAGTACACATACAACATGGTACCAGATGAAGTTGTGTTCATATTAAAAGGAATAGTCCATTATAACATAAAAAGGTTTCTAGAACTTATCAACACGGTGACTATGTCATATACAGATAAAAAAACTCACTAATAACACATACTCCTAATTATTTTATCCATGAAGAAAAATTAGGGCAATTGACTAGGCTTATAGAAAGTTGGTCATTTTCCTTACCCACGAGCAACCAGTTTCTGAACAGCATCATCGATTCCACTCTCAGAGATTCCAACCTGGTTAGCATGGTAGAGAAAATGAATATATAACATATTAAGTTCACTACTTTCTTGAGTAAATTCCCTACTTCTAATCGGCTCACAATAAATCTAAAATGAGTTAAAAGATTCATGCAGAATACCTGCCGACATTTTCCAACACCACTCAGAGTAATCTTCCAGTCAAGCTCTTTGTGACCAATGTCTGCATCCAGTTCGTACAGCTCATAAAACTTTCCCTGCATTGGAAAGTGTTCAATACCTTTTAGACATATGAGACCAAAGAATTATGCTGAACCAGGACTGGAATCAGAGGGTGAATTCTGATCCAATAGAATGAGATGATTTAGTGATCCAATACATGTAAAAAACTTGGGCAGAACTTGAAGTGTCATAGAGATTGGAAAGTATGAATAACTTTCCCACATGGAACAGATGTCTTGCCTGACATGCACCTAATGCACCAAACAAATATCAACTACTCTTTTTATTATTAATTCGCAGTGAAGCATCCTCGAATTGGAAATCTACAGTACGATCTACATAATATAGAATGAGAAGCACAAGAAACTAACCACTTTAAAGAAAAGCACAACATCCATATATTGACATTTAACAGTCCAATATTGTCTCTGAGAAGCTGACATCTTGCTCAAAGCCTCAGGAGGTATGTAAAGCGTCCGCTTGTCATAGAGAGGATCGTCAGGTCTTCTTCTGTTAGCATCCTTAATTCGAGAAGGATCAAGCCATTCAAATTTGCTTGTAGGATCCTGTGTGTCTTTCTCATTCTTATTTGAGGGTCTGCAAATAGAGCCGTGGAGAAATTTCAACTTTTTGCCAGGATTGAAAGAGGATGAGTCATGTTTAGCCTCAAACTTGGGAGTTTCCTCTTGCACTCGCTTAAACCGAGGCACAAGGGGTCTAACACCTGGTGTTTCGGGACCAAGAATGTCACTATCACTTTCAATTTCCATGGAACATTCTTGATCAACCTTCTTGTTGAACTTGAAATCATCAACCTTTCTGGGATGCTTGCTGAGATCACCGACTTTATCAAATAGAAGTGAAGCCTTAGATGTACCATAGTGCGACTGCGAATTGTTCCTGCATAATTCACAAACGTAAATTTAAGTAACTCAATAGAGAAAGAGAAACTAATTAGGGAAAAAAACATGTATCTATATATGTATGACAGTTGGTGGACATAGAGACATCACATTGGACAGGATCCGCATCAATGCAACTGATGAGGACAGATAAAAGTAGCTGTTATCCACACACGCTCTCTCACGGGCACAAGGCAAAAAGTTTAGAGAAGTTTCTCGTTACAGGAGTTATGGTGTTTGTTTGTGTTAGATCATTTCTAAACAAGAGCTTTATACAGACTTAATACCTCTCTCTTGGAATGCAATACAACTATCCAGGGTTCCGACATCATGGGGCATAATCAAAGGGACGTCAAGGAACCAGCACATCACATGAATTTCAACCTAAACCATTGCTAAGGCAGGTGTCACGTCACAAACCTAAAATAAAATGCATATCGAGAGACCCTCACCTTCACGATGACACAGCTTGAATATAGGCTTATCACTAAAAAGCATATTTTCACAAAATCAAACTAGCATCCAGCTGAGTTCTATCGACGTGGTTTTCTCCAGAACACAACAATCAAACCGGAAACAGCGCAATGCATATGGTTCATATTCATCTCCACGATCTTCCTCGAGCTTACAGCTCGCCAAATTAACCGGAAAAATAAAATAAAAAAAAAAATAATAATAATAATAATAATAATAATTAAAGCAGAAAGACCAAACGACGTAGAAAAAGTATCCAAAAACCAACAAGCAGAAAACCCCGGGCATTTCTCCGACGGACGGTCAAAACGCACCGATCGCTCGTCTTCTCTCCATCGCCGACCCTAACGAACTTGCGCATGATGCTGGAGAAACGAGAGGGGCCGCCGTCCTCGTCGCCGGGCCGGAGAACCTGGCGCGGGGCCTTCTCCGGCGGGGTGTCGGTGCCCCGCACCTCGGCGGACGAGCCGGTCGCGCACTTGCCCGGGACGGCGGCGTTCGGCTCCCGGAGGCTCGCCGGCGGGAGGCCGGAGCTCCGGCTCCCCGACGGGGGCTGAGGAAGGAGAGGATGGACTTCTGACGCTGCATCGCCGAGGTTTTTGAGCGCAGAAAGAAAAGGAAGAAGAAGAAGAAGAGAGAGAGAGAGAGAGAAGAAGAGAGACGGGAGAGTGAGGAGAGGAAGTGATGAGTGGATTTTTCCGCCTTTTTAATGGGCGGAACTTCGAGCGCGCCAATTTTAGCCCTCCCGATTTTTCGAGGGCAGTGCCCCCGGTCGGACCGGATAAAATCGAACCGGTTTTAGTGTATTTCTATTTTTTGCTTCTTGGTCCGAGTGTTTGTTCGTTTGCTGATATTTTGCATCGCCAAGTGAGCACCCGTCCGTTCTCTAAGGTATGAGCGGTTTTAAGTTCTATACAGATTTTATCTAGAATGTGGAACCCAAAATCTACTCTTTGAAATAGGTTCCTTATTTTTTGAAAACTGAAACTTATTATGTCACAAATTCTAAGGTTAGTTTCAAAGTCTACCTATATTACATTCATATTGTCAATTGAATGATTGTAGCGTTTTACAGCTTTAATAACTAATACTTGCTATTACAATTTATTGACCATAACTTATATTCAAAGGCATAAAAAATATGAAATATTAATCGTAAAATAAAACTTAAACTATTAATACCAAATTATAAATTCATCATCGGACGCTATGGAATATCATATAATCGCACGAAAACATAAACTAAAAAAAAAAACTAAAAAACTTATTCTAAATTATAGATTTTACTCACTTAAAATCAGAACTTACCCATCGAAATAGGTTCGATTCAAGTTCTTGCCCCTAGGTGAGGCAGTCATCTTGTCGCCATATCTCATTGACATCGAATGATTAATTGCAATAGAGACATCCAGGGTTATGATCTCAAAAGAGATGCACGCTTTAATCGAGGAGAACGAATATGCATATCACTTAAATAATTTTGTGCGGTGACCTTTACTCACGCACGGGTCGCAACTCTTATCTGACAATTTCCTTCTACTTTTGGTCCCTTGCGCCTTACATTTCCACGTACTTAACATTCCCATTGTGCAGGTCCATACATGATTTTACAACATCTTTACTATTCAAGTCCTCAAGGATGAACTTATTAAACGGAAATCCTCTCAAGCAACATCAAATTCCAGCAGCCCCCACTCGTGATCTTTCCCCCTTCCAAATCTTCAGAGCCAAGAAGAGTTGAAAATGGCGGTGACAACGGACTTGACATGAAGGTGCTTGTGCAGAGCTTCCAAGCAGCTCATCTTGCAGCCTCCGTAAGAAAGATCACCGTTGAACGCGAAGTAGCAGTTCATCCAGACAATCCCTTAGACAAAACTGCCACTGCTCTAGTAGCTAGAAAAAGATTTGGCCGGATGGTAAGTTCAAATTCTTATTTAAAATAATATCCACTATGTACACTCTTTTGAGAAAATGGCTCAACCTCAAGTTCATATTTAAAATTTTCCCCAAATCGATGCACATGAAGGAGGCAAAGAAATGTTGCACAAACAATTTACCACATGTAGGCTGCACCTAACAAAATAACCCTAGGTCACATTACATTGCATTTTGCATCGATCTAGGTTGTATTCGAACTTTGATTGACTGGCGTCACAAATTCATACACGTGATCTTGAGGAAACCTTAGGACCAGTGTTTGGATATGATATGATGTGAGGTTGTGAAAACCTTACAGCCCATATACATTGATAATCTCCCACCTTGATTTAATTCCATAATTTACATTATGGGAGTGCCAAAACGATCATTTTATTTCTTGTAAAGTATACCTTATAATCTTTAAAGTGAATTTGTTTTAGAGAAAACTTCATGATAAAAAAATCATTTTCAAAAAATCATTTTGTGAGAAAATGTTTTTCTTCTTGGTTTAGAGTAATCATTTTTCTACCTTTTTTAGTATCTATTGACTAAAAACAAACAAATGAATGAGAATTCAAAAAACTAATTCACGAAAAATATTTTCACTCAAACAAACACACTTTTAATTATACATTATTTGAGCCATCAGATGATGTAAGCCTCGTGCCCCCCCTTTCCCCAAAAAAAAAGAATTCTCTCAAAGCCATGGAGAGTTATAAATGGGGGTCACAACAGATTTGACATGTAGATATTTGTGAAGAGCATCCAAACCAAGATCTTTCCCAAAGCCACTCATCTTGTAGCCACCACAAGGACAATCGTTGTCGACTGCAAGGTAGCAATTTATCCAAATGATACCTGCTCGGATTGACCTCGAGATCGTGTTCGCTAGATCTATGTTCTTTGTAGAATTCCTGCCGCTAGACCGTACTTTGTGTTGTTGGCCCTCTTGATCACCTCCTCCATGGTCCTGCAACCCATTGTAAAATCTTGAATGTAGTACAACATACTTTGATAGTGCTCTATGTTTGTTTTAGCTACAAATAGTGCTTGCTCAATTGCATTGGAACTAGGGTAAGTAATAGTTTTGGGGACCAATAGTGGTTGTACTCACTTGAATTTCATGAGCGACATGACGGGGCCAAAAATCTCATCCTTTACAATCACATTGCCCTCCTGATGAAGGGAGAGAATTAGACAAAAATGTAAAATAGACAAAAATTTAGATTCTCTTGAAACAAAGATTCATGTTCTTTAAGGAATGTGCTGTGGATTGATAGCGTACATTAACATCTGTGAAGATTGTTGGCTGAATGTAGTACCCTTCAGTGCCCAGACGCTCGCCCCCGGTCAAAAGCGTGGCTCCTTCTCTCTTTCCATGCTCGATGTAAGAAAGTATTTTCTCAAACTGTTTCTTATCGGCCTAGGATTTACCATAATTCGTGTCAGGCTTATTGTCAACCTAATGTTCTATTGCATGATTAGCCAGTTCTTGCTACTTGGTAGTGTTCATTCTTACCTGTGGTCCTTGACGGACATTTGGATCAAATGGGTCACCGACCGGCCAAGCCTTGGCCTTTGCCACTAGCTTCTTCTCGAATTCTTCATAGATCGCTTCTTGAACATAGACACGAGATCCCGCGACGCATAATTCTCCCTGAAACAAAGAATTGAATCAAGAAACCATAATGATTTCAAGTATTCAAAGCTCATTCTTTGTTTTTGCAAATGGCGTAAAAAGTTCAGACACCATACCTTGTTATAGAGAATACCGGTCAAAGCAAGATCGGTAGAGGTATCTAAATCGGCATCATCAAAGACTATAAGAGGCGATTTGCCCCCCAATTCGAGCGACACTTGTTTCAAATTGCTCATTGCCGCGGCCTGCATCACCATGTGTCCTACTTCTGTAGACCCCGTAAAACTAACCTGAAGTGAGGTTTTGATGCCACATCAGTCAAAGTTAAAGATGGACAAGTACATTTTCACATAAGTCAACTAATGTTATGTTATAAGATAATAGAAAATTTCATGAAAGAAAGAACTCTGGATCAGACCATATCAATGTCCATATGACTACTTATCGCTGCACCAGCCATCGGTCCAAAACCGGTAACGACATTGATCACTCCATCAGGAACACCAGCCTGATACAAAGCAGACCAAGATTTAAAGGCAGAAAAATTATCAGAATAATTTTCTTGTGTATTTTTTTTCCCCTGACATCTACTTTTGAAAACGACTTTGTTATGGCATTTCAATTATTCAAAATCATGTTTCACTTGCTCCACAAATTCCGTCTTTAAATTTTTATTAAAAACCTATGGGACATTATAACTAGAAAGCCTAACCATCAGTTATAGACTAATAAATGACAAAATTATTACCTTTTGTCCACTGATAACTAATTTCAAGTAACTAAATTACCTAGTCATTAATCCAATTACAAGCTAGAAAAATGACTACAACTCTCAAAAACAACTTTTCCGAGCCGGTCGACGCACCTTCTTGGCCAAATGAGCATAAAAGAGAGCCGATAGAGGGGTTTGCTCGGCGGGCTTCACGATCATGGTGCAACCAGCCGCCAGTGTTGGGGCGACCTTCATGAAGAACACCCCGGTCGGGAAGTTCCAAGGGATGATGTGCCCGATCACGCCAACCGGCTCCCGTAGCGTGTACCCGTGAAGCTCGCGCGACATCTTCAATACCTCGCCGTGGATCTTATCCGCTGCACCGGCATAGTACCTCAGCAGCATGGTAGCGTTAGGGATGTCCCGGGCCTTGCCGACACTGAATAGCTTCCCGGCATCTATAGTGTCCAGAGCAGCTAGTTCGTCTATGTTCTCTTCGATCAGGTCCGCAAATTTTGACATGATCCTTCCCCTTTGCTGTTTGATGAAATTCATTATCATGTCATATGAAAATTAGAATTCATGGACATTAGAATTTTTAATGAAATGTGGCTTCCACGCAAAACCTTTTTTCTAGGTGGATTAGATAGAACTACATAAACTTCGCTATTCGTTTATTCTTTTGGCTACTAGATTGTTGTTACTATAAAATGGAAATTAAAGGAAAATACAAAAGAAAGGCCTTTCATTACTAATTGAAATAGAACAATGCTAGACTCATCTAGACCTATAAACAAATTTAATTTATGATTGATGTGTTAGATTTCAAGTAGTCCTTTAAAAAAGCGAGCCACATTCAAGAATGTATAATAGTTCATCATATTATTGAGTAATCCAATTTTAATTGTATGGCATTTCTATTGAGATTGCACTAAGACGTATCTCTCCATGTATGCTTCTTCAAATGCAAAAAAAGAAAAAAGAATGAACCAAGACATAAGTTGCATATAATAACCTATATAGCAAATCATAAATATGAAATCTGATACAATGAGAAAACCCTAAACTGATACGTTTGTGACAAATTTACCTCAAGTTAATTTTTTTTTGTAAATCTCAAGTTAATTTTTTGACACCAAAAACTTTGAAATTATACACATATGACAGATTTACCCTCAAGTAGTTTTTATTAAATTCTACCATCAAATTGTTGATTGAATGACATATGGCAGTTTACATGTGAAACAGTTTGAGGTTTTACTCCCAATTTGTCAAAAATATAGCAGTTTGTGGTTTTCTTTGATATTAATCTAATTTAACAGAGATTAACTGAAGGTAAATTTGTCATCACTATACCAATTTAGGGTTTTGATAATTAAAAAATTAATTTATGATAATTTTTCATAAGTATATTAGTTTACAATTTTTTGTGATATCAACCTAAATATGTTGCACATAAAGTGTTTCTAGCATTTCTAACGCATCGGTCGAAGAATCTTTTTCAATTTTATTACAATGAAGCGTTCAAATTTCCTACCAAATTATTTTTTTATAGCATAAGCATAAATATAAGGGACAAGTCCGCAGAAGTCCTAAAACTTGTCATGAAAATGCATTTGAGTCCTAAAACTTGTCAAAATGTTTCATTTGAGTCCTAAAATCGACGCCGTCGGTTTTATTGACGAAAAATGCTGACGTGGCATTTTAAATTATTTTTTTATTTTCCACTTGGCTTTTAAAAATAATTTTTTATTCAATTTTTAAAAAATTATATTTAAAAACTAAAATTCAATTTTTAAAAAACTGTTAAAAAAAGAAAGGAAAAAAGGGCGGGGAGGAGCCGGCCACCAATCGCCGGAGGAGCCGGCGATGGTCATCGGCCGCCGCCCGACCGGGCGAGGGCCGGCGACCCTCGCCCGACGTGGGCGAGGGCGCCCAAATCTGGGCACGTCGGCCCTCACGGGGTCGGCGAGCCCCGCCGGCCCCGGGCGAGCCCCGCCGAGGCCTCGCCCGGGCGGCGACGGTCGCCGGCCTCCCGTGAGGGCCGGCGTGCCCAGATCCGGGGTGCCCTCACCCCGGTCGGCGGCGGCGGCGATCGCCTACCCCTCCGGTCCGACGATGGGCGGCCGGCGACTCCGCCCTTTTTTTTAACAGTTTTTAAAAATTGAATTTTAGTTTTTAAATATAATTTTTTAAAAATTTGAATAAAAAAATATTTTAAAAACCGGCTGGAAAATAAAAAATCATTTAAAATACTACATCAGCGCCACGTCGGCATTTTCTGTTAATAAAATTGACGGCATAGATTTTAGGACTCAAATGAAATATTTTGACAAGTTTTAGAATTCATTTGTACTTTTTACAAGTTTTAGGACTCAAACATTTTCGTGACAAATTTTAGGATTTCCGCAGCACTTATCTCTAAATATAATGCACAATTGAGTAGGCCCCAAATATTATTTAATTGCCCATTAAACTAGGAGGTGGCCGACACCATCAATCAATATTAGGTACAAATAATAACATAGTACTGATGTGACGGGTAAGAATAATGAAAAAACAGAACAAAAAAGGAATCTCACCGGTCGATCAAATGCAAATTAATCGATCAACATATTGCTCGCATCATACACATTTCAATAGACTCTTGTGTGTGAATTTTTAATATCTCTAATACTTATCGATTAGTTTTCCTTTTTCCTCACATGTAATGATTAGATGCAGTGTCATTCAAAAGAGATTGCTGTACGACCCAAAATAAAAAAGGAGACGCTTGAGGTGTCATATTTTATTATAATAGTCTACTCTATTGAACGATAAAGATTTTCCTTACTATCCATCCATCACTTTTCTTGGATCAAAATAACGCTCGAACCCGTTGCCGATTCTTTAATTAAAATAAAGATTAGGATAAACATGAAAAACCGATCCACTAAAAATCAACTTACTAAGTAAGACGTCAAGATTGTTCAAAAAAAAAAAAAGCAAGACGTCAAGAACTATTTTCTTTGGGGTGTTTTGCTCGGTTTACCTCACTAATTATCCCGACTAAAATCGACGGTGTCATTTCGATAAAATCATATTCACAAGTGAATATTTGAATTTATTGCCAGTGGTATTATTATCTTTTTAATTTGATGGAAAAAGAACTCAGAAAGGGAGAGAGAAAATGGGAGAGACGTACATAGCCGGGCATGCGTGGCCAAGGGCCGTGATCAAACGCTCGACGGGCAGCAATCACGGCCAAATCCACGTCCTCTTCGTCTCCCTCCGCGACTCTTGCCACCACTTGTCCATTTCTTGGATCTTTCGTCTCAAATGTCCTTCCTATTCATCCAATTTCATTCGCCATAACGAATCAGAAACCCAAAAAGCAGAAGAAGAAGAAGAAGAAGAAGAAGCCAACAAGAACAAGAATTTGTTAGGACGGCGAGCTTCTCTCACAGTCGACAACAATCGAAATTGCTCTTTGTTCATCGGACATGCAATACTACGTAAGACTCTCTCGAGGTCAATCTTGATTCAGATGGTCCTTTTTCCTTTCGGTACCCTGTTTTCTGTACTTCCGAACTGAGCAACCAGTGGCAGTCATCAAAAAGCGAACTGCTCGAGAGAGACCAAACCGAATTCAAGACAGCTTGTTCGCGGCACAACTGTCTGAGAGAGAGGTACGGTGAACCATGAAACCGACAAATGAAATCCTCAACAAGGCAGTGCCCAAAAAAAAGAAAACAAAATTGACAGGAAACTGGCGATTGAATTGGAGGGCCTTCATGATATTCTAAAGAAACTGAAGGGACATAAGAACACAGAACTAGGATTGTTCGTTGTTGTTATGCGAGTGATCTCGGGAAAATAACAATTCGCACGAGTATTCTGAACTCTACCTTTGACAGAATCGACGAACTCGCCGTTGATGAAGAGCTTGGTGAACTTAATCTCCGGAACATGAGCATCAAACGTCTTTAGATTCACATTTCCATTGCTGCGGTGCTCTGCCATCTCTTGCTTGTCTGCACTCGAATCTCTCACGCTTTCGGCAGGAGAGAACCTCTTAATATAGTCGGTTTTCCTTGTCGTAACACGTAGGGGTATTTTCGGAAATCTAGCCATGGATTCCTCCTTTGTTTTTTTTTTTTTTTCGTTTTTTTAAACACAATTTTACCCGTCACAAGTGTGGCTATCAAATGGGTGGTGGATCAGGTCGAAAGTAATCTGACTTAAATTGATCAATTTAATCTGTTTTGATCAATTTATCTTCAATGCAAATTTAATAATTTATACTTGACCCGACCCATTTTCAATCTACACAAATCCGTATCCATATAATTAACCCACTTTAAGTTTAAGCTCCTCATGTGTATATATTATTTGCATAAATCACTATTTCGACTATAAAAGCTAAAGAATTGACTTTCAACTTTGCATTGAACTTTTTATTTTGTAAATTGATTAACAACGAAGAATAAGAGGAAGTTAGTACTTGGTAGTGAATTTATAAAATTATAGCAACAAATAACGTAGAGAAATTCAAATTTTAATTAAATAGAATGTAAGATATTAAAAAAATAATTTATGCTGACCACAACTGCAATGACAAGAATTAAGATTAAAATATTTTTTTTTTGGTCGGAAAGATTAAAATATTACATAATAACAATAGTGGTCATTGCAAGCAACCGAGGAAAGATTGATTTCAATAACTAATAGACAAAACCCACAAAATTAATATAAAAATAATAGGGAAAAAATAAGCAATCCTGATATCCTTAATAAGGGTGAAGTCAGGCACATCTTGTAGGCCCACCAAGACTTCTCTAAACTTGAAACCGAGGAGTATATTATTTTATAAAAGATGAATAGAGAGTCATAAATGTGGAATGAGTTTGGGTAAATTGTGGACCTATTTGACACCCATATTTTGGGGGTTTTTATCATTCTAAACCATAATGACTCAGTCCATCAAATATTTTTTAAGAAATGAGTGTTCCCCAATTTGACTAATTTGGTCGCAATTGGCTATTCCAAAAAAAAAGGTTGAAACCATTTCTTATAAAAATATTACTCAAAAGACGGTGAAAGAGTTGGTGGAAGAGAATATAATTCATCGGTTTATATACCTAAAACAATAAATACCAATTAAGGAATTATTTTCATAGGAGAATGTGTTAGATTTTACAAGAGCAAGAGGTGCCTATATGTGACATCCATAAATATTATGCATCAATTAATATGTATGAATTTGAAGACGATAAATGTCCCCAGTAGAAATTTCAATTGGGTTATTAGTAATGTATTAGAAGAAGGTCCGTAGTCAAAGGAAAGTGATTCCATTAGGGCAATTAATGAATATTTGCCCTCGGCTCAATTACTTGGATTTTAGGCTTTATTTGTTTTGCCAAAAATGAATAAAAGAAAAACATTTTCATTAACTAGAATAATTTATGTCCAAACATTTTCGTGCACGATGAAATTTTCTTCTTTCATTCACTTTTGTAAGTTATACAAGCTATAAATATTTTTCAGATTGTTCATTTTCAGCGAAACAAATGCACTCTTAGGGTGTGTTTGTTTTGCGAAAAACAATTTTCGGGAAAACGTTTTCCTCATTTTCCAGCGTTTGGTTCATTTAGGAAAATGAGTCAATGGAAAATGTTTTTGTAGTCAACAGAAAATGTTTTCCTTCCAAAGCTTAAATTCTGGAAAATGATTTCCCCTTTGAAAGAACCGGAAAACGTTTTCCAAAATGTTTTAAGGTCCTTACTTAATGAAAAATTTATTATTAGAAAGAAAATTTTTGAATTTGTTATTATTATATCTTTTCTTTTCTTTCTTCTTTCTTTTTTTTTTTTTTTCTTTTTCTTGTTTTCTCTTTTCTTTCTTTGCTTGTGAACGTAAACCCCAACTCCTCCTCCCCTCTCTCCTTCTCCTTCGCCCCCTCCCTTTCGTTACCGCCACCTCCTCCAACCCTAGCCCCTCCTGCGCTCCAGTTGGCTTTGCTCCCTCCTCTTCCTCTTCGTCGGCGTCTTCTACACCTTCAATCATTTTTCAAATACAATCCAAACACTAGAAAATATTTTCAGTCATGTATCACCAAACAAAGGAAAACTAACCGTTTTCCTGGAAAATGATTTCCCAGAAAACATTTTCCAAAAACGTTACATTTTTCGTGAAACAAACACACCCTTAGATGAAATTGCCACTGCTCTAGTAGCTGAAAAAACCTACCACCTAAGAATGATTCATTATTTGATACAATGTCCACTATATATACTTATTGACAAAATTGGTCAACTTCATACTCTTATTTGAAATTTCCCCCTCCAAACAATGCGTGCGGAGGAGGTGAAGAAATGTCTGCATGAACAATTTAACACATTAGGTTGTACCTAACAAAACAGCCCTAGGTCATATTACATTCCATTCCACATCGATTTGGGTTGTATCGGAGGTTCGATTGACTAGCGTCACAAATCCATACATGTGATCTTGAGGAAGCCTTACAACCAGTGTAGGGATACGATATGATGTGAGGTTGAGAAACCCTTTCAGCTCATATCCACTAATAACCTCTCGCCTTGGATTTAATTACATAATTTACATCATGTGAGTGCCAAAACGATCTGCATCCTGTTTCTTGTATATTATACCTTATAAATGATAAGGTGTGTTTATTTTAGAGAAAACTTTGGCCATAAATGATTTTTCATTTATTGATCATTTTCAGCAAATCACACTAGTGTTAATGCTTTCAGTCAAACAAATACACTCTTAATCATACATAATTTGATAATTTGAGCCATCAGATGATGCAAATGTCCCCCACCCCACTCCTTGCCTAAAATTCTCTCAAAGCCAGGGAGAGTTGTAAATGGGGGTCACAACAGATTTGACTTGTAGGTATTTGTGGAGAGCGTCCAAACCAAGATCTCTACCAAAGCCGCTCATCTTGTAGCCACCATGAGGACAGTCATTGTCGAATACAAAGTAGCAATTTATCCAGATGATGCCTGCTCGAATTGACCTTGAGATCGTGTTCACCATATCTATGTTCTTCGTCAAAACCCCTGCTGCTAGACCGTACCTCGTGTCATTGGCCCTCTTGATCACCTCCTCCGTGGTCCTACAACCCATTGTAAAATGCCAAATGTCATTCAACATACTTTGATAGTGCTCTATGTTTGTTTTAGCTACAAATAGCGGTGCTTGCTCAATTGCACCAGAACCGGGGTAAGTAATAGCCTTGGGGAACAATAGTAGGTCATACTCACTTGAATTTCATGAGCGACATGACAGGGCCGAAAATCTCGTCCTTCACGATCACGTTGTCCTCCTAATGAAAGTAGGAAATTAGAGGTAACCGCAAAATGATCAGAAGTTCAATTCCTCTCCAAACAAAATTTCATGTTCTTTAAGCAGTGTATTGTGGATTGATAGTGTACCTTAACATTTGTGAAGATTGTTGGCTGAATGTAGTACCCTTCGGTGCCTAGACGCTCGCCCCCAATCAAAAGTGTGGCTCCTTGTCTCTTTCCATGCTCGATGTATGAAAGTATCTTCTCAAACTGTTTCTTATCAACCTAGGATTTACCATAATTTGTGTCAGGCTAATTGTCAACTATATGCTTTTTCGCAAGATCTAGCCATTCCTTGCTAGTTGGTAGTGTTCGCTCTTACCTGCGGTCCTTGACGGACCTTCGGATCAAATGGGTTGCCAACCAGCCAAGCCTTTGCCTTTGCCACCAGCTTCTTCTTGAACTCTTCATAGATCCCTTCTTGAACATAGACACGAGAGCCCGCAACGCATATTTCTCCCTAAAACAGAGGTTGCAATCAAGAAACGATCATGATTTCGGGTATTCGAAGCTTCTGTTCTCTCAAATTCCATAAAAAAAAAAAGTCAAACACCTTACCTTGTTATGGAGGTTAGCAGTTAGAGCAAGATCAGTAGCAGTATCTAAATCAACATCATCAAAAATTATAAGAGGTGATTTCCCGCCCAATTCAAGCGACACTTGTTTTAAATTGCTTGTTGCTGCGGCTTGCATCACAATGCGTCCCACTTCTGTAGACCCCGTAAAACTAACCTGAAGTGAGGTTATCATGCCACATCAGTCAAAAGCAAAAAATCAACGAGCATACCTATACCAAGTTTGACTGGTGTTATGTCATCTCGAAGAAAGAATTCATAATAGTACCATGTCAATGTCCATATGACTGCTTATCGCCGCACCGGCTGTCGGTCCAAAACCGGTTACAATGTTGATTACTCCATCAGGAATACCGGCCTGACACAAAGTAAACCAAAAATTTAGGAAGAAAAATTCCTCAGACAATTTCCTGGTATATCCTCATTTCTTTCTGATAACTGCTTTTAGGAACAACTTTGTTATGACATAAATGACATTCGAAATTATGTTTTCACTTGCTCTCATATTGCTGTCTTCAAATTTCTGATTAAAAACCAGTGGAGCATTATTACGAGAAAACTTAACCATCACTTCTAGACTACTAAATGACGAAATTCTTTCATTTTGTCTAGTGAAAACTAATTCCTAGTAATTAAGACCTACTTAATTTATGCTAGAAAATGACTCGTACTCTTCCAAATTAACTTTTTCGAGTCGCATTGACATACCATCTTAGCCAAGTGAGCGTAAAAGAGAGCCGATAGAGGGGTTTGCTCGGCGGGCTTCACAACCATGGTGCAGCCAGCCGTCAGTGCCGGCGCAACCTTCATCATGAACGTGGTGGTTGGGGCGTTCCAAGGGATGATGTGCCCGACCACGCCGACCGGCTCCCGCAGCGTGTACCCATGAAACTCTCGCGACATTTTTAGTGTCTCGCCATGCATCTTGTCTGCTGCGCCCGCATAGTACCTGAGCAGCATGGCAGCATGAGGGATTTCCCGAGCCTTGGCCACGCTGAATAGCTTCCCACCATTTATAGTGTCTAAAGCGGCCAGTTCATCTATGTTCTCTTCGATTAAGTCCGCAAATTTCGACATGATCCTTCCCCTTTGCTGGTTATGAAATTTATAGTCATATATCATATAAAAATGTAAATACATGACATTAGAATTTAGAAAGAAATTCGGCTAGACAATGTTTTAGAGGTTTAGATAGAAATTTGTTTATTCTTTTGGCACTATATTGTTATGATTATGAAACCAAAATCAAAAGAAAACAAAAAAAAAAGAAAGGACTCATGTTACTAATTGAAATAGAACAGTGCTACCCTTTTTCAAATCGGTTATCGAAGTTAGTTTACTAAGTGAAGTCTCAAATTATAAGTGACCTTTTAAAAGAGTGAGCCACATTCACGAACCTATATAGTTTGATAGATCATTTTGTAAATCGATATTTCCAGCATATTCTATTGAGATGACACTAGACATGTATCTTCATGTTATGCTTCTCTAGACGCAAGAAAATGAACCAAAAGCGAATGTGCCTAGCAAAAAAATGAACTAAAACACATGTTATCTACAATAACTAGTAGTAAAAAAAGGCATCACTGGCGTTCGAAACATGTGGAAGACTAAAATAATTAAGAAAGTAAATCACATCTCAAGAATGGGTAGACTTTATATATATTAGCTAGACTAAAATGTTTATTTTCCTAAACATAAAAAAGAAAACCCGTTCAACCGCAGCTCTGGGAATAAATTAGAAACAATCATTTAAGTTGATTGCATACTCTAGCTACCATGATTGGTCGAAGGACTCTCTTCATCTTAATTCCTATGAAGTTTTCGACCAACCACAAAAAAAAAACAATTTTTTTTACTCTAAATCATAAATATAATGCAAACGCGAGTGGGCCCCCTAATTATGTGATTTCAAATAGGCAAGCAAGGACGAAAAAGAAATAAAATAATCTTATCCGCATCATAATAATTGCTGAGATGGTGCACTTGAAAAACGATTTTGTGCAAAATTTAAAACGAAAAAAAAATTAGTTCTGTACTTTTCCCCTTATCTTGTGGGGTTAGCGTTTTGCTTGCTTCTTTCCTTTTCCCTATCTTAGTTGGTGGCGGACACGATCAATCAATAATATTCCAGCTCGCCCATTTTAGAGCAGATGGAGATTATCGAAGATAATATAAGACAAATTACAAGTCATGAACCTTAAAAAGTTTTTTAGGTTTGTTTTGTGTGCTTTTCAGCTAATTGTGTGAATTGCCCGCAGTTCCACGTTCGAAAAGACGTGCAACACGTTATCATTATTTATAACATAGTATTGATATGATTGGGAAGGTAGAGGGGATGAGAAAAAAGAGCGGAAAAATATATGGTCGTCTATGTGCGTTATAAATTAATCTAATGATATGATTTGCTTTATACGTATCTCAATCGATTTTTTTTTTTGAATTTTAAATCTTTATATTCATTATAATCACTGTTCTTCATGTGCCATTATCAGGTCTTACGCCATCATATAGAAAATCCACTGAAATCTTGAGGGTAAGCTTTAGGACAATGCACTTTACCCTCTTGAATCATAAAGACTTACTTAGTATTGTCACTTTTCTTAGATTTAAGGCTACACTTGAACCCGTCAAAAATAGAGATAATACATCAAAATCAATTTACTAAATCAAGTGTCAAATCCTAAGTTCTATTTGCTTGTTTTGCTCAAGTTATCTTACACAAATATCCCCGCTAGAATTAACGGTGTCATTTCTCGATAAAATTAGATTTGCGAGCAAATTTATGAATTAATTTCTTGTGTTATTGTCTCTTTAATTTGATGGAAAAGGAATGGAAGGGACGTACATAGCCGGGCATGCGCGGCCAGGGGCCGTGATCAAATGCTTGGCGGGCAGCTTTCACAGCTAAATCCACGTCCTCTTTGTCTCCCTCGGCAACTCTCGCCGTCACTTGTCCATTTCTTGGATCTATCGTCTCCAATGTCCTCCCTGCTCATCCAGTTTCAATCACCAAAACAAATTAGAAAACCAAGAAGAAGAAGAAACCAACAAGAACAAGGCTTTGTAAGGACTGCGAGTGTAAGACTCTCTCGAGGTCAATCTTGATTCAGATGGTCCTTTTCCTTTATATACTCTGTTTTCTGTACTTCCGAAGAAAGCAATTCTTTAGAAAAACAATAAGCCAGCAAGAACAGATCTCGATGAGGCCAGCTGTCTGGGAGGAGAGTGGGAAACATGAAACCAGGCAGCGCAAAAACTTGACGGGAAGCTGGCAAGTTCTACCTTTGACAGAATCGACGAACTTGCCATTGATGAAGAGCTGGGTGAACTTAATCTCTGGAACATGAGCATCATAAGTCTTCAGGCTCCCGTTGGCATTGCTCTGGTTCTCTGCCATCTCTCTCTCTTCTCTGCACTCAAAATCTCCCACGTTTATGGCAGGAGGGAGGAGGGAGGGTCCCTTTATATAGCTATGTAGTCGCTTTCCTTCTCGCAACACGCAGGAGTATGTTGGGAAGAAACACTTTTTTGTGTCGATAATTTATTGGTGATAGGTGGTGAGCGATAAAATCAATCACGATACACTTTTGTCGAATGATATTGGATAAGGACTAGTAATTCGCACTCATGATGTTTGAGATAAGGCATATAAATTAAAAATCAATCACACAAAACCTTTCAATGGGCTTGTTAAGAAGACTTCAAGACCTTTGATATCCACCATAATTGGTGGGAATATGTAGGCAATCCGATTGAATGAATCTAATTTAAGTGATTGCCGTTGTGCTGCGTAGTGCATCTCTGATGCCACTTGCTTGCTATTACTCAAAATAGAAAAATATCTTCACTATTATATAAAAAAACTTATTACAAGTATGCACCCTTATTTTACACACCCATTCACTAACAAGTTCCTCAAGTCACACCCACACACCTCGCATTTCTCACAAATGGAGGCCTATTCTCCTACAAGCATAACATATATTTTCTTCACTCCTCCTTCTCTCTACGTTGCTTTCATTCGCTACACAAGTTAAGAAGGGGGCCCTGCCTCTATATAGAGAGATCCCGACGATAGAGCACAAAAGAAATGCTGTCCACGGGTTCCACGAGGACTCATCAATAATTACAAACTTTAGCTGCTCCCCAAGTAATTTTTAACCACAACTAACACCGAGGGATTTCAACATCACTAGCAACAATTACCTATTGTAGATATTAGTCCAGTTAGTCCAAGATGGTATGCAAACTTATTTTACCACCCATTCACTCACAAGTTCCTCAAGTCACTCCCACACACCTCACATTTCTCACAAATGGGGGCCTATTCTCCTACAAGCATAACATATATTTTCTTCATCCTTTCTTCTCTCTACGTTGCTTTCATTCGCTACACAAGTTAAGAAGGGGGCCCTGCCTATATATAGAGAGATTCCCACGATATAGCACAAAAGAAATGCTCTCCAAGGGTTCCACGAGGACTCGTCAATAATTACAAACTTTAACTACTCCCCAAATAATTTTTAACCACAGCTTAACTAACACCGAGGGATTTCAACGTCACTAGCAACAACTACCTATTGTAGATACTAGTCCAATTATTCCAAGATAAATCTAGAAAAGAGAGAGAGAGAGAGAGAGAGAGGCGTTAGTTCTTTAATACTCCTGACTGGCTGCTCTCTCTCAGCATGGATCTTGCTAAGAAAGAGGCGATCGTACCAAATTGCTTTTCATTAGTTGCAATATCATCTTCTTCTTTTAACCTCTGGTACTCCTTGGCTTCGCCCGCTTCCAGTTCTAGTTGTAACTTCTTTGGAAAATGATTATCAACGCACAAAAAACATGCCTAAAATCTCAGTAAGTGTGCAACGATAAACGTATTTAGAGTAACTATTGGTGGACTACAAATCCCCACCGTAAATGTTGTAAGCGAGCTCTCTCTTTTTTTCCAAACACGATTGATTAAATTTATTATTCACCTTTTATCTTGTTCCCTGTAAATTTATTATTCCTGCACCTTAAATTCCAGAATTTGTTCTTCATTTCCTTCCAATTTCAGGCCAAGTAATTTCCCATCCTACATCAACGCACAACCCCTTCTTTTTGACTTTCTGGGTGAAAAAGTACAAGAAAACTCTTGATGATAGACAACAAAGAAACTGCGCACAAACGCTACCCATTTTGTAGCATAAAATTGTTGACATCATCTGAATGCCAAAATGATCTGTATTATGTTTCTTGTAATTATACCTTATAATTCTGAATTACACATTATTTGAGGTGATGCTAATTTTTTTTCCTATATAAACTTCTCTCAAAGCCAAGGAGAGTTATAAATTGGGGTCACTACAGATTTAACATGTAGGTATTTGTGGAGAGCATCCACACCGAGATCTCTCCCAAAGCCGCTCATCTTGTAGCCACCATAAGGACAATCATTGTCGAACGCAAAGTAGCAATTTACCCATATGACACCTGCTTGGATTGACCTTGAGACCGTATTCACCAGATCTATGTTCTTCGTCAAAATCCCCGCTGCCAAGCCGTACCTCGTATAGTTGGCCCTCTTAATTGCCTCCTCGACAGTCCTGCCATCCACCATAAAATGATGAATGTAGCCCAATGTACTATAACAGTTCTCTACGTTTGTTCCAGTTGCATATAGTAGAGGTTCAACTACATCGGAACCAGGTAAGCAATAGCTTCGGGGACCAATACTCACTTGAATTTCATGAGCGACATGATAGGACCAAAAATCTCATCCTTCACGATCACATTGTCCTCCTGATGGAAGGAGAGAGTTCGACAAAATCACAAATCAGTTAGAAGTTTAGCTCCTCTTGAAATAAGGGTTCGTGTTCTTTAAGGAATATACTATGAATTGATAGTTTACCTTAACATTTGCAAAGATGGTTGGCTTTATGTAGTACCCTTCGGTGCCCAAACGCTCGCCCCCAGTCAAAAGCGTGGCTCCTTCTCTCTTTCCATGCTCGATGTAAGAAAGTATCTTCTCAAATTGTTTCTTATTGGCCTAGGATTTAGTGTAATTCGTGTGAGGCTAATTGTCAATTATATGCTTTATCGCAAGATCTAGCATGTTCTAGCTTCTTGCTGGTGTTCATTCTTACCTGCGGTCCTTGATGGACATTCGGATCAAATGGATCACCGACCGACCAAGCCTTTGCCTTTGCCACTAGCTTCTTCTCAAACTCTTCATAGATCCCTTCTTGAACATACACCCGAGAGCTCGCGACGCATATTTCTCCCTAAAACATAGAGTTGAATTGAGAAACCAATTTCGAGCATTCGGAACTTATTCTTTGGTTTTGCAAATGGCCTGAGAAGTTCAGACACCGTACCTTGTTAAAGAGGATACCGGTCAGAGCAAGATCAGTAGCACTATCTAAATTGGCATCATCAAACACTATAAGAGGCGATTTCCCACCCAATTCGAGGGACACTTGTTTCAAGTTGCTCGTCGCTGCAGCTTGCATCACCATTCGTCCTACTTCTGTAGATCCCGTAAAACTAACCTGAAGTGAGATTTTCATGCCGCATCAGTTCAAGCTAAAAAATTCACAAGCATACTGTCACAAAATTCAGCTAATGTTATGTCGCACGATAATAGAAAGTTTCGTGAAAGAAAGAACTCAAAATTTTACCATATCAACGTCCATATGACTGCTTATCGCTGCACCAGCGGTTGGTCCAAAGCCGGCTACAACATTGATCACTCCATCAGGAACACCAGCCTGATGCAAAGCAAACCAAGATGTAAAGGCAGAAAAATTGCCTGAATAACCTCCATGCGTGTTCTCTCTCACTTTTTTTGGGACGACTTTTTTTTGGAACTACTTCATTAATGCCTAACAGATATTCAAAATCATGTTTTCGCTTGCTTCGCTATTGTTGTCTTCAATATATTGATGAGACTATCCTCTTCATAATTAACCATAACTTCTAGACTAATAAATGACGAAATTTTTTCGTATTGTCTACTGAAATCTAGTTCCAAGTAACTAAATTATCTACTTATTACTACAATTACACGCTAGAAGAATGACTTCTGCTTTCAAAAGCGTCTTTTCCAAATCGATTGACGTACTTTCTTAGCCAAATGAGCATAAAAGAGAGCCGATAGAGGGGTTTGCTCTGCGGGCTTCACGACCATGGTGCAACCAGCTGCCAATGCCGGGGCAACCTTCATGAAGAACATGGTGGTCGGGAAGTTCCAAGGGATGATGTGCCCAACCACGCCGACCGGCTCACGCAGGGTGTAACCGTGAAGCTCACGTGACATCTTCAGTACCTCACCGTGGATCTTGTCCGCTGCACCGGCATAGTACCTGAGCAGTGTGGCAGCTTGAGGGATGTCCAAGGCCTTGCCCATGCTGAATAGCTTCCCGGCGTCCACGGTGTCCAAAGCGGCCAGTTCGTTTATATTCTCTTCGATCAAGTCCGCAAATTTCGACATGATCCTTCCCCTTTGCTGTTGATGAATTTACAATCATATGTCATATACAAATCAAGATTACTGAACATTGGGATTTTAGAATGAAATGCGCACGGAAAACTTTGGAGGATTAGACAGAACTACATGGATTTTGCTATTCACTTATTCTTTCTGCCGCTAAATTGTTATGATTACAAAATGAAAATTACGAAAAAAGAACAAAAAGAAAGGCCTGTGTTACTGATTGAAATAGAACAATGCTATCCTTAATCCTTATTTAGATCGATCTACAAAATTAGTTTACCAAGAGATATGTCAGGCTATAAATGAACGTTTTAAACCAACGAGCCACATTCGAGAACCTACAATAGTTTGACAATTTCATCTAGTAAATCAATTTTAGATGTCTAGCATATTCTATTAAGATAACACTAGACATTTATCTCTATGCACGCTTGTCTAGATGCAGGAAAATGAACCAAAACATATATTCTCAGTGAAAAACGAACTACAACATATGTTGCATATAATAACTAAGTAGAATTCGAAAAGGGCATTTCTAGCTTTAGAAACAAATGCAGAGACTAAGTATATATTCAATCTAGTCAATTAATTTCAAGAATAAGTAAATTTTATTTCTAGAAGAATGCACTGTACCCCCAATATATATTTTTTCTCATAACAATTGTCGCATTCTACAAAGTGCTAAAGTTAGCTATGCTGAAATATATATATATATATATATATATATATATATATATTTCCTAATTCTAGCATAAACAAATGTAACATACAAAAGGATACCTGTGCAACTGCAGCGTCTGGGAATAAAATTAGAAATATCATTTAAGTTGATTATGTGCTTTAGCTTCTATGATTGATCGAAGAATCTTCTTCAACTGAATTACAATAAAGAGATCGAAATTTCCTACCAAAGAAGATTTCCTATTTTTAATAACATAATCATAAATAGAGATCAAATCTGAGCGGGCCCTAATTTGTCGATTTCAAAGAGGCAAGCAAGAGAGGAGGACGTTAAGCCCATGAAATAAGGTAGGAAAAATGAAATAAAAATATCTTCTCCACGAATGTAATGGTTAAGATGATGAAATAATAAAAATATCACAAGTGTCGCAACTTTTATATAGTGCTCACTTGAGTATCATAATTTTTTTTTTCCAATTACTTAAGTGCCATAAATTCAAAATAACATTCACTCATAACTTTTAATTAATCATTTGAATACCATAATTTTTTTTAAAAAAATATTCATTTGGGTGCCAAAAATCTAACATGACATAACATTTATATTGAACATTTTCAAAAAGTTATAACTCTCACGTGATTGATTGAAAAATTATATGGTCTCCAAATGATCGGAACAAGAGAAACTTATGATGCTCAAGTATACTTAAGTTATCAAAAAAAAGTTATAGTACTTATATAAGTACCATACAAAAGTTATAGTACTCATGATATCATTTTTCCTTGATTAAAATTCGATTTTGAACAAAATAATATAAAAATTAATTCTGTTGGTAAATATTTTTCGTTTTTCCCCAGCCATGATAAGAAGACGGTGCCGATGTTTCTTTCTCAAAAGTGATGGAGACTTGCTGACCGCACATTTCAAGCATGGGATTTTGCAACCAGAGTATAAACCTTCCAAACTCCATTGCCATGAATGCTCCTTATAATAAACCACAAAAACTAAGGCCGTTCAAAGAATAATAATATACATAATCTAATCATGTAGAGCTACATTAAACACCTATAGAAAACAAAAGTTAATGCGAAACCAACCTTTCATATCAATTTTAAATTTCGTGCCTTGAACCAAGATTAATTTGTAAATTGTCGTGCACGATTTCCAAAAGGAAATGAAAATTTAATTGAATTTGAGAACTAAGATATTGTATGAATTTAATGTTAGCCAAGTAATGACTTCAAATGGGATAGTACTTCACAATGACAAATGACGAATCACAGCCTAAAAAATGAGATAAAATATTCCGTAAATTTTAATTTCTAGAGTAAGATATAAGAAAATTTGACGAAACTTAACAAAAGATAATATTTATTCAAGTGAAATTTTATAATGTACGGAGTAATATATGTTTTGATTTCGCGTTATCTCTCTGATTTCATGTTGCTCAAGTTAGAGTTGTTGCTTTGGTAGCCCTTGTAACATCAAAATCTCAAATTAATAGCACATATTTTAAAACCATGCATATGTCGACGATAATGATTAGAGTAAATAATTTTGTGCTAGTGACAAGCTCAACTGACGATATTTGCACACAAAGCGAATTACTGCAGTCACATATATGATTAAATCTATATTTTATATATTAAAATGTTTTAATAATAATACAAAATGAGACACAAACCTTGGGAATTCTAATTTGACAAAATCTCAAGCAGCCTTTGGTTTCCTTTTGGTATTTAGTGTTGTGCTAAATGTATATTATGTGTATGGTTTCCTTTAGTGGTTCTAGTTTTTGTCATTTTACAATTCCAAGGTCAATTTTGGCAATTAATTATGGAATCTCTAAATTCTTGTTGCCATAATCCCACAATTGGGATGGATGGTTAGCATGTCCCCATCACTTTCCAAGAAGTGACGGATCGTCTCCTTAGATTTTTTTCGTTTTTCCCTATCGTCGGAGGGGCTCCCCTCCCCACAGAAGTATTTAATGGCCCGTTGCATTAGGTGTCTGACTCTGACAAAAAAATAAATAATAAATTAGGTGTCTGACACTATCAATCAAATCCATAGGGACTACATCATCGCCTAAATCACAAGTAGTGAGCATTGAAAGGTTTCGCGATTCCGGTTCCAAGAGAATAAAAAATTTACAAATTAATGAATTTTCCAAATTGACCATTCTTGGTTTGGTTATGTGTGCCTTTTGCTAACTGTGTTAATTTTCTGCACTTCCACGTTTGATAACACATAATACACGTTGTCATTATTTATAACAAAGTGTTGGTATGATATGGGGAAGAACAGAGAGAAAAAAATAACTGAAAAAATATCTTATTTATTGGCCGGATATAGATGAATCGATCAATCATGTTATTTTTTTATTAGTTTGTTTCTTTCACATGTCATTAGTTTTAACGTGGTGTGTGGTCAGAGAAAATAACAGACCTGTCCACCCACAAGTTATCCTTTGGCCCTAGAAGGGAAAAAAATACAATTATTGCTATATGATCAAAGAGGTTGCTTTATTACCCAACATGTAAAAAACAAATAAGTGTGATGCCCCGCTTTATTATAGTCTATGCTCACAAATTATGTATTCAACCATCATTTTTCGTAGGTTTAAGATTGCACTTGAACCCATTAACGATTCTTCAATAAAATGGATATGAGGTAACACAAAAATCGATTCACTAAAATCAATTTACTAAATGGAGCGTCAAACTCTAAACTTCTCAATTTTGATCAATTTATCTCACACAAAAATCCTGGCTAAACTAATATTTTAATTTCGATAAGATAATATCCATAAGTGAATTTATGAATTAATTTGACTGGTATTATCTTTTTAATCTGATGGAAAAAGAATCTGAAGAAAATAAAATGAGGACGAAACGGGAGAGAGAAAGGAAGGGACGTACGTTGCCCGGCATGCGTGGCCAGGGGCCGTGATTAAATGCTTGGCGGGCGGCTTTCACAGCCAAATCCACATCCTCTTTATCTCCCTCTGCAACTCTGGCTATAACTTTTCCATTTCTTGGATCTATCGTCTCGAACGTCCTCCCTGCTCATCCAATTTCATTCACCATCACAAACTAGAAATTCCAACATGTAAGAACACGAAGAAGAAACCAAACGAGAACGAGAACTCTTGGGGACTGCGAGTTTTTCTATGGCCAACTGCAAATCCGATGTAAGATTCTCTCGAGGTCAATCTCGATTCGGAGGGTCGTTTTTTTCTTTCGATGCTCTGCTTTCTGTGCTCCGAACAGACAAGTGAATTTCACTCATCCTAAACAGAACCCCCCCGTCTGCTCTTTTGGATTTATTGGTGCTGATGCTAGTGATGTATTTGCTAAAAACGTTACCTAGTAATGCATTTCTGTTTGTCTATTCAAAAAAAAAAAAAAAAAAAAAACAGAACTGCTTGAATGAGACCAAACCAAATTCGGGACAATTACGTGACAAGAAGCTGGCGATTGAATTGGAGGGCCCTCGTGAGAAACTAAAGAAAGTGAAAGGAGTATGTTTCTGAAAAAGAAAAACTAGATTTACTAAGCATACGAACACAGAACTAGGATTGCTCCGCGTGGTCGTCGTCGTTGTCGTGTGTACTAAGAAAACAACAATTCGAATGAACATTCCGAATTCTACCTTTGACAGAATCGACGAACTCGCCATTGATGAAGAGCTTGGTGAACTTGATCTCCGGAATATGTTCATCATAAGCCTTCAGACTTCTGTTTGCGTAGCTCTGGTTCGCCGCCATCTCTCTCTCCTCTGCACTAAAAATCTCTTTACGTTCTTGGGAGGAGGGCGGAGGAAGGATCCCTTTATATAGTAGATGGTCGTTTTCTTTCTCACAACACATAGGGGAATTTTAGGGGAAAAAAAAAGTTTTTTAGCAATATTTGTTTATTGCTTGGTGACAAGGAGAGGAAAATTCGGTCACGATGCACAATTCACCTAGTTTCCACGAATTCCTCCTTGATTTTTGCCTTTACTTTTTGGACTTTACTCCAGGAAAAAAGAATTTTACCGAATGCCATTGGTCAAATTCAATAAAAGCTCATAAATCATGTTCACAACATTTAAGTTAATGGCATGCAATCACACGAATCCCTCCGATCGGTTAGGTCAAGAGCTCAAGGCTTCGGTCAAAATTCATGCGAACACAAATGCGTTAGCTAGATTTATGTGTCGGTTTCTCTAATTACCATGCAAATGATATGTGTAAATCCCAGCAATATCATGACATTTTTTTCTATACAGTCATTGTAAATTTTTTTATCTCCACATGTAGTATTTTATGACGTAATAATTGTGTAAATATGACGGAGATTGAGTTCATAATGATCCATGTGAACATCGCGGAAAGGGACAAAGACCTTTTAAGGACAACTTAACAAAATCCTTTCAAACACAACTTGCTTTTTGTTATGATGATGGGTGACATAAGACTTCAAATTCATCTTCTTCTTTTTTATCAGAAAGTAAGGCATGTTCGACACGTGTGTGTATAGCCGTTTCATATATATATAATGAATGTATTTGAGGTTTAAAAGTCAGGGGACGTCAATTAACAGATTGTTTATTTATTTATGTTCATGATAGATTATCATTAGATTATCATTTGAATGAGAACACTTAATCTTAGGACAACAAACACATGAGATATATTGTAGAGATAAAAGAAAAGGCTTAAACACTTGAAAACTTCTAAAATATACAATTAGTAACATGCTAATTCACATGTAATATTGCATAAGTTTTGAAAATTAGAATGATATTTTAAATGTTGGCGGAAAAGAAATAAATTGCTTTTCACTTTTAGAAGCCAAAACAAACAAACTCTAGTTAATTATTCAACTGTGACAAAAGAGTGAGAAGATATACATCATTAAAAAGGATTTGTTGGTAAAAGAATACCAGTATATATGAAATGGTTGAAAAGTAAAATGAAATGAGGGAAAACTTTTGACCATATAATTCTTGGAATTTTTAAATGATTCAATTGTGCAGGGCCATAAATTAGGTGCATGACATAAATTGCTATGCTAAGTTAACTCCCTATCACGATTCCTTCAGTTGTGTTTCATAGTCATTTGATTAGTCCTATTAATAGATAGAAAGATTCAGTGTGGTCCTTTCTCCACTATATATTTATAGTCATCCATTTTCTCCCTAAATTTATTTTATCGGCAACCCTACAATTTGAGTGATAAGAAAGAAAACTAAATGCAAATCAGTCACGCAAGTTGGCCGTAGAATTCGATCAGAACAAGCTAAAAAGCAAGGTCAAATCGAACTTGAGCAAGTGAAACTTATCTTTCTATTTCACATCATAGAAAATCAAGGATTACCTTATCTTTTTTCAAAATATGTTTCGAATAACACACATCAATTTCTTTTCCAAAAAATAATTGAACAACCAAACAGGCAAAGTGATTTCACCTAGCCAATCCGCACTTCAAGTACTTTAATTTCGCCAATTACTTCAATTTGAATTATCGGATTGAAATAGAAATTATGGTCTATAAGCTTTTGGGAAAAAACTAAGCTGTAATCGATCAATGCTCCATCTTCCACCATCTTGCGGTAGGGCCATGCATGATGAAAGAATAAAAGGGCTTTCCTAGGAGCCGATGAAGATGGACACGGAAGGTTCTTTAGGGTTCTGTAGGCGTGGACGAAATACCATCTCACACATATGGTAAAGTCAAGGTTTGCGCGGATTATGAGGAAAATATTGCCAACCGTCTTGAAAAGATTGCCCATTTTTTAATCTATACGTACGTGGATTCTCGCAATCTTTTCTTTTTCGTTCTTCCATCTGTGAGATAAACGCCTTGTCGTTTTACATTTTAGTTAGAATGTCAAGTATAGGAAAATGGGCTAAATATATTTTCGTCCATCCCTGCTTGGAGATGCGGCCGACCCTTGGAAATGGTCTCGCCATTCTTCATTCCGGTTTGCGGGATGAGGTATATCATGTCCCGCATCGTCTGCGCACGAGCTTTATGACAGCCCTTTTATAACCTCGCCTCGATGATAATGGTTATCTAAATGGTCAACTAGTCCTCATAAACGCATAGATATCATCTAGGACGTATAAATCTAGTCACGTTTGACCCTTAGAGTGACAAGCGCAATGACGAGCGAAGGGCGGGCGTGATATCGAAATTACATCACATTGAATAAGCTATGGTTTGAAAACAGGAATATGCAATATTACTCCCGAATATTTGATCGTCTAGGTCGTCGCAATCTCCATTTGATAAGTCAATATTGCCATCGACATCACTTGTTTTAAAAAAGAATAGAAATCGAGATGTGAAGGTCAAACTCAAGGCATCCCAAGCCGCCTGACGTATGATCGGGTCCACATCGGCTTTTGATGGAGTGGTGAGTACGTCGACAGATATGGGGACGCCATTTGCCGAAACAAAGCAACGTTGAATTTGTCAAAATTCTATGTCACTCCTACGTATACGTCCGCGCATACATTTACATACAGCTCAGCTTTTAATGTCTAGTAAGGACACATTGCTTTTACCACTAAAATGAGACGAATATCATTTCAGAAAATCATGGAAGATCCGATATGGTCTAAAGATCTGTAAAGTTTAAAAGACCAGAGTTCCAAAAAAAAGAGAAGGGAGAGATGTTTAAACTTATATAATAGACCCAAAAGAAAATCTTAACAATAAAAGCCACTCTAGACACATCTTTAATTACCTCATCAAAGAAACAAAACTTTCGATCTCAATTAGTAAATTTTTATTCATAAGCGAATTATACCTATTCTTTTAGACCAAAAATGCAAAAAGGTGTAAAGCCCTAAGGTTTCACCGTGTTAAAGTATCTCACATTCTTGTCTTCGAGATCTATATGTTGTTCATATATATGTGGTCTCCCTCCATTTAGAAGGCGAAATTTTGAATTAGAATTTTAACATTGTATTAGTGTCATGTTCAATATATATTTTGTGTGTACGTCTCCCTGATCAAAATCTTTATATGCATATCGCCTCCCTTTGTCCAAAAGCTAAAAACTTAAACTAGTGGGGTGGACATTCTAAAACTTCATTTATAGTAATTACACAAAGTTGGCTGCAAACCTTGAGTAAATAGATTCATCAATAAAGAAAACTTTTTCCTGGTATATCGCCACTAAATTTCTGCATCAGCACACTAAAATATGCTTAAGACATCTCACCGTATCGCACAAGTTATGACTCTTTTAAAGCAATGGCTAGCCATCGATGTGGCGGACTGCTTTTGCTAGCTCACGTCCATCCACGTATTGTTGCGTTCATCACCTCCTCAAACTTTCTCAATTTGACATTTCTTGAAGACTGAGAGGTATGCAAAACACATCATATTTAAGAGCAGATTTTTTATTCGCACTTGGGAGGGGAAGTGGGGGTTCTAATCCCCACATTCTCAAAGAGAGTTGGGGTGGATGATTTAGTTTTAGGTGTGGATTTCAACTCCCATGTCCTATAAGGAGGTAAGTCAAAAATCTAAAAATGAAAATGAGAGTTAGGCTAGGAGTAGAGCAGGATTAATAAAAAAAAATCCATTTTCAAGTAAATAAATTCACTTGCCCACCATTTGCTCAAGCAAGTGATGATGACACTATCCAACAAAGTGATTTTCTGTTGAATTGGCTGGCTCGTAAACATACTTTTAGCCACAAGAAAGCAAAGTCAATTGGGTAAATTTTAAGGTCTATTAGATAATTGACCGTCATTTTTCCAAATTTACGTCATTCTTGCACAACTGCTGGTTAAAAGACTATGTTGAACCAAGGTATAAGCTTCATTTAAATCAAAATAAATCAAATAACAAGTTAAATCATGGGGTCTTAATCCATTTGATTTCATTTTGTACATGGTCTAGTCAAAGGGGATAATGGACAGTTGGCATAGATTTAGGGTGCGTTTAATTCGGTTTGCTAAAAGCCTTTGGGGGCCCGAGAGTCTCTTGAGTAAATGCAAATGGCATTTGGCAAATTTTCAAGAGGGCATTAGGGAAATGCAAAATACATTTCCAAAGTCCTTCGAGGCTTTTGACCTAAGGAAGCTAGGGGGTGTTTTGGAATATTGTATTTTCAGAATGTAAATAGGCTTTTTCTTCCCTCCAATTTTACTCTCTGTAGACTTTTATGATTTCGGAAATGTCCTCGAGAGCCCTGACGCTACCGGCGAAGGTCTTAGCCACTGGCGAGCGGTCGACAAGCCGCTGCTAGCCAATTCCCAAACCCCAGGCAGCGTTGACTTGGGTCGAGCATCGATATCAATCGAACAATGGCAGGACGGCACTGATAACCTCATAGTGGCAAACAATCGCAGCATCTCCTCAATGATCATAAAGGGGCGAGAGGGGAAATTCATCGAGTAGACGATTAGTGCAGGGTTACTTTGGGTAAGCCCGAACTGGCGAGTGCAGAAACGAGGATTATGAACATCAAACCCAGCATAGAATTTGCCCCTGTTTGAGAAGTCTAGACTCAAGTTCAATGGGGCGAGCACACTTTTCCAGATCATATAAGAGGCAGAATCGCCAAGGAAGCTACTGTATTCAAGCCCTCGTTTAACTATTTAAAAGAATCAAACGATGGATAAGATCATTCAATGCTTTTGAAAAGGAAATATGTTGACAAAAAAAATTGTCTGACTTTTATCATCGACAAATAATGAGTTTAATCGATTAGTCAGATAAGTCATTGATAATCAAGGATAGCGATTTGAGGAATACTGAAATCAACAGGTCATCAATAGGTGAGTGGGGTTATCAACAAGGACTTCTGCCGGTCGACGATACTTATCAAATATCCATCACCACAAAAGGAATCAACTGCGATAAATAGAACTAGACTACATAGGAATTTAATTAACGATACTTGGAACGTACATACTCAATGATATAAATAGATGTAAATGAACTATGCCGGAATTTAATCGATGACATTGTTAGGATACCCATGTGAGTAAGTTATGTTAGAGAAATCTTATATTAGATAATTGATGTAGTGTGGAGTAGTTAATATATCATAGTTGGCTTAAATGTGGATCCAACTATGTTGACAGGTTCGGACTTAGACTCCCTCTTGACAATCTTCTCAAGTGAAGGAATCACACATTTGCTGCACCCTTCCAACAAATGGTAGCAAAGCTAATGACTGTGGTTTCCGAGCTGGTGACTGTTGTGGTGTGGCAACATGGGCCCATAAATTGATGTAGAAAAATACATAAATTAAGGAATAGCGGGCCTAACATTGAGCTCACACGTGAGGGGGAGAATGTTAGGATACACGTGTGAGTAAGTTGTCTTAAAAAAGTCTCACGTCGGAAAATTAATATGGTATGGAGCAGTTAATATATTCTAGTTAGCTCATAACTCATTAACTTAAACTTTTGAGTGAATGTAAGTGCAACTGGATATGTTGATGGGCTCGAACTTCAGCTCTCTCTTGATAATCTCCCCAAGTGAAGATATTGGACTTCTGTTGTGCGCTCCCAACAAACACAATCAAAAAACACAAAGATAGTATGCCGGAATTTAATTGATGCCGCAATCTGAAAACACATATGGGAATCTAATAGACGACACGACACCCAAAATAAAGATGCACATCAGAATTTAGTTGACAATACGATCTCGGAACTAAAAATAGGAAAAAAATCAATGTAGGAAGATAAAAGTACACGAAAGATAGTAAGTTTGCTTGATTTGTGCGGGGGAGTTTTTTAGTAGGTTTTTTTTGTTTTTGGTTGGAATTTTCCAATAGGTTGATCATAATATTTATAATGGTTGTATAGCAATTGCTTATTGGCGATTCCCAGTTGTTGCATTCTTTCTGAACGGTTTCTCTATTTCTTTTTTCCGATACTCTCATACCCGTGATTTCTTAACTTACTTTCTGAGCGGTTATTTTCCTTAGACAACAACCCCGCGATTTTGCTCTGATGATGACTAGTAATTGTTCATCGACAACTGTCCCACAATCTTGACATCCTATGCTCCTACATTCAAATGGCAATTGTTCCCTCAAAAAATGCATGTCTGTTTCTCCTCAATCCTAACTGCTTCGTTTCATTTTGTAGTGTGCCTCTATACTCCTTAAGTGAACCTCTGCCAATTTCTCTATTGTTTTCCAACTGCTTCACCTCAAACTAGTGATTATATCCCTGTGTTTCTCGTGCTTTCAAATATCTTGAATGGCATTCGGCTACTTGCCCATTGCCAGCGTACATATCGATAGTTGCTAGTAGCTCAATGTCATGTACCAATAGCGGAATGTGTGTCAGTGATGCGTATCGACGTCGATTTTCCAAATACCAATCTTCCTAGTTATGGGCAACATATCATGCATGTGATATTGTTCACATGTTGCTCATATGACTATCTATGCTTACATGTCAAAACACGTGCTTGTCGATGACTCGATCATTTGTTGGTGTAAATAAATACCAAGTGATATTTGACAATCCTCATGATCTTGGAAGTGGTAACTTTTTTGGAAAATGATTATCAATGTGCAAAGAACATAGCTAAAATCTCGAAGAGCGTGCAACAATAACGGTCAATCAGATTTATTATTAACCTTTCATCTTGCTCCCTGTAAATTTGTTAGTTTTGCACCTTAAATTCCAGAATTTGTTCTTCATTTTCTTCTAATTTCAAGTCAAGTAATTTCCCATCCCTCTTTTTCACTTTCTTGGAGAAACAAGTACAAGAAAACTCTTGATAATAGAAAACAAAGAAATTGCGCACAAAAGCTTTTTGTAGCATGAAAATGTTAACATCATCCAAATGCCAAAATGATATGCATTCTATTAATTTTAATTATACCTTATACTTCTGAATTACACTTTTGACACCGGAGAAAGTGTAGATAAGTAGGAGGCAACACAAGTGAGAACTAAAATGGATAGGTTGATTGCCACTCGTAAGAATCTACCTAAGAGATAAGAGCAAAACAAGAAATCCTTCTTGTTCTCAAGCCAAAGGCTAAATGAATTATCTCTCAAAACAAGTCTACCTTCTTTATTCATTATAGCATGCTTATATAGATGATCTTGGAACAACTCTCCAAGCTTGAAGAATTACTAAGACTCTTTGGAAAGATAAAAGGACTCATAGGAAAGACGAACTAGAAAATAACGAAAATTAAATAGGGACTCTAGAAATTTTAACGACAATTACTAGACTTTGAAAATATAAGAAATAAATGTTGGATGCATGTCTCCAATATTTACTTGATCCAATGTTATCGAATTAATGGCCATTGAGGAATGCCGACACTCTCCATACGCGAAGTTATTGAAGTGGACTCGAAATTGGCAACTAGGCGAATGGTAACTTTTTCGTAGAACCATGACATCTAAGAATGCCTTAGCATTAACAATATTTGAGCCACCACATGATGCAAAGCTCTTTTCTCAGAAAAATTCTCTTAAAGCTAGGGAGAGTTATAAAGCAAGGTCACAACAGATTTAACATGTAAGTATTTGTCCAGGGCAACCAAACTAAAATCTCTCCTGAAGCCGCTTGTCTTGTAGCCACCATAAGGACAATCGTTATTGAACGCAAAGAAGTAGTTTACCCAAACGACGCCCACTTGAATTGACCCCGACAACATTTGATGAGCGACTTGCCAGTTGACTGCACTACTAAGCAAATGATGAAAGCCTTGGAGGCTAAATATCATGTTTCGTCCAATGTTGAGATTGGGATACTTATGCAAACACTCTTCAATATGAGGGATGATGATTTAGGTGGGGTTAGAGATCATGTGCTTAGGATGGTAGACCTATAGACAAAATTTCGAGTTCTTCGGGTTGATATTCCTGATACTTGCATTGTGCATCAAGTATTAAATACCATTCCTCATGATTTTAGGATTATCAAGACCAATTATGACTCACAAAATGAGACTTGGTCAAGTAATGACCTCATAGTTAGGGTGGTGGCAGAGGAAGAGAAACTGAAGAAAGAAAGAGGACATCTTGCCTTATATGCCTCAATTCTGCTTGTAAGAACAGTAAAGGGATTGTACATCATAGTTATAAAGGAAATTGTAAAGTCATAGGCCCTTCTAATAGTATAACTCCTAAGAAAGGAAATTTCGAAACTGCTGATCCTTCCAACAATATGGGTTCTAGAAAAATCACCCTTTCAGAGGGAGGGTGTACTTTATTATTTTTTGTAAGAAGAAAGGACACATAAAGAAATATTGTGATAAATATAAAGCTTGGTTGCCCAAGAGTGAGTCTAAAAGAAATCATAAATAGAAGGACGCCAAATCAGGATGAATCAAAACTTACTTTGGGAACAACAATAAAATCGACGTTGAGTTCGTGGGAGATGTCATTCTGATATTAAATTTTGGTTTCAATCTAACATTAAGAAACACATTTTTATACCTTCCTTTAGATGGAACTTAGTTTCTATATCATGTTTGAACATGTGTGGCTACTTTTTTTTTTTTAAATAAAGAATAATATTATTTCTATGTTCTTTAATTCAAATAAGGTTGAATGCCGCAATATGTTCAATGGATTGTACAGATTGTGTTTATCTCCCGATGATATATATATGTCATTAATATAATTGAAACTATTATTTCTAAAAGCTACCTAAGGAACAATATTGTGTATTTTGGTATAAATGTCTTGATCATATCGCTAAAAAAAGAGTTGAAAGGCTGGTAAAGACATACATCCTGCCTATTCTTAAAACTGACCTAGAGACTTGCATAAACTGTTGTGGGGGAAAGATGACTAAGATAAAGATGAAAACCGTAATTTGAAATTCTGATTTGTTGGAGATCATTCACACTTATATTAATGGACCTTATATCGCAACTTTGTGTAGAAATTTTTATTTCATCACATTCATTGATGACTACTCTCTATATGGTTATCTGTATTTGATTAAGGAAAAATCTGAGTTTCTTGACAAGTTCAAAAAATTTTGGACTGAAATCGAGAAGCAATTAGGAAAAGTCATAAACGTTGTCAGATTTGATCGAGGTGGAAAATATTTTGGTAGGCATGACAATGTTGGGCAGATTAAAAGACCATTTGTCAAATACTTAGAGAATTCTGGGATAGCGGCTTAGTTCATTATGCCCAAAAGTTTCGACTAGAACAGTGTCGTAAAAAGATGCAATCATACTCTTATGGATATGGTGAAGTGTATAATAAGTAGGACCAATTTGCCTGACTTCTTGTGAGGTTAGGCTTTAAAAATAACACTTTACATATTGAATCATGTTCCTACCAAGGTTGTTCCATTGACTCCTTTTGAGTTATAGACACAAATCGAATTTGAACCATCTCAAGGTTTGGGGATGTCTTGTAGAAGTGAGATTATACAATCCAACATTAGGTGGGTTGGACTCTAAAACCACTCAGTGCTACTTTGTGTTTTACTCAGATTACTCGAAAGGATGTCGATTTTATAATCCCAGTGGAAGCACAAGAATTGTGGAATCACAAACGGCGAAATTTCTAGAACTCGATGTGTCCAAAGATCATAACTACTCACAAATTATTGAGGATGACAACATGACCGAGGCTACTATGTCTTTTTCCCTACCCGTGCAGACGACTATGAAGCCTATTGTGCCACAAACTATTGAGACTTAGGATCTTGTTGTTGAGACGGCCCCTGATGAAGTTCTACACGCTCCTCAGATTCAGAATGAGGTTGTAGTAACTCCACTTAGGAGATCTTAGGGAAAGGTGTTCAACTATATCACCGGACTATATAGTCTTTTTAGGAGAGCACGACTACAATATTGGCTGGGTCGAAGACCCGGTGACTTATGCAGAAATTGTTTCCTGTCCTTGATTAGATTTGTGATTGGATGCGATGAAAGACAAGATGCAAACTATAAAACATAATAGTGTTTGAGAGTTTGTTAAATTGCTGGAAGGTTGCAAACCCATAGGTTGCAAATGGGTTTATAAGACTTAAAGGGATTTCAAATGAAAGATTGAGAAATTCAAAGCTAGACTTGTGGCCAAGGGCTTCACTCAAAGAGAAGAAATAAGCTATAAAGCAACTTTTTCTCCAATCTCTTCTAAAGATTCTTTTAGAGTGATCATGGCATTAGTAGCTCATTTTGATATGGAGTTACACCAAATGGATGTTAAAACTGCTTTTCTAAATAGAGACCATGATGAGGAAGTTTATATGGTGCAACCCAAAGGTTTTGCAGCAGATGATTCCAGTAAGCTTGTATGTAAATTGAAGAAGGCTATTTGTAGTCTCAAACAAGTTTCTAGACAATGATACTTGAAATTTCATAATGTTATCACTTCTTTTAGCTTCGTTGAGGACAAAATGGATCAGTGTATATACTGCAAGGTTAGTGGGTAGAAATTTATTTTTCTCATACTTTATGTAAACGACATCTTGCTTGCAAGTAACGATATTGGATTACTGCATGAGATAAAGCAAATGTTGTCGAAGAATTTTGATATGAAAGATCTTGCTGAGGCGTCTTTCATTCTTAGCATAGAAATCCATAAGGATCGTTCTCACCATATGTTAAGTTTATCTCAGAGGGCATGATCGTATTTTGGAAAGATTTAACATGCAACATTGCAAGCTAGAATTGAATCTCTCACAATGTCCCAAATTAGATTTTGAGAAAACCTAAATAAAGGATATACCTTATTTTAGTTCACTTCGATATATCATGTATGCTCAAGTTTGCATCAAACCAGATATCACTTTTATGATAGGACTTCTAGGTAGATACTAGTTAAATCCAAGACACGATAATTGGGTTGCTGCCAAGCAAGTTTTGAGATACTTAAAAATGACAAGAGATTATATGTTGATTTATAAACATGTTCATGATCTACATTAAGTAGCATATTTGGATACAGACTTTGCCAGCTGTTAAGATGATATGAAGTCAACAACAGGATATATCTTTATGTTAGGAGGAGGTGCAGTATCTTGGAAAAGTGAGAGATATAAAGCTATATCATCCTCTATCATGCAAGTAGAGTTTATAGCATGCTTTTTAGCCACTACTCAAGTTATTTGGCTTCGGAACCTCATTAGAGAATTGACTGTATTTGACTTTATGGATAGATTCAAACAATTATATTGTGATAATAACTTTGCATTATTGTTTATCAACAACAACAGAAGTCTCAAAGGGTCAAGTAAGGAAATGATACATAATGGTAACATTACAATAAAGCATATTCCCACATATGATATTATTATAGATTTACTGATGAAAGGCCTTCACCCTTGGACTTGGAAGAATCATTTGATGCTATCGTTTTGTGGAAGCTGCTTCAAATTTGCTCTAATAAAGTTTACATCTGTGTTTTGTTACATTTGGTAACATGTTTGTGTGGATTGTTATTGTGTTGTATACATATATCTAATGAAAGTCTTAGGGTATTGTGTAAGCCTTGAGTGAAGGCTCGAGCATTTAGTTATTAGCTTTGTACATATGTCTCGATTACACATAAAGAAAGTTTAACCATAAAGAAAATAAGACATATGTGAGTTCATTAAAACCATAATGATATTCTCTATTGGCACATCCGATTTTCTGTGACACTTAAGGTAAGAGAATAGTGACAAACAAATGAGATGACATATAAGGTATTACTCTTTATGAGATGTTATCAATTTGTCATGTAACCATATTGAATCAATATCAATAAAGTTAAAAGTACTTGTGACCATGGAAGGCTATGTGTATGTACATGCAGTTACCGCCATAATCCAATATGTGAGATTTTATGAGATGTGATTGATTATTAAGAATTATCTCTAAACCAATATAAATGTGTGTACATACAGTACAATCTCAATTAATATAGTCCAAGTGGGAGAATGTAAGAATTTTTCTAATGTGAGTTACATTAATTGAGATTGTGATTTACTGTTTTACGAGATTAGTTTAATGAGGTAAGGTATAAGGTTTCCTAACGGTCGAATAAAGGTTTGGCTTATGTGAGTCGAGTTGGGCCGAGCCCGTGATGAAAGGGCCTGGTCAAAACTCTATAAATAGGCTAAAGTCTCTCCTCTAACCCTCAATTGTCATTTTCTCAAACATACACACCCACTATCTCACATAAGGAACATTCATGAGGGGCAATCTCATCAAGCCAAGGTCTCGAGGGCGATAGAGGAGAAGATCTTCAGCATCAAAGGATCAAATTGTCGTTGTTCTAAATAAAGAATCATAGAATCTAAATAAGATACGTGAATCTTTTTCTTCTCTCTCAATATATTCAAGTTTCTAGCTATGTTGATATGAGGAAGCCATTTCGACTACCAACACATCATGCCTCCAGGCTCCCCTCAAAGATTCTTAAGCATCCACTAGAATTCACTCGCCGTCCTTGGATGTCTCCATCCTCACCAATGCAGTTATAATTCACCTCTCCTTTAGTTTCGTCACTCACGCGGTCCTCCCTCGATTCTGTGATTGTGTGTTGGGGGGTGTCGTTGTTAGCGTTGGCAAGAGAGAGAGATGTCAAGTTCTATCGTGCTCTAATTTGTTATTTCTTCAACTTAAATTTCAGAATTTGTTCTTCATTTTCTTCCAACTTCAAGCCCAGTAATTTCCCATCCTTCTTTTTCACTTTTTGGGGGAAACAAGTACAAGAAAACTCTTGATGATAGACAACAAAGAAATTGCGCACAAAAGCTACGTTTTGCAGCATGAAACTGTTAACATCATATGAATGCCAAAATGACCTGCATTCTGTTTCTTGTAAATATACCTTATAATTTGGAATTACACATTATTTGAGCCACCATATGACACAAAGCTCTTTTCCCAGAATATTCTCTTAAAGCCATGGAGAGTTATAAAGCGGGGTCACAATAGATTTAACATGTAGGTATTTGTGGAGGGCATCCAAACCGAGATCTCTTCCAAAGCCGCTTGTCTTGTAACCACCATAAGGACAGTCATTGTCAAATGCAAAGTAGCAATTTATCCAGATGACACCCGCTCGGATTGACCTTGAGACCGTGTTTGCCACATCTATGTTCTTCGTCACAATCCCTGCTGCTAGGCCATACCTAGTAGCATTAGCCCTCTTGATAGCCTCCTCCACAGTCCTACAATCCACCATAAAATGATGAATGGAGCACAATGTACTATAATAGTTCTCTCTATTCCAGCTACAAATAGTAGTGGCTCAGATGCATCAAAACCACGTAAGCAATAGCTTTGGGGAGCAATAGCGAGTTGTACTCACTTGAATTTCATGAGCGACATGACGGGACCAAAAATCTCATCCTTCACGATCACATTGTCCTCCTAATGGAAGGAGATAGTTTGACAAGAATGCAAAACAATTAGAAGTTTAGTTCCTCTCAATTCACTACTTCATGTTCTTTAAGGAATGTGATGTGGATTGATAGTGTACCTTAACATTTGTGAAGATTGTTGGCTGAACATAGTACCCTTTGGTGCCCAGACGCTCGCCCCCAGTCAAAAGCGTGGCCCCTTCTCTCTTTCCATGCTCGACGTAAGAAAGTATCTTCTCAAATTGTTTCTTATCAACCTGGAATTTACCTTAATTCGGGTTAGGCTAGTTGTCAACCATATCCTTTATCGCAAAATCTAGCCAATTCTTGCTTCCTACAAGTGTTCAATCTTACCTGCGGTCCTTGTTGGACTTTTGGATCAAATGGGTCACCGACCGGCCAAGCCTTTGCCTTTGCCACCAGCTTCTTCTCGAACTCTTCATAGATCCCTTCCTGAACATAGACACGAGAGCTCGCGACGCATATTTCTCCCTGAAACATAGGTTTCAATCAAGAAACCATCACAATTTTGGGTATTCGGAGCTTATTCTCTGTTTTCACAAATTCCACAAAAAAGTCAGACACCTTACCTTGTTATGGAGGATACCTATTAGAGCGAGATCCGTAGCAGTATCTAAATCAGCATCATCAAAGATCATAAGAGGCGATTTCCCACCTAATTCGAGTGACACTTGTTTCAAATTGCTTGTCGCTGCAGCCTGCATCGCGATGCGCCCCACTTCTGTAGATCCCGTAAAACTGACCTGAAGTGAGGTTTTCATGCCGTATCAGTCCAAGCTAAAACCTCACAAGCACATATTCACAAAATTCGACCTATGTTATGTGGTACATCGATAGAAAATTTCATGAAAGATAGAACTCGGAATCATACCATATCAATGTCCATATGACTGGTTATTGCGGCACCGGCCGTTGGTCCGAAACCGGTTACAACATTGATCACTCCATCAGGAACACCGGCCTGATACAAAGCAGACGAAGATGTAAAGGCAGAAAGATAAACTAAATAATTTTCATGTGTATCCTCTTTTTCTTTTCTTTTTGGGACAACAATTTTTTGGAACTATTTTGTTATGGCACAACATATATTCAAAATCATGCCTTGACTTGCTCCCCTATTGCTGTCTTTAATATTTTGATTTCATAATTAACCATAACTTCTAGACTGATAAATGACGAAATTATTACATTTTGTCTACTGAAAACTAATTCCAAATACTTGAATAATCTAGTTACTATGCAATTACAGTTTAGAAAAAATGAATTCTGCTCTCAAAAAGCTTCTTTTCCGAGTCGATTGACGTACCTTCTTAGCCAAATGAGCATAATAGAGAGCCGATAGAGGGGTCTGCTCGGCAGGCTTCACGATCATGGTGCAACCGGCCGCCAGTGCTGGGGCGACCTTCATAAAGAACATGCTGGTCGGGAAGTTCCAAGGGATAATGTGCCCGACCACGCCAAGCGGCTCCAGCAGCGTGTACCCATGAAGTTCACGCGACATCTTCAACACCTCGCCATGGATCTTGTCCGCTGCGCCAGCGTAATACCTTAGACATGTGGCAGCGTGAGGGATGTCCACGGCCTTGCCCATGCTGAATATCTTCCCGGCGTCGATAGTGTCCAGAGCGGCCAGTTCATCTATGTTCTCTTCGATCAAGTCCGCAAATTTCGACATGATCCTTCCCCTTTGCTGTTGATGAAATTTATAATCATATGTCATGCAAAAATAAAAATTCATGCACATTAGGATTTAGAATGATATGTCGCTTTTATACAGAACTATGTTCAGGATGTTTGGATAGAACAACATAAATTTCACTATTTGGTTATTCTTTTGGCCACCAGATAGTTATGATTACGTAATAAAAATTATGGAAAAGAAGAAGAAGAAGAAACGCCTTGGGTTACTGAATAAAATAATAAAAGGCCACACTTACATAGATCGTTCTACAAAGTTAGTTTTTTTTTTCTTTCTTTCAGTCGGTGTTCTACAAAGTTAGTTTACTAAGTGATTTCTCAAACTATAAGTGATCCTTTAAACAAGCAAGCCAAATTGGAGAACCTATAATAGTTTTACACATCACCTGACACACTAATTCTAACTGTCTACTATCTAGTGAATGATGTTAAGATAACACTAGACTTATGGTACGCTTCTCTAAATTCAAGAAAATGAACCAAAATGTATGTTCTCAGTGACCAATGAACTAAAATATATGCTGCACATAATAATTAACTCGTATTCCAAAGGGGCATTCGTAGCATTCGAAACAAATGCAGAGATCAAGTATAAATTCAATCAAATCAATCACTTCTCAAAAACAAGTATTCTTAGAAAAACGCACCGCACCCAATAAATAATTTTTATCATAATAATTGACTCATTCTACAAAGTGCTAAAGCTAGCTTTGCTGAAATATATATTTTCCTCATCTAGAATAAACAACTGTAACATCCAAAAGAATACCTGTGCATCTGCAGCATCTGGGAACGAAATTAAGAATATCATTTGAGATTGACTATGTACAATAGCTTCTGTGATTGATCGAAGAATCTTTTTCCTCGACTAAATTAAATGGAAGAGGTCAAATTTCCCACCAGAGGATATTTCTTTTAATAACATGATCGTAAATATAGATCAAATCTAAGTGGGCCCTCATTTGGTGATTTCAAAGTGGCAAGCAAGAGAAGAGGAGGACGTTGACCCCAAGAAATATGGGAGGATAATTGAAAAATAAAAATATCTTCACCATGACAATTAAAATGCGATTTTCAGCAAAAAAATTATAAATATTATCTCAGTCGGCTAATATTTTTCAGTTTTCCCTATCTTCTAGGGGGATCACAAAAATATTTATGGCCCTTTGAATTAGGAGGTGCCTGACACCGTCAATCCAAAACCGTAGAGACAAATCACAAGTTGTCAGCATCGAAAGGCTTCGTGTAATTGAGTGATGCCCGTTCCGAGGGAATAAAAATTTACAAATTGATGAATTTTCTAAATTGATCTTTTTCTCGGTTTGGTCGTGTGTCCTTTTTCGCTAATTGTGAGCACTTCCACGTTTGAAAACACATGATACAGGTTGTCATTATTTATAACATAGTATTGGTATGATATGGGGAACAACACAAATAAAAAAGAAGGGAGAAAATATCTTATGTATCGATCAGATATATATATATATATATATATATATATATATATATTAATCGATCAATGTTGTTGTTTTTTATTAGTTGGTTTTCTTCATGGCTTGTCGTTATGTGGTGTGCCGTAAGACAAATTAATAATCATATCTATCCACTATTGCCCTGCCCAAGAGGGGGAAAAAAAAAACACAATTGCTGCAGTATGATCAAGGAGGATTACTTTATTATCGTATCGAAAAGCGGCTACTTCACATGCCGCGCTTTATTATAGTCTACGTCCACGAATCATATGTTCAACCGTCATTTTTCTTAAATTTAAGATTACATTTGAATCCGACGACGATTCATTAATAAGACGGATACATGACAAACGTAAAAATCGATTCGTTGAAATCAATTTGTTAAATGAGATGTCGAGCTCAAGTTATCTCACACAAACGTCCTGGCTAAAATTAATAGTGTAATCACAATAAAATAATATTCATAAGTGAATTAATGAATTAATTTCTACTGGCATTGTCTTTTTTAATTTGGATGGAAAACAAAAATGAAATGAGGACAAAAAGGGAGAGAGAAAGGGAGGGACGTACGTAGCCGGGCATGCGTGGCCAAGGACCGTGATCAAATGCTTGACGGGCGGCTTTCACGGCCAAATCCACGTCCTCTTTGTCTCCCTCTGCAACTCTTGCTGTAACTTCTCCATTTCTTGGATCTATAGTCTCGAACGTCCTCCCTGCTCATCCAATTTCATTCACCATCACAAGCTAGAAACCCCCAAAAGGAAATAACAAGAAGAAGAAACAAAACGATAACAAGAACTAGTGGGGACTGCGAGTTTTCCTATGGTCAACTGCAATGCTGTGTAAGATTCTCTCAAGGTCAATCTCGATTTAGACGGTCGTTTTTTCTTTGGATACCCCTCTTTTCTGTACTCCGAACAGAGCAGTGAATTTCACTCAACAAAAACCGAACTGCTCGAACGAGACCAAACCCAACTTCAGTCACGCTTTGTTCATGGCACAAGTTTACTTTTCTCTCTTTTTCTTTTCGAGAAGAAGGATAGGCTAGCAAGAACAGAACTCTACGACCACATCTGTGTAATGAATCTTCATCAAGGCAACCCAAAAACTTGACAGGAAGATGGTAAATTCTACCTTTGACAGAATCGACGAACTCGCCATTGATGAAGAGCTTGGTGAACTTGATATCCGGAACGTGTTCATCATAAGTCTTCAGGCTCCTGTTGGCGTCGCTCTGGTTCTCTGCCATCTCGTCTCTCTCCTCTGAAGTCAGACTTTCTCACTTTTTTGGCAGGAGGGAGGGTCCTTTCTGCTCTTTATATAGTACTAGGAGACAGTAGGCCGTCATATTCCGTCTCGCAACAACTAGGGTTATTTTGGGAAGAGAAACTCTTGTAACAAATATTTATTTATTGCTCATAGGTGGCAAGACAGGAAAAATCAGTCACGATGCACAATTCACCTAATTTCCATGAATTCCTCCTTGTTTTTAGCCTTTCCCTTTTGGAATTTAGTCCAAGAAAAGAAATATTTACCAAACGCCATTCATCCCAGTCCACAACGGGTGATAATTTATTTTCACGGTTCTTAAGTTAAGGGAGACGAAACCCTTCTAATCGGTTACATTGAGAGTTCAAGACTTTGATCAAAATTCATGTGGACACAAATGTACGAGCTAGATTTATGTGTTGGTTTCTTTACTTACCATGCAAGTGATATGTCTAGCATCCAGCAATATCATGACATTTTTTCTTATCCTCCTTTTTTTCCATTCTGGATGGAGTTTCTTTATATTTGCAGTCCTTGAAAAGTTTTTATCTCTTCATGTAGTTTTTATGATGTAATAATTGTATAAACATGACGAAGATGAAGTTTTTAATGATCCTTTGTCATACTTAATGATCCATTTGAATATTACGGAAAGGGACAAAACTCTCTTAAGGATAACTTAACAAAACCCTTTTAAAGACAACTTGGATTTTTTTATGATGGGTGATATAAGACTTCAGATAACATTCATTATTTTTGTCATAAAGTAAGGCCTGGTCAACATGTGTGCATAGCCACTCCACACGTCTTGACCATGCCTTATGTTTCTTTCATATATATATATATATATCTGTTTGTGTGTGTGTGTGTGAAATTATTTGAGGTCTAAAAGTCAGAGGACATCAATTACTAGATTTCTTCTTCTTTTTTTCATTATAGATTATCGTTTGAAAGAAAATACTTATCTCCGTACAACAAGCACGTGAGATTTACTTTAAAGATAAAAAGGCTTGCAATTTTGCAATTAATATGTGGAGTAACTTTTATTTTTTGCTTTTTGAGGTACAAGTGTTTTGAAATTAACATATTTTGCAAATCTTATGGTGCAAGTATTTTGACTTATTTTCACTTTTAAGCATTTGAAAACTTTAAAATTTATACTAATTGTAACATGATATTTCACATATAATAGTGCATGTGTTTTAGAATTTAAAATAACATTATAAATGTTGGTGGAAAAGAAATAAATTGCTTTCACTTTTTAGAAGCCAAAACAAACAAGATCTAATTAATTATTCAATTGTGACGTGAGGGTAAGAAAATATACATCATTGAAAAAGATTAACAAGCAAAAGAATGCCGGTATCCATGAAATAGTCAATAAGAAAAATGGGAGGGAAACTTTCAAACGAATAACTATGGGACTTTTTTAATGATTAAATGAACACATTTATGCTTTGTAGAGTAATGAATTAGGCATATGACATAGATTCAATGAACCACGTGCTATTCTAAGTTAACTCGCTATCATGATTATTTTAGTTTTGTTACGCAGTGATTCGATTACTTCCGCTAATATGGTACAGTTTACTGGATCTACATAAATAAAAGATTTAGCGTAGTCCTTCCTCCACTATATGTTAATACTTCCTCATTTTTTCCCTAAATTTTTTTTTTCAGCAGCCCTACAATTAGAGTGATAAGAAAAATAGAAAGCAATAAAGAAAAATAAATGCAAATCAATCCCGCAAGCTGACCATAAAATTGGGTAAGAACATGCTGAAAAGCAAGTTCAAATGGAACTTGAGCCGCTGAAACCCATCTTTCTATTTCTCATTATAGACAAGGAAGGATTACCTTATCTTTTCTTAAGATATGCCTTTGTACACCGAATAATACACATTAATTTATTTTCGAAAAACAATCAATTAAACACCGCGACTAACTAAACAGGCAAAGTAATTTCGTTGAGCCGATCCACGCTTCAAGTACTTTGATTTCGGTAATTAGTTCGATTTGAATAATCAAATTGCAATAGAAATTCTAGTCTATAAGTTTTTTATATTTAAAAAAAGAAGGGAAAAGTGTCAAGAAAGCCCTAAAATTTTTGCATTTATGCCAATTTAGTCTTAAACATTTTTGTCGGTACCAATTTAGTCCTAAATCTTTTCACTTTGTGTTAATTCAGTTCTTTTCAGCTAATTTTGACCGGATTTTGTTGATTGAGAGCCAGTCGGCTGACGTGACACAATCGACATCGACATAAACAACTTTTAATAATATTTTAATATTTTTGAATTTATTTTTCTTTTTCCTTTTCCTTTTCTTTTTCTTTTCTCTTTTTTTCCTTCTCCTCCTCCTTCCTCCAGCCGATTGTAGGACCTCGACGACCAGCAAGAGGCGACACCCGGCCAGGTCTACCTCAACCTCGCCGGCCACTAGTGAGGCTTGAGCCCTCGCCGGTGGTTGTGAGGCGGCCTCGTGCTAGGTGGTAAGGCTGGCCTTTGCTGGATCGGCAAGGGTCAAGCCTCACCGACCATGGGCGAGGCTCGACCTCTCCACATTTGGTGAGAGCGAGCCTCGCCCAACCTCCGATGAGGCCACCCTCGCGCCAAGGCCTCACCAGAGGCTGGGCGAGGCTTGACCCTTGCCAACTCAGTGCGAGGCCGCCCTCACAGCCTAGGTGGCCTCAAGCTAGGCTTGCTAGAGGCTGGGCGAGGCTTGACCCTCGTCAGATCCAACGAGGGTGAGCCTCACTGCCGAGCACGAGGCCACCCTCGCGACCATTAGCAAGGGCTCGAGTCTCGCTAGAGGCTCTCGTCGACCACTACCTTCGGCCGGTCGCTGAGGTCCAACAACCAACTAGAGAAAGGAGGAGGAAAAGGAAAAAAGAAAAAAGAAAAGGAAAAAGAAAAAAATTCAAAAATTCAAAAATATTAAAATATTATTTAAAGTTGTCCACGTCGGTCGGCCGGTGCCTGGTGAGCAAAAACCAGCCAAATATTAACTTGGACTAAATTGGTATAAATGTAAAAGGTTTAGGACTTTTTTTAATACTTTTTTCAAAAAAAAAAAAAATCCTATGTATTCGATCAAGGCTCCTTCTTCCTCCCTTTTAAGGTAGGGCATGCATAATGAAGGAATTAAAGGGCTTTGCTAGAAGCTGACAAAGTTGGGTATGGAAGGTCCCATTGGGTGAAAAGATAAAAGTAAGAATAGGATAAATTTTAGAGGAAAAACCATCAAAAACCCTATAATATGCCCATGATGACACATTTATAACCCAAATTATTTTTTTATGACATCAAAAACTTTAAAGTTGTACTCATGAGACACATTTACCTCAAAACTTATGGCGAGATTATCTTCATACGAAAAACAATTGGATTTTCCTTACTTACAATATGACACTTATTTCAAAATTCTATCTATGACGAGGACAAATCTCGTGTTGTTCTCGTTCTCTTCTTTTCTTTCTTTTTACTTTTTCCAATATGGTTCGACCTTAACCTCTTATTAATCTATCCCCTCGATTATAATGTCAAAGAACTATGTAACCTTTTCTCATTAAGCTCTATTCAATGCATTACTTTCTTGCTAAGAGTACTAGTCCACGTTCTCTGAGAAGAGGGTTGGACGACACCCCCAAATTGGAGGTCGGCCGTTTCAAAACTTCACCGTACCGCACAAGCACTGACCCTTTTCGAGCAATGGCTGGCCATCGATATAGAGTAGACTCCTTTTGCTAGCTTACATGCATCCACGTACTGCTACGTTCATCCCATCCTTAAACTTTCTTCATTTTACATTTCTAAAAGACTTAGAGGCAAGGGGATATCATATAATATATATACACACACATGCATATATATGAGTAAATCGTCTATTTCACAAGTAGCTGAATTCAATTGCACACCGTTTGCTCACGCAAGCCATGATGACACTCTTTAACAAAAGTGATCATCCGGGGAATTGATTGGCACAATAAACCTAACCTTTGGCTCCAATTGTTTCCTCTCATAAATGAATAATTTGAAAAATATTTTCCTAAAAATGATTATTTATATCGCTTGAAATAAATGAATGAAAAGAAAATATTTTTACCATCCATATAAATGTTTGGACATGATTTATTGTCATTAATGAAGACATTTTTCATTAACTAATTATTTTAAGCAATACAAGCAATTATTTTTTGGAAAATGTTTTCGAAATTATTTATTTTTTCCTAAAATAAATTGAGCCTTAGCCGCTAGGAAGCAAGTATTATGGGAAATTTTAAATGTTTATTATATTTTCCTATGAAAATAAAGTTTCTTAAGAACATTGCATCCAAATGAAGGTTGCCGTTAGATCATTAGGGTGCGAATGGTAATATTTCTATTCCAAAGAACAATTTCTTTTGAGAAATAGTTCTTTTATATTTCTACTCCCTAGAATAATTTTTGAGTAAAATAATGTTTTGGTAACTATAAAAAATTTATATTCTCGGAATAAAAAAGAATATGAATGTGTTTGGTACAATCTATAAATTTTTGTATTTTTTCGTTTTTTTGTTCTTGCTCGCCGACCGCCGATCGCGACGGCAACCGGCAGAGGGCGACGACCGACGGTCGGCCAACGGTGGTTGGCGACGATCGAGCGGTTGGTGGCAGCTCGCGACGATCGGCTGGAGGATGGCAACAATCGGGCGGCAGCGGACAGCATCTGACAGCCAGCAACAGTCAGGCGACGGCCGAGGGGCGATCGTCTGGCGCCGGCAAAAGGCGGTGGTAGGCAATGGTTGGGCAATGGTCGACGAGCGATGATTGACTACCGGTGGGGGTGTCGCCTAGCAGTGATCAGGCGGCAACGGTTGGTTGCAGTGAATCCAAGGGTAACGGCCGCGGCAAGGAAGATGACAAGAAACGGTCTTCTTTTTCAGTTGGTCTTAGTATAAAAAGAATGGTAATTCGTTCATCAATTAGGGTTGACCTTCTCGAAATTGTTTATTATGAAAAAAGTGAGCTCATCGACTTTAAAGGATAAACTAGATATCAAGTAGGTGTGGTTGTTCTTGTGCTCTTTAAAATCCGCGATTAGTATAGCCGTCTGAAAAAACGTGTATGCAAATTTAAATAATCAAATTGGGTAATGCTTTCACATGGTAAAATTTGAAACTTATTGAGGTTAACAAAAGGATATCATAAAGGAATTGGTAACCAACATGTGCTTGCTCAATATTATGGGTAGCTATCGTTGTCTGGATTGACAAATAAGTGGCGATAAGCAGGGAAGAAGTGAAGTCACGAATAATGGGTGGTTGTCATATTTTGAATATGTAGATGCACAATATATGCGTTTCTCTAACCATTTTGATATTTTTAGCAGATGATAAGTGTTCGATCCCATTAATAGGTTTTAACAAAATAATAAAGGACAGAGAAATTAAAGGGCATTCTCATAAAAACGAGGATAAACATCAAATTCAAAAGTTTGATTTACAATTAATATACATACATATATTTACATCCATTCTCATCCACGACACTTTCATCGATATTAATAAATTCTTCTTTGGTTCTTTTTCAAAATTAAAACCTGCGATGATAACGATGGTCAGGACAATAAATGAATTCCGTCTTGTAGTAGGAGCACTGGCAGCCCATTTGGTCAGATCGTGGATCTTATCAAATTGACTTTCGGGCGATGGCAATCCACATGAATATCTGGGGGAAGTCCCTAAGTTATTAAACAGAAAAAAGAAATTGATGGTCTAGGTGTCACCCTAGGATGTATATATGTATATTATCCTTAGACATATGTTGTGTTTTATTAGTACGAAAGTAGGGAGGAGAAATCACCTTGAGATCATCAAATATCATCAAATCACTTATTTTATTATAACTAGTCAGGTTTAATTATCCAATATGCAACTTAAATCATCAAGATAATTCAAGTCTATACAACACATGGGGTCATCATGTTACATGATCAACTAACAAAAGAAATGTGAGAAATATACACTATTTAAATTTTGGCCGGACATAACTCAATAATCTCCTCAATCATTGAATTGATCTACCTTCTTTGACTTGCACATTACAGATGGGTATGAAACCCCCATTGTGGCAAAAAATTCCCTTATTTTTGTATCAATAAAAATGTCCAACCATTATTCCATCAGTTGATCGGTCTTATCTTGTTGGGTAAGAGTCGGAAAACGGAAAGGGAGCTATCAACCTAACAATCTCTTTGGATATTGCAGCATGAATTCCATGCTTGATATTTGATGTTTGATTCGCTCGGTGATTCGTAGACGGAGCGAAAGATAGTCCCTTGAAATGCGGTATACCCATCAGCTTCGTTGTTAATCTCTCATGTTTCTTCCTTTTTTGGATTGTCCATGCGTATATTAACTTGATGTCTAGACATGGGGATCTCACGTGAAGGACAAAGATAACCCTAGAGAAGAAGTCAATATTATGTTCATATGAATCGGATTCGATTTTTCTAAACGTACTGTAAAAGCTGATCTAAAAATCCTATCTACGACGACTGCGAACCCCACGTCGTCCTTGTCATTTCCTTTTCTTTTGTGTTTTTTACTCCCCACTCTGGGTCAACCTCTGCCTCTTGTTGATCTTTACACTCGATCCCAACGTCCGAGCGCTGCATGCACTTTCCTCGTTTAAGTTCTATTCAGTATCCATTTCACTGCTTTCTTGGCAAGAGCACTAGCACGTGTTCTCTCTGAAAAGCGTCGGACGGACGACACATTCAGATTAAAGGAAGGTAAAAGTCAGATCTCATTAATCACACGAATCCACTCTAATACAAACTGTAATGTCTACTTGCTCTTAGGGTGAGCGATTCTAACTAAACTTGAAACCTATCAGTTAGAACCGGTTCACCATTTTTTGAAACTTAAAATTTACCTTATATACCTTGAAACTTGAAACATATTCTATCATAGGCCCAGAATTTACCTAGACTCCATACGTATTATTAATTGAATGATTGCACTGAATCATTTCTTTTAATGACCACAACTTACATTTGGAAACACAAAGATAATAAAATATTAACAGATTAAAAATCTTAGTCACTAAAAGGAAGTTTAAATTAGTGACTTCAAATTATACACTCATTATCGATCATCGTGGAATATTATAGGATCGCGCGAAAGTAGATCAAGAAATAAACAAAAACTAGTTCCAACCTACTTAATGAAACATATTCCTAAATTTTTTAAACCTAGAACCTGGAACTGAATAGAATTCAAACGATCCAGTTCTCTGATTTTAGATTATGTCCTAAAATCATGCTTACCGTTACTTGCCTTACCCAAAGACTTAGATTAACTGGTTGTTGATACTTATAACCGGGTCTTTAAACTCATGCATGGCGTGGTTGATTGCAACAGTGAGAGGTCATTACCAAGCAAATTCGACAGCTTTTTCTTTTGTGAAAAGTAAAATACGACAATTGCCTTTAATCGCAGCACTATTGCTACAGATTGTATCACACGATCAATCTGCACAGCTTCCGTTAAATCTATCTCAAAATTGGAGTTGACCTCATCTATCTTTTGCCAATTGCCTTCGTCCTACATGGGGCGATGGACCAAAGCGCAAGCAATCACTTAAATCATTCTAAAATGTACAATTCCTAAAAAAAAGTCAAACGAATATTAAAAAGGAGGAGCAGTAAGAAGTGGCCAGGCATAACGGGATTGATTTTTCTTCTTCTTTTTTCTTAATATAACGTGCTTTGAAATTAGTCATCTGATCCGTTCCCTTAAAATATTGTGCCAACCGTGACATTAATTTGTTGTAGATGAAGGTCAAAGCCCAAAAGGAATATAGTTCAAGCTGGTATCCACAATCCGAACAAGAAGTATGCATATATTGAAGCTCGTGCTTTTTTTCACTCTTCATTTGACTCAAATACTCCATTTTACAGTATATTAACTATATTACCTCTCTTTTTTCTTTCTTTTTTCATCTTTTATATGTTGTACCCCACATAATCAAATGCGGGGCCAATGCAAGGCCCTTTTATGAATATATTTCTTCTTTTTCTTTCACTTTCCTTTTTCTTGTTCTCGTTTGTGTTGAAATGGATTGACATGCTTCTTCATCTTCCCCCTCCGACACCTCCATGCGCACCAACAACTAGGTAGTCTCACAGACGCTCATGAGGTTCCTCTCTACCTCATCATCGCCCCTCAAAAACCCTTGGGATGTCTAGCAGAACCACCCTTATGCTAGCACGAGCAAGATGTAATTCTCTACAATGATCCTTTGATTTTTGCGATGATTTTTGAAAATCGAATTATCGAGGTGCTCGAGCTTGCAGTAACGTGAGCAAAGGCCTGAGCGTGAAGAAGATAACTTTGATGTATCTACAACTAGCCACCTAGGAGGATAAAGAGCTTGACACTCTTGTCAAGGAATCATCGCGGGAGACAATAACATCATCGGATCTAGGAGTCCCTAATCAACAAAACCATCGAGATAAAAAAAAAAAAAAAAGAAGAAAACGAAGAAACAAAAAAAAAATCCCAAATGGGCCCCTCTTTTGACTCTTTATGGGTACAACATGGAAAAAACAATTTATGCTTGATTTATATGGCCATAGTATATATGTATACCAAATTAAGTATCTTAAATTGGGAAATTCTTAATTTGTAGACTTGGGCAAGGTAGGTATGTGAGTGATGTCTAGATAATTTTTCTCGTGATAAGGTGTGATATTTCACGAGGACTTGCCAAGTGCGGAAAAATAATACATGTCACAAACACATCCCGTCGGAAGATGATTATCAAATGAGTTGGTTAGAGTAACATGTGTGCACATTCCTTGAAGATTTAAGTCCCCGAGAGATGATACATATGCTCTCATAACTTCTCAATTTATAGAGTAAAAATACCGTCACATAATTATTAGTATAAAAAAAAACACGTGGATTCAATTTATGTATTACCAGACCAACCGCGTTTGCACAAATATTTTTCTCTGGTGACAATATAATAAATGAAAATCCTATAAGATGCAACGCTATTTTGTCTACTCCTTCAATATAAAGTAACTAATTCAAAAAAAAAAAAAAAACTCAACATGTGAGATATTAGCAAATTGTGTCGTATTATTTAAATTTCATAGACATACCGCATCTAAAGCAATGAAATTTGTTAGACAATCCTCTTTGGTGTAATCTATGTGTGGCCACTGGCCATTATTAGGGCAACACTACGTATAATTTCGTTCTTGATTTAAAGATATACTTTGTTCGGTTTAGTTTAATTTAACAAGGTTTTTCATTAATTTCCCTCAATTATTTTTTTAACATTTTTCAAATTGGAAAAATAAAATAATGAAAAAAAAATCATGAACACCGGGCCGGCCACAGCTAGTCTAACTTTTTTTTTTTGGTCAATTTTTATTGAGTAGCGGTATGACTACTTCATAATGACTTATCAACAAAATAAAAAAATTATTGCTTTCTTTACTCTTTCGTTGACTCCATCAAGATAAGGTTTCCTATACTCCATGCATACATCACAAATAATATATGCAATAAATATTGTATTATATACCAAATATTAAGTATGTATATTCCTTGAATAATCTAAGCAAATGTCAGTTTCATGTCTCAATTAGGACAGTCATGCTCCGTTCTCACCATCCTTGACTATGATATATGGACCTATCAGTCCATGACTCACGATCATAAAAAATAATAATCAAAATTATGGTCCAAAAGGCATTATTACTTCTTTATCTTCTTCTTTTTTCTTTTTGTCTTTTTTTGGATGGTTGACTTCTAGAGCATCCACCAATGAAAATCCTTCAAATTAGCTGCCATCACATGCCGCGATGTTGACCCGAATCAACATCCTTCGAATTAATTGCTGACATCACGAGGTTAATGGAATCAATTTTGCTGGACGATAAAGTATTTAATAGCCTTAGAATCACCATATGTGAAAATAATCCCTTTACGAGAACTTGCAATTAAGGATTTTCAAATGAAACGGGTGGTGCATATATGCGATCAGGTGTCAACGGATTATATATTAACTTTTAAGTGGAGGGTCCACTAAAATTGGATAGCCCACAACTAATGTCTGTAACTGTTTTTTGTACTATTTATTTTTGGGTTCTTTGAAGGATTTCGAATTGCAAATTGCTGGACCAATCAAAAAGCTGCAAATTCTTGGCCTATGCTTGGACTTCCAGGCAAAGTTGGGTTTGCTTTGTAAGCGATGCATCCCACCCAGAAGCCCAATCCAACATGACTTGGGCCAGATCGTTTTTGGCCCAAATCAAGAAAATTGCAACCGATTTTGCCCATTACAGTGTCATTTTAGATAATCTTCTACCTTTGTATGGATTATATATATAAACCCGAATTAAAAATTTGTCCCTTTTTATGAGAAAAAAAAATTGGGTTAGAATTGAGATTTGAGATGAAGTCGACACTTTTTAAGGGAATTGAGGCATTGTTGTTTTACCGCCCTTGCTTTGCTTCATCTCGCAATTCAGTGAAGTTATGAAATAGACTTAGTTGCAGCTCTAAAACACATGACTCGACTTAAACTTGTACTTATTTTAGTTACTTTTAGACATCCAATCGACATAACTAACCAATGTCACCGTATCTTTCTTATATTGAGCTCCTTGAGCTGAGCTCAGCCTGCAATTTATTTTCAATAGTCGAGTGGAGCAAGGTCAAGCTCGATCTTATAAAATGCATCATCGAATCAAGCTCAAGCATTGAGGATTGCAGAGTCTAATGGAATCAAGATCGGATAGCAAATCAGCATAATTCCCCCCCCAAAAAAAAAACCCTATAACTTTAGTTCAATTCTACTTCAAAATTTTTGTTTTGCCTAAAACAAATCAAACTTTAGGTCAAATCTCAAATCTGCCTAATCTTTTTTTTTTTTTTGTCTAAAAAATAACCCACTTTAGGTTTAGTCCCAAATTGGGCCCAAATTTTGTTGTCTGAAAAATCACCAACTTTTAATTTATTCTCAAATCTATTCCCGTGATCGAGTCCTAACTTGACGTGATATTTTCACATCGATAACAAATTCACATCAACAAGGTGACATCGAAAATTATATCTAAAATGAAACTGTTTTAGGACATAAAAATTAGGGACTATTAACGGCAATTTTTAGATAAAGGTCTAATGGAGACACATTTGAGAGTAGACCTAAAGTTGGAAGGCTTTTTTAGGGAATTAGGCCTCGCAAATCATGATTTCTCAAAGCAAAAATCATACCAATAGAAGTTCTTTCCATTTGTACTATAATAATAACAACAACAACAACGGCCACCATTATAATAATAAGAATGACAATATATTTACAAAAATGCTCATCAAATTTCCTGTCATTACATATGCAGGTGCTGCTAAGTGCAAATCTCTCTCCAAACGAGCAAAAAGAATAAATCTATAAAGAGATATTAGTAGATCAGGCATGATGAACAGATCGCGCAGAAGAGCTGAGCGTCAATGGAAGAGGTACGTGATTGCCAGCGCCACCAGAAGAAGAACGTAAGCTACTCCTTGATCGATCGCTTTCCCGGCATTCAGTGATCTGAGGGGAGGACATGTTGAAATCTTTCATCGTACGTGATCAAAGACAAGCGTGAAAATCATCGAAACCGACGAAAACAGACGCACCATTACTGGAAGAACCTGCATGTGAAGGCGAAGGAGCCATGCTCTGCCCTTGACCCATCTACAGAATCATCATCACCGACAACACGAAGACGGTAGTTTGGACATGGACAGCGTTTGGTCTCATTGTTGGGGTTTCATGAATCATGTATAGATAAAATTTAACAAAAGTACGCAGCAGAAATAAAGATGATATATTTTACATGATTCTCCAAAAATGTTGTTCGTGCATTTTAATCAAAAATCTGAATGTAAAAGAGAGTTACACGAATTACCTCTCGAAGCGCGCTTTATACGAATTGGTTTGGATGTTCTACAGTTCGAGCCCCACAAACGTCGGACCTCTAGTTCAGACACACCAACAATAAACGTCGAACGGAAGAGAGAACTTTTGGATATTCACCACTTCGATCGTGCTAGCAATCACGTGGAAACAATCCCTCATATTCTTGATATATAATAGTCACGGCCCGAACGAGAAAACACTTTTCTTTCTTATGTCTCAAAAACACAAGAACACACACGTCTCACTCTATTTTCAGCAACCAACCTCTTGTTATGTCGCAAAAAAAAAAGGATCTTTAATATATATATAAACTGACCAGCAACCGTTGCTGATCGTCCCCTGCTCATGCACGAACGATCATGCATGAGCGGTTGCTCATGCACGAATTCGAGCAGGATGGCCAGCAACTGCTGACCATCGTGCATGACTGGTCAGCAGTTGCTGACCATCCGAGTTTCATGCATGTGCTTTGTGCACATGCATGAAACTTTAAATATATATATATATAATTTTTTTCATTAGTTATTAAAAGGTATTAATTAATTAATTAATTAAACAATTAATTAATTAAACAATTAATTAATTAATTAATCCCCTTTAAAAATAAAAAGAACATAATCTTTATATGTACATTTAGGAATACATTAATATGTACTCACTTTGGGCATGCGTGTGCATCATATGCACTTTGGCTCGTGACTATAATACAAATTAAACTAAATCTCATTTAATTTAATTTCAAATCGACACAATTCGATTGCAGTAATTGCAAACACATTTACAATAATATTTCTCTCTTGTTCAACGTTATCCTAATTGTTTATGGTGTGTGACATCCCTAGGTTCATCACTAAGCCGGTAGTAAGACTTGTACTAACACATTAGTACTCCCAAAAGAATTAATTGTCCCAATTAATCTTTGGGTCCTATAAGCCATGATTGACATCTAGCAATATGTCATGGCTACCCAGATAGTGTGAATATTTTAAGAACATAATGAACCTGTTAGTTTTGGCTACAGTGTAATTCAATCCCTCCGTCTTACTATGTCCCGATCAAATGAAAGACCATGGAATATTTGTCAAGTCATTAATTCGATCATATGCACAAATCTAATTGACATGCATTTTATTCGAGACATAAACAATTTATTCTCGGATACAACCTCGGCCGAGGATTTCAATGCAGTGTCATAATTAGATCGCATAGGACATCATTATTATACCTTGCATGTAACAAGTTGACAGATTCCATATTGCGCACACGTGCAACTTCGTATATGAACAAACTATGACCATCAGGTATAAAAACGGATCAATGACCCGGCATTATGTGCACCCGTGAACCATAGTTTTTCGACACACAAGTTAACACTATGCCTCAGGTCTAAGGATTATTTACACAAGACCAAAGCATGAACAATTAGACATTGACCACGCTAAAAGCTTCTATGTCGCTAATCGTTCCATATACGTCACGTTTAGTGAACTTGTCTAGTACAAACACCTATGTTCTAACTTAGGTATCATAATACCCAATAACATGTGACTCATCATTCCCTTAAGTATCCAATACTTAATGGTGAAGTTAAGAACACACCGGTCTCAACATGATTATTAATATCCACTCAATAATCCATCGACTGGGAATGATTTAAAGATTCAGTTTAACTATGAACCCGTCACATATATTCTTGATGTCTCAAGAATAGGTCTAGTTGCAACTGATCTTATGGAATCATTCATAAATATAAAATAATTGGACAAATGAATGAATACGTCATTGCCATTAATTAAATAATAATAATAATGAAAGTACAACTGAAATCCCTAATATGTAACTATTACATAGTAGCTTTAGGGCATACATCCAACAATATCCCACTTGCACTAAAGCCAACTTGTTTGATACCTCAAACCCATTTTGTCAATATGTCTTTCAAAAGAAGACTGAGATAAGGCCTTAGTGAAGGGATCTGCCACGTTTTCTGCTGAGGCAATTTTCTGCAAGGTGATATCATCTCTCGCAACAATTTCTCTAATGAGATGGAAGCGTCTCTCAATGTGCTTGGACTTCTGGTGAGACCTTGGTTCCTTAGCTTGAGCTATCGCCCCAACACAAAACAATGTAATCGGTTGCTCAACTGAAGGAACGACTCCAAGTTTGGAAATAAACTTCTTCATCCAAGCGGCTTCCTTTGCTGCTTCAGAAGCGGCAACATACTCTGCCTCAGTGGTGGAATCGGCAATTATGCTTTGTTTGGAACTTTTCCAACTAACTGCACCATCATTGAATGTAAAGACAAACCCAAACATGGACTTATAGTCATTAGGATCCGATTGAAAATCGGAATCTGTATAAGCTATAAGTTTAAATTCTCCTTCTTGATATATCAAGAATAGATCCTTAGTCCTTCGCAAGTACTTAAGAATATTCTTGATTGCTATCCAGTGCTCTTCTTCTGGATCAGACTGATATCTGCTAGTAATACTTACAGCATGCGCAATATCAGGTCTAGTACATAGCATAGCATACATTATGCTTCCAATAGCGGATGCATATGATTCTTCGCCATCCGCTCTCTTTCTTCAAGAGTGTTGGGACACATTTCCTTAGAAAGATGGATCCCTTGCCTAAAAGGCAATAATCATCTCTTGGAACATTGCATGTTAAACCGTATTAACACTTTGTCTATGTACGTAGATTGTGAGAGGCCAATCAATCGTCTTGATCTATCTCTATAGATCTTGATACCTAAAATGTAGGTTGCCTCTCCTAAATCTTCATGAAGAATTTCTGTGACAAGAATAGTTTTATCGATGATATCATCGGTACATCATTACCAATCAAAAGTATATCATTGATATACAAAACTAGAAATGCAATTGCACTCCCACTGATCTTCTTGTATACACAAGGTTCATCCGGAATTTTTTATGAAGCCAAACGATTTGACTACCTCATCAAAACGGATATTCCAACTTCTGGAGGCTTGTTTGAGTCCATAAATGGATCTCTTAAGCTAACACATCTTCTGTTTTTCACTATTGGATTCAAAACCCCGTGGCTGTTCCATATAGATGTCCTCATCGAGAAAACCATTTAGAAAAGCCATTTTAACATCCATTTGGAATATCTCATAATCAAAGTGTGTAGTTATAGCCAACATAATCCGAATGGATTTTAGCATGGCCACAGGTGAGAAAGTTTCGTCATAATCAATTCCTTCTTTCTGATGATATCATTTCGCCACCAGTCGTGCTTTGTAAGTTCCAATTTGACCTTCAACATTCATCTTCCTCTTGAAGATCCATTTACAGCCAATTGGTATAATACCATCAGGCAGGTCAATTAAGGTCCAAACTTCATTGGAATACATTGAATCCATTTCGGATTTCATGGTTTCTAGCCATTTACTAGAATCGATGTCCGACATCGCCTCCTCATAGGTTTTAGGATCACTAGGTTGATCACTATCATTCACAATGAATAATGGTTCAATATGATCAATCGAGTGTCTATAACGAGCAGGTGGGCGACATTCTCGCACTTCTCCTAAGAGGTTGTGTATCAAAAACTCCCACTGAATCAGAGATTGGTATCTGAACTCGGTTGTTTGGTACTTCATTATTTTCTTTTCTTGTAAGACTATTTTCCGCCCAGCACCACCTTCTTGGACGAACTGATTCTCCAGAAAAGAAGCGTGCTTGCTCACCAAAATTCTTTGGTTTGAATGAAAATAGAAATAATATCTAAGAGTTTCCTTGGGATATCCAATGAAGCGACCTTGTTTAGATCTTGCCTCCTATTTTTCCATTTTCAGCTTTTTCACGAAAGCTGGACAACCCCAAATCTTAATATGATTAAGACTAGGTTTCCTACTATGCCATATCTCATAGGGCATAGTTGGAACAGATTTGGACGGCACTCTGTTCAATATATATACAGCTGTCTCAAGGGCATATCCTCAAAGGGATATTGGCGAATCGGTGTAACTCATCATAGATCGCACCATATCTAATAAAGTACGATTTCTTCATTTAGATACACCATTATGTTCTGGAGTTCCAGGAGGTGTCCATTGTGATAAAATGCCATTCTCTTTAAGATAGTCCAGAAATTCAGTACTAAGGCATTCACCTCCTCGATCCCATCGAAGAGCCTTAATACATTTTCCTGTTTGTTTCTCAACTTCAGCCTTGAATTCCTTGAACTTTTCAAAGGATTCAGATTTATACTTCATGAGGTATAAATAATCATACCGTGACTAATCATCGGTAAAGGTAATGAAGTAATTATAACCACCTCTAGCAGTTTCATTAATTGGTCCACATACATCTGTATGTATTAATCCTAATATGTCAGCAGCTCGCGCACTTTGTCCCACAAAAGGCGCTTTGGTCATTTTTCCTAGAAGATATGCCTCACAAGTCGAGTATGACTCAAAATTTGAAGGATCAATGTATCAATCATTACTTAACTTGTTAATTTTGTCTTCTCCAATATGACCTAATCGAAGATGCCAAACATACTTTTTATTTGGATTGTCTCTATGGCGTTTATTAGTTATGGCATTTATATCAATTCTATTTGGCTTATTGACATCGGTAATCGCTTTACCGGACATTGTAATGGTATAAAGATTGTTGGTTAATAAGTTAGAATCAACACATCTTCTATTATGATAAATAGAACATACATCATCAGCAAAAGAAAATTCATAATTCTCTTTACCCAAACGAGATATAGAGATAATGTTCCTAACAGCATTCTTATAATGCAAACAGTTCTTTAAAATCAATACATGTCTAGAAGGCAAACATAAACGAAAAGTCCTATAGCTAATGCAGCAACTCGTGCTCCATTGGCAAATGTTAGGACAATCTCATTTCGCCTTAGCATCTTGCTTGTTTCCAGATTCTGCAAAGACATACAAATATGTGAAGTTGCAGCAGAATCTAGAATCCATGAGCTGGATTTAGCACTAACCATAAGATTAGTTTCAATAAGCATAAACACTATACCTTTATAAGGTTGGTCATTGGGCTTGACCTTCAAGCTCGCGAGGTACTTTCTACAGTTCCTCCTCCAGTGCCCCTTGACACCACAGTAATGACATTTTCCTTTATCAATCTTGGGTTTTGGTTGCACAATAGATTTGACAGGCCTCTTCTATTTCTTTTTCTTTAAAACGATCTTACCTCTTGAAGAAGAAGCCTTAGCCATAGCCACTACATTTGGTCTCGTGTTGTGCATTTCCTTCTCATAAACTACTAGCATGCTATGTAACTTAGCGAGAGTTTTCTCCATCTTATGCATGTGGAAGTTTTGGACAAAACCAGAGAAGAAATCGGGTAAAGATTGGAGGATCAAATCCACAGCTAACTCGTTATCCATAACGAGATTCAGCCTAGCCAATTCTTCAATGTGCTAGATTATTTTCAAAGCATGATCATTAACTGATGATCCTTCAGCCATCCTCATACGGTACAATGCCTTAGATATCTCATTTCTAGAGGTTCGACCATTCTCATCAAAGTATTCATTTAAATGCAAAATGATCGACCTAGCATCTTCCATAGATTCATACTTTTTCTGTAATTCATTATTCATCGAAGCAAGCATATATGACCTAACTTTTAAGTCATCGTCATGCCACTTATCATAAGTGACACGTTCCTCTTGGGTCCCACCCTCAGGAAAGGAAGTTGGCATCTTTTCATCAAGCACATACCCAATTTTTTCTGAATTGAGAACAATTCTCAAATTCCTCACCTAGTCAGTGACATTGGGTCCAGTCAAACAATTCTTGTCAAGTATAGAAGCGAGTGGGTTTATGGTCACCATTTTCAAAGTAATAATATATATGTTACAGAAAATAAATTGTTAGCCATTGTATCTTTCAAAATAACTATTTCATTTTGGCCTTTAAATGAAATAGATCCTCCCACTAAATTTATATTCGAATCCCATACTCCTTAAGATGGGAAGGGGTAATCTTTGTCGGGTAAAGATTACTAGTGGGAATTGGAGTCCCACTAGCCCAAATAGGGGTAAGCGGTTCCAGGTTCCGGTTCGGTTCCATCTAGAACCTAGAACCTACCCTCGGGTACAGGTTCCTCATTTTTTGGAATATAGAACCTACCCGTCAGAACCGAGAACCTGGAACCTACCTTGTCACAGGTTCCAGGGTCGATTCCAAGTTCCAACAGGTTCCTTTTTTTTTTTGTCATTTTCAAATTTGAACTATAACGTACACGCATACTCTACGGTAACTTCCAACATCTTAGCAAACATACTAATACCGACTGCCAAGAATTTAGACATACATAATCAAAACCAATAAGAAGTTTCCAAAGATGAAAGGAGATGCTTGATTAACTATAATTATTGTGCCCACATATGTCAATATATGTGCACTAAAGCTTAAATCGTCACATTTGCCATATGCCATATGCCTTATCAGCTGAGTCAAATGAAAATGATAAAGCAAAATACACTAATGAGATGAAAAACCAGAAGTGCCAACAAGATCTCAAATATTCATCTACTCCATAGTGTGAACTCTGCAACCTTTCCCTGTGATTCCTTTGGCACAGCAAAACCTTGCAAAGACATGGATGAAAATCAGTCAAAATCCTAAGTAAAACAACAGAAAAAAAAACCAATATCAATAATACTCCATGAAGCATGCCAACAAAAAACCTTGCTTGACTTCTCAACCGTTGGACCCATTGCAGATGTGACACCACCAACTTTATTTATCGACGATAATCTCCGCATTAAGACCAACCATATCTGAAAAAAAGAAGAAGAGATTAAATAAAATATTCACTTATCAGATATACAAACAGAATTACAATATATAAAGATATAAACATTACTTACCCAACTCAAATTGTTCTGCGTTCTCAATGCACTCTTCAACATCAACCGGTACACGAACGACTCTCAACCAATCTTGAGTACAAATCAAAGCTTCCACTACTTTTGGAGTTAAAGAACTTCGAAAGCCATCAAGCACATGACCCGATATACTAAAAGTTGATTCTGAAGTAACGGTAGTTACAGGAATGGACAAAATATCTCGAGCCATCAAAGAAAGGATCTTATATTTTGAGCCATTAGTCTTTCACCAAATCAAAATGTCAAGACCAAGATCCTTTTCATTTTTTTCTTGAAGATACTCATCAAGCTCGGACTTGTTGTCATTGCGCCCTTATTTATTCAATTGTAAAAACATTTTCTTCCAATCTTGGGCGTCATACATCTTTAGTTCTTCACTACCACCCGTATCGGATTGGGAATTGGAACTACTACTACTTGCACCCAAATTATGGCCACCAAAATCTTGATCACTTGAAATAAGAGAAGATCGCTCATAAAATTCATACAAATGCTCAAATGTATCCTTCACCTTGCAATGCATCTCTTCAATCTTTGATTCATCATCATAAATTTGTCCATACAAGAAACTCACATAATTTAACTTGGCTCTAGGATCTAACACAACCGCAATCAATGCCATCATATTCACTATATCCAAGCTTCCATAATATTTGTCAAATTTTTCTTTCATTTTCACACCCATAGCTTCAAGCTTAGGATCCGAAGCATTGAGCGCATCTTTCAAATATCTATACAAAAGAGCTATTCTTTCAAAATAATCATTTGAAGTAACATATGAAGTCCCAGACATCTTCTTGGTGGCATCATAGAATACTTTTAGAAAATTCGAAAGAATAATAGCATTTTCCCAACCATCATCCCTAGGAGTTTCATGATTAAGCTCACTTACAAAAGATGGATCGTGATCTTCCATCCTTTTGAAAGCTTTTCTGAACTTTATGGCGGTGTCTAACATGAGGTAAGTGGAGTTCCATCTAGTGGCGACGTTAAGAACTACCGAACCCTTATAAGTGATCTTTTCTCTCTCAATGTAAGATTGAAATACTTGGGCTCTTGTAGGAGAACTCCTTACATACCTAACCACATTTTGGATACGTGCAATGGAGTCACATACCGTAGTCAAGCCATCTCTCACAATCAAATTTAATATATGAGCTGTACACCTCATGTGCAAAACACTACCATCTAATATCAACGACCTTTGTTTGGAAAGTTTATCCCTCAAATAGCCAATTGCAACATCATTCGAGCTAGCATTATCCACGGTAATTGTGGACACCTTTTTTTCTATTCCCCACTCCTCAATACATGTCTCCACCATTTTCCCAATCTCCCTACCCCTGTGACTATGCATCACTACAAAGTTGATGATTCTTTTATGCAACTTCCAATTTTCATCAATAAAATGTGCAGTGAGACACAAATAATTCAGATTTTGATTGGAACTCCATGTATCAATCATGAGTGCGATCCTAGAATTAATATTTCCAAAATAATTCTTCAAAGAAGTTCTTTCACATAAAAACAACTTCATGCAATCTTTTGCCATTGTGAAACGTGATACATGTTTGAAGAGAGGTTGTAACTCAGTAACATATTCACAAAATCCAACAAGCTCAACCAAGGAAAAAGGTTGCTCATCAAGGATGATGAACCGAGCAAGCATGTGCCTACAACATTCTTGATTAAATAACCATGTTGATAAGACGCTACTAGCATTAGAATCTCCTCCTGCCTTACTAGCCATGTTGACATTACGTGGTGTAAAGAATTTCTGCCTCTTATCTAGATTACAGGGAAACCTCTTGCATGTGGTCAAGTGCTTCCTCATTGCAGAAGTACCGTTAGTAACACGGTACTTAAGCATGGACCCACAATGAATGCACTTCACTTGATATATTTTTCCATCCTTATCACTGATTTTCGAATAATGATTCCAGCATTCAGATGTATATTTCTTATCATGAGAAAGATGAGAATTGGATACCTTATTTGTGGCACTCAAGGTAGGGGGTGCCTCTTCTTCAATTTCATTGCCAGAAAACTCCAATTCCGTAATCGGAGTCATCTCCTCATGTCCCTCCACCTCCATTGACGTGTTATCTTGATACATTAACTTCGTACTACACAACAATAATAGAATATAATTAGAAATTTCAAAACAAATAGCAAACTAGAAATGAAACATCACTAGAACAATAATGTTTAGCATAGACATGGGACTCCCTTCATACCAGCAAATCAAGGAAGTGTCAAGAACGAATGATCGTCAAGAACAAGACATATAAGTCCCTCAGGGGCTATCTAGACCTAATTATACTATGTAGTGGAACCAAATTCTCCTCCTTGAGAAAGAGGAGAAAAACTCAAGCGAAAAAGAAACAAGACATAGAAGTTCCTCTCTTTTATTTTTTCATTTTTCCACTGTTCATTACAAAAGCATCGAACAACTTCTCTACATATATAACACAATAGGGTTATGGTGAACAAAATTAGCTCATATACGCTCCAAAACAAGATGAATCACAAACTTCATGCATCGATAGCTTTAAAAAGGATGATAATTGATCTTACTTGATGCTTTGAGTTTTAAATTTGAAAATGTAATAGTAGAGATTCATATATATTGATCTAGGAGCATTCTTTCCAACGGTTTCTAGGGGAGACAATTCGTGATTACCAAAAACAAAAACAAAAAAACAACTAGATCGTAATTATAGATTGCACAAAGTTTGTAGAGCATGTAAACCAAAGTTTGTCAAGGGATCAAGAGTGGGACAAGGCCATTAACATTTAAAGTTTTGCACCTTGTCCATCAAATCCTCAGTTCACTAAGATCATGAGGATGAAACTGCTTGCTTAGAATCACTACAAGACATGCATCTAGTAACCTCCTGTAATGAGACTCCTATTAAGTAAGGAATTAACATCTTCTACCAATGAAGACACCATCATTTTTCAGATCCTACACAATTAGAATTGTTGAGGAATCAATCTGCAATAGACGGTAATACATGGATACACAGTCTACTGTAAGAAAATAACGAGGAGAAGGCAGCACAACAGCAGATGCTACTCATCAATGTGAAAGTAACCGGCATATGCTTCTTCATCATTGTCTCCCTTAGTATTATTCAGCTATATCCACAAAAGGGGGAGCATAAAGATGAAAGAACATGGCAAGTTCACAAGCAAAAGAAAACCCGACATTGCCTCAACATATTTTATGAGGTAAGCATAATTCAAATGAGTCACAGCAACTACACGCCCCCTCCCCCCCAACTCAAACAAAAATTGACCAAAGATGTTGGCAAATCACATACAAGAGCAACCCACAATACTCCTTCAAATCCAAATCAACATGGAAAAAGCATCCTTTCAAAACCTTGCATATTTTACCTGGTCGACCTTCTTGAGAATACTAAAACATTTATCTATAAAAGAACATTGGCAAACTATGTTGACATAATTCAAAGACAAATGATTTAATAAACACAACGAATCATCACCATGAACAGATAACAGCTGAAAGCACGAGATTGCAACCAAAAGACGAAAAACAAAGCCCCCCTCAACATGGAAACAGACCCCCCTACAACTAAAGAGAAAGAACAATACCAAGAGACGAAAAACGAAATTCAAGCAGCAGCAGCTCACCAGCGTCCGGTAGAGCAAGGACGGCCTGTTATTCAAGCAGCAACAGCTCACCGACAGAGCAGGGATGGCGGAGAGCCCGAAGGTAATCGCGGGTGAGCAGGGGCGCGGAGGCGTTCTGCTGCGTGGCGGAGCTTGTGGGTGAGAGGGATAGCCGGCGAAGCTAGGGGCTACGGCGGGCAGAGTAGGAGCAGCGACGCTGGGTCGTGGCTGCAGCAGGCGTAGGCGCTAGCGGAGCGATGGTGACCAGGTCCAGCAAGGCGGGCGTGGGAACAGCGATGGTAGGCGGCGCTTTGGACGGCTGCAGGGCAGTGGAAGATCGGACCGCTAGCAGCACTCGCGGGTTCCGCAGGTGGAGACGCGGCGGTGCGGCGTGGAGATGGCCGGTGGCTCGGGGGACGCCGGTGAAAGGGGCGAGGGAACGTGCGGGATCGAGGTTGAGAGAGAGAGAGGGGGCGGCAATGTTGGGGCGTCCGGTTCTTTTCTTCTGAAGCCCTAAGTAATCGGTTCTGAAATCGGTTCCGGTTCCTGTTCCGAAACCAGAACCGGTTTCAGTTCTGGAACCGGGATTGCCGGTTCCCGGAAAAATGGAACCGGGAACCGGAACCGGTCCTTTAAGAACAGGGAACCGAATCAAAACCTCGGGTTCAGTTCTCCGGTTCCCGATTCTACCCCGGAACCACGCTCACCCCTAAGCCCAAAACCCACCTCACCTAGCAGTTATTGGTGTTCTATGAACTTAGTGAGTGAACCAACTTGCTCAACGCATCATATGCGAGTCACAATCATAACTTCGGCCTCTAGACCATGAAAACCTCACCTAACAGTTATTGGCATCATGATCATAGTTAAGTCTCACCCATCATCTCATGCAAGTATTGAAGGCACAAACAATTTCCTCACCTGACAGTTATTAGAAATCATTTGGCTCCAACCCCACAGCATCACATGCATAATGGAGTGGTCCAATGTTATGAATGATAATTAACCCCTATGTATCCATAGCTGGTCAGTTAACCACTATAATATTGGATCAAACCACGACGATGGAAGGCCACGAGTCTGAAACCCGTTTTGACTTAATATTGTTAATAAGGAGATTTGGGTCGTTATTAACGGTCTCACTTTATACATTAACCAGTTTAACATGCACGATAACATAAACACAATAAATAAATAGATATCACATAAACATCTATCCTACGTGGTGATCATGGAATTATGGTTCAATGGGTCTCGAGCAAAAGAGACCCATTTAGCCATTTTAATGTTTTAATAATATGGACCTGCTCTTCACTTTTTCTTCAATCTTTGAACTCTTCAAAGACCGAGCCCAGAGAGCTCACCGGTTTAATGGCTTCTCCAATGGCTCCTCCTCTCTTGTAGTATTTACATCAACAATTGAAATACTAAACTATACTAAAATTACATTAAAAAATAAATATAAAAGGAAGGACACAGGCTCCATTTAATAATTACAACCCAAAAATGAATACCTGTAATCATCATACATTCATCCATACAACAATCGCAACAATTATGGATTTTTCCATGATCACCACCCTTTCTTACGAGCCATAAATTCAAAATTTAAAGCTCTGGAAGGCAAAGATAAAATTCTGCATTTAATCAAATTTAAAGTCGAACAACACAAACCATGTCAAGAAATCAATATCGATGAAACAAATTTCACGAGCGTGATTCCGAACGAAAGTTGCGTTGTCGACTTTAAATTTATAATCACGAATCATTCGCAAAATATAAACACAAAGTAATTGGCCATCAGAAAGCAAAAATTGGCCATTAAATTTACAAAGTTACAGATTTTTTATTCAAAATTGATTTAGTTCTAATTTTTTGCTTAGTTGATTAAATTTATCACGTAAATTAATCAACTTCTATAGGCCACATAAGAACAAGAGAACCAATTCTCTTAACATAAAAATTGGCCATTAGAACGCAAAAATATATTTGAACTATAAATCAATTAAACGCACGAAAAACGCCTAAGGTTGGCTTTCACTGTTGGGGTTTCATGAATCATGTATAGGTAAAATTTAACAAAAGTACGCAACGGAAACAAAGATGATATATTTTACATGATTCTCTGAAGGCGTTGTTCGTGCGTTTTAATCAAAAATCTGAATGTAAAAGAGAGTTACATGAATTACCACTAGAAGTGCGCTTTATACAAATTGGTTCAGATGTTCTACAGTTTGAGCCCCACAAACGTCGGATCTCTAGTTCGGACACACCAACAACAAACGTCAAACGGAAGAGAGAACTTTCGGATATTCACCACTTTGATCATGCTAGCAATCACGTGGAAACAATCCGTTGTATTCTTGATGTATAATAGTCACGGCCCGAACGAGAAAACACTTTTCTTTCTTGCGTCTCAAAAACACAAGAACACACACGTCTCACTCTATTTTCAGCAACCAGCCCCTTGTTATGTTGCAAAAAAAAAAGAATCTTTAAAATATATATATATATATATATATATATATATATATATATATATATAAACCGACCAGCAACGGTTGCTAATCGATGAACGATCAGCAACCGTTGTTGATCATCCCCGCTCATGCACGAACGATCGTGCATGAGCGGTTGCTCATGCACGAATTCGTGCAGGATGGCCAGCAACTGCTAACCATCGTGCATGAATGGTCAGCAGTTGCTGACCATCCGAGTTTCATGCATGTGCTTCGTGCACATGCATGAAACTTTAAATATATATATAATTTTTTTCCTTTAGTTATTAAAAGGTATCAATTAATTAATTAATTAATTAATTAAACAAATAATTAATTAATTAATCCCCTTTAAAAATAAAAAGAATATAATCTTTATATGTACATTTAGGAATACATTAATATGTACTCACTTTGGGCATGCGTGTGCACCATATGCACGTAGGCTCGTGACTATAATACAAATTAAATTAAGTCCCATTTAATTTAATTTCAAATCGACATAATTCGATTGCAATAATTGCAAACACATTTGCAATAATATTTCTGTCTTGTTCAACGTTATCCTAATTGTTTATAGTGTGTGACATCCCTAGGTTCATCACTAAGCCGGTAGTAAGATTTGTACTAACACATTAGTACTCCCAAAAGAATTAATTGTCCCGATTAATCTTTGGGTCCTACAAGCCATGATTGACATCTAGCAATATGTCATGACTACCCAGATAGTGTGAATATTTTAAGAACATAATGAACATATCAGTTTTGGCTACAGTGTAATTCAATCCCTCCGTCTTACCATGTCCCGATCAAATAAAGACCATGGAATATTTGTCAAGTCATTAATTCGATCATATGCACAAATCTAATTGACATGCATTTTATTCGAGACATAAACAATTTATTCTCGGATACAACCTCGGCCGAGGATTTCAATGCAGTGTCATAATTAGATCGCATAGGACATCATTATTATACCTTGCATGTAACAAGTTGACAGATTCCATATTGCGCACACGTGCAACTTCGTATATGAACAAACTATGACCATCAGGTATAAAAACGGATCAATGACCCGGCATTATGTGCACCCATGAACCATAGTTTTTCGACTCACAAGTTAACACTGTGCCTCAGGTCTAAGGATTATTTACACAAGACTAAAGCATGAACAATTAGACATTGACCATGCTAAAAGCTTCCATGTCGCTAATCGTTTCATATACGTCACGTTCAGTGAACTTGTCTAATACAAACACCTATGTTCTAACTTAGGCATCATAATACCCAATGACATATGACTCATCATTCCCTTAAGTATCCAATGCTTAATGGTGAAGTTAAGAACACACCGGTCTCAACAGGATTATTAATATCCACTCAATAATCCATCGACAGGGAATGATTTAAAGATTCAGTCTAACTATGAACTCGTCACATATATTCTTGACGTCTCAAGAATAGGTCTAGTTGCAACTGATCTTATGGAATTATTCATAAATATAAAATAATTGGACAAATGAATGAATACGTCATTGCCATTAATTAAATAATAATAATGAAAGTACAACTGAAATTCCTAATATGTAACTATTACATAGTAACTTTAGGGCATACATCCAACACTCATCATGATCGTCGAAGAGCTCGCCTTGATGCAGAAACCAAATGCGCAGGAGAGAGAGAGAGAGAGAGAGAGAGAGAGAGAGAGAGAACACATAACACAAAGAAGAGACCAGAACTGAGAAAATGTATAAATCAAGGTCGGGGAGTGGGTCGGTCATGAGCGAGAAATGCGAGCGAAGATTGAGTTGGTGGCATTCAACCTTGCTTGTTGCTTTTTTATATACCATGGCGGATTTTTCTCGAGGATGCGTTGAGCGAAAGAACTGAATTTTCCGAGAAAGTAAGAGGGTGGATTCGAAGGAATGAAAAGCGTCACCGGCAAAGGACAAAACCCTTTTTCTGTCCTCTGTTTTCCTTTTCCCTCCGCGGGCTACTGAAACTGAGTCGAACACGAAAACGAGGGGCAGATAGGGATCTGTGCTCCGACATAGTTCAATATTGGAACCCGGCTCAATTTCAATATTCAACCCTCGAGACTTGATTCGAGGTTGATCTTGCTCAACTCGAATGTCTTTTCTATGAATTTGAGGTCGACTCCATTTGAACGGATAAGTCAATCAAACTCAAGTAACTGTTAGTGCTCAAGCTCGAATTAGGGGTGAATATGGTTCCAGAGTAGAACCTGAAACCGTAAAACATGTCTAATTTTAAGAATATGTAGGGTCGGTTCCAAGTTTCAAAAATTAAAAACCTATTTTGATGGAGATGTTCTGAATAAATGGAACTTGAAATCTGAAACCTAAAACTTTACACAAGTTTTTATTTTTATTTTTTAATCTATATCTTCATATGATTCTACAGTATCCATGACGTTTAATGATGAGTGTATAATTCATAACCATTAGTTTGAACTCTCATTCTATGACCGAGACTTTCACTTTATTAATATTCCATATTTTCATGTGTTTAAATATAATTTATGATTAGTTAATTGTAATAGCAGGTTATTAAAGGTGATGATTCATTTAATTAATAATATATGTGGAACCTGAGTAAATCCTAGAATCGATTTGAAACTTGTAATAGAGTAAATTTCATTTCCAAAGAATACCTGATAGGTTTTAAGTTCTAAAAAATGAGAAACTTATAGGATTCAGATGGAACTATACGGAACCTAAAATCACTCACCCCTCTGAACTTGTATCGTCATGTTTTTGGAACTTCAGCTTGACTCGAACTTGAAATTAGCAAGTTGAATCCGAGCGCTTCACGAAATGGAAAGGCCGGAAGCATAATGGGCTGAAAAAGGACACCCAGCCCAGCCCACCAGCTCTCCTATGCCGACCGGCGGAACACCAATGATGGGAATTTGGAAATTGGGTGGAGCTTTGGACGCGTCACATGAAACCATTTTTCATTTCTAGTGCAAAATACAACAATCCCATTTGTTCTTTTGCCTCCACAAAACCGAACGAAACTCCAAAATCCTCAACCCAACAGCATCACGCCTCGAGGCTCCCCTCCAAGATTCTTCAGCTTCCACTAGAACTCACCATCCTCTGATGTCACCGTCCTCGCCGATGCAGTTATAATTCATCTCCCTGCAATTTCGTCACTTGCGCAGTCCTCCCTCGGTTCTGTGATTGTGTGTTGGGGGGTGGGGGTGTTGGTGTTGGAGTCGGCGTCGGCGTTAGCGTCGGTGGGAGAGAGATGTCAAGTTGTATCATGCTCTAATTTGTTATTTCTTCACCTTAAATTCCAGAATTTATTCTTCATTTTCTTCCAATTTCAAGCCAAGTAATTTCCCATCCTTCTTTTTCACTTTCCGGGGGAAACAAGTACAAGAAAACTCTTGATGATGGACAGCAAAGAAATTGTGCACAAAAGCTGCATTTTGTAGCATGAAACTGTTTAACATCATCCGAATGCCAAAATAACCTGCATTCTATTTCTTGTATATAAACCTTATAATTTGGAATTGGAATTACACATTATTTGAGCCACCATATGATGCAAAGCTCTTTTCCCAGAAAATTCTCTTAAAGCCAAGGAGAGTTATAAAGAGGGGTCACAACAGATTTAACATTTAGGTATTTGTGGAGGGCATCCAAACCAAGATCTCTTCCAAAGCCGCTTGTCTTGTAGCCACCATAAGGACAATCGTTGTCGAACGCAAAGTAGCAATTTATCCAGATGACGCCTGCTCGGATTGACCTCGAGACCATGTTCGCCACATCTAAGTTCTTTGTCACTATCCCTGCCGCTAGGCCATATCTCGTATCATTAGCCCTCTTGATCGCCTCTTCCACAGTCCTGCAATTCGCCATAAAATGATTAATGAAGCACAATGTACTACAATAGTTCTCTCTGTCCCAGCTACAGAGTAGTGGCCCAGATGCATTAGAACTAGGTAAGCAATAACTTTAGGGAGCAATAGAGGTTTCTACTCACTTGAATTTCATGAGTGACATGACGGGACCAAAAATCTCATCCTTCACGATCACATTGTCCTCCTAATGGAAGGAGATAGTTCGATAAGCACTCAAAATAGTCAGAAGTTCAGTTCCTCTCAATTCATTGCCTCATGTTCTTTAAGGAATGTGTTGTGGATTGATAGTGTACCTTAACATTTGTGAAGATTGTTGGCTGAATATAGTACCCTTTGGTGCCCAAACGCTCGCCCCCAGTCAAAAGCGTGGCTCCTTCTCTCTTTCCATACTCGATGTAAGAAAGTATCTTCTCAAATTGTTTCTTATCGACCTAAGATTTACCGTAATTCGGGTCAGGCTAATTGTCAACCATATGCTTTGTCGCAAAATCTAGGCGGTTCTTGCCTCCTACAAGTGTCAGATCTTACCTGTGGTCCTTGTTGGACCTTCGGATCAAACGGGTCACCAACCGGCCAAGCCTTCGCCTTTGCCAACAACTTCTTCTCGAACTCTTCATAGATCCCTTCCTGAACATAGACTCGAGAGCCCGCGACACACACTTCTCCCTGAAACAGAGGTTTCAATCAAGAAACCGTCACGATTTTGAGTATTTGGAGCTTATTCTCTGTTTTCACAAATTCCACAAAAAATTCAAACACCTTACCTTGTTATGGACAATACCTATCAGAGCAAGATCCGTAGCAGTATCTAAATCAGCATCATCAAAGATCATAAGAGGTGATTTCCCGCCCAATTCCAAGCACACTTTTTTCAAATTGCTTGTTGCTGCAGCCTGCATCACGATGCGCCCCACTTCTGTAGACCCCGTAAAACTAACCTGGAGTGAGATTTTCATGACGCATCAATCCATGCTAAAAACTCACAAGCGCATATTTACATAATTCAATCAATGTTATGTGGTGCAAAAATAGAAAATTTCATGAAAGGTAGAACTTGGAACGATACCATATCAATGTCCATATGACTAGTTATCGCCGCACCGGCCGTTGATCCAAAACCGGTTACAACATTGATCACTCCATCAGGAACACCGGCCTAATACAAAGCAAACCAAGATGTAAAGGCAGAAAGATTACCTGAATAATTTGCATGTGCATCCTCTTTTTATTTTCTTTTTGGGACAACCGTTTTGTGGAACTACTTTGTTTTGGCGTAACAGATATTCAAAATCATGTCTCTTCACTTGCTCCCCTATTGCTGTCTACAATATTTTGATGAGACTATTCTCTTCATAATTAAACATAACTTCCAGACTAATAAATGACGAAAATATTTCATTTTGTCTACTGAAAACTAATTTCCAAACAATTAAATTATCTACTTATTACTGCAATTACAGTCTAGAGAAAATTAATTCTGCTCTCAAAAAGCATCTTTTCCGAGTCAATTGATGTACCTTCTTAGCCAAATGAGCGTAGAAGAGAGCCGATAGAGGGGTCTGTTCAGCAGGCTTCACGACCACGGTGCAACCAGCGGCCAGTGCCGGGGCGACCTTCATAAAGAACATGCTGGTCGGGAAGTTCCAAGGGGTAATGTGCCCGACCACGCCGACCGGCTCCAGCAGCGTGTACCCGTGAAGCTCACGCGACATCTTCAACACCTCACCATGGATCTTGTCTGCTGCGCCGGCATAGTACCTTAGACATGTGGCAGCGTGAGGGATGTCCACGGCCTTGCCCATGCTGAACAACTTCCCGGCGTCTATAGTGTCCAGAGCGGCCAGTTCATCTATGTTCTCATCGATCAAGTCCGCGAATTTCGACATGATCCTTCCCCTTTGCTGTTGATAAAATTTATAATCACATGCCATGTAAAATTTAAAATTCATGAACATTAGGATTTAGAATGATATGTCTCTTTCGTGCGGAAAGCTATGTTCTGGATGTTTGGATGGAACTTCATGAATTTCGCTATTCGGTTATCCTTTTGGCCACTAGATAGTTATGATTACGTAATGAAAATTATGAAAAAAGAACAAAAAGAAAGGCCCTGTGTTACAGATTGAAATAGAACAGGACCGCACTTATTTAGACCCTTCTACTAAGTTAGATTGCTAAGTAATTTGTAAGGTTATAAGTGACCCTTTAAATAAGTGAGCCACATTCGAGAACCTATAATAGTTTGGCACATCATTTAACAAACCGATTCTAACTATCTAGCATTTTTTATTAAGACAACACTAGAATTATGGTACGCTTCTCTAAATTCAAGAAGATGAACCACAATGTATGTTCTCAATTACTAACAAACTAAAACATATGTTGCGTACAATAACTAACTAGTATTCCAAAGAAGCATTCCTAGCATTCGAAACAAATGCAGAGGCTAAGTATAAATTCAATCAAGTCAATCACATCTTAAAAATAAGTAAACTTTATCCTCAAAAGAACGCACCATACCCAATATATAATTTATCTCATAATAATTGACTCATTCTACAAAATGCTAGAGTTAGCTATGTTGAAATACATATTTTCCTAATCTAGAATAAAGAACCGTAACATCCAAAAGAATACCTGTGCAACTACAGCATCTGAAAACAAAATTAGGAATATCACTTAAGGTTGACTATGTACAATAGCTTCTATTCTTTAACTCAATTACATTTTTCTTTTTGGTCACTTCAACTTAATTACATTTTTTTTTCCTAACTTAATTACATTGAAGAGGTCAAATTTCCCACCAGAGAATATTATCTATTTTTAATAGCATGCTCATCAATATAGATCAAATCTGAGTGGGCCCCAATTTGGTGATTTCAAAGGGGCAAGCAAGAGGAGAAGATGACGTTGACCCCAAGAAATAAGGGAGGAAAATTGAAATTAAAAATATCTTCTCCATGACAGTAACGACTGAGATTTTTTTTTTTTTTGGTCGAAAGTAACGACTGAGATGAAGACAATTAAAATACGATTTTGAGCAGAAAAAAATATATATATATATATATATATATATATATTAATTCAGTCGGCAAATGTTTTTCAGTTTTCCCTATCTTCTAGGGGCTCACAAAAGTATTCAATGGCTCGTTGAATTGGGAAGTGTGACACTGTCGATCGAAACCGCAGGGATAAAAATTCCAAGTTGTGAGCATTGAAAGGCACAACCAAACCAAAAGTATTTTTCAGTTTCCCTGTCTTCTAGGGGCTTCGTGAAATTGAGGATTCCGATTCCTGAGGGAATTAAAAAAAAAATTACAAATTGATGAAATTTTCCAATTTAATATTTTCTGGTTTGGTTTTGTTCCTTTTGCTAATTGTGTTAATTTTACGTACCTTCACGTTTGAAAACACCTAATACACGTTGTAGATATTTATAACAACGTATTGGTACGATGGGAAAGAACAAAGAGAAAAAGGAACGTAAAAAATATTTTATGCATTGGTTGGATATATATATTAATTTATCCATAAGGTTTTTTTATTAATTTCGTTTTTTCATGTGTCATCGTTATGTGAGGTGTTGTACCACAAAATCATGTTCAAATCCACCCACATGTTGCCCAGCCCAAGAAGGAAAAAAAAGTACAATTGTTGCCATATGATCAAAGAGATTACTTTATTACCCAAAAGCAGTTACTTGACATGCAACGCTTTATTGAAGTCTACACGCATGGATCGCGTTGCTTTTAATTAATTGATCCATAATGTTGTTTTTTATTAATTGCGTTTTTTCATGTGTCATCGTTATGCCATGTGTTGTACCACAAGATCATACTCAAATCCACCCACATGTTGCCCAACGCAAGAAGGAAAAAAAAAAAAAATACAACTGCTGCCATATGATCGAAGAGATTACTTTATTACCCAAAAACCGCTACCTGACATGCCACGCTTTATTAAAGTCCACACTCATTAATCATGTGTCTGGCTGTCATTTTTCTTAAGCTTTAAGGTTACGCTTGAATCTGCTGACGATTCATTAATAAAATGGATACGAAACAAAAATGTAAATCCATTTAGTAAAACCAATTTATTAAAAGAGATGTCGAGGTCAAGTTATCTCACACAAACATCCCGGCTAAAATCAATAGTGCAATCACAATAAAATAATATACATAAGCGAATTTATGAATTAATTTCTACTGGTATTGTCTTTTTAATTTGGATGGAAAAAGAAAATGAAATGAGGATAAAAAGGGAGAGAGAAAGGAAGGGACGTACGTAGCCGGGCATGCGTGGCCAAGGGCCGTGATCAAATGCTTGGCGGGCGGCTTTCACAGCTAAATCCACATCCTCTTTATCTCCCTCTGCAACTCTGGCTATAACTTTTCCATTTCTTGGATCTATCGTCTCGAACGTCCTCCCTGCTCATCCAATTTCATTCACCGTCACAAGCTAGAAACCCCCAAAAGGAAAGAACAAGCAGAAGAAACCAAACGAGAACAAGAACTCGCGTAAGATTCTCTCAAGCTCAATCTCGATTTAGACGGTCGTTTTTATTTTGGATGCCCCTGTTTTCTGTACTCCGAACAGAGCAGTGAATTTCACTCAACAAAAACCGAACTGCTCCAACGAGACCAAAACCAACTTAAGTGACGCTTTGTTCATGGCACAGCTTTACTTCTTTCTCGTTTTCTTCTCGAGAAGAAGGATAAGCTAGCAATAACGAACTCCACATCCGTGTAATGAATCTTCATCAAGACAGCGCAAAAACATGACAGGAAGATGGTGAATTCTACCTTTGACAGAATCGACGAACTCGCCATTGATGAAGAGCTTGGTGAACTTAATCTCGGGAACGTGTTCATCATAAGTCTTCGGGCTCCCGTTGGCGTCGCTCTGGTTCTCTGCCATCTCTCTCTCTCTCTTCTCTGCACTCAGGCCCACTTTTTCGGCAGGAGGGTTCTTGCTCCACTTTATATAGTAGTAGTAGAAAGTAGACCGTCGTTTTCCTTCTCGCAACATCTAGGGTTATTTTGGGAAGAGAAACTCTTGTAACAGATATTTATTTATTGCTCATAGGTAGCAAGAGAGGAAAAATCAGTCACGACACCCAATTCACCTAATTTCGACGCAAGAACACTAGGAGTGTCAAAACTTACGAAAGTGACACTTAAGTGTCAAAATCAAAGCAAAATGGATCAATGCCAACGGCGAGAAAATCCGGCCAAAACGTTTACGTGGCAATTTTCTAGCGAGCTTAGTACAAAACGACATCGTTTTACACGCTGATGTGGCTAAATAGTGCCAAAACGACGTCGTTTTGGTGTTGACATGGTAAATAATTAATATAATAATTAATTTAATTTAATTTTAAAATATATATATATATATTTTTTTTTAAAAGGAGGAGGAGGGAGGCAACCGACGGCGAGGGCTTAGCCTTTGTCGCCGCTGCCGCCTCCCCGCCGTCGCCGAAAGGTGGGGAGGGTTGACGACCCTAGCCGACCGGAGGCGAGGGCCTGCGTGCCCTCGCCTAGATTTGGGACGAGGGTCGTAGCCCTCCCTAGATCCGGCGACCCAACCAATGGCGGCCCTTGGCCCGTTCGGGGAGGGCCGCGACCAGGCCCTCGCCACCGGTCGGCTGAGGTCACCGGCCCCTAACCAAGGCTCGGCGGCCCCGACCAACCCTCCCCCACTTTTTGGCGATAGCGAGGGAGGCGGTGGCGACGAGGGCTAAGCCCTCAACTGCTGGTTGCCTCCCTCCTCCTCCTTTTCTCTTTTTTTTTTTTTTTTTAATTATTACTTATTTGTTTTAAATTTAAATTTAATTAATCTTTGTATTAAAATTCGAATTATATCAAAACGATGTCGTTTTTGTGTATGTTTTTCTTTGAGTCGGCCTTACAGTGAGCCACGTAAACGAAAAAATTAATAAAAAATTGCCACGTAGGATTTCCAGCGGGTTCGCCGGATGTGACACTCAAGTGTCCCATTTTTCATAAAAAGTGGCACTTAAGTGTCACTTTCGTAAGTTTTGGCACTTAAGTATCTCTTTGTGCCAAGTTTTAGCATTTGTAGTATTTTTTTCTCCCTAATTTCCATGAATTCCTCCTTGTTTTTGGCCTTTCCCTTTTGGACTTTAGTCCAAGAAAATAAATATTTACCGAAAGCCATTCATCCCATTCCATAACGGCTCGTAAATTAATTTTCACGGTTCTTAAGTTAAGGGACACGAACCATTCAATCGGTTATGTTAAGAGTTCAAGACTTCGATCAACATTCATGTGCACACAAATGGACGAGCTAGATTTACGCGTTGGTTTCGTTAATTACGTTGCAAATGATATGTCTAGCATCCAGTAATATCATGACATTTTTTCTTATCCTCCTTTTTTTCAAAAAGTAAGGCATGGTCAACATGTGTGCGTAGCCGCTTTACACGTCTTGACCATGCCTTGTGTTTCTTTCATTTATATATATGAAATTATCTGAGGTCTAAAAGTCAGAGGACATCAATTAATTTTATTTTATTTTCATTATAGATTATCGTTTGAAAGAAACTACTTTATCTCCGCACAACAAACACATGAGATTTGCCTCACAGATAAAAAGGCTTACAATTTTGCAGTTAATATGTGGAGTAACTTTTATTTTTTGCTTTTGGCGGTACAAGTGTTTTGAAATTGACATATTTTGCAAATCTTATGGTGCAAGTATTTTGACTTGTTTTCACTTTTAAACAATTGAAAACTTCAAAATTATACTAATAGTACCATGATATTTCACATATAATATTGCGTGTGTTTTAAAATTTAAAATAACATTATAAATGTTGGTGGAAAAGAAATAAATTGCTTTCACTTTTTAGAAGCCAAAACAAACAAGATCTAATTAATTATTCAATTGTGACACAAGGGTGAGAAAATATACGTCATTGAAAAAGATTAACAAGCAAAAGAATGCGAGTATCGCATGACATAGTTGATAAGGAAAATGAGAGGGAAACTTTCAAACGAATAACTATGGGGCTTTTTTAATGATTAAATGAACGCATTTATGTTTTGTAGAGTCATGAATTAGGCATATGACAGAAACTCGGTGAACCACGTGCTATTCTAAGTTAACTCCCTATTATGATTATTTTAGTTGTGTTACGCAATGATTCGATTACTTCCGCTAATATGGTATAGTTTACTTAGTCCTTCCTCCATTATATATTAATACTTCCTCATTTTTTCCCTACATATTTTTTTATCAGCAGCCCTACAATTAGAGTGAGAAAAATATAAAGAAATCAAGAAAATTAAATGCAAATCAATCCCGCAAGCTGGCCATAGAATTGGCTCAGAACATGCTGAAAGCAAGTTCAAATGGAACTTGAGCCGGTGAAACCTATCTTTCTATTTCACATTACAGACAAGCAAGATTACCTTATCTTTTCTTAAAATATGCTTTTGTACACCGAATAATACACATTCATTTATTTTCGAAAAACAATCAATAAACACTGCCACTAACTAAACAGGCAAAGTAATTTCGTTGAGCCGATCCACGCTTCAAGTACTTTGATTTCGGAAATTAGTTCGATTTGAATAATCAAATTGCAATAGAAATTATAGTCTATAAGTTTTTATATTATTTAAAAAAAAAAAAAACCTATGTATTCGATCAAGGCTCCATTTTCCTCCCTTTTAAGGTAGGGCATGCATAATGAGGAAATTAAAGGGCTTTGCTAGAAGCTGATAAAGTTGGGTATTGAAGGTCCCATTCGGTGAAAAAGACCCTATGCTATACTCACGGTGACACATTTATCATCCAAATTATTTTTTTATGACACCAAAAACTTTAAAGTTGTACTCATGAGACACATTTACTTCAAAACTTGTGGCAAGATTATCTTCATACGAAAAACTATTAGATTTTCATGACTTACAGTATGACACTTATTTCAAAATTCTATCTATGACGAGGGCAAATCTCGTGTTTTTCTCCTTATCTTTTTTCTCTCTCTTTTCTTTTTCCAATCTGATTCAACTTTAACCGTTTATTGATCTATCCCCTTGATCCTAACGTCAAAGAACTGTGTAACCTTCTCTCATTAAGCTCTATTCAATGCATTACTTTCTTGCTAAGAGTACTAGTACATGTTCTCTAGAAGGGGGTTGGACAACACCCTCCGAATTGGAGGCCGGCCATTTCAAGTCCCATCAACTATACAAAGTTAGTTGCGACACCGTGAGTAAGTAGATCCACTGTCTTAACTTTTTCTAGCATATCATCCCTAAAATGTCGGCATTAGCACACTGAAATGTACGGAAAAAAGTTCACTGTACCGCGCAAGTAATGACCCTTTTCGAGCTATGACTAGCCATCGATATAGAGTGGATTCCTTTTTCTGGCTTACATGCATCCACGTATTGCTACGTTCATCCCATCCTTAAATTTTCTTCATTTGACGTTTCTAGAAGACTTATAGGCAAGGAGGTATTATATATTTAAGAGTACATCGTCTATTTCACAAGTAAGTGGATTCACCTGCACACCGTTTGCTCACGCAAGCCATGATGACCCTCTTTAACAAAAGTGATCATCAGGGGAATTGATTGGCGCAATAAACCTAACCCTCGGCTCCAATTGGTTCCTCTCATAAATTAATGATTAAAAAAGTATTTTCCTAAAGAATATCATTTATATTACTTGAAAAAATAAGCAGACGAAAAATATTTTTACTATCCATTTAGATATAATTTATTGTTATTAATGAAAATATTTTTTGTTGACTAATTATTTAAAGCGACAGAAGCGATTATTTCTAATAAAATATTTTTAAAATCATTTTTTTCTCGAAATAAATGGAGCCTTAGCCTCTAGAAATAAAGTAGAATGGGCAATTTAAAAGGTTTATTATATTTTCCCATGGAAATAAAGTTTCTCGGGAACATTGCATACGAACGAAGGTTGCGGTCAGATAATTAATCGTCTTTTTACGAAGTTGATTACCGTGCATGGTCCGATCAAAGGGTAAAATATGTCGTTTGCATAGCATCGGTCAGCGATACTCCATCACCGTGAACTTGTTTAATTGGTTCAATTAATGCACATCTTCTCACCGATGAGAAACGGTCTTCTTTTTCAGTTGGTCTTAGTAAGAAAAAAAAATGGTAATCCGGTCATCAATTAGGGTTGACTTTCTCGAATTTGTTTAATATGAAAAAGGTGAGCTCGAGATAACTCTATTTGAAAAACCGACTTGAGAGTACAAACTAGATATCAAGTAGGTGCGGTTGTTCTCGTGCTCTTTCAAATCCGCGATCAAAATCGCTGTCCGAAAAAATGTGTATGCAAATTTAAATAATCAAATTGGGCAATGCTTTCACATGGTAAAATTTTTACTGAGGTTTACAAAAGAACATGATTAAGGAAAAGGTCATAAGCAACATGTGCTTGCCCAAAATTATGAGTAGCTATAGTTGCTTGGATTAGCAAATAAGTGGCGATAAGTAGGAAACAAATGAAGTCACGAATAATGGGAAGTTGTCATATTTTGAATTTGTAGATGCGCGGCATATGCATTTTTCTTACCGTTTTGATTTTTTAGCAGGTGATAAGTGTTCAATCGCATTAATAGATTTTAATAAAATAATAAAGGACGGGGAAATTAAAGGACATTCTCATAAAAACGAGGATGGACATCAAATTCACAAGTTCGATTTACAATTAATATACATACATATATTTACATCCATTCTCATCCACGACACTTTCATCGATATTAATAATTTATTGTTTGGTTTTTTCTCAAAATTAAAACTTGCGATTATAACGATGGTCAGGCCAGTAAATGAATTCGCTCTCGTAATAGTACTGGCAGCCCATTTGGTCAGATCGTGGATCTTATCAAATTGACTTTCGGGCGATGAAAATCCACGTGAATATCTGGGGGAAGACCCTAAGTTATTAAACAGAATAAAAAAAATTTGATGGTCTAGGTGTCACCATATATATATATATATATATATATATATATATATATATTATTCTTAGAAGTACGTAGGTTGTGTATTATTAGTATTAAGGTATGGAGGAGGAATCACCTTGAGGTCATCGAATCATCATATCACTTATTTTATTGTAACTAGCCGGGTTTAATTATTTAATACGTGACTTAAGTCGTCAAGATAATTCAAATTTATACAAAACACCAAGTCATCATGTCACATGGTCAACTGGCAAAAGAAATGTGAGAAATATATACTATATAAATTTTGGCCAGACTTCCTTGATCATTGAATTGGTCTACCGTCTTTGGCTTGCACATTAAGAATGGGTATAAAAGAACTTTGACAAATTGATGTACCCCGGTGTCGCAAAAAAAAAATCCCCTATTTTTATATCGATAAAGATATCCTATTTCCATCAGGTGATCAATCTTATTTTTTTGGATGAGAGTCCGAAGATGGAAAGGGACCAATCAACCAAACAATCCCTTTGCATATTGCAGCATGAATTCCACGCTCAATATTTGATGTTTGATTTGATCCGTGATTCCTAGACGGAGCAGAAGATAGTCCCTCAAAATGCGGTATACCCATCAGCTTCGTTGTTAATCTCTCATGTTTCTTTCTTTTTGGAGTGTCCATGCGTACATTAACTAGATGTCTAGACATAGGGATCTCGCGTGAAGGACAAAGATAGCCCTAGAGAAGAAGTCAATATTATGTTCATTTGAATCGGATTCGATTTTCCTGGGCTTACTGTAAAAGCTGATGCAAAAATCCTACCTACGACGACTGCAAACCCCACGCTGTCCTTGTCATCTTTTCTTTTGTGTTTTTCCTCCCCAGTCTGGTTCAACCTCAGCCTCTTGTGGATCTCTACCCTCGGTCCCAACGTCCGAGCTGTTGCATGCACTTTTCTCGTTTATGTCCTATTTAATGCATTGCTTTCTTGGTAAGAGCACTAGCACGTGTTCTCTCTCAAAAGCGTCGGACGGAGCACTCAGAGTGAAGGAAAGCACATTTCAGATCTCATTAATGGCGTGAAACTATTCTAATACAAACCGCAATGTCTGCTTGCTCCGCAATGTCTGCTTGCTCTTGGGGTGAGTAATTTTAGGTGGAACTTGAATAATTTTTCATTTTTTGAAATTTGAAACTTACTTTATATATCCTAAAATTTGAAATAGATTCTGTCACAGGTTTATAATCGAATCCAGAGTCTATCCAAACTCCATTCGTATTATTAATTGAACGATTACAGTGAATTATCACTTTTGATGACCACAACTTATATTTAGATACACGAAAAAAATGAAATATTAATAAAGTAAAAATCTCAATCATTAAAAGAAAGTTTAAACTAATGATTTTGAATTATACACTCATTGTCAAATGCTATGAAATATCGCAGAATTGCGCGAAAATAAACCAAGAAATAAACAAAAACTTATTCCAACTTACTTATTGAAACAGATTCTTCAATTTTTTAAATCTGAAACCTGGAACTAAATAGAATCCAACCGGTCCGGTTCTCTAGTTTTAGATTCTATCCTACCACTATTTATCTTGCCCAAAAACTTAGATTAACCGGTTCTTGATACTTATAAGCCGGGTCTTTAAACTCATGCGTGGCATGACTGATTGCAATGGTGAGAGGCCGGTAACAAGCAAATTGGACAGCTTTTTCTTGTGTGAAAAGTAGAATACGACAGTTGCCCTTAATTGCGGCACTGTTGCTACAGATTGTATCACACGATCAATCTGCACAACTTCCGTTAAATCCATGTCAAAATTGAAGTTGACCTCATCTACCTTTTGCCAATTGCCTTCGTCCTACGTGAGGCCATGGACCAAAGCGCAAGCAATCACTTAAATCATTGCAAAATGTACAATTCCTTAAAAAAAAAAAAAAGGTCAAACGAATAACAAAAAGGAGGAGCAATAAGAAGTGGCCAGGCATAACGGGACTGATTTTTCTTCTTCTTCTTTTTTAATACAATGAGCTTTGAAATTAGTTATGTGATCCGTTCCCTTAAAACGTGGTGCCAACCGTGACATTAATTTGTTGTAGATGAAGGTCATGGCTCAAAAGAAATATAGTTCAAGCTGTATCCACAATCCATCATGGCCCGGATGAAATATAGTTCAAGTTGTATCCACAATCCAAACAAGAAAAATGCATATATTGAAGCTCGTGCTTTTTTCACTCCTTATTTGACTCAAATAATTCATTTTACAGTATATTAACCATATTACCTCTTAATTTTTCATCTTTTAAATGTTTTACCCCACGTAATCAAATGTGGGGCCAATGCGGGGGCCTATTTTGAATTTGTTTCTTCTTTTTTCTTTTGCTTTCCTTTTTCTTATTTTTGTTTATGTTAAAATGGATTGCCATGCTTTCTCATCTTCCTCCTCCTAACACCTCCATGCACATCAACAACTGGGCAATCTCACAGACCCTCATGAGCTTCCTCTCTACTTCATCATCACCCTCTTGGCATGTTTGGCAGAACCACCCTTATGCCAGCATGAGCGAGATATAATTCTCTACGGCGATCCTTTGATTCTTGTGATGATTTATGAAAATCAAAACCAAATGATTGAGGTGCTTGAGCTCGCGGTAATGTGAGCAAACATATGAGCATGAAGAAAATAACTTTGATGTATCTACAACTGGTCATCTAGGAAGATAAAGAGATTAACACTCTCATCAAGGAATCATCGCGGGAGACGATGACATTGTCAGATCCAGAAGTCCCACCAAGATAAAAAAGGAAAGTGGAAGAATAAAAAAAAAAAAAAAAAAAACCAAATAGGCCTCATTTTGACTCTGTGGGTATAACATGGAAAAATAATTTATACTTGATTTATATGGCTATAGTATATATGTATGCCAAATTAAGTATCTTAGATTGGAAAATTCTTAATTTGTAGACTTGGGCAAGGTAGGTGATGTCTAGAGAATTATTCTCATGATAGAGTGTGCTATTTTATGAGGACTTGTTAGGTGCGGAAAATAATACATTTCACAAACACATCTCATTGGAAGATAACTATCGAATAAGTTGGTTAGCGTAACATGCGTGCACATTCCTCGAAGATTTCAGTCCCCGAGAGAGTATATGTATGCTCTCATAATTACTTGATTTATATACTGTCACATGCTTATTAGTGAAAAAAAAAATCACATGGATTCGATTTTATGGATTACAAGACCAACCGCGTTTGTACAAATATTCTTCTCTAGTGACAATATAATAGATGAAGATCCTATGAGATGCAACACAATTCTGTCTACTCCTTCAATATAAATTAACTAATTCAAAAAAAAAAAAAAACTCAACATGTGAGATATTAGCAAATTGTGTCGTATCATTTAAATTTCATAGACACAGCATCGAAAGCACTGAAATTTTTTACACAATCTTCTTTGTTGTAATCTACGTGTGACCATTATTAGGGCAACACAACGTGTAATTTTGTTCTCGATTTAAAGATGTACTTTGTTCTGTTTAGTTTAATTAAACAAGGTTTTTTATTAATTCCCCTCAATTAATTTTTTTAACGTTTTTCAAATTCAAAAAAGAAAATAATGAAAAACTAAAAAAAATTCATGAACACCGGGCCGGGCACGACTAGTCTAACTTTTTATTGAGTAGCGGTATGCTTACTGGGTAATGAGTTATCAACAAAAGAAAAAAAATCATTGCTTCCTTTTTTATTTAGTAGGGCTCCATCATAGACTCCACCTGGATAAGGTTTCCTATACTTCATGCATACATTGTAAATAATAAATTATATAAATATTGTATTATATACCAGATATTAAGCGTGTATTTTCCTTGAATAACCCAAGCAAATGTCAATTTCGTGTCTCAATCAGGACTTAGTCATCCTCCGTTCTCACCCATCCTTGATTTTGATATCTCGACCAATCAGCCCAAGACTCACGATCATAAAAAATAATAATCGAAATTATGGTCCAAAAGGCCTTATTACTTCTTTATCTTCTTCTTTTTTTTTTTTTTGTCTTTTTATGGAACTTTTACTTCTAGGGCATCCACGAATGAAAATCCTTCAATTTAGCTGCCATCACATGCTGCCATGTTGACCCAAATCAACATCCTTCGAATTAATTGCTGACACTACGAGGTTATCGCAACCAATTTTTTCGGACAATAAAGAGTTTGATAGCTTCGGAGTTAGTATTTGTGAGAATGATTTCTTTACGATAACTTGCGACATAAGATTTTCAAATGAAACGAGTGGTGCATAAGCGCGCTGAGATGTCAGCAGGTGCTGGACCAATAAAAAAGATTCAAACTCTTGGGCCTATGCTTGGACTTCCAGGCAAAATTGGGTCTGCTTTGTAAGCGATGCATACCACCAGAAGCCCAATCCAACATGATGTGGGCCCGGTCGTTTTTTGCCCAAATGAAGAAAATTGCCACCGATATTGCCCATTACAGTGTCATTTTGAATTATCTTCTACCTCTGCATGGATTGTTGGGGTCTTCTCATGAGCCAGAAGTAGAACCCGAGTTAAAATTGGCCCTTTTTTATGAGAAAAAAATAAACTTTAGGTCAGATTTTGGGACTCGATAAAAAGTTGATGCTATTTAAGAAAATTGAACTGTAATTATTTCACGGTCTTTGCTTTGCTTCATCTCGCAATTCCGTGAAGTTATGAAATTGACTTAGCTCCGGCTCTAAAACACATGACCCGGCTCAAAACTTGTTTTTTTAGTTACTTTTACACATCTACTTGACATTACTAACCTATTTCTCATATATTTCTTATATTGAGCTTGAGCTGAGCTCCACTTGCAATTTATTTTCAATAGTTGAGTGAAGCAAGGTCAAGCTCAATCTTATAATATGCAAGATCGAATCAAGCTAAAGCATTGAGGATTGCATAGTTGAATCGAGTCAAGATCCGATAACAAATTGGCCTAATTTCCTAAAGAAACCCATACTTTAAGTATACTAACTTTTTTCATCTCAGAAAAAATCTAAATTTTAGGTCAAATTCAAAATCTGCCATGAACATTTTTTGTCTTGAAAGAACCCACATTTAGGTCTTGTCCCAAATCAGGTCCGAATTTTGTTTTGTCATAAAAACCACTAACTTTCAATCTATTCTCAAATCTAATCCCGTGGTCTAGTCCTAATTTGACGTGGCATTTTCACGTCAATAACAAATCCACATCTGTAAAGTTACATGGAAAATCATATCCAAAATGAAACCGTTCTAAAATATAAAAATTAGGACAATGGTGATTTTTGGATTAAGGTCTAATGATCGTGAGGGAAGATTTGGAACTAAAATAAAAATTAGTGATTTTTTTTTTAGGACAAAGAAAAGTTCGGGATAGATTTGGGACTAAATTCAAAATTTAGTGTTTTTTTAGGCAATTAAGCTGAGCAAATCATGATTTCTCAAAGCGAAAATGACACCAATAGAAGTTCTTTCCATTTGTACCATAATAATAACAACAACAACCATCATTATAATAGTAAGAATGATAATATATTTACAAAAATGCTCATTGAATTTCCTGTCATTACATGTGCAGGTGCTGCTAAGTGCAAAATCTCCCCAAACGAACAAATAGAATAAACCTATAAAGAGATATTAGTAGATCAAGCATGATGGACAGATCGTGCAGAAGAGTTGAGCGTCAATGGAAGAGGTACGTGATCGCCAGTGCCACCAGAAGAAGAACGTAGGCTACTCCTTGATCGATCGCTTTCCCTGTATTCAGTAGCCGGAGAGGAGGACATGTTGAAATCTTTCATCGCACGCGATCAAAGACAAGCACGAAAATCATGGAAACCGGGGAAAACAAACGCACCGTCACTGGAATAACCCTCCGGTGAGGGCGAAGGAGCTGCGCTCTGCCCGCGACCCGGCTGTAGAATCATCATCAGCGACGACATGAAGACGATGGTTTGGAAATGGACAGCGTTCGGCCTCATTGGGGCGTCGAGGAGCTCGTCTTGATGCAGAAACCAAATACACGGGAGAGAAAGAGAGAGAAAGAGAGAGAACACAAAGAAAAGACCAGAACTGAGAAAATGTATAAATCAAGGTCGGGGAGTGGGTCGGCCGTGAGCGAGAAATGCTAGCGAAGAATGAGTTGGTGGCGAGTGGCATTCAACTTTGCTTGTTGCCTTTTTATTATTCCATGGCGCCTTTTTCTCGGGGACACGTCGAGCTAAAGAACTGAATTTTCCGAGAAAGAAAAGAGGGTGGATTCGAAGGAACGAAACGCGTCGCCAGCAAATGACAGAGCCCCCTTTTTCTGTCCTCCGGATTCCTTTTCCCTCCGCGGGCTGCTAAAACAGAGTCGAACACGAAAACGACGGCCAGATGGGGATGCGTGCTCGGACATGGTTCAACGTTCGAGCCCGACCCAATTCCGATATTCAACCCTCGAGACTTGATTCGAGGTCGATCGAGCTCAACTCGAATGTGTTTTCTATGAATTCAAGCTCGATTCCATTCAAGTGGATCAGTCAATCAAACTCAAGCACTTGCTCGTGCTCAAAGCTTGAATTGGGCTGTATTATGAACTAGGGCAAGTATAATTTCAGGATAAAACTTAGAACTAGGGAAAATGTCCAATTATAGGGTATATTGAGTAGGTTTCATATTCTTAAAATGAGAGAACTTATTTCTTACAGAGATTCCAAGTCAGTAGAGCCAAAAACATGAAAGCTAAAATCTTAAATAAGTCTGTGTTTTTCTTGAACTATATATTCGTAGAATTTTAAAGTATTTAATGTCCTTTAATGATAAGTATATAATCTAAAATCATTAGTATGAGTTTTCATTTTATGACTCGAATTCTCACTTTATTAGTGTTTTATATTCTTCGCGTGTCTAAATAAGTTGTGATCACTAAATTGTAACATTAAAAATAAGAGAAAAAACCATAAAAAAATCCTAAACTTTGCCCAAAGTAACAAATTTACTAAAAAAAAAATTGTGACATGAAAAACCCCAAAATTTACTAACCGTGACACATTTTCCCTAAACTTTTTTTTGTGACACAAAAAATCCTAAACTTTCATTTGTGTGATACATTTACCCTAAATCATAGGGGCATTTTGGTCTTTTTACTTTAAAAAAATATTGTTTTCTTCTTTTTCTTTCTTCCCCTCGCCATGGCCGGCGGAGGGACGCTAGCGGCCCTCGTCAACGTCGAGCGAGGGCACCCCTCGCCCGACGCCGACGAGGGCTGCCCTCAAATCAAAGTTCCCGGTAATCTTTGGATAGGTTTCGGGTTTTAAAAAATAAGCAACTTGTAAATTGTATAGTCATGTTTTTTAAGCTTCAGCTCTACTCGAACTCGAACTTAGCAAATTGAGCCGAGCACTTCACGAAATGGAAAGGCCGGAAGATTTTAGTGGACCGAAACAGGACACCCAACCCACCCCACCCAGCTCTCCTCTGCCAAACCGATGATGGAACACCGGTGATTGGAATTTGGAAATTGGGTAGTGCTTCGGACGCGTCGCACGATCCCATTTCCAGTTCCATCGCAAAATGCAACGATCCCATTTTGTTCTTTTGCCTCCACACAACCGAACAAAACTCCAAAGTCCTGAACCCACCAGCATCCCACCTCCAGGCTCCCCTCCAAGATTCTTCGGCTTCCGCTAGCATTCCACTCGCCATCCTCTGATGTCTCCGTCGTCGCCGATGCAGTTATAACTCAACTCCCTTCGGTTTCGTCGCTCGCGCAGTCCTCCCTCGATTCTGGGATTGTGGCGTTGGGGAGTGTCAGCGTCAGTGAGTGACGGAGATGTCGAGTTCCATCGTGCTGTCGAACCCAATTTCGCACAAGACGCCCCTTTTCCGCTCTGCCCCTCGTCTGCTTCCCAAAACAAGCCGACCCACCAGCTCAAGATTTCTCCTTGCCCCGCCGGCTCCGTCGAAAGTGTCCCGACTTTCCCGGAAAGTTCTTGTTCGGACTTCTATCGGGGACAACGACGCGAAGGAGACTTGTTCTTCTTCTTCGGGCTTGCCGTTGGTTGGGGAGGACTCGGCGGTGTTTGAATTGGGAGCGCAGAAGATCGTGTCGTGGGTGTACTTCTCGGTGATTCTGGGAGTTGTTCTGTTCATTCTGAAGGTGGCCTGGCTTGATGGGTCTCCTTCAGGGTTGGGACTTGGCAAGACCTTCATCGACTCTGTTTCTGGGCTCTCGGATAGCCCCGAGGTACTGTTTTTTTTTTTCGCTTTTTTAACTTCCGGTTAATTCTTGGTTGGTGGGTGCCTGTGATATGAATGTGAAGTGAAGCTCTGGAGTTAAAGGTTAGGATTGAGTTTGCTAGCTCCAGATTTGTTGTGGCTTGAGATCATGAGTGGATGTGGACTGGAATGGAAGAGGCATGTTTGCTTGATTGAGCAATAGAGTTGGAGCTATTTGACCATGTGAGAGTATATGCCTTCACAGAACATGGAATTTGGATTCTGTGAAGATGTAAGAGCAACAAAGCATGAGTTTCTGTCTTCAATGTGAGAATTGTGGAGTTGAAATTTTGTTGATCGTTTTGTTCGGTTGAGAACACAATGGCCAAAGAGATGGAACTTTTGCTCGGATAGGTGCCATAAGTTGTGGAATGAGGACATCTATTTTGTAATTTTGTTGGTGAATCTGGAGTCAAGGAGATGTCTCCATGATTAGAGCATGACATCGGATGTAAATAGTGTGGTGCATGGGTTGTCCATCCTATCGAAAGTATCCACAGTTTGATATGTTGAGTGACAAGGAAGTTAAGGGATTGGCTATTAAGAGAGACATTCGGTTCCTTTCAATGGCTTGATGCCATTTACCTTTAAAAGATTACAAAACAACATCTACAAAATGCATTTCAACCGCTCATCTTCCTTTAGTCTCCTAAATTGAGAGAATTTGAATTTTTGAGAAAGAATTAGAAAAGGGAGGAGGAAGTGGAGATCGATTGACATGCCAAAAAGTTCTGCTTCCTGTGTAGACCTTTGTCTCTAGCCCATTGCTAGCAGTGTTTGCATGTGCCTTGTTGCATGCCGGTACATTAGATTGCCCTTCCAATTGTATTTCAGTTGCTCAAGTTTTGTAACGAACGGCTTCTCTTACCCTTCCACTTTTGCTGCTGATGCCTGCTTTATGCCAAATGCCATTGGAGTAGGATCTTGAAAACAGGAAAGTGATTTAATTGTTTCTTCTGCAGGTTGTAATGTTATTGCTCACTATCATTTTTGCCGTGGTGCATAGCGGATTGGCTAGTCTAAGGGATGCTGGAGAAAAAGTCATGGGTGAGCGGGCCTACCGGGTGTTGTTTGCAGGCACATCTCTTCCCTTGGCTGTTAGCACTGTGGTGAGTTTCTTGTTTTACAGATGGACAGTACACAAGTCCTCTGCTAATCTATCATTAAATTTGATGTTGGTGCATTGTCTCAATTTTCACTTCTCATGTTTGCATAATATGTTCCACAGATTGTTTGGGGTTCTTTTATCGAATCAACTCTTGACTTTTCGTGATTTAGGTTTACTTCATCAATCATAGATACGATGGAGTACAGTTATGGCAGCTCCAGGGTGCTACTGGAGTACATCAACTTGTGTGGCTCACAAATTTTGTCTCCTTTTTCTTCCTCTATCCTTCTACCTTTAACCTACTAGAGGTGGCAGCGGTTGATAAACCCAAGATGCATCTTTGGGAGACAGGAATCATGCGAATCACCAGGCACCCACAGGTATGAATTCCATCGTACTTTTATATTCACAATCGCATTTCCATACCCAAGACGAAAAGTTGTTTGAAGGCGGTTTAGTGACGTTGGAATTAGGTGGAACCTGTTGCAATCTGCTCTCTCCTGTTTGAGCTCATGCATTGAATTCGAATCCCTACTTAAAAGGGAAAAGTGGATGTCATTCTAGAATTTTCCTAAATGAAGCGAATTTGAAGAGGAACCACATGGATTCGACAGTTAAAAATAATTGGAAGCCTAGCTTACCACGAGGCATGATTAAACCAGCTGTAATTGGTTGAGAGCTTATCCCTCAGAAGGTTCCTTTTTTCAGTGGCCTGGCTTGAGCAAGTTGCTTACTCTAGAATTTATGTATCTGAACTTTGGCGCAATGTTGGCACCTCGTCCTGAAAATTTCTTTGTAGTCTTGTAGACTTATGAATATTTCTCGTGAAGGTGAGCTATCTTGGAGATGGGTTGTGACCAGATTCTAACACCTACTACTTGACGGAACAGTCCTCTCTGTTTTGTGATTAATATTTTATATGATAACCATAAAATTCAACTCTCAATTTGCAAAAAATTGAATAAAAAAGTTTTAAAAAAAAAAATTAGGGAGACTAGTTCCTGGAAAGAATGATTTGTGACAATAAAACGATGAAAAAGAGTTTGCTAATGACATATTCTTCACTCCAGATGGTTGGGCAGGTCATGTGGTGCCTGGCTCATACGGTATGGATCGGCAACTCTGTGGCCTTGGCCGCATCGGTTGGCTTAATCGGACATCATCTCTTCGGTGCTTGGAATGGAGATAGAAGACTAGCCATCAGATATGGAGAGGCTTTCGATGCTGTGAAGAGCCGGACAAGCACCGTTCCCTTCGCGGCAATTATTGAAGGCCGTCAGAAGTTGCCGAAAGATTACTACAAGGAGTTCCTCCGATTGCCATACCTATCGATTACGGCATTGACTTTGTTTGCCTATTTTGCGCACCCCCTAATGCAAACAGGAAGCTTTGGACTGCATTGGTAGCATGAACTGTACTTATCATCTGGAGAGCCAATGTTAGCATCTTCAAAGTTGTACATATCGGTTGCCTTTGTCCAGGGGTGGAATGAACACATTGCCAGGAAGCGGATCTCTCAAAAGATAACAAATCCAAAAGAAGATTGTTTTTTACTGTGAGAGAAAAAACAGGAGTAAGAGAATGTGATGATTTTGTTCGAGCAGATTAGGTCATGTGCAATGATAATAGAGATCGACTTGCATGCAGTATGATTTACATCAGAGGCTAAAAATTTCGCCCGTCTATTCTGTCGCGATTGCAAGTTGATTTTTCACACGATTCAATGATCATTTATTGTGACGTTTTCCGAATGAAGATGTATTTTTTAGTAGAGATTTCTCGCTCCTCTTTTGCAATCCTGAAATCTTCAGAGATTCAATTTTCCATGCGAAATGTGAATGCAGAAAAAACAAAGAAAAAAGACTTGCGCGAGTTTATTTTCTTGCCATTTGTTAGACAAACCGTTTTTCTAGTAAGGTCTAATATCATTGACATACAGCTCATGCAAACTCTTCCGGAAGCCCCCATTTTTCTCTTCCTCTTGTCGTGGTCATTGTCATCGATACCGGAAGTCGCACATCTGCACGTGGCTGCCAACTTCAGTTTCCCCGTATATCCTAGAGAAATCGTTCTTTCTTAGGGAACACATGAACAATTTCGATGTTATGAAACTATTGAGGTAGACATATGAGTTATGTTAGAGAAGTTTTGCATCGAAAAATTAATATGATGTTGAGCAATTAATATATCTTACTTGACCTATAACTCATTGGATTAAGTTTTTAAGTGAAGGCCAGTTATGATGACAGGCTCGGACTTGTGCTCTCGTTGTGAGCTCCCTGGTAAAAGTCAAGTTAAGGTTTTAAACTTTTGCTTAAGGTATCGAACCTTTGTTGAGCACTCTTAATAAACGATATTAGAACCAACGATTGCGGTTTCTAGACAAGTGAACATTGTGGTGTAGTAACATGAACCCGTAAAGATGGAGTTGGGCCAAAAGGATACTTAAATTAAGGAAGAGGAGATTTAACACTGAAGCTCACATATGAACGGGAGATTGTTAGGATACATGTATGAGTTATGTTAAAGAAATATTACATCAGAGAATCAATGTGGTGTTGAATAATTAATATATCCTAGTTGACTTATAAATCATTAACTTAAGGTATCTGGCTTTAATTGAGCACTCATAACATAAACCATTGAGACAAACAATGAGACAAAGAAGAACGTGGATCCTAAGCTAACTTGTTCTACCGAACAAGAAGAAATAAAGAAATAATTTGTGCGTACGCTCTTTTACTTTGATGATCAAAATAACAAAGAAACAAAGAAGTGGAAAACTGGTGGCAGCTGACTAGGAATAGCATCAGCAGCCACCTTGTCACTTTCCAAGAACCAATGAAATCCTCCTTCAAAGCTCACATCCATCCACCCTTTTCTCCACACACGTCTTCGTAGGGAAATCCCTTGTCGAAACACTTCCTGGAAACATCAGAATAACAATTATTCTCCAACCATTCCCGTCTACATAATCATCAGGACAGATTCAATTTTCAGGTTGAAATACAGAAAGATTGAAAAAGAAAACAGAAACTTCGCCCACCCAATTGCCAGATGTTGCCCCGACTGTTGGCGTCACGTCGATGGATACCTCAACCGACTTGCCACCTCAGAACTCCACTGCCCACGTGCCACCAGGTCGACCGATGCTGAATTTTCCTGAAACTAATGAAAACAACAAAAGTCGAGTTGCGCATGAAACCACTACTTTGTCTCATCGATTGAATGCAATTTCATTTGATCATGCGCACGTTTGTAACTCAAATAGCACCGACGCAGTTTCAATGATTTCATGTCCTATTTTATCTTCAACGGACTATAGGATTGGTTTTCCTTGCTCCTCGATGTACGAATCGATTAGCAGCCCAAATTCGGGACAAGGAGGCCGTGACGTGAGGTTCCCATTTGAGGTCTGTCGATGTGCCATGCCAAGCTGTACAAGATTTTGCCGAACTCGTGGCCTTAGAGAACCTACCTTGAGAGGGTTGCCGTGTAAATACTCATAGATGATTTTGCCAAAAATTAATGGAAGTAGATGGAAACATTCAATACACGAGTCAAAAATGTCATCAGAAAAACAGCCCCGGTTTGGCACCTACCTTTGTGTTATCGCATTAGGCCATTGAGAGGAAGGCCACAGGCAGTTTTAGCTTTTTGAAAAGACACCTCGCTCTAACTTCAGAAAGCCAAGCCTTTTTTTGTCACGAGTCGCATCAAAAGGAGCTACTTGCCTTCCCTTTCAGCTTTATTCCTCCGTGTCCAGACGTTCTATATATGGATCCACCCCAACCTCAGGCTCTGCCAATAGGCTAGAACTTCTACAAAGTTGCAGAACGAGCACTAGAGAGAGAGAGGGAGAGAGTTCACTGAATACTTCAATCATGTGCCATCCACGGAACCATTTGCTCAGCCTGAAAGACCTGTCGTCCGCGTTACGAAGGCGGTACCCCGCGCACGCCCTCAGAGCGACTAGAGCCGCTGACCAGGATGTTGGCAATGCCCGCGTGCCTGCAGCAGCAGCAGCAGCAGGAGGAACGGCTGGGGCTGGGGCTGATGGGCTTGGATCGAAGAGGAGATGCGTATGCTCGCCAACGCTGCACCCCGGCTCTTTCCGGTGTAGGCACCACCGCTCTGAGTATGCGTGGGGCGGTGCGATGGTGAGAAAACGACCAGAAGATACGTACAAACTATAGCTAGATACTTGAGAAAAAGAGAGAAGGAAACTGAGGCATGTCAAGCCTTTCTGTCTTTGAATTGCGATGCCTTTGTCCTTCCAGTCTTCAGTTTTAGTAATGAAAAATGGGCGATACGGGCAAGCCACTTTCTTTTGAATGTATGCGTGTGGTTAGATGAGTAACTTATCGAAAATCCATCTAATTCCTTCCGTCGGGTCACGGTCTCCCAGTCCCCAAGGAAAATAAGCAACAAAGAAGATCAGCCCCTTCACAAATTCCAAATCAGGAGTCCAGGTTTGGCATGGCTGCGTGCGACACTCGCCGGCGCATTGCAGCAGCTCCCTTGGTGAAAGCACTGTCATGCCCAGCCAAGGCAGTACAGAAGTTGTACGAAACTAGTCGTCAAAGAAGAACATACAAGGGTGTTGGTAATGGTGCAGAAACTCTTTACTTCCAGATTTTATCCTTGCTAATGAACTAAACAGTAGGAGCTTGGAGGCAAATTCGTGGTTTTGCCTTTCTATGCTTATAATTCCCGTTTGTTCTTTCCTACAACCTTTATCTACAAACCGTGTCAACCCTTTTCATGAGAAGGACAATGGCAGAAAGAGACGTAGAAACAGGATCATTTGGGATGGAAGCGCCAGAAACTCTGCAGCAGAAAAATTGAGGAGAACAAGAACATTTAATTATATTGGTCGCTTAAATTCCTTAGTCCAACCTTAGACATTTGAAAACCAATATCCAAGGTCTGCATTTTAGACCATTCGACAAGCAGTAAGTGGATACCCAGGAGAAATAATCAGATTCAATATCAACGAAGACTCTTGAGTATCAACCAGCGTAATAATTTTGTAAATCATCAGCAAACCATCATTATCAAAGAGTGTTATCCACCGGTCCAATTCAAGGGCTTAACCAAGGTGGACTATGCTTCAGGAAGCAAGGTCATAAGTTCAAATCCTGGCAAAGGCAATTTTCTTAAGATGATCCTCAAGAATCTATTGCCTTTGTAGTTATCCATTTGCAGTAGGACTGGGGAGAAACACCTCAACTTGATAGGCTTGAGATGCTCTAAAAAGCAAAAACCCTACATAGTTTAAACGAAGAAAAACAACATCGCAGTTGGTTTAGCAAGATTATGGCAACACTTTCAACATAAACATAGCTCATCCAACAGAAGATTAAAGACATTGGACCTCCAATTCATGAGAAACATCCACGACATAGTGTTCAAAAAAATCATTACTATAAGCAGATAAAGGATATTCATTTTGTATATACATGGAGTTTACGGGTCCCGCTGCTCTATAAATTTTTGTATCTCATATTGTTTGTGTCATCATTTGCATGCTGAACTGGTAAGTAAGTGGCGGCTGAAAAATGCACACAGTCTACATACAGCGACGAGGACCAAGCTTTATCCCCAGTGCAAACACTTTGGAGTCCAGAGATGACAGCCTTCCACAATCACTGGGAGCATTTAATATTTGGATAAGTATTCACTGCCTGCACTTTCTCCTCAGACGCAAATAATCATAGCCATCGAGGATTTTCCACTGATCTGCTGGGAGTCATAACTAAAATCCGTAAAACCATGTAAGCTGGTATAATGCAAAGATATCCAAGAGACATTCGCTGAGGAGAGATTAAGTGACAATCAACTCTTTGCTGGCGTGGGATGAAAGAGCTCCTAGCAAAGAAAGAAAAAGAGAAGAAAAAATATCATTTAGTTTAGGCAGCAGTTTATTCTGTTAGCTACACAGCATATAGGCCTATTCCTATATGCAACTAAGAGCCGAAACTATATGGTCATTGCATTCTTGAGTAAAGGATTTCACTTTATGTCCTACAGAACATTACCAAAGCACACCACATGTGAACATGCAGATCAAGAAGTTATCACCATCTAATATCCTAATTGGAGAAACAACTAGTTTGAGAAAGCAAAAACAACGCATCTTGAGTAGCCAATACTAGTAGTAGTAGTAGTAGTAGATCACTCAAAACCCACACATTATCCGTCCACAAAGAGATATTACATGTAAAACTGACATCAAATTGCAGAATTTCTCACCTCAGGAGAGCAGTTTTGATGGGCAATTGTCTGGTTCCTGACATTAACAGATATCTCACAAGATACCCTTGCCTACACACATTTAAAGAGAAAGAAAATATAAGATAAAATCAATTAGAAAGCCATGCACATTTCAGTAGAAGACAAGTGACCATAATTATCAGTCACATTGCAGAGGGTATGCTCCATTGAAGCCATGGGAAAGACAATTAAGACCAGCACTCACCGGAGAATGGTTCTTTTGCACCATTCAACCACATAGCTATGACTAGTATGGCAATGCATATGAGAAATTTATCGATTGATATTACCGTCATATGGTTTATTTGTAAAGGAACAAACAGCATGCCTCATGAATGACAGGATTTTTGAGCCAGCAAAGGTCCCCAATTTGTAGCATGAAACCAGAAATAGATCCACAAACTCATTTAAGAAGTGGATATCATAGTTCAATTTGGAAGTGCATATCACAGAAAGACAAAGAGCAATGACCAAAGCAGACAAGTTATTGACTAAATTAGCTATAAAAGAAATGATGAAGTAAGAGTCCGAGACCATCACATGTCACAAGAAAGAAGCCAGCTTGTGTCCTGGGAAATGCTAAATATCTCTTAAAGAAATCTCTGAGTTCACAAAATGCTACATGTGAGTAATAGTATCGGGAGAGGAAAACATCGATAATCCAAAAGCATTCCCTTCACTTTGATGAGTGGGCTAACACACAAATGATCAAGTGAGTGCATCTGTCCTAATTGCTAATCAATGTGCATCAATAGCATAATCTTGTACGCCAACTCCGTACATTTGCAAACAGAACAGGACACAGCTATGTAATATAAGCATTTCCCAAACACATCAGAATAACCTTCCTACCGCTCTAGCAGACCAATACCTATGGATCCTCCTTATGTCAAACTTCATTTTCTCTCACAATGGACATAATGCCCTCGTACCCGATCTCAGCTCAGCTCAAGCTATTTGTCATCCACAAAAATCAAACCTTTTTTCCACTACAATGCACATTGCCCTGGTGATCATACCAGGATCTCCCACCCGAAGTCCAGTGCATCACTACCACGGTGCTCACAAGCTTCCCATTTTACCCAAATACAAGCTCTTAACAAAGCTCTTTCACTACACATCGTTCAATACATCGAAATTTCAAATCCATGGATACTTCTATCAACGATTGAATCATCGGCCTTCGCACAGAAACAAACGCCAGCAATTGTAATTTCACGCAAATCAAACCGAATCAGAGCACCACACTCCGAAGACAAATCCGATACGGACGCCACAATTCGTCGATCAAATTCCAAAGAAACGCGATTACCTTGATGGGCAACTCGACGAACGAGATCCCCAACAACCCGTTGACTCTCGCGTCGGCGTCGAACGGCACCACGCCCTTCGCCAGGTCCTCGAGCAGGTAGAACGCGTCGTACACGACCCGGAGCCCGTCCAGGTCGAGCGTGGTGTCCACGTACGACGACCCGCGCGCCGCGATCATCTCGCCCGCCGACGTCACGGACCCGAGCTCCCTCCCCCGGTAGCCCACCGAGACGTTGAGCGACCGGAGGTACATGGAGAACACGTCCCGGTTCCGGACCCGGAGGGTGACGTTGAAGGAGAGGTCGAGGGTGAGGGCCGGCGACGTGGCGACGCGGACGCGGTTGAGCCTGATCCGGGCGAGCTCGACGGTCGGGTCGGAGGGGAAGAGGACGAACCCCGCGGCGGCGACGAGGAGGAAGGAGGCGGAGAAGCAGAGGCAGCGGCGGAGGCGGAGGGGGGCCGAGGGCGGAGGCGCGGCGGCGGGGGTAAGGGGGAGGACGACGACGCCGACGGCGACGGCGGCGGCGTCGGGCGGCGGCGGAGGAGGGAGAGGAGTGTAGGGGAAGGAGGCGGCGGGGTCGGCGCCGGCGGAGTTCTTGGAGGACATGTTTTGGATCGGCGATGAATTGACGGGGCGTCGTCGATTGGGGTTTATTCCGGTGCGGCCACGCGATTCCTTTTCCCGTACGCTACATGGGCGTGGCATAGCTGTCGCAGTCCAATTGACCGGAGGCATAATCTAAGGGTGATCGATTTCTGAGTCGGACCGGTTCCACCCCAGAGCCAAAAGCCGAACTGATAGGATCGGAAAGGTCCGGTCGGGTTCCCAAATTGGAAATATCCGATTTAGGGTTTTGGCAATTTATCGTTCTGATTCAATCCGAACAGTTCGATTCCACATTTAAAACAAAGAACTAGACTAATCATTCCCGATTTCAAGGAACTGTTTAGAATCGCTTGGTTTGGCCTAGTCAGGTTCGATTCTCAATCAGTCCGGTTTCCATGTATCTCTACATCTACGATACTACATCTACGATTTTTAATTTGAAATTACTTAAATTTTTACAATACTTATATATTGACATTTAGATTCACGTATGAATTCATAGTTGCAATTTGAATATCTTAAATTTTGGTGCAAAAACAAAATTTACTCTTGCTCTTACTTACTTTTAAGTGTGCCAAACACGCATTTAAATTATATATGACTGCCAATTTAATGAAATTGAAAAATCGGCGTTAAAAATTCAACCAGAGAATTTTAGTATCCACATGTGCAACTGTTGAAAATTGAGATAAAAAGTTGTCTTGTAATCATTAAAAATTTGATGACCAAATACTACTAATTCTTTATCAAATATGGAAGTATGATCATTATTGATAGGCGTTGTGTCGTGATGACATCTTGGATATTTGAACTCTAGGCCTCTACTTTTGCACGTGGCACGATACCAAGTCGTCATATACGTGGAATGTTATGAATGTCTTGAATTATGGACACGATTAAAAGCATACCTTGGATGGTCATTTCAATAACAAGATAAAGAAGACGTACCCTGTTTGATTGGACATGTGACCGAAAGGAAAACAGATCGACGTATGTTGGTCGGTCATTTTTTAAACACGAGATAAAAGAAAAGGGTACTATTCGCAAGGTGCATGTATGAAAGCATCTCTATCTTAGCAAAATAATCAAGTTAGTTGGCCAAGTAGTGGTTAAACCAAAATAGTCTTAAATTTACTACAATTTTTCATATTCAATCCTAAGCTTTTTTTTTTTTTACCAATTCAGTTCTAAATGTTATATAATTATATCAATTCGATCCATTTGTCTAATTTTAATCACTCTACATTAACATAGGCGCTAATCGATATCGACTGACGCTAACTTAAATAATTTTTTAATTATTTTTTTCTCTCTTTTTTCTTTTTCTTTTTCTTTCTCTTTTTTTTTCACCTTTTTTCCTCCTCCCTCCGATCGGCAACCGACCAGAGGCAAGCGCCAATGAGGTCAACCTCATTAGCCATTGGTGAGGGCGAGGCCACGACCTACCCATGGCCTAGAAGGCTCACCCAAGCCAAGATTGCACAAGGTCACAACCTTCGACCTCACGGCTTCTGATGAGGTCAGGCATCACCCATGGTTAGCGAGCCTCGACCCTCGGCAAAGGCTAAGCGAGGTCGTGGCCTCCGAGAAGGTCTGGCCTTGCCCATGGCCAATGAGGGCAAGCCTCGCCAACCCAGCAGTAGGCCTAGGCAAGGTCGCCCAACCACAGATAGGCTTTCCCAAGGCTGATGAGGTCCCTTATCTGCCTTACCTCTGGCGAGTCACCAACAGAGACTAGCTAGAAGGAAAAAACAAATAGAAAGAAAATAAATAAATAAATAAAATTAGAAAAGAATAAAATTCAAAGGCAGTCGGCGTCAACATTAGCGTCAATTTAGATAAAATCGACCGAATTAACACATTCTTAAATGTTTAAAATTGAATTAGCAAAAATAAAGAAGGGTTTATGATTGAATTGGAAAAATTGTAAAAAGTTTAGATTTTTTTTTTATCATCTTCCCAATTTTCAAGTGATCCGGAGCTTTCTCCGTCATAGTTTTAAATCTGCCAATCGCTTATCAATCTTAAGAAATCTCGATTTGTCCATAACAAGGGTTTTTGTTGTACAGCAGGCGTCGGTGGCAATGGCTCAATTGGAATATCATCGCTATAGATGAGAACTATGGTCCAGGGAGGGCGGCCGATGCCGATCGCCTTCGTCCAACTTTTTCTGATATTTGGAAAGGCGAAATGCCAAAGGGGGAGACTTTTGAGCATGGAGAAACCGACAGGTGGCCGATCCAGGTAATGAGTGGGTGGACTGAGCCATCATTTATCCCATCGATTCTTTGCCCCATGATAATGGTCCTTCTCAGAAGGCCCACGGCTCACCCTCTGATATTCCCATTCCCTTTCAAAGGGCAGAAAAATTTTCCACTCTCTCTCTCTCTCTCTCTCTAACACCCTCTTTCCAGATTTCAGCAGACATAATGTCTTGGAATCGCCAGTGCCATTCAAGCCTCATCCCAAAAATACTGGATTTTTTCAGTCCATAGAACTCAAGGATATATCCAAAAGCAAGATCACCTCTGACCATCATGACATAAGTCCATGTAGATAGGTGATTGATATTGCGTTGGATTTTCAAATCGTTGTTATCTTAGTTAGCCATAGAAGGAACCATTTGAGCTCAGCTTTTCACATGTTTATATCTTAAGTCATTTGGTGAATTAGAACAATCATTGAATGATTCCGACGATTGAAGTCATTAGAACCATATTTCTTTTTTTATTAAATTGACATAAAAAAAAAAAAAGCTAAAGCTATTAGTAGGCAGGCTAAATATAAATAGTACTATATTGAATTTCGTAAATAAATAATGCGAGATAACACTTTAACACTCTCAGACATTTTTGGAACTTGATAGAAGCTGAAGAGTTCTTGAATGAACTTCAACCATATGCACATGTAATATTTCATATAGTATTCATCAACCTTTGTCTTGGACTAAAAGGGTTTGAAAGTCTCCAGATAAAAACCTCACCAGTTGCATCCTATAGATTGGTCAGAAAAGCAGCCATACCCAAAATCTGAACAGACAATCAAATCGCTGATAAAGCCTTTAGGGCTACCTCATATTGCACAATAAGTCGAGTTCACAGAGAAAAAAAAAAGCATAGATCACAGGTCATGAAAGGCCTAATCTTTCAGAAGTTGAAAAGGCACATCATCATAGTCACACAACACCCTCACGAGGTTCACGCAGAATCAACAGACTTGGGAGAGAGGGAGCTGACGGATGAGCTAGTGCTGTTTTTGGACGTCGGCATCGAGTTCGACCGCTTCATAAAGGCCGAGGACCTTGCGCGGTGAAACCGGCACCGGAACGAGCCTTCGTGCGTTGTCGGCGAGCACAAGCACTGGCCCTTCGGCGAGCTCAGCTGCGCAGCCGTGGCCTCTCCTTTGGGGGAGGTGCTTACGCTGATGCTTTGCTTGGAGGCCATTGGAGGGTGGCTGGAACCAATGAAAGTTCAAAACCTTTTGTATGAAGACAACAATAAGGGGAGAGAGAGAGAGAGAGAGAAGGAGAGAGATGGTGAAGATATGGGGGACTTTGGGATGATAAATATGGAATGGGCGAGGTCAGAAGAGAGAATTCGAATTGAGTGGGTATTATTTTAGTCTATATATGGTTTGTCCATATTGTAACTGACCATAGATGTGGCCACGTCCATGTATCTATAGGTTCTAGCCCCCAGTTTAAAGCCTAATCGTGATGGAAAAGTCGAACGCGACTTTTTAACTTTTTCCATGTTCATGTTATTGGGGGGCGTCCAACGTCAGTCCGTGACAAATTAAAAAGTAACTAATCTATAAATTTAAGAAACTGGGTCTACAAAGGGGAGAGAAAATACATACGTATGATTTAGGATATAATTGACGTGTGGAATCAATCAAGAACCTTTGAGGATAAGGAAAAAGGATGGCCCAATTCATCTCACTAGGTTTATAGTCAATTAGCTAAGCCCATCCGATGCATATTCTATGTATTAAAATAGGTGAAGTTAGTAGATGCAAAAATCATACATCACATAACAGTGGCTTGTTAAGAGGCTGATATATGAGAATATCATATTATGCGAATGATTGATCCATTTTACCGGCACGATAATCGATTAGGGCACATGTTGACGCGAGTGGCTACATGAAGAGATGAGGTTCTCATGTGGGGGGTTCATGTGGCTCATTGCGCACGTAGCAGATTCTCTCCCCCTTTATTGATCTCCAACCACTCTGCAAAATGCCAATTGGATCTGATCCCTATTCTCTTTCCAGTCCACAAATTATACAAAACTCATCGAATCACAGAGTAATTCCGCGTTAGATCTCGGACCATGTGAGCTCCATCAACAGAATTCGATGCCATGTTATCAAACTACCATTAGCTGAACCTCTTCTGCTCATCATGTGACGCCTCTTTCGACGTGTCTTTCACACCATGAAAAGCAACAAAAGAGCACCTGCTTCGTCACTACAAGACGCATGAATCCTTTGACAGGTGACTGTGGAGTCTGTTGCACAGGTTGATGTCCCAGAAACCCTAATACACTAGCAATGCAAACGATGTCTGACGCGCACAGGTTGCTGAATCTCGTATCAATATATTATCAAGCTGTGTCTCGTGCAATCAGCTGGACTAGTAAAGTATCATATGCAATAGGCATCTGGAGCTTCTGAACATGTGATGCCATGGATCTTCTATGGCTCTTCATTTGGACCCCGAAGGACATGCTACATCCCGCAACAGAGTTGCACTCAAACGGACAAGGCAGGTCTCTCTCTTGATTCCCTCCCTAATCCGAGATTATTGGAAATATGACTTTGAGTTTTAGCATCCAGTCCGCACACGGCTTCATCGGAAGTGACGCGGATGTGGATATCAACTGACTTTGCTTTTGAATTTTGAAAAAGACACATTTTCTATTGACTTACTTTTTCACGTGCACTGTCTCATATGGAAATTATTAGCTCTCAAGAAGATCAATTGTCAACCTATAGAAGAGAATCGAAGCAACTGGTTCATGGGTAGACCGCAATCTCGTTCAACTTGTTTGTTGTTTGTCAAAAGAAAATGTTATGATGTAACATCATGTTATGGCCTTTAGTCAAATGTTCGGGCGGGAGTGTTTTCATCGTAAAGTCCATGATTCAAATTTTGGTTGGTGAAGTTTTCATTTTTTTTTTTCATTTGAATTAAACAAAAAGCAGATCACCAGGCAATTCCGACCCAAAACCAGCCGATTGTGTCCCAAATCGGGCTAGAACCGAACTGACCAATACGGTTATGGCTAGCTCGAGCTGTCGAGTTAAACAAGCTCATTGCACGCCACTCGCCACTCGTCACGTGATGTAACCATGGCACTTAATGCCTTCTCAATGGCAAGAGCTTGGGAGCAGAGCAAGATGAGAGAAGCTGGGATATCCTGATCCATGAAGTGAAAAGTTATCAAGTCGAAAAGAAGAAGAAGAAGAAGAAGAAGTTATCAAGAGGTTGAGGCCTCAAGGCCAAATGTAACTCATGGCATGGGCAAAGCTCAAGTCAAGCCTGTCTGTCTACCAAGGTTTAAGAATCTGAATGGCCCGGCCCACCCATGATGAGCGATCTGGCATCTAGCCAAGTCATTCTAGCATACGCACGACGCTTCCATTTGGTACTTCAACAGTGCTCAATGTTCATTAAAAGTCTCATTTCATCTACCTGCTCAGGAATTTTCAGAGAGTTGACCAGCTCTTTTTCCGTATGCAGTTCCAAGTCCTTGCCATAATTAAATCAAGGTGGGCCAAAGGGGAGTGAGGGAGTTTCAGTGGGGACAAATTAATGTTCCATATCCACGTTCGAACAGCATGGTGAAGACTTCCCTATCAAAATCAATTCCCACCCAAAAAACCACTTTAAAGTGGAATGCTTCTCAGTGGCCAGACTCTCGATCGCAAGTCCGAGAAAAGCACAAAAACATCCGAGTTAGCTGACGGCAAACATGCCACGGTGTGAACTTAGTTCGGTCTAGAGCACTACCTAACCGCTGTACGAAGAAAAAACATGTTAATAGTACTTCATAGAGGATGTAAACATGTCGTGTGTCAGCTCAGATTTTCCAACGTGTTGTGTTGTGAACCTTTCACATGATTTGAATGTCTGAACTAACAGCAATTTGAATGTCTGAACTAAAAGCAAGATTCCTCTCCACCAGAAGAGGATCAGCAGCCGCAACAGTTTTCACATTATGGGAAAGACCTTAAATCAAAAAAGCAGACGCCTTGAATATGCTTCCTCCTCTCCGGTGGCTTCTCTGTTTTGCACAGATTTTCCTTAAATCCTGATTAGAATTCTCCTTGGGACATCTCTTTGCCATGTTATGATGATGACTGACAAAACCCAAAAAAGTGGGTCAATAATTGCGGGGAGATTAATCATAATCATTGATCATAACGATCTCACACGGATCTCTTAGGCGCAAATCCATACCTGTCCTATTGCGAAAGCTACTTTGCAAAACTGAGCAGATGCTGGTGCACCTAGGGCTAGTGCTTGTCTCGCGGAATATGCACATACTTTCAGACACTGAACAAACATAACGCGAAACTAATACGAGAATGGAAAACGTGAAGCAAATGCAACTACTTTGAAATAGAAACTGACATGATTCGGGGCAAGTTCTCGCGACTATTTACATCTTCATCGAGTTGCTGATACTTCAAGATAGTTCTATTCTCAAACAATCATCTTTCTTGATAGTTCAAACTGTCGGGCAACGGGTCATTGTATATATCAAACTAATCTTGTTAACATTGGCCAAGGGATCAAATCGAATATTTATTAGCCCAACAAGACAGAAGAAGTCAACTTTCACCCCGAGTACACTGCATCAGCTGAAGACTACTCAGCCAAGTGAAAGATGCACTTGGACTTGTAGAAGAAGAAAAGGCAACGTTTTGATTAGGTCAATTCTGTCTGCTTGCAAGTTACAACACGTTAGATACAATCCCTAGTCCTACCGTCGTAGCTAGTCCTCCACACGAAGAAAACGATGCCAAAAAGCAGCACTAAATAACCAATCTCCCATTAAGCTAATAAATAAAAAAAGACTGCTTCTCTCGTAGTCTTGGAATATCCCATCTTTTAATCTCTAGCTGGATTGTCAAAAGACAACCTTGCATGAATGAGTCCGCTAATTCAGCCCCAACCGCTCGATTCCGTCCCTACGCAATACAGCCATAAGTAGATGAACATGCAGTCTTCTAGAAAAATTTGCAGGGCCCCTCATGTTCCTGTTTTACAAAGTAACGCCTGTACGAACTCCGTTGTTTTTCTTTTGATCGTTTAATGCGTAAGGATGACACTGAATGATGAAATGATCCCAACCAGAAAGGGAAATTAATGCGGGGAAAAAAGAAAAGTCAAACCACATGAGAATTGGTAAGCACTCAATGGTATATAACATGACTTTACAGGTGCCCCACTTTGAAAATTTGAGCACGAAATCTGCAAGATATGTGCAGATTAGTCTAATGAGAGAGGATAGAGATAAAATGATCTTGCAATAGCCCCAATGAGAAAACTCCTAGGCCTTTGTCGTTGCCTCTTGTCCAAGAGAATCTCGCAATCTTGAACTAGATGAGAGCCTGAAGCAAGAAGAACTGGTGCAAGATACGAATGGTCATCTTTCTTGCAGAAGAAGATGGCGAAACTCGGAACCCTCCTTCTTGTGCTCTTGTTCTCGTTCACCTCCAGAGCAGAAATTATATTCCAGCTGACGCAGGGCCAACAGCTGAGGGACTGGGAACACCTTCTTGCTCCAAAGGGTACGTTCAAACTAGGCTTCTTCAGCCCAGGCTCTTCAAGTTACCGATACTTGGGAATATGGTACAGCAAACTACCGCATAATCCTGAAGCCGTCTGGGTAGCGAATCCGAACAATCCTATTTCCAATTCGTCTGGAGTTCTGAACTTGGACAGTGATGGACGGTTGAAGATAACCGCAAATGGTGGCCAGACGATTGTGGTGAGTTCCAATGATCCGGTAACAACTAACGTGACGCTCACTTTGCTCGATACCGGGAATTTGCTATTGAGGGAAGTGAATTCTGATGGAACAGTGGGAAGGGTTTTGTGGCAGAGTTTTGATTATCCATCAAGCACTCTACTTCCAGGAATGAAACTGGGTTTAGATATAAAAGCCAGGACTAACTGGACACTCACCTCATGGCTAAGCGACCGGGACCCAGCTCCAGGAGCTTTTCGTCTGGGCGTGGATCCTGAAAGCGCCAACCAGCTAGTGATTTGGCACCGCGAGGAGATATATTGGACCAGCGGAGCATGGGAAAATGGAGGATTTCAGATGGCACCCGAGCTGACCCGAGATAAGACTGCATATGAGTTCAGCTTTGTGTCCGATGAAAACGAGAAGTACTTCACTTTCTCTTTGAACAACAATTCAACCATCACAAGGTGGGAAATCAATCTATGGGGGCAAATAGTACAGTCTACTCTGGCCAAGGATGGTACTACTTGGCTCTACTCAAGTACTAGTTCATGCAACTCGAATGGGAATTACTCCGGTGCTGTGTGTGTAGATCAAAAGCCGTCAGCTTGTCGGAATGGCTCGGAGCTGTTTGTGCCACAAAAAGGCTACTATAATAAAGGGGAATTGCTCTATTCTGACCACAATTCGAGCTTGACCCTGAGTGATTGCCATTCCATGTGCTGGAACAATTGCTCTTGCATAGCTTTTGGGAGTCTTTTCACCGATGGAACTGGATGTGAGTTTTGGAACAAGGGAGGGACATATATTCCCAATGATAACTTTGATGTCCTTTATGTGCTTACCTTGGCTGTCGACAATGGTATGCTCTAAATCCACTGTGCATATTGTGATATACTCTAGCCTTGTGCTTTTCTCTTTATACTTCTAAACTCTCTAACCGATACTTGGATGCAAAATCCCTAACTGCGACAAAGTTCCAAACTGAGAGCCCCCTGTTACAGCAGCTGCATAATGTGAAATGGGTGCATGATGAGACTCAATAAAGCTATTGGCAATACATTTTATTTAGAATGGCGTTCACTAAATTAATTCTGATTTGCTATGGATTTCAGCTGAAGGAGGTCCAACAAGCAAAAAGAAAAACAGGTGGTGGGTATGGTTAGTCACAGCCACTGTCCTAGCTGCAGCTACGCTAATATTGGGTTATCTTCTATACTTAAGGAAGAGAAAGCTAAAGCTTCTGCAAAACGATGGTTGGGCTTTAGATTCTATTGATGATATTTACTGGGTAGGTATTTACAGTAAAAGCCTAAATGCTCTCTGTTTTATCTGCAGAAGGGGTGGAAACAAAGCAGGACCATGCATTGCTGAACCAACAGATGATGCCCTCTAATAAATTCGGCAGCTCAAATAGGCTGAAAAGGAGTAAAACGAGTGACAACGACTTTCAGCAGTATAGCTTTTCTGAGGTAGATGCTGCAACAGATTGCTTTGCACCTGCTAACAAGCTGGGAGAGGGAGGTTTTGGACCAGTTTACAAGGTAAAAAGACTATTTTATGATTCCAAATGCCATCTGACAGATGATCAGTGAGTGCTGAGAGGTTTGCCATACGTAGGGTATCCTGCCAGATGGACGACAAATTGCAGTGAAAAGGCTCTCAAGAAATTCAGGACAAGGGCTGGAGGAGTTCATGAATGAAATTACATTGATTGCTGGACTTCAACACACAAATCTGGTTAAGCTACTCGGTTGCTGCATACAAGGTGAAGAGAAGATGCTGATCTATGAGTACATGCCAAACAGAAGCTTGGACTCGTTTCTATTTGGTGAGTAGATAGATCGGTTTGGGGTCCCAAATAGTTATTTATAGTGGATTTACATTGGCGTAACTAAATTATTTTGTTGACTGCCAACTGAATTTTCGAATAAAAAAAATGACAGATCCAGTGAAAAGGAAATTACTGGACTGGAATAAGCGCCTGAATATAATCGAAGGCGTCGCACAAGGGCTGCTATATCTCCATAAATATTCAAGACTGAAGGTCATACACAGAGATTTAAAAGCCAGCAACATATTACTCGACGATAATATGAACCCCAAGATATCAGATTTCGGGATGGCTAGGATTTTTGGGCAGAATGAATCCAGAGCTAACACCACTAGGGTAGTCGGAACATAGTAAGTACAGTATCTCTAAGCAACCTTGCACAATTCTACCAAAATTCTCCTGTAGACAGTTCTTACATGTTTGACATATTCCTGTTATGGTGGATAACAATGTGCAGTGGTTACATGTCTCCTGAGTATGCCATGAAAGGAATTTTCTCGGTGAAGTCTGATGTCTTTAGTTTCGGAGTTCTACTTCTGGAGATTGTTACTGGCAGGAAAAATACCGTTTTTGCATCATCCACTCCTGTTGGCCTCATAGAACAGGTATGTGGTTCAAGTTCAGACATATTAGAATACTCCGCTTGCAAATTTGATGCCAACTCTGACATTTTTTTATGAATATAAAACTAATTGCAGACATGGGACCTATGGAGTCAAGGTGACATTTTGGAGCTGATGGACCCATCTCTCGATTCCTTGTGCCCGAAGAATGAACTGATCAGAATCATCCATGTTGGTCTTCTCTGTGTTCAAGAGGGTGCTGCAGATAGACCAACAATGTCTGATGTTATTTCGATGATTACAAATGATAGCGTTTTCCTACGAGATCCAAAACAAGCAGCATACTGCATAGGCAAGAGTGAATCTGGAGAATCATCCAGTGGGAAGTCGAATCTTTATTCCATCAATGATGTATCTATATCAATAATGGAAGCAAGATAGAAATAGTCCTTGATACTTCAGATTAGTATTCTGACAGTTCCTTTCTTGATGAATATTTTGTATATAATGATATGAAGCCTACCGATAATTATCACTTCCTGTGTTAGCTGAGGCTATATCCAGTGTGACTCCCTCTAATTATGAATAGGCGCAGAGATTCGACTATGCAGTAATTAGTGAGTGTTTGCAATTTGATAGTTGTAAACAGGATCATGAGTTCCTCATTAAGTGATGCATGAAAACATGGGTCAGGTCGCAGGTAGTAGAACTACTGTTCTTTGATGGCAGTAATACACTGAGAAGCACACAAATCAATATCCTACACTAGAATCCAAAATCCAGCAAAATTTCTAACGTATTTCGAGATTCTCAATTTTCATTGTATTTGAGTAGGCAGCATAGGTCACACCTCCTTGTAACGGACATACTGAGCAGTCGCTTGCAAAGAATGTCCGGAGGTTGAGCGACATCTGAGCACTGAGGAGTCTTCTGCTTATTTCTTCTCAGGCAAGTCCCTCTCTTCATTCTCAGGATTCTCTTCTCCTTCTTCATCATCCTCCTCCTTGTTGGATCATATGCCAATGATGGCAGTAATGGTGTTATAATGGGACAAAACGAAGGGAAGCACTCCTGTAATGTTTATAAGCATACTGTTTATGAAGCTAATCTCAAAACATTAGTAAGCAAATTCACTAGAGTGTTATCGGAGAAACAAAGATTTCCTATCCAAATGAAGGTTTGGTTGCCAATCTGCTGCAACTGATGTTTTCCCGGAATCAGCATATTGTAGCTTAAAAAGAATTCCGGCAGCATAGATAATGATCTCTCTCCTTCCCAACAAACGGCACTAATGTGGTATTCCTTTGATGCGGGAGCATCCAACATAGCTTCATCGACCAACTTAGAACCATCGATGCTTATCCAAGCCAAGAAAGAAATTGGGCATCATGTGCTTCGATGGATCATTTTGAATGAATAATGTCAATTACTTATCGATACTTTGTGGTATGTCAATTACTATCGATGGGAGGCCATTTTTAGACATTTTGCATGACCAATTGATGAAGTTTCAAGAGGGTTATTTTCTGGTCAAAGGAGGAGCACGAATTTTGGAAGGCTGAAGGTTCAAGAATGCAAGTTCCCGTGCTAATAAATGCATTTCCTAAGTTCCTAGGTGTCTTTATTGTTATGTAGTTTTCAAGAGTTAAAGGTCTAAGATCCTAGGCCATTAAAGTCTGTTTTTTCTAAAATCCTCCTATAAACAGGAGAAAACTATCCAATGTAAGAAGATACGAATTTGAAAAATGAAAATTGTGAGAGATTTTCTCTGCTTGAGTCAACTTCTTCAGAAATGGATAACTCTTTTCGGTCTGTTTACCCTTGGAGTGTAGATCACTCCTTGGTAGGAAGCAAATTCCAATAAGTTTGATTAAACTCGGCATTATTTGTCGATGCAAAATATCATACGTTGCCAGTTTGATCCTCAGCTAAGACTAACGCATTAAAATTAAACAAGATTAAGAGGTTTCCACGGGCCAAGTTCTGTTAAAAAAGCACTAACCTATGTGGCTTTGGCCCTGTTCTTCCATGAATCACGGCCGGAACAATTCAACTGTTCCCTTCTCCTTAGGCTTCGGGTTCCACCTTCAGCTACATTTCTCTTCTCGAAACCATCCCAAACCGGGATCGAACTTCACAAGCTCAGGCGACTTCTGGAGCAACAGCCATACTATTTACGTAGGAAAATACCCGGAGGCTACCTCAAACGGAGAGGACGTGCTCGTGATGGGGAAGTCGAGGGAGTTCCGGCGAGTCAACTTCTCTTCCTCCGGAGCTCTGCTACTCCTCCAACCACCGTGACCCGCGTGTGGAAACTCACTCCGCGCTGAGAACAGAGCATCTGGCAGAGCGGCAGGGCCAAAACGGCACGCATTGAGAAAGGAAGTCGAACGTGAAGGAGAGGGGATCGCAGGCCGGCCGACGCCATTACCTCACTCCGCGGGAGAGCGTCTTCTCGTTCTCCTGCCTCGACTACACTCACGGCTGAAGAGAAGACGGTGAGACCAGAGTCACCAGACCCGCTCCCCTCCCCGAGCTACCAGGCATCAGCACCGCCATCTCCAATCACCGAATGGGTTTTTCGGGTCCTGAGGAACTGCGGATCGTCGTCTGGAGCCACAGTCAAAGAGCTAATAAGGGTCCATTTAATAATTCCGGAAAACAATTTCTTTTTAGAAATAATTTTTTATTTTTAAAATAATTTCTAGTAAAAAATTGTATTTGATAAATACACAAAATTTTTATTCTTAGAATGGAAAAAGAACAAGAATATATTTGATACCAACATAGAATTTCTTTTAATTTTTTAATAATTTTTTTTCTTGTTTGCTTTTCTTATTCTTCTTTGCCACCGGCCGCCGGCAATCGACAACAGCCAGCGGTGGCTGGACAGCAGGGCAGCGACAGGGCCTGTCACGTCCCGATCCTCGAGCACGCGCCCATCCCTTACCTGGTTGATATAATAGCAACATCCCAAGACGCATCGCCGACCCATTCATTTTAATACGCGCAAGCGGAAGCATATAAAATCCCCAGACAATAAAGCAATGGGATAGGAAAGTAGGATTTCAAATTTCAATTGTGGGAACAACCACACTTATATACATTGCAAATCATAGTGCAACTATATACAAGTCGATTTGTTAAGTCAGGTTCTAAACCACAAGTTCCTAAAACAAAATCTGGAGAAAGGAATCAACTTCCATCAAAAGAGGCTCGTCCTATGACTAGCTAGTCAACAGGACTGTCGTTTCTTCAGGCTTCACCTTCTACTCCTTGGGTCTCTAGTCCTTTACCAACACCATCTAAGGACCTGAAATGGTTATACAATAACCAATGAGACAATGTCTCAACAAGTTCTACTCCCTAAGACCCGATTAGGAGGGAAATATGCCTTAAGCTATCTAAGCACAACACGGATTAGATGACATACCTTGGCCTCAGTTCCATCCTGCAAATCAACCTTATTCACAGATGCCTCATATCACAACAATCAATCAATTCACCACGCTGGATCAAATTATTGATCAATCGATCTAGTCGATTACATGTCATCACGACCCATGCTTGGTCGGCACATTCAATACTATCTATAAGTTCGACCATAGTCTAGGACTGCTCACTCTAAGCTGATATATAGATAGTATAGCTCGCACTAAGCTGATAGGGTTAAGATATACTACTCTCGCTAAGCTGACATATTGCCCGTAGGCTGATATAATATACCGGTAGACTGCTCTAGATAAGCTGACATATCGCCCGCAGGCTGATGTAATATACCCACGATGCTCACTCTAAGGCGATAAAGTGTCTGCACTCGTCTAAGCTAACATATGAGCCCGTAGAATGATATAGTATACTATCGACCATTCAATACATTCTATTTTTTATCCTTCTCGATAAAATAGCCGTGTGTGAGGACACGGTCAGCCTTAGTCAAAATATAATAATTTCACTTTTTTGAATATCCCACCAGTTTCAACAGCCCATAACATCTTTTTTTAGCGCGTAAACCAACGCCCGGTAATTTTTCTCTTAATTACCATTGCTAATTCAATTCAGCACAAAATAAAGCTCAATCAAATAAATGGACTGCACCACGGCAATCGGCATAAAATTCCGGTCGTCGGCTATCCTAGCCTAATTTCCAAAAAATAATTAATTAATTAATTAATTCCGAAAATTATTAAATAAATACAATAAATCTAATTTAGGCCCGTAATGCCTAATTGGAAGCCGAAACAAGCCCGGAAAATTTTCGAGATTCGTTCAATAATTACTCGAGCCTATCTACTTGCTAATGACTATGTCTAACCACCTAACATGCATTGACAAGTCACTAATTTAATTATTCTAAACTAATCTATCCACCTAATTGCACTTAATTAAATCTAAACAATCCTTAAGCATCATTAGTCTACTAAGAGGAGTTTAGTGAGTAAAACTCACTTGATAAAAGCGAAGACTGAAACACCGCGACGATGACGCGACGGCAGCCAAACTTGGGCTTGCGACGAACTTGGACCAAGCCAAGGAACCTTGCAAGCCCACAGTAAATGCTGGGCTTAGATTGAACGGGCTTGGGCTTGTTGAAGTTGGGCTGAACAGGCTTCAAGTGGGCTTGACCATAACTGAAAATGGGCTGCTGATTTCACTGAGCTGTTGGACTTATTTAATGGGCTGAGATAGCTGAAGCTTGGGCCAAATTGCTGTAGGCTTTTGGGCTGGCTCACGAAGATGCTGGACTTCGCTGGAGAAGGGTTGCCAGGCTCAAATGTAAGCGGCTGAATGGGCGAGGAAGCAGCTAGCGTCCGCTAGCAAGGGATCTTCGTTGTTGAGCGCTGACCGAAGGAGCTGAAGACGCGCGGCTCACGAGGCTGGAGTTGTCGCAGCAATCAACCAACTGACCGAAGAAGGTGAGCTGGCGGTCTTCGATGGGGCTTCAAAGCGAGAAGTTGACCGAAGAAAGGCAGACCGTGGACGTGGGTGGGCTTTGAAGGAGGAGGCGTGGGCTTTGGCTTTCGGTGCGAGGAAGCAGCTCCACCGCTGCTGGTCGTGGAACGCACGAAGAGAGGAAGACGCGTGGAGAGAAAGCGGACGAGGGCAACTGCTTTGGTGACTTCACGCTTCGCTGGCAGCTGGAGAAGAACGTGGACTGGGCTGGGCTGCTTCGTGGCTTGTTGGTGGAGGGAGATGGCAAACGGGGGTGAGGGCTGCAGGTTTTGTCGAAGGAAATAGAGGAGTGGAGGAGTGCAGCGACCGAGGAGAGACGATCGTGAGTTGCAGGCGGTGATGGCGGAAGAGACCGAAGAAGTCGCACGTCTCTTCAAGGGATGAAAAAGAAACGTAGAAGCAGCTGGCGTCCATCAACTAAGAAGATTGGAACAAAAAGAAAAGGGGCAAAAGTCCACAACATTATCCTTTCCATTGATGGCATGTCCCCTCCTAATTCTTTCTTAAGAATCAATTCATAATTGAGCCAATTTAAATGTCCTAATTGTAGTCCCATGCCATAATTCCGAATTTCACTCTTTAGGTTCAATTTCTTCGCTCAATTTCCCAAATTAAGGTCCAATTTCGCTGAAGAAAAATCCCATACAATTTTCTGCAAGTCCTCAACACCCAAAGGTTCGGCTTGGAAGTCCAAATTTCCCTTAATTTAGCCCATCTGAATTTCCGTAAATTTTCCATAACGTTCGAACTGATTTTCCGTAAAAATCTCGGAATCTCTGAAAAATCTTCTGAGACTGAGTCAACGCTCCTAAAATTTATTGTGACATGATAGAATCTTCAATTTTTGAAATCGGACTTAAATTCACGGTTAATTTCCATTCGACGTGTTTTTAGTGTGACCTAAGCTATCGGGTAATTTTCAGAGATTTTCGAAAAATAACTTATTTATAAAAATTGATTCAAATTGGACACGTACTAAAACAATAGAGAATCAAGAAATTTATTCTCGGTCGAACCGACCTATCTACGATCTCAAATCGTAATGATCTACTTTTTCTAGTTATCTAGAGTAATCTAATAAAAAAATTAGGTGAAAATGGGATTACCAATTATTCCTTGGAATAAGAAGCAAATTTCTTTTTATTTTTTAGCCATTTTTCTATTTCGGAGAATAAAAAAATTAGGCGACAAAATAATTTTTATTCTTTTTTTGAAATTGAACAAAATAATAAAAATTGAAAGAAATAAAAACGTTATTAAACAAAGCCTAAATTTTTATGTCATGACCAATTTCAATGGTCGAGAGTTTGGGAACTCCATCATTGAAGCTTCAAAGGAGGATTTAAAGTCAACATTAAGCTAGCATTGGATAATGCTTCCCGCCCAATTCGGTCTCACCTTGATATAGGGAACCACAAACCAGAATGGAAGCATCGGTTTCCATTTTAAGGAGCTGAGGGTTGGACCGACTCTGGCAGTCCAATAAAATCAGTCCATCCTATGACTTTTTGAAGGAAAACTCAAAATTACCATCTAGTATTCTTTTGATATTGCTAAATTGAATTTTACTCAACATGACATGTACAGAATAAAGGAATAAAGATGAACGCAAATGACAAATGATATTTCATAAATGCTTAGATCACAAACAAAATACTGGAGGAAAAACAAGGTTATTAGAAACTAAAATATATATAATTGGTTCAATTGGTCTAGTTGACACCCTGAAATCAAGAATTGGACCAAAAATAACCAATTCCATTTTTATGAAATCGAGAACCAAGTCGACACTCCTTAAAATCGGACTGAACTATTCTGATTCGGGTGGTTCTTTATGCGCACCCTAGCTTGATAAAGTGAATTGATTATATGGGTATACTCTCCACTTGCCGCTCTATGCACGGGTCATAGAACTTTTGAAACTTGAGATATATATGGGATAGATTCGTGATTTCTAGACATTAAAAGTAATCCCTGTGGGATAACATATCTGTCTCAGAATTTCAAGAGCCTTGTTTATGGGAATGCCAGATTCGACATCATCTTCAGTATCAGGTTAATCGTGATTTGCATGCAACAATTTGACACTGTCAGCAGATGAGAACTATTCTGAATTAGCAACTAGCATCAGAGAAGGTGCAAATAGCATTTATAGACTCTGTTCCGACAGATTTATGCATACATTTCTCCTTTTGGTGCCTCTTCTATGCTGAGCATTTAAATCCTCTGTAAGTCTGCAATGTAGCGGTCGCTTAGCCTGTCAAAACTTTCCAGACCACGATTGGAACACAATAAACAACAACAGGTCATTGTGCTGCGTAAGAACCATGCGGCTTGCTACGCCCTGAATTTAGAATTGGCGATGCGCTTTCGTGCTAACACTGATTTAGCCATCGTTGATGATTTCCCTTCATCCTCGCTATCATCGCTATCCAACACGATCACTGAATCTGGTGTGGGCAACTCCTTCATCCCCTTCTCAGTAATTTCCTCAGCGCATTTCACATTTCGATCACGATCTAACCTCTTCTTTTGTTGACCATGGTCTGGCTTCACAAGCTTTGAGTCAAAACAATCTCTAGAGACAGCCACAGAGCAAGAGAACTGACTGTTGCGCTTGTCACTCTCTTGCAGTTGAGTTAGAGGACCTGAGGATGACTTCTGCCATGCTACCCTGTTCATAGAAGGGTCAAGGGGTCCTGAAAGCTCTACTTTGTCAGCTAAACCAAGATTCTCCTTAAATTCTGTGTCTCCTTTCTGGTATGAGCCCTTGAGTCCGAGAGAAAGCTGCCTCCCACCAAGACACAGCTTCTTACGCTTCATACCGACAGAGCCATCACATTTATTGCCACTCAAATCATTCTGTGACTCCACTTCAGTTTGCCCACCATTTCGAGGCATTTCTGTAGAACTTTTTGATGAATTATCAAGAACATTTGAGGGCAATGACCGAGGCATCTTGAGCATCTCTGCTTCAACACCACTGAATAACTGGCACAAACCTGAAGCTGTGGATGGATGCAATTGCTCACTAAATGATTTCTCCGAAGTACAATCCACAATCTCCTTTTCTGAAGTACTAGATTGATCTAGATGCTTCTGAGACTGCACCAAAAAAGGATCTGAAGTCCTAAGAAGAGAATGAGGGCTTAATGACTGGTAGCGAGGCACCACAGCCGCCTTGTCTTGGGCGTGATTGTCCTGGGACACATCTTCTCGTAATGCTAATGATGAGTTCTGGGCCATTCCATCTGGAGTTTTGTAATTGCTTCCTTCTCGGACACCTTGCTCATCTCTTGCTTTGTCAACATCCAAACATTTCTCATTATTAGATACAGACTCCGAGGGATTACACTTATCATTCACATCCCCATCACTATCTTTTCTCTGGCTTGAGCTTGAGCATATCAGTGAAAGTTTCCGAGTGAATCCACCTACATTCTTTTTAACAGTTTCAAATTCATTGACTCTATCATGAGTTTCCTTCATACTACATTCACCTTCCATCTGCAGCACAAATTAAATTAAGTGCCAAGATAAGTCAGTAAACAAAGAAGAAATTTGACCAAGTACGATGCTGTAAATTAAAACTCAATGCTGAAGTTTTTCTCTCTCTTTGGAGCCATAAAAACATCAAAGAACATGCAAAAACAGTATGAATCCAGCCAATGCCCCAGATAGAAGATGGTTTCATTATAAAAACAATTATATCTTATAGTGCAACCATGACATCAAGTTGCATATTTGTGATACCAAGCTTGGACTGGAATTTAGTTCTGCGCATGGATTGTCACATGTGCTTCCACTAGCTCCAGCCTTGGCATATTTCTGAGTCATGTATCTCGCCTTCTCATCAAAAGCTTGTCTGTTATACTTATACTCCCTGCTCTGCACATTCAGGCATATATGTCAGGCTTCAAGGTACTTCATCCTATAGGGTGAACCGGCCGACGTAGTTAGCAGATTTACTCACCGCTTCGCACATAAGACCATCATCCGGATTTGGCTCACTGAGTAACAACCCAATACTTGTTAATACAGTTGAAATGTTCAGCGATGGTTGCCATGCCCCCTGTTTGGTTACCAAAACGAGCATCTAATAAGGATATCAATAAACAACGGACACATTCATACAAACTCACTGCTACTCAGCAGCATTGGCAGTTTCATGACAGATTGCAAAAGACCGTTAGCATAGATGGCTTCTTAGGACAGAAAGTGTGCTCCTGTCACAGATCCTTGTCAGAGACAATGATCTAACCACAAATAGGGAATACCCAAACAAATTATTGAAGTTAACACAACATACAACATTGCAGTCAACGCGAAAAACTATCAGTTAACAGAATAACATGTTACATCAACACAAGAAGAAGACCACAAGGCGCTAAATTTAAGTGCCAATTGACAAGCCCCATTTTCACTGCATATGAAAAGGAAATGGGATTGAAAGTCGTTTGCACTAAATGAAAAGCTAATTCGGGCTCGCGAACTAGAATATGCGCCTCTCCGGATCCACCTTTATGACCAACAGCAAAAGATATAGCATTTTCCTAGAAAGCAACTCCCACAAGCACAATCACTTGAAAATGTGATTCCTCGAAATCTGGGAGCCCCTAGCAACTACTCCAGCAATTCCCATCTAAATCCGGCAACGGTCGAATGCGGAAAAATCTAATTCGAACGCAACGGAACGCGCAAACTACACAGGTCGCGGCAACGCGTTTCGGATGAGAAACCCTCGGCCGTCCCGGTGCAGAAGCCCAAAAGGGGGTACTCACTTTGGGCGGGAGGTTGAGGATGTCGAGGCAAATCCTGCCGCCGTTGTCGATGTTGGGGTGGTAAATCGGCGTCGGAACGTCACGCTCGGCGGCTGAAACGGGTAGCTGACAGATTCCACAACAAAGCCAACTCTCTCATCTCACGAACCAAAACCAAACCCCTAAAAAAAAAAAAAAAAAAAAAAACTTGAAAACGCACCGTTCGGGAATCTGGATCTTGAGCTTGAAGACGCCGCCGGCGTACACGGACTCTTCGGGGGCTTCGATTTCTGGAACGAACGACACCCGACGCGATCAGTGATTCAGCGGCGAAAACCGGCAAAAATTAGGGGGCGAGGGGCGGTGCTTACGGGCGAGGATGGTGGAGAGGGAAGGAAGGTCGGAGGAGGGGGAGAGGGAGGGGAAGGAGGCGAGGGGAGGAGGGTCGGCGAGGAGGAGCTTCAGCTCCTTCTGCATCCGCAGGCTCAGCCTCGCCGCTTGCGCCATCTTCTTCTTCTTCTCCTTCCTTCGTCTGCGGGAAAGGGGATTTGGTTCGGTTTCGATTAAAATAGAGGGCGCGCGGGAAGAGGCGAAATTCGAGAAAATAATATTTTTAAAAAGGAGGGGAATTATGAGAGACGAAAAAGATCCAAAAAGGTGATTTTTGTGTTGAGAGTGGGATTTGAACCCACGCCCTTTCGGACCAGAACCTTAATCTGGCGCCTTAGACCAACTCGGCCATCTCAACCTTTGTGCTAGTAATCTTGCTCCAAGTTTATTGATACCAAAGATGCTGGAACTAGATAAATGCAATTTCTCGGGGAGAGACGGAGACACAGGGTATATTCGATTGATTTGATGAGGAAAAAAAAAGGGTATAGTTTTCCTTTCTGTTTTCAATTCCTTATGGTAGCGAAAGTCGCATACTTGATCACGAAAAATAAATAAATATGTACCAAGATATACAAATATTTGAAGGTGCGTGTTAGTTTCGAAAACAGAGTTTGAGTAATTGTGACTTTGACTATAATAAGAGCTGAGAAATTTAATTTTAAGTTTAAAAAGTGATGTGTTTATGTGGAAGTTGACAATTATCTTGCCTATTTCAAGTGTGATTTAGCTTTCAACTTGAAAAAACTACGATTTTGTCTGGTTGTTGTGCCATAATACATATTAACAGAACAAATGGGCATTTCATGGAATTTCTCGCAAAAGTTTGAGGTTGAAATCACCTTTAAGTTTTGCTTTATATAGTATAGATTTATGTAAATCTTGTAAAAGATATATAGGGTGCATGATGTTGTTTTTTAATCCCTTTTGATGAAGATTGACATGTGCGTTTTCATAGCTTAGCTTTTTATGGAATCTAGACTTTTGCAAAGGTTTTAACCGCCAGCGAATTGAGTTTGAGATGATTTAATTTGGCTAATTAAGTTCTCGACTTTTTGAAAAAAGATAAATTAAGTACTAAGTATGAACTTCGTCTTTTTATGGTATCATGATAAATGTGATTCTCTTAGACTCCGTTCGTTTTACAAAAAAATGTGATATTTTTAAAAAATATTTTCCATAAAGATATATATATATATATATTTTTTTTTTTGGTGACCCAGGGAAACCCCGTACGCCGACAGCGCGGCGGGGCAAACCCTAGGGAGGACACGTGGAAACCACCACCACATGCCCCGAGTAAGGCACCCAATGCGACGCTGGGAATCGAACTCCTCCCCTTACGTTAGGAGGCAACGCCCAAAGCAACGCCACCCGGACGGGTGGTTTTTCCATAAAGATATTTTACAAGAAAATACAATTATTTTTCAGTGTTTTGATGAAACTTGAAAATGAGATGGAAAATATTTTAGTTGTTCTGTATGAAAAATATTTTCCTCCATACATTCTTTTTCATTTTATTTTATTTTTAAAATTGATTTTTCATTATTTTTTTCTTTTTTTCCTTTTCTTTTATTTGTTTTCCTCCTCCTCTTCTTCTTGGCCAATCACTAAGGCACAATGACGGCCAATGATTGGCCACAAGCAAGCACAAGGTTCGCCCACCTTTGGCAAGACTTAAGCCAGTGAGCTCGAGCTCTCCCATCTGGCGATGCCGAGCCTGGCGAGCTCGAGGCTCACCAAATCGATGAGCACGAGCCTCGCCACAAGCTCACGCTCATCGATCTGGCAAGCCTTAAGCTTGCTAGATCAATGAGCTCCGAGCTCGCGAGAGGTGAGTGAACCTTGTGCTCGTTGACGAGCTCGAGGTTCACTTGTGGTCGATCACCAGTTGTCGTCATGACTAGCGATCGGCCAAGAAAGAAAAAGAGGGAAAACAAAGAAAATAAAAAGAAAATAATTTAAAATTTAGAAAAGAAGAAGAAGAAGGGGGAGGAGAAGAAGAGGCAAGAGAAAGTGAGGGCTTGTAACGATGTAAGATAAGAGAGACCAAGTGATGAAAATGTTTTCCACTTTTGAAAAGTGAAAACATTTTCCCCTAATTTAGAATGCATTTTTCCCCTTCATGCCCCAGCAATTCATTTTCCATAAAATAAATGCCATAAAATCCGAAAAATGTTTTTCTAAAAATTGTTTTCTGCGAAATGAATGGAACCTTAAGGCACATTCGGTAACTATTCTATTTTCAAAAACAATTTCTGATTAGAAATAATTCTTTTTTGTTTTGTTTCTAGAAATAATTTCTAAACATTTTAAGGCGTTTGCTAACAATTTATATTCCCACAATAGAATTGCGTTTGGTACAGTTTGAAAATTTCTAATCCAAATTATTTTATTTTCATTTTTTAATAATTTATTTCTTTTTTTTTTCTCTTTTTTTTTTTTTCTTCTTTTCTTCTTCTTCTTCTTCAAGCTTTCGGCTAAGCCTCGCTAGCGCCTTAGGATGACCAATGACACCCGGACTTCTTCTTCTTCTTCTTCTTCTTCTTCTTCTTCTTCTTCGACAAGGCCGCGCATTGTCGGCTAAGCCTCGCTAGCAGTTAGGTCACCCAGATCTAGCGACGCCAACCTCGTGGTGGCCTGACAAGGTCAAGCCCTATCGGCGGCGAAGTGAGTTCGGCCTTGTCCAGCCATGGCTCGAGCATCGATAAACCTTGCCTAGTCGAGCGAGGCTCGCTGGTGGCCAAGGGATGCCTAGGTTCGGCCTCGCCTGTCATGCCCCGAACCTTGGGTGCGCCAACATCCCACCATGGTCATTCAAATGCGACATTCCTAGGTAGTGTCGCCGACCCCATTCATTTATTAATGCACATGCGGAAGCGTATTATAAAACCTCTGACAAAAACTCACGAGATAGGAAAACAGGAAATCAACTCATACATAAACAAACATGCTTTCATAGATAATCACTCTAGAGATTACACATATACCAAAAAGGGTCAGTCTACAAAAAGGGATTAGTCCACCAAAAGAAGGAACGGTCCTATGAGCACTAGTCGGACTTGTTCTTCGATCCACTAGTCGGACATCTATGGTCCTGAAATTTTGGCCCCACGGGGTGAGACATTGTCTCGATAGGATCGAGCACCTAGAGGGAGGTGAATAGGTGATCAAAGAAGTTTTTGCAAAACATCTAGATTAGTCTTCAATAAAATAGACTTTGGACGTATGAAGCCGAGATGGTGAGACATTGTCTCAGTTTATAGTAGTTCAACGTCCCTTAAACCCGGATTTATAAGAACCAAAAAGAAAATACGATTCCCAAGTATAGAGACTCTACTACATTTTCTCAAGGTCTCACATATAGTCTCTCTTTTGGTGGCGAATAAGATCGCAAAAGAACAAAGAGATTCGAGACTTTGGAATTTTTCTATCGGGCACTCTTGAACAACTTACGTCTTCCTTATATACTCCTTCATGCCTTCATTGTTGGCACCTTCCAAAGGAGTTCTTCCAATCAACCCGTTGGAAAGAATCAATTAGGGAGATCTCGAGCTATTCAAGGAAAATAACGATAGCCCACCAATCCTGCTCGCCCATACAATTAGGATCTAGGTTTCCATAAGTAGAACCTCCCAACTGTGTTTCGCGAATCAATTAAATCTAAGTTACTCGAATTAATCAATACAAATAACAAATCTTGAAGTGTTATCTCCAGCCGTGAGATCTTTCTTAATCATATGAATCAAAACCTTAAAGATATGATTTTCTTAATTCAATCGAATAAAGCTTTTTTTCTTCGTCGGTCTGGAAACTGTCAATGAGGGCAGACTTTGAATCTTGAGTCTAGAGGTTTTCGAGACTTTTTAGAAAGAAAATACGCCCAAGGGTGACCTAGCCACACAACACAGAAGACTTATCTCATCTTATTTCTTTCTTGTAGGTTAGTACAATTCATATCACTAAATCATAGATAGTCATAAGAACTTAAACAATTGGAACACAATCACTTTTATATAATCGGTAACCACACTCAGCACACGTTCCAATTGATATTCACTGCCACACAAGAGCATAGCCTACTTGCAGTTAAGCTATCTACTAACATTAATGCCAGGCATCGCCTCCCCCCTTGGAGCGCGGCTTCGTCACTACGTCGACAGTGTTCCCGAAGGAGCATAGGTCTAGTTGGACTAGCCTCTACTGCGACCCGAGTCTCGTCACTATGTTGACGGCGTTTCTAAAGAAATATAGGTCCAGTTGCCCTAACCACTACTGCGACTGAGTCTTGCAACCAGCACACGACAATTCAATACTGACTCCCGGGCACTTTGCATTTCACTCAAATACTCCCATTACAATAGTAATCCTTAAAAAATCCTATTTCGGTGCCAAACCCGACACTTGGGATTTTTACGGATAAAATCCATATTTTTCACAATCAACACTCAATTTGCATTATCCACTCATCAAATTCAAATTTTAAATACACAGAGCGATCGGCACGAAATTCCGAGCAATTGAGGTTATAAATAATTTTTGAATTTTTTTAAATAATAATATTTTAATAATTTTCGTAATATAATATATTATTAAATAATCCAATAATTTCGAAACATTTATTTAAATCAGAAATAAATTCCTTTAAGTCACATCAAGGTTTATATTAAAATAAACCTACTTAACTTTAAACTAAACACACTTTAACTTAATTAAACACCATAATCTAATCCTCAACTAAATAAACTAATCTAACCACCTAAGCTTGCTTAACTTAAACTAAGAATACCCTAAGCATCATTAACCCTCTAATCAAAGTTTAGTGAGCTAAACTCACCTAATTGCTTTCCGACGAATCTCGGCGAAGAGGACGGCAAGGCCGTCAACAAATCTCCTCGGGCGACACCAAGGAGGCGGGAAGAGCTCGGAAACGCTCCTCGAAGATCTGGATCTTGTTGGCCGAAGGTTGCTACTCACGGCTAGAACGGAGGCGTGCTGGCGGCTGCTTGGACGGAGAAGGACCGACGAGAGCAGCTACGGCTCGGGATGGCGGCGGCGGCGACGACGGCGGCGGCGGCGGCAATGGCGGCGGCGAGGCTCGGCTCCGACGAGCTGGCCGGACGGAGGGGCAAGAGGCTCGAGGTCGCACGAGTTGGGCCGAGCCACGCGCGGGCTGGTCGGATGGGCCCGGACGGGCGGGAACGGCGGCAGGTTCATGCGAAGGCTGGCCGCGGCTCCGGCGGTCCTCCGGCGAAGCTTGCTGGCTCAACGGTGGTGGCGAACGGCGAGCAAGCGGCTAGCGAGGAGGGACGAAGGCGTTGGAGCTCGGGTGGAGACGGTGTGACGGCTAGCCGGCGAGCAGTGCGGGGGCTTCGCGCGCGGATGGCAACTCCGGCGACGAAGCGGGCGGCCGAGTCGGGCTAGCCGGTTGGTTTCCCTCCCTCTCTCCTCCAAGTCCAAGAAGAAAAAGGTTGAAGATGAAGTGTGAAGTGATGGGCCCTTTTTGGGATCAAATCCCCACCCTCCACTTGTCAATTTCTTCTTCACTTTGGCCCAACCACCATGACATAAGGTGATGTCATCTTCCACTAACTCCAATCTTCCACAACCTTATTCCAATGGTTGCAATTTCCTTTTCCACCGTGGCATGAAGTCTTGTATATTAAATTCTTTCTATTCCAATCAATTCTCTTCCAATTGAGCCCAATTGAAATCCATAAATTAATCCAATGTTCCTAATAAGATTTGTGACATAATAGGACTTCCAATTTCTGAATTCGCTTTCAATTTCACGATTAATTTCACACTAGCACGATATTAGTGGGTCCTAACCTATCGGGTAACTTTTAGAAATTTTCATGCATTTGACCTATGATTGATTATTTTCAAGCCACAATGTACATCTTTGACACATTGACGACTCTCGATTGTTGTGGTAATCTCAAGGTTTCAAATATGGACACATGGGACCCAATCGACAGAAAAGTCGGTCGGTCTTAGTGCCGACCGACAAGAATAGTGCGATCCGGTGGAATCACCCACACTTGATCACATGCATTTTTCGAGTCGACCTATCTCCGGTCTCTAATCGATTTTTAACTGTACCGTAAAGATCCTTGCAAATTAGCTCGGTTGAAAGGTCGTTTCCTGGTCAAATTCTCAAGTCTGATGCATTAGAATCTCTTACCGGCTTCACCTGATAGACTAGTTTTCACATGAGTGGCTAACCCAAGGAAAAGAACTATATTCGTGAAAATGAAATGCCCGTCTCATTTTATTAAAAATAGAAATAGGAAAATCAGGATGTCACATCGCCTATGGCTGGGCGAGCCTTGGGTAAGCTCACCAAAGCTTGCCCAATTAGTCATCGGCGGCAACGGTAGTTGAAGAAAAAGAGAGAAAGAAAAAGAACGAGAAGAAAAGAAAATAAAAGAGAAAAAATAGGTTAGTTTGATTTTGGAATTATTTTTATGAATAAAGAATTAACTTTTTTTTACTCATTTATTTGTTCCAAATACATTCCTGGAACAAATTTATTTATAGAAACAAAAAATTTATCAAACAAATTTATATTCCAAATCTATTCCCAATAACAAAAGAGTAGAAATTTCTACGCGACCTTAATATCCCTCCAATTCCCTCCAAATTACATAAGGATTGCAACTATGAGATTGCGACTTGAGATTTGTAGTCTGATAGCAATTTTGGATGCGTTTGGTAATTGGCCAAATAGTAAAAATTTATATTCTTTTGTTCTTGGGAATATATATGGAACAAAATGAAGGAGTAGAAAAAGTTGATTATTTATTCATAGGAACAATTCGTAATCAAAGTCAACTTATTTTTCTCTTATCTTTTTTCTTCTTTCTTCTCTCTTCTTCTTCCACTGTCTTTGTTGTTCATCACCGCCGGTTGCTAGCAGCTCGCTTAGCCATCGGCAAGGCTCGACCCTACTTAGATCTAGCAAGGCCGAGCTCGCGTTGGATCTCGCTAGATCTTGGCAAGGTCGCTCGCCCAACTGCTGGCAAGGCTCAGCTAACGAGGCACAACCCTAGCAAGATCGCCGCCCAAAGCTTAAAGAAGAAGAAGAGAAAGGAAAGAAAGGAAAAAAAGAGAAATAAAATTATTTAAGAATTAAAAGAAAATGATTTGGATTAATAATTTTGAGGGCGGTACCAAACGTAATTCTTTTCCCGAAGTAAAAATTTTGAACAGTTACCAAATGTCTTAAAATGCTTATAAATTATTTTTGAAAACAGATTAAAAAAGAATCATTTTTGTGATCAGAAATTATTTCCGGAAACAAAATGATTATCAAGTGTACCTTTAAAATATACTTAATTTGAGCTTTAAGGGTGATTCAAGGAGATTTTTCTTGAGCTTCTCAAATTAAAAGGGGAGCAACCTCATTTGCCTCATAGTCATATTGCGTGGCATTGAAAAAAGAAAGGCCAAGTAAAATTATTGACGTCGAAAATTGACTCATCGATGATGATTTTTTGAATTCGACTGTATATTTTCTCATATGATGAGGACTTGACCAACTGGACTAAGATGTTAAAGACTCAATTAACCAACAGTCAAGATGTATAGAATTGATTCTACAATTATCTTGTCAATGATCTCGTGAATTTGGAAACTCGATTCAAACCCGGCCGCTCCCATCCATTTAGCCAGCAAAGACTAGGGTTCGTGGGGGGCAAATTCAATTTCGAAATTGCATTGTCCTGCTTTTCCCCACCGACCGCAATCATCTCTTCGGAATCGAGAGCTTTTGATTTGATTTTGGAGCTCCTCACCTGCCCCCACTTTAAAATTTCATCCTCCTCCCGTACGTTGACCCATCAACTTTCGTTCCTTCCGGGTCAAGAGAACGACAGTTGTGCAGGAATCGGGAGTGGAAAGTGGGCCCCGCTCCCCTCCCCCCAACCCTTCCCCACTCATCCAGCGTGGGGGTCGTGGCTCCGTCGGATGCCCGCCGAACGGACGGCGGATGCGGCGTCGCGACCGTCATCATGGGGAGATCCGGAACGCAGTGGAGTGGGCCCCCGTGAACGGCACGGAGAGGACCAGCGCTGATGACTTTTTGTCCGTCACCAACCCGGCAAAAGCGTGACCGCTCCCTCACCGGTCGCGGCGCTGCACCCGTTTTGGAATAAAGTAAACTTTGTTTAAAGATCTTTGGCATATATTTGTGGAAATAAAAATATGTATAAGAAATTTTCCAAAATCGACCCATTTCTTTTAAAATAATTTTTATAAGAATTCAATTTATTTCGTAAAAAATAAATAATTTTAAAGATTCCTTCTAAAATAATTGCTTATATTACTTGAAATAATCAATCAATTTTCTTTTGTTATCGATAATAATTTATATCCAAATATTTTTGTGAACAATAAAATAATTTTCATTTACACATTTTTACTAGTAATATAAGTGATTATTTTTAGGAAAATTTTCTCTAAATTATTTGTTTTTCACGAAACGAATGCACTTCGAGTTTGAGATGATAATAACCACATAAATGCTCAATTTTTTTTTTTTTTAAATCTGATGACGTGATGATCAAATTAGATGACTACGTGATGTGAGCTCATAAGGGTTATGTTGTTAGAGTAATTATCTTATTCGAAAGATATCATACTAGATTAGTTCTCGATCATTCTTTTACGATTCGATTGAAGGTCTAAATAATACATATCTATTGGTCGAATCTATGACATGTGGAATTGCTTAATGAATTCAATGTTTCAATAATCTAGATTTCAATACTTATCTATCGGTTCAATCAATTTTTAATTTCTCATAGTTCCACATCTGCAATTCACGCATTCATGAAGTGACGGATGACAACGTCTTCCCATGATGGGAACCATAATATGTACTATGAATTAAGGTATCTTGCCGTAAGTCATTGATGTTACTTGAAGGTTTCATATCTTGTTATATTTCATAATTATTTCAATTACATGCGCATAATCAGTAAATTTGGGTTAGGTGAAAGGTAGAAAAGTGCCGAATTGAGGGGGGAAAAATCATGACGGATTCCTCGAGAAGCCACATCACCTATTTAATATATTATACAATTAGAACGTGAGTGGATTGGAACCTGGAGGAGATATTTTGAATTGAGCTTGGACCTGAAGATACTTCATAGAAAAGCTTGCCAACCTAAGCAAAATCAAAGTGGGTCACGCATGTAAGATCCCCTATATAAGTACACACATATGAACATCATTCTACTATTTTCTCATATTTTCAAGATTGGAACCGAATTTCATATTAAGTCGAGCATAAGCCCATTGAAAAACCACATTCGAGCGAGTTTGGCATCTGGTCTCAAGCGATCAATCCACAAGCTCTAGCTCAGATCATAGAATATCAAATTAACTTACTAGTGGCCCTCGACATTTTCCTTAAATAAGAACGTACTCAATAACATGATATTCTACATTTTTCAGGCTCAATAGAATTACGTGCCTCGACCGTACTATAAATCTAGACCGCCCGAAGAACCAGCCTGGTTTTCGGTCCACGGGGGCGGCTTCCGGTCGAGCTGCCGGGCCGGCGATAGGCCCGGAATTCAAACCGAACAAAGAGGACTCGAATTCTCGATGGCGTATAGATAGTGAATAACATAACATACACGAGAGAAGCCGAGACGATACTACAGATTACAGCGAATCTCTCCCCCGGGCGTTCCGTTTCAAAATCAGTTCATAAGTCTCTCTCTCTCTTCTCGTGCAAGACTGCGACAACCACCACTTCCCCCTCTCTCTCTCTCTCTCTATCTCTCACGAGCTTTCTTCCTTTTCGAGCTGCTCCTCCTTCTCTCCTTCCGCCGACGGCCGGCGGGTTTCCGCGGATAGAGGAAGATCGAAGCGTGTTCCGATCGACGGCCCGGCCGGAGATGAACGCCGTCGGCAGGCAGGTGTCGCGGTCCGGCTCGACGGCGCACCACCACCGCCAGTACTCCGACAACTTCATCGACGCCTCCCTCCACGGCAAGTGGCTCCAGTCCGCCAATCTCAGCCAGGTCCCCCTTCCTTCTCTCTCCTTCTCCCTCTCGCGCGCGCGCTTTGTCGGCTCTCCGGCGACGTCTCTTCTTCTCGCTTTCCGTCGTGACGGCGAGGAGCTCTCTGGTGGTGCAGGACTTCGGAGTCGGAGCTCGGGGCTCGAGGTCGAGCAGGAGCCTGCTGTCGTCGAACCCCGGGACGCCCCCGCTGTACTCGAGGTCCTCAAGCCTGCGAAGGAACGAGGATGATCAGGCGTCCCACGGTCTGTTCGGCTCCGGATTGCTGGATCTCCATTCCTTCGATACCGAGCTGTTGCCTCAGGTGACGCGCGCCTTCTTGTTCAGGGGACCGCCCGACGTCCGCATCTTTTTCGGTTTCTTCGGCGTCGGTCTCTAGTGATCGGATCGCGGGATTGCATGTATAATTGGCCGCGCGCGGTTACATATGTTTCTCGATGAACTGTTCTGGAGAGTGAAACAGTGCAGATAGAGCAATCTAATGGGGACATCGATCGTGTGCTGGTAGTGTAGCGAGTTCTATTTATGCAGGACCACACATCGCGACGCGAATTAGAACCTGCGGTTGGGTTTTGGATCGTACTTGTTTTTCTTGTTTATATGGGGGAATCTGTAGATGATGTTACTGTCCTGGTAGTCTATAATAGACTTTCTGGGGGATGTCGGGAATTATTTATTGACTGTAATTATTGAGATGAGAGTTACTAGTCAATGTCTGTAGGCTTCATAGGAGTATTTCGTTCTGTACCCACTACATTCTCACAAGACAACGATGTGTATATCGCAGCAGGTGGACTCCCTTTTTTGTCTTTTTTTTTGCCTGTAAATGTGTGGTCTCTGCTGCATGCTTCCTCTTTTATGTTTAGGTTGTCCTTCATCCTCCTCATTACGTGAAATCCAGTGAGGGGAAATTGTTTGGACGGATTGAGGGACCACTTAAATGCAGCTTTAATAATGGTTAATCTCCTTGGTGGACCACATTCTTAGAGATCGGAGAATTGTCGTTCAAGATTTGTATTCCTTCCTTTTTTTAACAGAGTACTCACAGCTGGGATATCTTTGTTATGTTGGGAAGAAAACATAGTGGAAGAAGAGATTTCTTTGATAGATTTTTTCTTTTTTTTAATGGTGTTTAATCATATTATGAGTATATAGGAGAAATTGATATGAGGCTATAGCCCCATAAATTTTGATCTCTTCCATTTCATGTCATCTCCTTTTTGACAATGTGAAGCATCTATTATCTTGCCTTCAGGAGGTGAGCCGAATGAGAAAATTCTGATGTTGGTTCAGGATGATGATTGTCTACCAACTCAAGTTTCAATTTTGCTCTGTTGTGCTTCATGCTCAACACAATACTTCCACTTGCCATTTTTGACCTCTACATTTCTTGAATGTTGATCTTTTTTGGGCGAATTTGTGTTAGTTTGGATGACACTTTCACACAGATGTTTCACTGTCTTTTCCATGTGTCTGACTGTTAGGTCTCCTCCAACCAATATGATGAGTACTCCTCACTTCATCAACCTGTTCGTGGCGGAAGTTTTGTCTCTGAGCCTTATGTTTCTTCTGACAAACTGAACGACCATATTCTTCCCGAGAACAACCTCCTCAGGAGCTCCATAGCAGATAAAGAAAGGGTCAATAATGTTGCCAAGATCAAAGTTGTGGTATGCCTTATTGATACTATCTGGAATTGTATTACACAATATCAATCTAGTGCCTTGATATGTTTTATTTTGTTTCCCAAGTCTTCATATGCATATAGCATAGATGGAAAGAGAGATTTGGAACCTTTCATCTAATTATATGACTTAAATATAAGATGAAGCTTGAAACTTATTTTTCCCTATAATTTAACTGCTTCAACATGCAATAATTATTCTTCGCGTGCAGGTACGCAAGAGGCCACTTAATCGAAAAGAAATAGCAAAGAAAGAGCAAGATATTATTACAATAGAACCAAATTCGAGTTTTCTCACAGTTCATGAAACTAAACTTAAGGTAAGTTTCAGATCATTGTATTGGTTAAAGCTTCTTCTCAGTACCTTTTTTCTTTTTGTACTTTGGATTGTCGAGCAGTTAGCTCAAACCCTCTACCCATGGCAGAAATGCAGTATATGGTCTCTTATGCAGTTGAGGAGCTGATTATATTTTAATTTTAGCACACTTCTCTTCATGCAGGTTGACTTGACAGAATATGTGGAGAAACATGAATTTGTCTTTGACGCTGTGCTAAATGAGAGTGTTTCTAATGATGAAGTGAGTGTATCTATGTTGCAAGACTTCATAAATAGAGGTTGCAGAATAGGCCCCTAATTTTTCTGTGTCCATTTCATGTCCCTATAGGTGTACTCTGAAACTGTGCAGCCAATAGTTCCTTTGATTTTTAACCGAACAAAGGCTACATGCTTTGCATATGGGCAGACAGGCAAGTTCTTTTGCTCTTCTGAATTGGCTGAACTGTTTATGACCATTTGAAAGCTTAAACATTATAGTGACTGTTCCCGGTTGTTTTCTTTCTTTCATTTTTTGGACTTTCAGGCTTGTCAATTGCTTCTTGTCCTGTTTATTACCGTTGATGAGATTAACTTGATCCTATTTGTTTTAGGAAGTGGAAAAACATATACCATGCAACCACTGCCCCTTAAAGCATCTCAAGATATATTGCGGCTGATGCATCATACATACCAGAACCAAGGTTTTCAATTATTTGTCAGTTTCTTCGAGATCTATGGGGGGAAGCTTTTTGACCTTCTCAATGACCGGAGGTATGCTCTTTCATTTTGTTGTAGTTTAATGAGACATAAGTTAAGGTAAATAGAAATTATCTTCTGCAGAAAACTCTGCATGAGGGAGGATGGGAAACAGCAAGTGTGCATTGTTGGTTTGCAAGAATACAAAGTGTCGAATGTTGAGACAATCAGAGAGCTCATTGAGCTAGGGAATGCCACCAGAAGTACTGGCACAACTGGGGCAAATGAGGAGTCCTCTCGGTCACATGCAATACTTCAGCTTGCTATTAAAAGATCGGTTGATGGCAAGGACTCAAAGCCTGCACGCCTCATTGGAAAGCTTTCTTTTATAGACCTTGCAGGTAGTGAACGCGGTGCAGATACTACCGACAATGACAAACAGACAAGGTGCATTTTGCTTGGATTTATTTGGTGACTTAACAATTGAGAGAAGATATGTTTACAGTCCTTTCGTGCAATCGTTCTGTTTTCCCAGCCCCATGCCACAACATACATTGAGAAAAAAGAGTCATGAGATTGAATCTGATTTCAGCATGTTAATGAACAAACAAAATGAAAGAACCTGCAGTTGGATGTGGCATTAACCATCCGCGTTTCCTTCTTCTAGTTATATGATTTATTTCCAAATTCAAGTCCAGGATTTTTTTTTGAAGCTCTGTGCTACAAAGATGTGCTATTCTTCTCTTGGTTGAAATATGGAGGAGAAAGCTAGCATGCTGTACTAATTAAAACTTTATCATAAAAACAAAGTAAAAAAACTGAATTATAATTTGTCTTTGATACTTTTGTGCAGAATGGAGGGTGCTGAGATCAACAAAAGCTTGCTCGCCCTGAAAGAATGCATCAGAGCTCTTGATAATGACCAGGGTCACATACCCTTTAGAGGGAGTAAGCTGACTGAAGTTCTTAGAGATTCATTTGTTGGTGATTCACGAACGGTTATGATATCATGTATTTCACCTGGCTCTGGATCATGTGAACACACTCTTAATACTCTGAGATATGCTGACAGGTACTTGGAATGACATTTAAGAACAGATTTTGGAAAATGTCTCTTGAATTATCTGACTCTTATGAATTTTCCAGGGTGAAGAGTCTATCTAAAGGAAACAGTTCCAAAAAGGATCTGATGTCTTCATCTTTGAACATTAGAGACTCAACTACTTTCCCCCTTAGTTCACTTTCAATGGCCGAGTCAAATTTTGAGAATAACAATGATGAAACTGCCAATGAAAAGAAGAATTTTCTTCGGCCCAAACGGACGAATCGTGAAGCCTCTCCACCCATCAATGTGGATTGTACAGATGGCGGATGGTGTGATGGAAACTTGGCAGAATCACTGTATTCAGGTGCGTATAAACAACAGAAAGGATTTCTGCAGGACCCAATTTCGAAAGATTCTGATTATTCTGCGGACTACAATGTTCTGGAGAAACCATCAAGGATGTCTATCAACAAGGTAGAGACATCTCAAATTTCGGATATTGAGGATAAACAGAGAGCAGAAATTCAGCTTGAAGGAAGGGAACTACAACAATTTGATACAGCCAACCTTCACTTGGAAAATGATCTAAACGCATTGCTGAAGGTGATTTCATAGAAGCCATTCTTTTTCAAATTTACTGTTGTCATCGCTCAATTACTGAGTGGAAGTGTTGCTGTATTTTATACCAGGAAGAGGAAGATCTGGTGACAGCTCATCGGCAGCAAGTGGAGCAGACAATAGAGATTGTTAGAGAGGTTAGTCCCTACGCAATATTTATTCATCTCTTCCTTTTCGTTCTCTCTGCATGTAGATTTGTTATCATCGAAGCTCTATTGCAGGAGATGAACTTGCTGGTACAAGCCGATCAACTAGGAAATCCTGTGGATGAATACATATCTAAGCTAAGTTGCATTCTTTCGGAAAAGGCCGCAGGGATTCTGCAATTGCAGACGCGCCTGGCCCAATTTCAGAAACGTCTAAATGAACGTGGAGTCTTGGTATCTTCAGGCGTGTAAGCTCGCTGGAATTAGGACAGCTAGTTGTCCTGGTTGGGCAGGTATTTATTAGTTGCAAGTCGGGTGCATCGCCCGAGGTCGGTATGCGGTTTTGTCTTCTGCTTCTTTGTGGTGCTTTTAGTAACTTAATCGCGTCACAACTTGCGAGTTACGCGGAGCTTGATTTGCCTGTTCTGTAAATTATGTGCCTTTGAGTTGCTATGAAAATGAGATATATGGATGAGTTTGTGAGTGATTTCTTTGCGGGCATGACAATGTCATTCGAATGGGCTGAAGATGCGTACAAATCTGTGGATTTAGCGGAACCACTCCTATCCTGTGAATTTGTCCCAACCATCAACACACAACTGGAAAATATGGGGAAATGACACTTGCACGACGAGGCTAGTGGAAGTTCAGCTCGAATCGTATTCAGATTACAATTACGGCGTGATAAAATTTGGTGTCATCTGAAGTGGAAATTGCCAATTTCGAGCTATAAAATTTGTCCTGTCTCACGTAAAAGCTGGCGGGGCTTACCCAATTTGTAAGTTAGGTGAACCAAAGTGCGTGTGCTTCCCGAAATGATGCCTCAATAAGAAGGCCACTTGCATGGATTTGTGGCGGCATATGGACAGATGACGGTTTCAGAGAACAAAGTACTAAAATGCTTTAGAAGGAAGCATGGACATGGAGGCAACTCCTACTTGTATGAATTTTTTGTTGGGTCGGGAGAGTGTAATTGAGAATTGTAAGCGAACTCGCCAATCTCCTTTTCATTTCTAGCCATGTGAATAATCGAGTAGTCCTAATGATGATTTGCACGTATTTCGTGTGTATCTCACGGGTGGTTAATGGTATTAAGAGGACAAGTTTCTATCAAACTCCCCATAAATAAAGTGAGAGCATTCTCTCGTTTCTTGTTGGACTCACCTACCGTACAGATCGGGGACTCAACCACTCTGAAGGGACTTAATGCTAAAACTTTTACTCGAAGTTATTTGATGTTTCCTTCGACGTGCGACGACATCCTACGCACTAATCCCAAATTTTCCAAATACAAAGATAACCCCGTCCCCGAAAGAGCAGATCGTCAAAGTTTTGGGGACGCGAGGCATTAGTGCACATAGACTCTCTTGAGTCGGCGTGGGTGATAAGAATAAAAACATAACACGATCTTCCCCTGATTAGATTTGATAACCTTCCCGATTAAGGAACACAAGAATCTTCGAGTTTCATGTCTCTTTCAAATCCTATTTTCCCCTTCATAAATTCGGATCCATTTTTTTTCCATCAGCACTTGACCTTTCCTTCGTTCTTTCATGAGCATCCACATTCATCAAATTTGAATGACACCACCCATCTCTGTCCCATCACGGTTGCCCTCGCCAAAGGGGCGCTTGGGATCAAGATCATAAGTAAACTCTCTCTCTCTAATTGAAGTCGGCTAACCTTTGACAGTGACTCTGACTGTTCAACTTTGCGAGACTGACCAATCAGAGTAGGCGAGCAGGCTGATTAACAAGAGATGATTGGTTAGACCATCCATATCTAAATAAAACTTTGGAGATTTTGCCTGGGAGTTGTTCATCAAACTCTAGACCCAGATAGAATTTCCAATAATTTAATTAGCTAATTCAACCAATCGAAAGGCCAAGATCCACTGCCTCCCAAATTTTCTAGATTGGTGAGAAAGAGACAAGAACAGAGGGTCAGGATCTAATGCCAGATCTTGCACGAGCCATCTCATTGGCTGCCCCAACCGTACCAAATTTAATCTGAGATTCAAATCTCACTGTCTTGTTGAAGTTGCCAATAGGAGCACCGCCTTCTCTCCAAGGCGCATGATGAGGACAGTTGCACTGCTGGGCTCGTCAGCAAGAGATGAATGACCAGGAAATAATTGAACTTTTGTGATGAGAGTGCAAGACCCTTTTTTGGCTCTTTTCTTCTTTTCTAGCACGGCAGAAGTTGTGTGTGGACCTTTTGGATGATGCGCACGATGGCATCAGCAGCATTGCACTGTTGAACTTAATTAGAAACGTGCAAGTGGACCTTTTCGATCGCCCAATAGACTGACGACAGTATGAACGCGGAGAGAAGTCGTTTGAGGGCGGGGCCGAGGGCCTAACTTGACTTTGCAATTAGGAAGAAGAGAAAAAAAAATCGGCAAGTAATTTGATTTTTTTTTATAGCGTTGAACTGATAATATATTACAGACTTATACACAAAATATTCAATTTATATAACTTACGAAAATGTAAAGAAAAATTATCGGACATATGATTTTATCACTATAATAGTTCTTTCTCGTCGATTCTAGTTAAAATGGTTGATTTTGAACTTCCTAAGTGAGTTCCAATTTCAATATACTCTCTCTTCCAAAATATGACCGCTGAAATATTCTGACAAACCAAGTGACCCTTCGTCCTTATATTCTATGCTTTCTTTTCCGCACATTCACATCTTTCCGAGCTAAATCAAGCATGTCGATTTCGAGCACGATAGCTCATGCATGAATATCTTGTCAAAATATTTAAAAAATAGATCACACCTTCATCTCAAAATCTCTCATGGTATTATTACTGAAGATCCTGAATTCAAATCTTTTCAAGTCTTATTTGTCTTCCTAATTGAATTTTCATGTTTAGTATTAAGCAAAAAAGGACTAGACTTTAAATATTTAAATAATAAACCACACATTCATCTGACCGTTTATACTTTTAAAATAGTTAATTGTGATTTCACAAAATCTCATGTATCCGGTATGGCTGGCCCCTTTTGCTAGTGCGGATCTTTACACTAAGGATTTACGAATTGTTGCGCACCTACACCAAATCTAATAATATGAGGGAAAAAATAAAATAAAATAAAAAAACGGCTATGGCACGATCAAAATCCAATGGAAATGGACTACCACGTGGCGTGTGGGCGCGTCGACACGTCGGTATGGACCTCGAAAGCAAATCTGGTTTTACATGTCAACCCAAATCTTTTGGCCACTGTTCGGCCCGCTCTTTCGCGTTATCTGATTGGTTCCTACTTGCATCTCACCTTCCGAAAATATAATCTAAATCTTCCTGTACTTCCTCACCACAACCCCCAAACCCACGCTCTCCACAGGCGCGTGCCCCATACGCGTGCCCCATTTTCATATTCGTCCTTCCATCCTCATTTTCTCAAACAAAATGAATTTTCGTCTTTGTTTCAACGTGTATCAAAACATGCAATCATCAATGAGCCTGATCGTTATAATGCTTTTAAATTTGCTTTCGAAACAATTGACCAGTGGATCTTGAGTTCAACTTGGCGTAAACAAATCGGTTAATTCACGACCACTTATGAAGGATTCGTCGAACAGTTCAGTAATAGCAATGCTTTAGAGAAATCAAATGGGTTCGGCCTTATAGATATGCATAAAAGAAAAGGTAATCAAAAAAGAGAGATGGCAAGTGATGCAAGTGATTCTTTTTTAAATCACTTAGGAGTCGTATGAAATAAAATCCTCGTGCACAGTTCTCATTGGGTGAAACAAATGAGGAATCCTCCTTTTTCGGCTCCAACCCTCCCCGCTCCAATCGTTGCATTTCTTCCTACCACTTCGAAAGCAGTCGCTTCAGCTTTGGACACTCGAATCATTTTTTATACTCATTTTCGTTTCTAATTGAATGAACGCCATATTCTTTCGAAAACCCTAGCAACTCTCGAAATGAGCACGAATCACATTCACGCTCCTCGGCCCCCTTCTCTATTCTTCTTCGCCATTCATTGTCAAATGGAATAATGGGTGTTCAGCATTAACGTAGGACAAACCCATCCATGTGTGCTTTTTGTCAAAACGTTTTCCCAAGAACCAATGTGAATGTGTTAAGTATACCTAAAGGTGTCCTGTAAGAACACTTCAGGAAAAGCTGCTGCAACATTGGTGGCCCCCTCCTTCGTCCTCATCCCTTTTCCCCCTAATTTAGAAATTAAGGGTTGCACTTGCAATAAACAAAGCTTAACCTCTAGAAAATATCTTCTCCCCCTCCAAATATTTTAATTACCCCATGACCCCAAACTTAGCGTAGTGCCAAGGCCCTCGATCCTGGCGACACGTCAAAAGTCGCTTCTCTCTTTTACTCCATATGGCAATGAATGCTCTCATAGGTTGGCTCAAGCAGCCTATCATTGCCCAATGCTGTAGTTTCCCCCCAACGCTGCAGTTTCCCTAGCATGTTTTGGTTGGGGGACAAAAGGGACTTTGGGGCAATACATTTCAAGGCGTCGGGACGATTCGATATAGAATAGCTTTTCTTAGTATCCGTCCATCACGGCGACAACCCACATTACCGATCCAGGCCGGCATGAAACTTACCGAACGGATCGAGCTTTTGGAGAGCAACATTGATGGCTCTCGTAGGTTGGCTCAAGCAGCCTATCATTGCCCACTGTTGTAGTTTCCCTAACATGTTTTGGTGGGGAGGGGAGAAAGGGGACTTTGGGGCAATATATTCCAAAGCATCGGGACGATTTGATATGAAATAACTTTTCTCGTATCCATCCATTGTGGTAATGACTCACGTTACCGATTTGAGCCGGCACGAAATTAAGTGGACCAGACAGAGCAAGCTTTGAGAGAGGAAGAAAGTGATGGCAATGTTGCCTTTTCTTGGAGCAGGATCGTTCATGAAAATGGTGAATTATTGATTATACCGAAGGTTGGGTTTTGCTAAATTGGGCTAATGGCGCCTGACATCGGTGGCGTTTGGAGAATGTTTCTCTTCCCAACATGGGAAACCGCGCGTGGGGAAGCTTTTTCCGGGACGCGAAAATATCTGAGCGTCGGACCGTGACGATGGGCGTTGATAGCAAAGGTGGGTCCCGGGCCACGTGGGTCCCATGACGCGTCGCGACAAAATCGGAGCCGTCCAGATCCGAGCCACCGTTATCTCCTCCCCCGCTCCTGTTCCTCCGTCCTCTCCTCCAGCAACCGAGGATCGCTGCGTCTCTCTTGCTATCTATAAATACTCCGAGCGGAGCTCCACCGTGAACAAAGAAAAACCTACCCTCGCCTTGATCCGTCGCGGCCGAAACGGACGTGTTTTCCCCCTTCCTTTCCTTTCCTTCTTCTTCTTCTTCTTCTTTGGGATTCTAGTTTCGTGTGTTTTTGCAGCTTCCGATAGATGGAGGGCGGGGACGACGCGGTGGCGCCGTTCGTCGCGAAGACCTACCACATGGTCGACGACCCGGCGACAGACGTGCTGGTCAGGTGGGGCAGGGCCAACAACAGCTTCATCGTGACGGACCCTCTCGAGTTCTCCCTCAGGATCTTGCCTGCCTACTTCAAGCACGGCAACTTCTCGAGCTTCGTCCGCCAGCTCAACACCTATGTAAGCGCTCGACGAGATCGAGTTTTCGGTTCGTATGTCGGTCAGGAGTCGATGTCGGGTCACGCTTGCGATTACTGATAGGGACTTGCCGGGAGAGTTGTTTGTTGTCAGTGAGTGAAGCGCGTCGCATGGACCCTGGCTCGATTGTCTTATCGTTTTTGGGTCGAATGGTTGACCTAAACATCGATGATGGATCGTGTTATCTTATATCAGCTGTCCCTTGCGGTGTCTCTTGCGATCAAGTTGCATGTTTGTGTACATCACCAGTGCGTTGCTTGCAAGAAAATGCTCCCTTGAATTAGAGACGTGTCTACTGTAAATGAACAGCCGTTCATTCATTAATTAGCCGTGTATCCGATTACGCGATTTATTTTCTTTCTTTTATGAGATGTAGGGTTTCAAGAAGGTCGATCCGGACAAGTGGGAGTTCGCCAACGAATACTTCCTCAGGGGCCAAACTCATCTCTTGAGCAACATAGCGAGGAGGAAGCACAACCCCAAGAACGCTGCTCATCCGCAGTCTGGGAACAGTAGTGGAGGAGATGGGGAAGATGAGGACGTGGCCATGGAGATCAGCAGGTTGAGACAAGAGCAAAAGACGCTGGAGCAGGAGCTTCAAGGCATGAGCAAGAGGCTAGAGGCCACGGAGAGGAGGCCCCACCAGATGATGGAGTTCTTGCACAAGGTCGTGGAGGACCCGCAATTAATTCTGAGGATGATGCTCGAGAAAGATAGGACCAGGCAATTGATGTGTGAAAAGAAGAGGAGTTTCTTGAAGTCGTCCTCCTCCTCTAACTTATCATCGTCGCCTTCGACCTCGTCGTCCCCGCCGCCGTCAACGTCTTCTTCCTTCTCTAGGGCACTGGACGCGTCCAATTCCGTCATGAATGAAATAGAGAAGGATGAGAGCAGGACGCATTTACGACCGCCCCCGCAGAAGACCAACATTTTTGTGGCCCCCAACTGGCACGGTGCTAATGCAAGTCTAGGGATGCCGAGGTGGGAGGCCGCGAGCGCGGGTCGAGTTGCTAGCATGGCAAGCGAGCCGGCAATGGCTAATTGGTCGCTTCTGCCGGCTGCCGGAGCTGGCAGCGGCAACAATGGAGCTGGAGCGGCGTTGCCCCAGCAACATGGCTTGAGTGGATTTAGCGGCGGTGGTGATAGCAGTTGGGAGTCGGGGTATTTAGGAGAAGCGGCTGCGCCATTAGTGGAAGCCCCGCCCCCGCCGCCTTATCCATTTTCCTTGTTCTTCCACTAAGTGACGATGGGAATTTTTTTTCTTGGGAGGTCAATCACAAGATTTATCTTATGTATGTATTATTTTTCCAGCCTTTTGTTATTTTCTTGATTAAAAAAAAAGGAAAAAAAAATTTCCAAACTCTCGTGTACTCATAAAAGGACTTATTATGGTTTAAATTGTTGGAGTTGAAAATTCCAAGCTTTCAAGCTAAAATGGCCTTTAACTATACCGTTAGAATATTTAAATATTAAATAACATTTTCATCTAACAACTTAAACTTTTAAATAATTGCTTAAATGATTCTAGCTACCTCGCAAGAAGCTATTTAGCAAACTAATCAAGTTAGAAATATTATAGGTTTAGTTCGTTTTGACGAACATGTCACATGCTTTTTATGAAAACTTCATGCATCGTAACATAATGCTATGTGGATAGTTTGACATTGTGTGCCAAATTTTACTAAAGAAGTGATCTTTCATCTTGAGACATCATCTTGAAGTATATATATTAGATGTCGACTTTAGAAGTATTTATAGTGAGTGCAATGATCTGGAAAGAGTAAACCGAATCAATTAATCTTATAGATAGAGAGATTCGCCATTTGTGTATCTACATTTCGATATGCAAATATAGATTTATAATTTCTCAATTTAATTAATTCCAAGAGAATATTGTTGAAAATATATCTCGAGTTCGAACCCGAAAAGGAAATTTTCATAATTCAAGTGGGTTTCCATACTTGAATGGTTTCCTAGTTGAAATAGTTTTCCATTTTGGATTATGCTCTTGTCTATATAATTAAGAAATGTTTTCACTATGAAAAGCATCTAAGAGGTAACTTCTTCATGAATTACATTTTGAGAGCCTTAGTGTTGAAGCCAATTAAATCTCGTGAGTAAGATTTGTGAACTCCTTAATGAGATTGGGATATTATTTCGTGAGGAACGGTGGGCTAAATATTGTGTGAATTATTGGATGTAATTGGGAGCTAGAAAGACTAAGAGTGTTTGAGTGATTTGAGTGTGGTTGTAATCTTCGTTAGTGAAATTCTTTGTTGTTTTCCTCATAAATCTAAGACAACTCGACTGAATCACATAAATTTTGTGTCTAATATATTTCTTTGTTTTGTTTGTTTTATTATTTGATTGCTTATTTTCGCAAAAATTGATATTAGAGCTAAGTTTGGCTAATTTGAAGCAAATTGAGGGCGACAAAAGAAGGAAAAGTGAGAATCGACAGGTTTTAAGGAAATTTTTTTGATTTTTGAAAGACGTAGATTGAGGACTATCTCTACTAGAGGAATCCACACTTACCACTATCTAGGAAGAATTCGGAGTAAATAAAGCAAGCTAAATGGGAGTTGTTGGATTGACAAGCGCTGGGTGTTATTTGGTTGATGTTGACTCGTAACATCACATTTTATATCATGAAAGAGAAGATCATTATGAGACTATAGAAGGTCATGTTGGACATGTACAAGAAGCCCTCTGTGATTAATAAGGTCTATATAATGTGGCGTCTATTTAACTTAAAGATATGCGAATGTGCATTGGTCATTGATCATATCAATGAATTCAATATGGATATTAATCAATTGAGTTTAGTTGAAATTGACTACAATGATAAGGTACTTGCTTTGATTTTATTATCCTTATTGCCTAATAGTTTGAATTGTTATTGTTGCTAGTAAATTCTCTCGGTCAACAAGTTTAACATTTGATGGGATTTGAGATTAGTTCCGAGTGAGGATATCCGTAGAAGAGAATCTGGTGAACTTGTGCCTACTACTTTAATTACCATTAGCTTAAAAACTAGAAGAGCAAGAGGAATTAGAGTTGAGTCTACAAATGATAGTGCGGCTATAGTTAACCATAATTCGAATAGCATTGATTATGAGTATGTTACTGATGATTCATCGTTCGATGGATGGACTATGAATTCTGATTGTTTATCTTTAGCTACGTCAAATAGGAATTGGTTTACTACTTATTAATGCGTCGATAGTAGTTAACTGCAATTAGGGAACAATGTTGAGTACAACATTGTGGGTGTTGGAAATGTCAAAATTAAAATGTATGATAGTATTGTAAGGATATTGACGGTAATTTTTTAGAATGTGAAATTTTGAAAATTGTTTGGGGTGTTTTGGTGATAATGAGAGAAATAAGCTTCAAGGTAAGATAGTGACGAACTTCACTGTAGAGACATCGGATGCATCTATTCAAGAGTCTAAATTGTGGCATATGCATTTGAGGCACATTAATGAGAAAATCCTAATGGTTCTAAGTGAAAAGAAATTGATGTGTAGTTATATGCCTAATGAACTGAACGTATATAGATGCTGTGACTTAGATCAATGGAGGAAAGTGTAGTTTAGTACGGTTGTTAGAGAAACCATAGGGATTGTAAAGTTAATTCACTTGAATGTTCATAAGTTGTCACAATTTCCTTTGAAGAAAAATACAAGATTTATGCTAACGATTATAAATGACTACTTGAGAAGACACGAGTGTTTGTGATGAGGCACATGTTTGATGTTGTTGTCAGGATCAGATAGTTGAGAGCTTTGATTGAAAATAAGACTATGATCAAGCATATGCGGACTATCAATAGTATGAAGTTTTGCTTGGAGATGTTAAATGAATTCTACATGAATGAAGGCATAGTGAGACATTGTAACTATAGGTTGCAGAGTTGATAGGCAGAACATTACTAGAGATAGCCTACAAAATGCTCTTAGCGCTAGTATGGTTAAGAGAATGCATTTGGTATGGTGAGCTACTTGATAAATAGATCCCCATCGACTATGGTTAGATGTTGGACTTCCGACAAAGTGCGATTAAGTAACATTACCGATTGTTTTATTCTTAGAATATTTGGTTGGTTGTGTTATGTTCAAATGAGTGATAGTAAGCTCAATGAAATGGCAAGAAAATACATGTTCCTAAGTTATGCACAAGGTGAATAAGGCTAGGTGCTGGTGCTTGGAATTAGATCTACATGTTATCAGGAGAGAAGTTACATTTGACAAATCTCTAGCATTTTAGGGTAGGAGTGGTTGTGGCAGTGTTTAAGTCTAGTGTCTAGTCTATTTTCTAGTTTTGTCTATTTGATTGTTCGATCTTTTGTTTTTCGCAACAAATATCCCTTTGTTTCACTGTAAGGTCATCGTTATTGAAAAAAATTTACCTAGTAAATCTTTTTCCTATAAAATGAATTGTTTTGCTGTGTTGTGATTTGTTGAAAATGTAATTTAAGGAAATATTCTATCTTGTTCTTTAACGACCAAAATAGTCAATGAAGTAGTGTGCAAAGCAAAGACAAACACTATTATGGATTTTAGATATTGTAAACCCAAATCAGTCATACTCATATGTTCATGGTGAAAGTCAATGAATTAACTCAGCTATGAATTTGTTTTAAATTTGTAAAGTCAAAATAGAGAAGCAAAAGAAAACAACAAAAGTTATAATCATTGTTTTGAAGATCAGTAACGTGATTTCAAAATAAAAAAAAAAATAAAATTATGGTCATAACTTTGAGATTAGTAAAAGTAGTTGTGCCGCATTGGAAGCATGATAGCACGGAGGGAATTTTCATGGAACAGAAACTCGCTTTTTGTAACTTTTTTAATTCAAGAGTTTCGCTCTAGAGGAAAGCCTTTCCTCTGACATGTTCATTGGCTTGTGTTCAAACGCGTGAAGAGTCTGAAACCATCGCTTCACGTGATGTAAAGACACTCCGATACTCGTTTTTTATTTTTGATCAACAAAAGAAAAGTTACTATAATTGCATATAAAGAATGCAAAAGGTGATGTAACATTCTAGCTGTACCCAATTAGTAAAAGGGTGGTAAATTGACTGAGGACGTGTAAACATAATCGCCCTAACAACGACCCAATTAAAGACCAAATCTTTTTTTTCCTCGTAAAAGAATTACACATTTTGGTTGCTGAAAATCATCGTAAACGTGGAGAATAAAAGGAAAAGAGAGAATCCCCCTCCCCCTCTTCCATATTGGGTCAGGCCTAAGGTTAAAATGTGAAAGAGTAGACTGACCAAGTGGGGCCCGCCATGTCCCCTTTGGGTAAATCGGGACACCCGTCCGGTGCACGTGAGTCGTGTTGGGAAGGGGACAAAAGCGCGTAGGTCCTTGTAGGGTGGGGGGACCGATCCTCGGCTCGCGTGACCACGTGCGGCTCTGTTGCGGGGACACGTGTCTCCATCCGATTCGGTTAGATGGGCGTGGCTTAGGTACTTGTCTGTGTAGGGCACGAGCGGCCACTGGTGCTGGGGTTTGGCCCTCCGACGCTTTATGGGTCGAGTCGCGGCAATAATTCATTAGCTGCAATGATTTCTTTTTGGTTTGTTAATTTGGTAAATTTTCACACTCGTCGGACTATGCTAGGGCTAGGCTTATTTTCACGTGGAGCATGAGTCAATTCTTCGATATGACAAATTATCTTTACTAAAAAGGACCTTTTCTTTTAGTGGGTACGCTGTCGGTATAAAAAAACATATATACACATTCTTCATTGGATGAATTGGAGACGTATATGAATTTGATTACATGACTTGTCTTTGAATATGAGCGTGAGAGACATCCCTTCGATGATGAATAAGTAGATAAATTTTTTGCATTGACGGTGTGCCTACCTACTAATTGTTTATTTAAAAAGCATCACGACTTGTGATGATGATCTATGTAGATGACGTTGTAAGAGATGATGTAGATGGCATTGCTCGGTCAAAGACACGTATGAATCGACAATTTTAAATCCGAGATGGTGGTTGGTCGTAGTATTTTTCTTGGTGGGGAGGTCACGCGTTCTCGATAGGGGACACATGTGTATTTGCTGGAATTTGCCTTGGATTTGATGGAAGAGATGGGCGTGCTTGGGTCAAGAATAGTTGGTACTCCAATGGAACACTGACATGAAGCTAGCTCCAGATATATGAAAGATGCTTTAGGAAACAGGATCACTTACATCAAGATCATGAACATAATGGTGTCATTGAATATGCACAGGCAAATTTGGCTAGTTCTCTATCGAATAGACAATCTACAACTGGAGGCCAAAAACTTCATCTCTTAGAAGAACGAAATATATCGAGATTGACTACCACTTTATTGGAAAAATCAGTTTTTACGTAAATTGCAACAATGTTTGTGAACTCGAATGATCGATTTGCTGACTTGTTTGCTGAGTGCCTTCGCAGTCCTCGTGTGAGTTACATTGGTAACAACTTGGGGGACATATAACATGTATGCTCGAACTTGGGGGAGCCTTTTGAGGAACAAAGTGATCTCGTAAGTATGGGGGGTTTTGGTGGCATTGTTTGAAAGCACTCATAAAGTCCCTAACCATTCAATCTCATCCCTCTCTTTTGTCTTACATTCATACTTTGATAAATAGCGAGAGCATGGCATAATAATCTCTCAATTAGCTACCCCACCATAGTTTGATCTTATGTGTTTCCAATGCAAATGAAAAGTATAGACTCATGACTTAAATCATGGACTACGTGCCGTCATGGGAAGAATCAATAGGTCATGGCAATAATTCATTAGCTGCAATGATATCTGTTTAATTTGTTAATTTCGAAATTTTTGACACTTGTCAAACTATGCTAGGGCTAGGTTTATTTTCAGGTGGATAGTAAGTTAATTCATTGATTTGACAAATTATTTTTTATAGAAAAGGGCTTTTTATTTAGTGGGTACGCTATTGGTTTAAAAAATATATATACACATTCTTCATTGGATGGATTGGAGACGTATATAAATTTGGTTTATAACTCATCTCTGGATATAAGTAAGATAGATATCCCTCTGACGATGGACAAGTAGATAAACTTTCTATGTTGACGGTGTACCTACTAATTGTTTATTTAAAAAGCATCGTGACTTGTGATGGTGGTCTGTGCAAATGATGTTGTCATAGGAGATGATGCGGATGGCATTGCTCAGTCGAAGACACGTATGAATTGACAATATTGAACCGAGGATTGGGGTTGGACATGGTATTTTTCTTGGTGGGAGGTTGTGCGTTCTCAATTGAGGATACATGTGTGTAAGCTGGAATATGCCTTGGATTTGATGGAAGAGATGGGCATGCTTGGGTGAAGACTAGTTGACACTCCAATGGGACCCTGACATGAAGGTAGCTTTAGATACATGAAAGGTGCTTTAGGAAATGGGATCACTTACATCAAGATCATGGACATAATGGTGTCATTGAATATTCACAGGCAAATTTGACTAGTTCTCTATTGAATAGATGATCTACAATGGAAGATTGAAAACTTTATCTCCTAGAAGAATTAAATATATCGAGATTGACTACCACTTCATCAGGGGAAAAATGGAAAGAGAAATAGTGGTTTGCGGTATATGACCAAAAAATTGATAACAATTACAGCAATTGACTCTGAATTACTGAATTCAGTGGAGAATTAGGTCATCTTCTTCTTTAACTATTTAAAACTGACTTCTTATGACTTTAAAAAAGGAGCGACCCATGGCATAAAAATTATTAGTTGAACATACTGATACCTAGAACTTGCCCCAGTCCAAGTATTTTCATATTGCGAACTAAGGCATAAAAATTTCAACTTCTGTCCCATAGATATTCCTACTTCTCTATTTACTCTTATAATGGCTCGGCCATGATTGAGTGATTCTGGAGGACCGTCTTGGTCACTGTTGATCATCCTCTTAAATTTGTCAAACAGAGAAATATTCTTCCTCCGCTTCTGGGTTTATCATCCTAAATATTGTGCTCAACAGTTTGGGTTGGCTTAGGGAATTCCTAGGCCAACTATATATCAAACAAAATTTCCTCTCTCCACAGACTAAGCATAGATGCGACATTGCTCTACGTCAACATCTGCCTCAATATATTCAATCGGTACATGAATATTCCATTCCTCAAGAACTCATAGAGCACGAATTTTTTTGTTTGTTTGTTTGTGTGTGTGTATGTGTTTTTTTTTTTTTTTTTTTTTTTTTTTTTTTTTATGGGTGGTGTAATTCCTGTTCCAATTGGATGTTTGTCAAAGGCAGCGATTCATTTTTAGAGAAGGTGAAAGAAGGATGATCTGTTTGGAGTGTCTCAAACTTCTAATGCATCCCCATCGAACCCATCATTATCAATACCCAAGAGTAATTACAGGAGAGGACTTGGTAAAAATGTGTTTATCATTTCCTTCCTTTCCTTTCGTCCTTTAATAACCATCTAACATCTTTCTCTCGATTGCAGTTGAAACCTACAAATGAAAGTCATCAACAGTCATTGTCGAAGAAGATGTAGAAGAGACTCCCTTGGCCAAGCGAAACAGAACTCAAGGATTGCTCAGCATTGTCAATCCTAAAATCGACCAGGAGTTGAACTCAATTACTGTCGGTATGGCTTCATCATCTGGCCATCTTAGCCCATTAATTTCTGAAGAGCTGAAGCCGAGTGGGAAGAATTATATCAACTCCTTTCGTGTGGATATTCCCACAGTGCCTCTGACTCAGACCTCGAAAACAAAAGAATATAAAGTTTCTGCTGGTCTAACTGATCCAGGATGAAGACAGCCTTAATCTTTCTGAATGTCAGCACAAGTGCGAAGAACTTTATACTCTCTTTGAGGATGGCATTGAAGCTTTTAGGTACAACTGCAAGCAAAAACAAATAAAAGTGACCAAAGCCATCGAAGAAAGCTTTGGAGGGCTACAAGTTCAACTTTGTTATGAGGGAGAGATCTTTAAAAGAACGGCACACTTCTCATATAAATGCCATCGATGAGAAGGCTTAGCTTGCACGAAGAAAAGAGAGGCTCGAAACATTTATGATGGTACAGACTCGTAAGACCATAGATATATAGCGCTTCATTCACGAGGTCATACGCAATGACATTTTCTGGCTTAATCAGAATATAAGATGAATCCATTTATAATTTATTGGTACAGAAGAATTTGGTGAGAATTACTAACATAATTGAAAAATTAATATGACTTATTGATATCTACCAATCACGGCACTTAGTCCATGATTTAAGTCATGAGTCTATACTTTTTATCTGCATTGGAAACACAAAAGATCACGTTGTTGCATTATTTAGTGAATTTTCTATTTATATGACGGGGTAGCTAATTGAGAGATTGTTATGTCACACTCTCATTGTTTATTGAATGCAAGACAAAAAAAAAAAATGAGATTGAACGTTTGGGATTTTCTGAGCACCCCTTCTTTATTTGTAATATTCACTTTATGATTGCTTTCAAACGATGCCACCATAAACCCTTTATTGTACTTACAAAATCACTTTGTTCCTCAGGAGGCCCCTCAAGTTGGAGCATCCATGTTATATGTCCCCCAAGTTGTTACCAATGCAACTCACACGAGGACCGCAAAATGACTCGGTAAACAAGTGGGTGAGTCGATCATTCGAGTTCACAAACGTTGTAGCAATTTACCTAGAAATCTAAGAATATTTTATGGTGCGGTGCATCATGTTGGTTCTCTATTTTCGATAAAAAGTAAGCGAGTCGCCATGAATTGGGGGAATAATCGTCGTTGGAAACAGGATCGCCTTGATTATGGATACCTATGTAAAACTCGATCTTCCCCCATCCAATTCTGGTACGGCCTAATGAAGCGAAGTCCGAGGCCCAAGAAAGAGGACAGAAGTCCCAAATTCTAGAAATACTCTACTTTTTAGGGTCTCTCTTTTTGGGCGAACGACGTTGATCATAGAAAATATCAGAATTACGCAATGCAAAGGTTCAACTCCACTTCATGTATTGATTAGGGTTGTTAAGTGAAGGATCGATTGAGCATACACTGCTAGTTTATGCAGCGTCTAAGCCTCACAATTCAGCTCGATTTCCAATTCCCAATAACTTGTCTTTTCATGGGCTGTCTTTTTTTTTTTTTTTTTAATATAAAAAATCCTTTCATTTTTCAGAATAATACTTGACAGAAGGTCATCTGAATCCTTAATAACTGCGAAACAAAGCAAATACCAGAATATAAATAACAAAGCATAATTTACAGCTACAAGCACGCTCTCATCCCTCGAGAATAGATTTGACAATGTAAATTTTTCGCAGCTAATCAACAAATTTAGTAACGAGCACACACTAAAATCTCCCATTTCATTTGCAATGGCTTGCAGTGCGCATCTAGGTGCAACATCGTCATCACAATTGCCATGCTAAGACATTGCCATCAATATATTGAAAGAACACCTATCAAATACGTGTAAGGAATTCCCGGAGTTACATCTAGATACAATTTTTTTTTTTTTTTGGTTGGAGATCTAGTTTGAGAGAGTAAAACTCCCAAATTTAAACCTAAATCTAAATTGGGAGACGAAAGTGGCTTAATCTTGGAAAGATTATGGAAACGCGTAAGGAACATCTTCAATGGTTGTCGACTAGACAAATGGATGAACCAATGACCACGTTCACCCAAGAACAGCTGCAAAAATTTACTTACACATGCAAACTCCCAAAATAGATCGGAAGAGAAAAGAAAAGACAATCAAAGCAAAGAAAAAGAAAATCAAGTACTAAGTAGGATCTCACCTTTGACGACAAAAAGAAAGTAGGATCTCAGCGCCACTGTAAGATGCCCCCCCTCTAATCACCGAATGCAAAGCTCTGTTGGGCCAACATCAAGATATTCAATTAGCTCACTATCCAAAAGTCGCAAACATTGGATGGTAAAAATTCATCGAATTAAGGCCCATCATTGTGATTGGCTCACTAATCCTCCTTAAGAGCCCCATTTGCCTTGGGATTGCTTTTATTTTAAAGGAATGAAAGTAGTCTTTTTCACATACAGGCGAGCGCGCGCGCAACACACACATATATATATATATATATCAGTTATGGATTTCGGCCAAATATATATATATATATATATATATATATATAATATATATCGGTTACGGATGATGGGCAATCAATTTGAGCTCAGTTAGGTCGTTCTTTGAGTCCAGACCAACCAATGTACTTAGAATTTGGAATTTGGAAGCAGTCAATGAACAAATAACCTTAAGTCGGTTTGGACAAGCTTGAAGAGTTTGCCCGACCTCAATTTCTATGGGCAAGAAAGAGAAATTTGACTAGAAATTTTCACCCTTATACTAGTGAGCTCCGTTATTTGGGAAAAGAGCATGACTCATATTTCGAGTGGGCAAATTGTTGTGATCTCAACACGAGCAATGAATTTGATAACAGCACCAGAATTCAAATTCTTGATTAGTGCTCTAATACCATATTAGAATATCCCACCTGAAAACTTTAAGTCATCAGGCAAAGAATAACTACATATTAAGACACAATATAACCACGTATATATACAAATGAGACTATATAGTTAATAGGAAAGAATCTCAAAATCAAAGGGAACTTCGATGCAAATGTGATGGACCATCCTTCTTTATATCGCTAAATTTGCACGCGTGTTGAGGATAAGAGGGAATTGAATTTGGTAGGTGATTTACGTAAAGAAAACTTACACAGGCCGTGCTGAATGCGTAAGCATGCGTCTTGCTAGATTATTCTTTTTTTGGCTATATTCTAAGATGGGGAAAAGTACAAAAAAAGTCATAAACCTATTGCATTAGTACCAAAGTACCAATTCAGTCCTAAACTTTTCAATTTGAACAATTTAGTTATAAACCTTTTAATATTGGTACTAATTCAGTCCATCCGGTCGGCGCTGACGTGGATCGGATGGTGATGTGGCAAATTTTATGGTTTTTCTTTTTTTTTTTTGAATTTTTTTGAATTTTTTATTAACTTTTTTTTTTTTTTTTCCTTTTTCCTTTTCTTTTTCGGCCATTTGGCGAGGCCCGCGAAGCCCTTGCCTGCGGTCGGCGAGGGTCGCAGCCCTCGCCCAGCCTCTCCTAGGGCTACCAACGAGGCGGCTTCGCCCGGATCTGAGCGAGGCTAGCCTCTCCCTAGCCTTGCCGCGGGCGAAGGCGGCCTCTCCCGCCGTTGGCAAGGCCATGGCGGCCCTGGGAGAGGCCGGGCAAGGACCGTGGTCCTCGCCGGCAACAGGCCAGAAAAAGGAAAAAAAATTAATAAAAAATTCGAAAAAATCATAAAAATTGCCAAGTCATCGTCTGGCCATCGACTGACATCCACATCAGCACCGGCCAACCAAAATTAGCCGGATGAACTGAAGTGGTATAAATATTAAAAGGTTTAGGACTAAATTAATCCAATTGAAAAATTTATAATTGAATTGATAGCAATGCAATAGGTTTAGGACTTTTTTGGTACTTTTCCCTTCTAAGATGCCATTGGACCATTTGTGTAGAATCCAGCTGTTCGTGCAAACTTACTTGAAAACAGATCATACGTCGATCGCAAACTTGCGAGTCGCTCTAGCTGTAAAGAGAGGCGCACAAAGGCAAAAGAACGTTTAGGGTCGTGATTTCTTTCCATAGCACTGACACTGCAGTTGAAGGGTGGAGTATCATACATCTGGTTTCCATTGGAAATTTGAGAACTTGTTTAATATTTTTCCATATTTGGGAATGATAGATGCCTATAATATAGGACGAACGACTCTAAAACGAGAAACACATATATGATAATAAGGAAACATACACATCATTACAACTACTGTGTGAGAGAAGTGAGAGTTGCTGTATTTCAGTCCTGTAAGTCAGCAAATTCGAAATATTTCACCATATATTATGCCAAAAAATCGATGGAAATGACTTACCTGCCTGCAAGTGAGATATCAGTTCAGAATCTCACTGGCTAGCAGAGAAAGAATTTCTATCCATCGAATGGCATGAACAAATCTCTAACTATTTCAGATTTATCGACTTACAAGACAACCCAGTCATTGTGCTGGAGTGTGTGTCGAAAATATGACTCACTAATAGTGTCACCCTGCCATCTTGGTAAACAATTTGTGCAACCTTGTTCTCCGCCTTTGTCTGGAATCTTTTCAATTCCCTAAAAGAAATAATTAAGAATTAAAAGTGATATAATTTGCTTATTGTTAACATGAATAGCTATTTATAAAGAACAATAAAGTGAGGGTATAATTCCTTTTGGCTAAATAAATGAAGTTATAGCCAAATGCTCATAGAGAGAGAGAGAGGGCTACAGATTTGAATTAAGGTAGAGAGAAGAATTTATAAGGTCTAAAGATGAAAGGTATTTACCTTAAAATCAAAAAATTGTAACAGACTGAGAATATACACTTACACCTCAAAATTTGTCCATATACCCAGCACCCTTGTGCATATCTGTTTTTAGTACATTTTCCCCATTTTAGCACTCAAAATATGTTTGTAATTTATCAACCAAAACTTTCACAAATATCTAAAGAAACTTTCATGGACAGATACAATTTATGACTTTAATTTCTTCCACCTGTGTCTACTGTGACATTAATTTACTCTCATATATGACAATATCTAAATCCCAATTATAGTCAAAATTCCAGTAAATATCATAATCGGAATCAACAATCATACCACGCATTTTCATTTACCCTCAAGAGTTCGCTACTGAAAATGAGTAATATTAGAAAGAGAGAAATGAGAATAACCCATACTTTTTTCCCTTTTTTACCATGACAGAAATTCCATTCTCATTAGTACCATGATACTTCGAAATACGATGAATTTGAGTACAACCTGTTCTTAATATTCATATAAATTACAACAGAGGGACATCCATTCCAGTAGATCCACTTTAATTCCAAAACAGACAGAGAATTCAATGGAGCCGCCCATGATTTTGATGCCAGTTCCGGTCATTCTTAAAACTGATTTTGTGAATGTTAACTTCAAATACTATTAAAACAGCTCATTTTAGGTGTCTTTTCAAACCAGGAAAATTAAAGATTCCAATAATCTTAATTCTACTTTTTAGTTTCATTGTGCCACTCCAAGAACCCGAGTTTGTATATCAGTCGAGCAAGATGCAAAACGAAAGTACCAAGCATCCTCTAATTTACTGTATTCTGTTAAATGCTAAGATAAAACTCCTACTTTCTGTTCAAGCTTTTTTTTCATTAAAAGTTGTATTAAACAAACGGATTAATATTCATTCAAAACAAGAGAACTTAAACTGTGAAGCAAAAGAAAGGCAGAGACAACTGTTACCTTATTATTTTCTACCACTTTAAGGCTTCGTCATAGACCCACAACCTGCTATGGCTTCGAGATTTTGTTGTAATCCTCTTGACGAACAATTTCTCTACCAAGATCATCAGTTGATTGCACATAATCTAATGTTTTGTGGCTCATCTTCAACTTCTTTCTAAAAATTGAACATATGACTAAAGGAAGCCGTCCTGAAGTGATGGACTTATTTCTAGAATATCTCCCAATGAGTCTTTCAACATAATGATTAGTTTAGGTTGTCAAACTTTCCCATCCAGGATCTTGCTGCTAATGGTAATTAGCATCTTGCTTGCGGACCTACACCTTGCTGAAAGTTATAAATGAGTTGCATGTCCCAGAAATGGTAGATAATGCCCAATTGGATATACCTAGTGCTTTCAATTTCCTATTGGAGACCTTGATTCACATTGCAGGCGCCATCCCATCAAGCCTACATAATCTCCGCCCAAAGCTTCCAATGATCATTATCATCCACATCATCAAGAACAATGAGAACTTTTTTGTACAAAATTAAACCCATTACCTCAAGAGCTAAGGGAAGTCATCAAGAACAATGAGAACTTTTTTAATAATATTGGAAGTCATAACCTCAAAAGCTAAGGGAAGTCATCAAGAACAATGAGGACTTTTTTAACAAAATTAAATTCATAACCTCAAGTGCTAAAGGAAGTTATCTATCTCATATTCATACTTGAAGTCCGCTTAGTATCATCAAGAACAATTTTGCTTCTCGTGGTAATGATAATCCTACTTCCTAATCCAGACCACTTGTGATCTCCAACCAAATCCTTTAATTGATCATTATCATTCACATCATCAAGAAGAATGAGGACTTTCTTACTCTTAAATAAAGTAAGATGAATTATATTATTTTATCCTCATTAGAAACTTGACGATTTAGTTGGTTCCACATTGATCAGCAAGTTTGTTATTGATGACTTCAGCAAAAACTATCTTGCCAATACCACCCATTCCATAAATTCCAATAAGGGTAGTGCTAGAATTTCGATGAACAACTATCATCACATTCTCTATAGGAGAGTTGATTCTGACCACATGCTCAGTAAAAACCAGTCCAAAGGCCTTTTTTAAGGTACTAAAAACCTTCATGATAACCAATTTTACCAATTCTCCTTCGTACCTGAAAAAAGAATTAGAGGTCAAGTACAAGGCAACAATAATTGCATGGTAAATCTCATTACAGCACATCAACAAACTAACTTTAAAATGGATTGCCCCAGCTATTGAAGTTGTAAATTCCTCACCTCTATATTATATATGTTAGTTATTGAAATGCAAATAGTCAATGCACGGAAAATAAGGAAGGTTCTAGTAAAACAGTACCTATTGACATCTTTCTTGGAATCCCATCCTTTTAGGGGCCTAATTTCTATGAGCACTTTCTCCCATTGATCCACAACCTTTTCATCAACATGCTTCTCACGCGAGCAAAATCTCTTTGCCAACACTAATTGGAGCTCCACATCCTCTGGTTTGACTTTGTAAAGTATAGGCAAGACTAAGTGTCCTCTGCTAATCTTGCACTCCATCATTTCAAGCAATTCTCCAAGACAGCATCTGCTGGAAGCATAGTTCTGAGAGAGAACAGGGATCAAGACATTACTCTTTTTAACAGCTTAAAGATGATCGGATTCACTCTCCTTGCCTTCAAAGACCAACGAACTAGACACGCCAGACATGCAAGTTCTCTCGTTTTCTGCAAGATGTAGCTCAGAGACAAGAAGAATTAGTGCACGATGGCTACAAAACGAGGCAAGGATATTGGACGATACATATCTTCTTTTATCTGACTACATCCTTAATTTCTCCTTAGAATAGACCACTGGGTTCGCTCTGCTCTTAGACAAAAGGGGACGACAACTTTCCTTTGAGAAGTTGTATATTCTAGTACATCAGATTGAGTGCAATGCATTGTATTAAGTCGTGTGGCATTGTCTGGCACTTAAGTTTTAACTGTAGGACTAGGTTCTACTTCTTTCGAATAAGCTGCAATTGACTAAAACTGAATAAATATCTGACTTAATTGCACGATGATCTCGTTTTCCTTTCGCTAGGTAATTGCATGAGGACTTCAGATGCTTAAAGACTTGTCATGTACTCATTCCCATAATAACATTCTTTGCCGTTTGTAGACATGTATGGTGCCACTGCACCACGTTCCTGTTTGGCCATTTCAATATAGCATTAGCACGACAACAACAGCTCACCAGGCGAATGGCGTCTAATTAGCTAATTATATTCCTCTCACGATATCATCGCCAAGCAAAAATTGAGATCTGCTTCTTGGACAAATCGAGAATTCACTGAGCGAGTAGGGACGCGCATACCTGTTGTTCTCGATGAAGATTCCATATCAAATCAGTCGGAGACAATGGAGAGAAAATCCGAGAAGAGCGAACCGAGATTGGTACAAATCCATCGCAAATGTCGGGCGCATGGAAAAAGGAAGAATTCACCCTTATAAATAGAGGCACCGGTAAACCCTAGGAGCCGGCTTGAGCGTTGGATTGCTTATCTGAGAGTGGGCCCCCAACCTTTCTTCACCCTTGGATGTCCTTAATGTGTCCAGTCAAGCTCAACGTACTTCGCGGGGTCGCACTAGACGTGTGCAAAGGACTCGGAATTTGCCAGGATTGCTCGTGACCAGACCGAACCGGTGTGGGAACTAGTCCAATTCTAGGTTTTTGGTATGGAACCATCGATGTGGGTCGGACCAGATCTATATATATGCACTCTCGGTGTCATATTCTCACACCTTTTACAAATTTACTTATCGATTCTCAAAAAGAAAAAATCCCTATTCACCCGTCAGTCCTCAACCTCCTCATCTCCCTCTCGGGCCTTCAACTCTCTAGCGGTCACTTCATCTCACTATCTCACTCTTACCCATCGAACACTTGGCTTCTTAGCGAGTTAGTTGAGTTCTCAATCTCACTTCTTGCCTTCTATTATGATATAACAGTCACATCTCGCTTTCGGCCCTCTTTTGTGATAATGACATGGTGGAACCAATCATCCACCAAGGATCGTCCGCTGATTTTGATAACATTAGCTAAAAGAAATGATCATTCATTTTATTTGAAATAATTAATTAATGAATAATATTTTATTATCGATAATAATTTAAGTCTAAATATTTTATGGATGATAAAAAATATTTTTATTTTATTTTTATAAGTGATACAAATAATTAATTTTTATAAACATATTATTTAAATCGTTTATTTTTCGTGAAATAAACGAAATCCTAATAATTTGATATTCACAGCTATGTCGAGATGAAAGTTGAGACTTTTTGACAGGAAAAGAAGTCGCAAATTTATTTGGTCATGAAGACAAGAAATGGTCTACATAGTAAAAACTGGGCCTCCTAATTGGGCTCAATAATAAAGGGGTTGACAGGCCCTTTACAAAGAAGTTTCTCGGTAAATATCGAGGCCTCTAATGAATTATGCCAAAAACGATCGAAACGGCTGTACTTGCCGGAGACTTGGGAGTAATACATCCACCCAAAAACGGCGTCGTTGGAAATTAAGATCCCGCAGAGTACAAGGCCAAGAAGATCAAGCCCTTTGACAAAGAAAAATGCACAAGGAAGAATACCATCCAAGCGTCATGAAGAGTAGGAAGATGAAGGCATATGAGCATGTTTGTCAAGTATAAAAATGAAGTTGAAAATCAACTTGATAAACGAATCAAAGTGCTTAGGTCGATAGAGGAGGAGAATATAGTTCAATCAATTTCAAAGAGTTTTGTGCTAGTTTTGGAATAATTCTCCAAACAATCGCACCTTATACTCCACAACAAAATGGAGTTGCTGAACGATTGAACAGACACTAAAGGAGATGGCTAACGCCATTCTTTTAAGTTCGAGTTTATCTCAAAACTTGTGGGGAGGCAGTTTTAACGCAAATTATATTCTTAATAAAATACCCCACAAAAAGATAGGTAAATCTCCATACGAGTTATGGAATGGAAAGTTGCCATCCTACAACTTTCTAAAAGTGTGGGGGTGCTTGGCCAAGGTGGCAATTCCTCCTCCGAAACAAACTCGGTTGGGACCTAAAAACGGTGGATTGCATATTCATTGGTTATGCTCAAAATAGTAGCGCATATAGATTTTTGGCAAGGGGCGTCGAAAAGGAGATAGCCATGAGTGTGACAAATGTGTGTACACTAAATCCACAAAAACAGTTGGATATGTACTTATTTGTCTATATGTCGATGACTTATTAATTCTTGGAGATACTACCGAGGTCATCAAAATCACCAAGAACATTCTCAAAAAGAACTTTGAGATGAAAGATTTAGGTGTAGCGGATGTTATACTCGGCATCAAAATTCTAAGGAATTCTGATGGCTTAGGTTTAACACAATCTCATTACATTGAAAAGGTAATTGAGAGATTTAAAGGATTCGGCATTAAAGATACAAATAATCCTTTTCTTCCACACCTAATTTTAAGAAAGAACACTGGAAATAGTGTTAGACACTGGAATACTCTCAAGTAATCGGCAACATCATGTATATCATGAATTGCACTAGACGATATTGCATACTCGGTAAGCAAAGGCGAGTAGATATACCATAACCTGGGTCATGAGCACCGGAATGCTCGATGAGAGTATTAGGATATTTGAAAAGGACAAGAAGCTGATAAGGATAGTTGAAGTAGGGTTAGGAAGGAATGGAGATTCACGGTACCATTCCCTTACTTCCAAGCTTAGTAAATAAGAAAGAGGATTCAAAAATTAAAGAAATTTTGTTAAGTCAGTGATCAGGACAACATAAGAGTGTGGGGATCGAACTTTTCACTTTTCGCTTGAAGGCGTGTATGAAGTGAAAAGTGTGATTTCTGTGAAAACATTTTTCCACATATCATAGCCAAAAGCATATTTTCGATTCTTTTATTCTCTTTGATCAATTTTTTTTCTCCTTCTGTTGAATATGTGGGCACTCAATCTATAAATTTAGATATCTGGCTATATTTTTTAATATATTACTAGGAAGCTCATCTTAAGTGGGTAGTCCCCAAGATCATGAGATATCCCACTAACTTCATGGATTAACTAAAACTCGAGCTCGAGAGGGTGGTTCAAATATGGAATGGAAACCGAATTCGTGCTATACAATTGGTCCACACACACATTAATAAGGTGCTTAACGACACCATCCCCTTGGAAAGTCGCAACAATCCTCTCGTCCCACCATGATCATGATATTACCAGACTCAGGGGAGTTATTTGTGCAAAGTTGTTGAACTCTTGATTAGTCTTCTTTCGAACTAGTTTTGTATAATCGACCGAGTATATGTTAGTTGTCTTTTAGCCTCCGTTTGCTTTGCAAAAAATGAATAACTTTTAAAAATATTTTTCTAAAAACAATCATTCGTATCACTTTGAAATAATAAGTCAATGGAATATATTTTGCCAAATGGAATGCGCATGATCTAGTTTTGCTCAAAGTCAGAGCAATGTGAATGTGAGCAAACTGCTAGTACAAGCTCATTCCAAAATTGCGTGTAACGTCCTCATCATTCTATGCCTGTATTGCCTCCTTCATTGTTTGAGAAAAGAGAACAGGTACACGTTATATAACGATGGATAAAAAAATCGGCCTATAGAAGTAAGTCAATTTGCAAGAATTGAAACGAAAAGTATCACATAGGAAAAACTGATGCCACCATGAAAAATCAATCCGCACCAACCAAAACGTAACAATCATAATTCATGACCCAATAAAATCAAAAGTTTCAATACCTTTTCATATTGCGTTGGCACTATTTATTGCGAATTGGACTTTTGGCTAACACATGTCAATACAATAGCTTTCATTAGCTAGAACTGGCGACCAGATGACTTGATTGGTAAAAGTCTTGAAAATTCAAGGACTGGATTATAGGATTGTCAGCTCAAATACAATACAAAAGGGGATCAAATTTACGCAGCTTGCTATTTCGTGTTGTAAAAAAAAGTACAAATAACCTTTCAATTGAACTAATTTAATTTTAAACTTTTTATATTTGTGTCATTTAAGTTTATCCAACCAATTTTGGTCAAAAATCACTGACTGAAAGTCAATCATCTTACATAGAATGGTCGGTGTTGAAGTAGATAATTTTTTAATTATTCTTAATTTTTTGTTGGGTTAATGTCACAAAAGACCCCAAATTGGTATACTTATGATAAATTCATCTAAAATTAGCTTTTTCATTACGAAAAACCTTAAACCGATATACCTATGACAAATTTACCTCAAATCACTACAAAAAATCCACAAACTGATATATTTATAACAAATTTAACTCAAATTAATTTTTTGACCATTAAAAACCCTAAACTAGTACATTTGTAATAAATAAAACCCTCCGTTATATTGGATTAATATCATAAAAAATCACAAACCAATCCCTAACTAGTACACCAATAAATCATCACGTGTCATCCAACTTGTCAATTTAATAGAAACTAACATAGGGTAAATTTGTTATAAATGTACTGATTCAGGATAAATTAGGTTTGAGTTTTTTGCAGTAAAAAAATTAGTATTTATTACAAATATACCAATTTAAGATTTTGCATGATTTTAACCCTTTTTGTTACTTTTTCTTTTTCCTTTTTCTTCTTTTCTTCATTCTTTTCTTTCCTTTTTTCAAATTTTCCCATCTCTTAGCTAGTAACATGGCTAGCCATAGACTAGGGCAACGACCCTTGCCAGCCACAGGCGATGGTGTGGAGACCCACGCCTATATCTAGGTTAGGGCTGCGATGCCCTCACTTGTGGCCATCAATGGTCATTCGGAGGTTGCCGGCCCATAGTGTGATCCGTGATTTGTTTTATAAATAAACTATCTAACTTACACATCCAATAGGGCACCAAGAGGTCGGTTACATGCTCAGGATCAGTGTGGTCGACCATCCTACAAACAAGACAAGATTTCTCTCACGTTGGTGTGCGGTGGCAAGGGTGATTCGGCTTAGTCATAACTTAATTGGCAACGCTATTTGAACTTTGGATGCACCTAACGCGCCACGACAACACATCTTGTCTCTTCCGCTCCACCCGCAAACTGCTCGCAGGAGAAAACCGAGGGAGTGGGCTCTCTTGTCTCCATCCATTACCGCTAATCTTGCCGTTGACGCCATCTCAAATCAACAGTTTTCTCCGCCGCAGGAAGAAAAATCCAAGATCCAAAGGTGGAGAATGATCATTTGGGTCGACACAATTATAGCTTTTGCTCAACATTCGTGGCCCTTTCTAGACTGCGGAAAAATATAATAAGAAAAGAAAGGTTGATGGCAACCGTACGTCATGTTGGTGTTGAATAATTTAGGTCTTGCTGTATGACATTTACGTCTAAAATTAGTAGCAGCTGGTACGATTTGGACCCCGAGGAGGCAACGATGCGTAAGTTCGGTGATTGGGTTCTGCATATTTAATAGTACGATGTTGGGTACAAGTGAAGGCAGATGGAGCCTACGAGAAAACTCAAATTAGGCTTAAAAAATTGGCAAGCTGTTCTCATGGGGACCGAAAGAGATTCGAGCTGATCCTTTGTCATATGAGTAAGATAGTTGAGTCTTTTAAAAGTTTTCTTCTAAAGGCTCAGTTGACCCGTTTTGTGTTACAACGGTTAAATAATACACAACACATTCATTTATCAATTTAAGTTTCTAAAATGGTTGATTGTGACCTCATGGAATTTTCACATAGTATTGTAGCAAGAGTTTCCGAGTTTTAATCTTTCAATATCCCTTGTTTCCTTCTCTTATTATATATTTCCATGGGAGCATCACGATGTTAAATATTAAACAAAGTTTTCTTTGTTGGCTTAAAATTTTAAAACAGTCGATAGAAGTCTCACAAAATATTTTATTTTCTTGGTCTTTGTATAACCTAAATTATCTTTTTCATGATGTACAAATAAGTTAATTTAGAGGCAGTGCTTCCATTACCGGATCTCTTCTGCGTTCGAGCGAAAATAGAAGATCTTATGTCTCTTGGCACCAAAATCGTCATATACGAAGAAATTAGGTAAATCGTGAGTGTCTAATCTCTATAAGAATGAAATCCAGCTATGGATTAACTGGCCTTTATATGAACTTCAACGAGGGTTTTTGTTCTTCTCGCATCTTAAACGACTCACTGTGAGAATTTCTTCCTTTATCTGTATATTTAGGATTATCCTGTGTTAATGCTAAATAAGTTTGTCGGGGAAGGCCTAAGCATAGGAATGCATTTTAAATGAGATGGAAGACAGCAATTTAAATCATTTGTCAAACCATGCAGTTTCTTGTCTTCACTTGCTGAGGGTTCGGTGGTGCGGGGACGTGCCCTTATTTCTATATTCACTGCGTCTAAATAGACTTTCATTTGTCTTGACTTTGCAATATAAATATATATATAGACGTGTGTGTTTTGTCCATTTAGAGTTGGTACAAGAAGGAAGCAAAATGCAATTAGTGCAGCCTCAATTGCTATAGAAAATGCTTCGCGTTCGATTGAACTTTGAGATTCTCCATGACATTCTTTATCAACAATCTCAATTGCTAATACAGGGACAAGGCACCGACCCACATGGAAGATCCACGTCTCTAAAAGCACCTTCCGGGAAAGTTAAGGTTATTTTGTTGGAGTTGCTCAAAAATCATTTGACAAAATGTGCCAATCTTCTTGTCAAGATTTTAAAGGGTGATGCAATCACTTGGCTTCGATGGATGGGAATATCTCGTTTAGAAAGTACCTAAAAAATCTCTTAAAATACGTAAATCATGTGAAAGTTATTACAAAAGCAAGTGAATTGTTGATCATTTCATTTCAATAGAACGCTACCTCGGTTCAACATTGTTCACTTAAAAAAGGCCGAAAGTATACTTCTCTTTTTACCCAACAGCCATTTACGTATTTCTATCATTGCCAATGCCATTCACTTATCTCTGTCCTTGCCAATGCCATTCACAATCCTTGAATAAGCAATCGCTGGGCAAAATGTGAGCTAAATTTTCGATATTCTTGCAAAATTTTCACTTAAGAGGTGCCTAGTTGTTGTGTGCCGAGAATCATAATGCGTGAAGTCACGGGCTCGATCCTTGGATTGTGAGCTCCTCGAGACCAATTTACCGATTGTAAAGGAAGGAGTTGTCACCCATCAATGGCAATATTAGTCGAATCCGAGTTACAAACTCCGCAAAAGAATGCAACCTGAACGATGATGATGATGATGGGCAAAAGCCATATAGGAGAAACTTTCTAATTTAGCGAGTTACGGTAAATTAAAGGCCGATCACATAAGCATTTCTTGAAAGAAAACGAAACGAAAACTACAAGAATCGGACAAGATGATGATGGGAATATACATTGCAAAGCTACGATGATGATCCCAGCGGATCGATCGGTCAATCCAAGTTAGAATGCTAACTACACGTCTCTCTACACACGACAACACCCAACAACGAAAGATACGAAAGAGATAATGCAGGGGCGGTCGTCGTCTTCCTCACGACTGGCTCGAGAACAGCGCCTCCCAAATCTCTGCGAAGACCTGCAGGATCACCCCGTGGTGTTGGTGCGAGTTCAGCGCCAGGAAGCACTCGAGCAGCTTCTGCAGCTCCTCCGCCCCGAACATCTCCTTCTCCACTATCATCTCCACCATCGACCGCCGGAAGTCCGCCCGCGGGTCGCTCGACCGCTTCACCACCGCGAAGCTGTCCTCGATCTCCCCGCGGCCGCCTCCGCCGGCCAGCGGCAGCACCCCGACTCCGGCCACGCCGCTCCTCCTCCGGCGCCGGCGCCTGCGGCCGGTCTCCGACGAGTCCGGCGAGATGGAGCGGGAGGAGGAGAGGCGCGCGTCGCTGTCGTCGTCGCTGCTGAACCAGTCATCCTGCGACGTGGTCGACGAGCTGTAGGGGCACTTCTCTTTCTCCCCCTCCTCCGTCGCCGCCGTCGCCTTCTTCTCGGTGTTGGTCTTCTCGGTGGGCACCGGCGGCCGGGGTAGTCTTCTCATGAAGGGAGTGACGGGCGACGAAGGAGGGCACCGGCGGCCGAGGTAGTCGTCGTCCCTGAGGACGGGTGGCGGATACCGCTCGGACGAGGATGGGCGCGGGAGTCGGGGGGCGTTGAGGGACGGGAGAGAAACGACGTGGGAGCCGCCGGAGATGGTCCGGGAGGAACCGGGTGGCGAGGAGGGTCGGGGAATGAGGACGGAGCGGTGGATGACTTGGTCGATGGTCCGGGAGCTGCAGGAGGCGGCGAAGGAGGGGCTGAAGATGCGCGAGAAGCGCAGCTTCTTCGCTCGCAAATTCATCGTGTAGAGAGAGAGAGAGAGAGAGAGAGAGAGAGAGAGAGAGAGATGGACAATAAGTGAGTTTATAAAGAGAGGAAGACCATGCTTTCAATAACTTAAATTAAGTGATTTATCAAAACTCTCTAAAGATATAAATAATAAATATAGGTCAGGTGTGCTGAGACCTGTTAAATTATTCGATATATCGAGTGACATTACAAAAAAAAAAATAAGTCAGGGTCTCAAAAGAAAATGGAAAGAAATCTTGACTAAAAAATTCTGAAATATTGGAAAATATTAATTCTTACCCAAAGAAAAGGAAACCAACAAGAAGGAGATATATTTTATGCTTGTGAACATTTTAAGACTTTGATTAACTACTTAAATTTTGTTAAAAAAAATTACTACTTAAATGTAAAACTCAATTTTTTGTAATGTACTCGCGAAAATATTTTTACTAATTATAGACAAAAAGTTAGTCAAATTAGTAGCCGCACATGTATTTTAACCCAGTTTAGTGATGTTTTAAAGTATTATCAAACAATGGAAAAAATTTGAAAGTTGGCTGACATGGTGAAAAAGAGGAGCTATACGAAAAGAAAAAAGCAGTGAGGTAAAAGGTTTTATTCACACGAATCCAATGTACTTAAAATTTATAAATAAATTTCAATTTTGCCTAGTCATGAGATGATTATGAGTTTGATTTTCAAGTTAACTTGGATTCTCATGGTTTATTGATGCTTTAAGTTGTGTAAATTAGGGGTTGTTCAAGTTTTAATTTTAGCAATTTTTTCACGACTGCGAGTGTGAAAAATGTTTTATGTTAAAGATGCAATAAATAGAAATCCCTCATTTGCTTTGTCTAGTAATGGAAGTGTTTAAATTCTTCTTAATACATTGAATGTTAAGATATTTTATATTGACGATGTTTCTAGTATCTATTCTATTTCCTTTTTTTTTTGTTTGATTTATTGTGTTTTTTTTTTTTTTTTAATTTGTCCAATTTCCTCGTTTAAACTTATGGTGGATGATTCATCCACTCATTTTTCTTTGATACTTCACTTCGTCCGTTTACTTGATAGACTCTTTTTAACTGATATGTACCATTTAATTAGTCTTTGTTAGACTTTGAAGTCACTTCCATTCCTACACACATACGTTGAATATGGTTAATTATCGACACTTGAATCTTTTTGAGTCATGTAAAGAAAAAGGATATGCAGGACAAATAGAACTTTGTTAAAGAGTGGGGTAAATACTATTATGGCTTCAACGATTCCTATTACCATGCTAGATAGGAGCCTAAAGTCCCAAACAGTTAACGAACACACTTGACATATGTAGGAAAATAAGGATGAAACTCATCCTCCACAAATAGAAGCTATTAGACGTAAAGAATCGCACTCAAAATCTCTGACTCTAATATTGATTTACAAATGCATGCATCACTATAATCTTTAAAACCCTTAAACCCTATGCAAAATACATTCATAGCATCAAAAGTATACAATATTCACTAATTTCTATATTAATTTTTTTCCCTACGCGTTTACTTACCACTTAGAAGAAAATGAAGATCCATGGCATGACCACCCACTTATATTTTCTTTGTTTACCCTAGCCTCTTGTCGTCTTCTTCCTTGTCCCGAATATAAAAAAATGTCGGTAGGAGGAGACCCTTTTGCGTAAGAGAATCTTAGATCGGAGACATCACTTTCATCCTCAAATGCCGGTTTCCCAATTACAAATTAAAATTGTTTAATGTCTTATTTTGTTGTGGGCTTCTTTGGCTACTTTCTGGTGTATTCTTCTATCTACTTTTAAATTAAAGCTTGAGAAAGTGATGCCGTTGCATCATCTTAGATAATTGCGCAAATTAAGAAATCCTCAGAGTCTCAAGGGTCACGAGCTCCTATTTTCCTTGTCTTTGATTATCAGGTGGTTTGAAAAGTTGAATCAACTAGGGTTCCCGTTGGATCTATATTGGCATCCACATCCCGAGTATTTTTTTCGATGTTATGTTGGGAATAGGAGGAATATATAGGTACCAAAGTTACGAACGGAATCAAGCACGCCTAGAACACTTCTTTATCTAGACCCTCACGTCCATGTGCAACTTTTTTTTAAGTAAAGGTCAATACGGATTCCGGTTTCATAACCAGTTTGCTTGACTGATCTTAATATGAGACCAACCCACTTCATTTTGTAACGAATACCCATGAGCAAGTTAATATGATCTCGAAACAGGCTTGGTTAAGTTATTGCCATATAGCAGCCAAAACTAAGTTCATTAAATCAATGCTCCCCCACAACCAATTTGTCATTAGAATCTTTCAAGTTAGTACTAAAGAAAAGCAGTGTATCAAGCAAATCATTCATGGTTCAGTCATACACTAATAGCTTGATTTTTCGAATTCAAACTTTGAAGGACGCTCATAACCAAGATGTGGCAATGGAGGTGCTTTTGTTGATCTTAAATGATGAGCCGGATAGATCGGTTGTTTATGTATCATTAGCTTTGATTACTTTCATGGTTTAATTTAGTTTAAAAGTAAGATAAAGTGCTGGAGATTATGTGACAATTTCGAAGGAAATTGATAAATAAATGTTGTCATTTGGATTATGCAAAACGCTGCATTCGAATGGTATATTGTGCTGCTGCTATTACATATGATGCTGCAGATGTCAACGGATTGACTTTGGGCTTTGAGATTTTTTTTTCTTTTATTTGCTTGTCATTTTATCTGTATTCCCCAAGCCCAACGAATTCTCTCGTCAAGTCCTGATGATTCAAATTTTTCTATTTTTTTTTTCTTTTTCTCATTAACATCCTGATGATTCAATGCTATATCGTTCTTGTAAAAGAGTAAACTGCAAATGCTTGCAATGTGATCCATTCTATTAATGTTTGTTGATTATGGGAATATTTTTCGTTCATTCATCTTTATCATCGATATAAATGATTAATTTTAAGAAAATATATTTTTAATTCGTTTATTTTTTGCAAAATAAATGCACCGATGATCCATTCCTTGAATTTGTTGCGATTCTCTTTTTAGTATGAATTTTTCTAGGCAAATTGAAGTGCATTCCTACCCACCAAAATGACCTATAAATTGCAATGTCTTACACTAAAGCTTAAAGTCCGAGAATAGCTCGAAGATGGTAAGAATAAAGCACCACGACATTCCTTAAATTGTCCCTGAAATGACTTTCACTTTTTACTTTTTAATTCTTATAATATTAGAAATTTAGCATACTCGATACCTTGCACATCAAAGAGTCAATTATTAAAAAATTTAGCTTATACTTATAATGCCGAATCCAACGGTTCACATTTAATGTGTTCTGATCCGTCGGCCAAAATGCTTTGTCATCCAGAGATCGACATTAATTGTTTCTGTCTATTGGTCGGTATTGTGTGCGGGAACATCGCCGTGTAAAAAGGTACGGCACAATATAAAAGCCCTCGACTTGGTAACGTGAATCATGTTTAACGTCAGCAAATTTATGGTTCGTGGGCGTGTCAGGATCGATCCGGTACAACTAATGCGCGATAGAGAAACTCAACGAGGAGCAGCTAATTTATCAGCAGTCACACCGCACTGTCTTGAGATTTGGAGAGAATCTGAGAAGTCACGGAAACTTCCAAATATGTGGATTACATGCAGGAAAGCTGCAGTCGAAAATGTCTCTCTTATTCAATCACTTTCAACCCCGCAATGACTTGAAATGGTGATTGGCGTCTTCTCTTACACAGCCGCAGACAACGAGAAGATGCCATTTTTCTCTCTGGACCCAACTCGGGTTTTCTCTGTTTGCTTTGTTTGCGGTCTTTTCCAAATTCTGTATCGATATGCATCGCATTCAATCTCATAATGCTTTTTCTATAAGGGTTTGCTGCTTTGCATATATATAGGGAGAGAGATCATGACGTTTTCATGGTGTTCAAGGCAATTTTGCTATAACGGTAGACTAGCTTTGGGGCGATATAGTAAGAACTTTGCAATACCTACGCGGCGAAGGCGATGTATGGAGACTTTCACATAATATGATAAATATTCAATAGTTATTGCACCAAGCACCAAATGACCAAAGGAGAGAGTGAGGTGCCGCTTGTTGGGGCTATCCTATGTCGGTTGTGAAAGAGACTAGTAAGGGCCTATTTGGTAATACTCTCGGGAACAACTGATTCTTTTTTTTTTGTTCTAAAAAAAAAGAACAAAAATCTGTTTGGTAAATTTTTTGTTCTCAGGAACAAAAATCTTTTTTTCTTTTGTTTTTGTGAATAAATTTAGAATAGAATTAAGAAGTAGAAAAAGTTGCTTCCTGTTCTCCAGAACAAAAATCAAGTCTAATTTTTTCTTTTCTCTTCTTCTCTTTCCTTTTTTTTTCTTCTTCTTCCTTCTGGCTGATTGCTGGCCTCGGCCATGGCCGACTATCGACCAACCGACGAAAGTCGGCGATGCCGAGCAACGGCGATGCTCGTCGACCGAGCCTCGCCGTGGCTACGCGAGGCCTAGCCTCCTAAGGCTGAGCTTCCCCGATCGACACAAGGTTGGGCCTCCCTAGGCCAGGGCAAGGTCGACCTCGCGTCGCCTAAGCGAGGTCGAGCCTCATCGGTGGCTTGGCGAGGCCGAGCCTCCCGATGGCTAAATGAGCCTTTAGTGAGCTTGCCAACCCTTGCTTTGGCTTAGCGAGGCACTAGTGAGCTCATAGAATCTCGTCCAGTTGGTTGTCGGCCACTTGCAACCAGCCGCAAATAAGGAGGAAGAAGAAGATAAAAGGAAAAAAAGGAAAAAGAAAAAAATAAGAGAAAAATAAGAAAAATATAATAAAAGTATTAAAAATTAAAAGAAATAAAAAAAATTAAGAATCCTACCAAATGCATTGCTATAATTGTTCTCGAGAATAGAATAAGAAAAGATCATTTCTAATAAAAAATTGCTCTCGGGAACAAAATCGTTACCAAACGCACCATAAACAATTTATAAGTATGGAAGAAAATCTCACCATTTAAGTTAGTTTGGATGAGAGACGTCCAAGACCAATTAATATTGGCATCGAAGTCAATGGCAAATTAGTGGGCCCTAGTCTGTTCTAGTAATTTGATTAATATCTTAAGGAAGAAATTTGGTGACTAACGTGATTTCCAGGGTATGGGCATTGTGTGTAGAAATGTTAGCCCGATGACGGACTTATAGTACATTTGGTTTAACATTCTCAAAAGACTTTCAACCTTCAAAGCCCTTTGAAGAAATACTAGATCGTTTGGTAACCATTTTGAAATATTTTTCTAGTGAAAGTCGACATTGAAAAGGCTGAAAGCCCTAATATTAAGCTTTTAGTATTTGGCCAAATGTTGAAACTCATTTTTTCCTTCCAAAATAACCCTCACCCATTCTTCAAATTTTTGATTTTTCCATTGTTATTATTTTTTAAATGCTAAAAATGTTTAAAAAATAAATATATAAATACTAAAAAAATCAAATGTATATATTTTTTTTTAAAAAAGACCAATTGTTCGCTAGCCAACGTGGCCGGTGAAGGACTACAGCCGCCTACAAGCCAGATCCAATGCTAACGGCTATCGGTTGAGGTCGCTCGAGGTCAGGGGACCCTCAATGAGGGTTGCACGACCTTCGCGAGGGCTGCTGAAGGTCGCATGACCTCGAGCAACTCAGGCAAAGTGCAAGCCAAGCGATCGCTGCCTAGGTCTCGCAACGGCCCTCATCTAGGTCCCACGAGGGTCACGCGACCGACAGTCCTGTGAGAGTTGCACGATCGATGGCCGCACCTAGGAAAGCACTACCTAAGGTCACAAGACCCAGGCGGTGATCGCTTGGGTCATGCACTACCTGGGCACCGTCACCTGGGTTGCGCGACCCTTGCTGAGAATCGCCTGAGATTGGGTGACCTTTGGTAGCTCTTGCCAGGGTCGCACAACCCTAGCTAGAGGTTGCTCTCGATCGACGGCCATTGAAGCTAGATCTAGCTCGTTAGTGGCCGTAGTCTTTTGTCGAACCAGCAAAGGGTTTGGTCTTCTTTTTTTTTTTTTTTTAAAAATTATATATATTTGATTTTTTTAGGATTATTATCAAAATTTATATTTAAAAAGTTACATACATTTTTTTTTCAATTTTAAACAAATAAAGATTAAAAAACTAATATTACTTACCCAAAGGGCTTTTCAAATATGTTTTCTACCAAACAATATATATTTTTTTAAATTACTTCTTAAAGCATAGTTTACCAAACGGCTTTCGCATTTACTTAAAATATTTTAGGCTAAGTTGCTTTACATTTTCCCAATGAGCTTTCAAAATGTTGAACCAAATGCACCATTAATACCTAACACTGAGTTAATTAAGGGAGATTCAAGTTGAGATATTTGATGTAGTAGGATATCTAGATTAAGGGAACGAGGAGTAGACCTATTACCAAGCTCTCATGTGAGGATATCTGAATAAAGGGGGAGTAGACCTAATACCGAACTCACACATGAGAATACCTAGATTAAGGGAGAGTGGACCTAACACTAGGCCTACACTTGAGGGGGAGATGTACTGTGAGTTATGTTAGAATAGTCTCATATCGGAGAATTAACATGGTGTGGAACAATTAGGGTTTGCATGGTGATGTTTTTATTTCTTTTGTTCACTAGGATAGAAAATGAACAGAAATCCATTTGATAAAGTTTGTTAATTTTTCAATTCTCCGGAATAGAAAAGTGGTTAGAGAATTTATTTGGAATAAAAACAAGAAGTAGAAAAAAAGTGACTTCTTGTTTTCAAGAACAACTTCTAAAAATAGGTCATTTTCTTTTTTTCTTTTTTTCTTCTTCCTTGCCGCTTGCTTCCTGTTGCCACCCACCACTCCCCACATGCAATTGGTCGCTACCCTTCACCACCCATTGCCAACCATTTGCTGTGGTTGTCGGCTGATCGCCACTGCCGCCTAGAGGAGGAAGAAGAAGAGAGTAAAAAAAGAAAAGAAAAGAAACAAAGGAAAAATCTCCAAAATTTATTCAGAAATTAAAAGAAATTCTACGTCACCAAAAAAAACTTGTAAGTTGTACCAAATGCATTCATGTTCTTTTTTTTTTATTCCAAGAATAAAAATTTTATACAGTTACCAAATGCATTGTTTTACTCAGAAACTATTTCAGGGAATACTATAAAAAGAATTATTTCTAAAAAGAAATTATTTTTAAGGGTAGAAATGTTACCAAACGCATTCTTAATATATCCAAGTTAGTTCATAACTTATTAATTTTAATTTTTGAGTAAAAGTTGATCTAATTAAATATGTTGATGAGCTCGGACTCTCTTGACAATCTCTCAGGCGAAGATATTGAACTTTTGTTGCATGTTCTTAATAACTAGCATTAGAGCTGGATTACCAATAAATCTAAACCCAATAATCACATGAGAGATGCGGATTGTTATCGCTTTAACTTAGGGATTATTGTGTGAAAGGAAGATTGTCAAGATTATCTTACATCAGTTGTGCAAAAGATAGGTGAGTCAATTTATTAATTGTGAGGGAAAGTACAATCAAGCTAACTTTTAAGACGAGAGAGACTCTAGACCACTCAACACCCTTAATCCCATTTATAATTGTTTTTGTGTTCTAATAACAAAAAAAAGAAGTTTAAAGGCATCTCTTTACTCCCTAGCCTTGAAAATGAGGATTGAACTCCCCACCTCCAAGTGGTTCTTGCCATTAACATCAATAGTCACAGAGAAAAAGAGCATTAATATTAGGGGTGTTAAAAATACCTGAATAGGCTGACCCAAGCTAAAATTTTTGGGTCTTGTTGGGTCAGGTCTCATTTCGGAGGTAATAAGTAAAAGAAAAAAGGAGCATGTTGAGAGTTTGATTCAACTCAAATATCCTAACCGGGCTTGTTGAAAACATGGAAGAGTCTTCATCATTCTCTCCATGCCCCGTTGACACCACGGTCGACCACCCCTCCTTCCTCCCTCCTCTCGCATAGGCCTTCGTCGCGGAAGGCACATCTTCCTCGTTCACCACCCCGCGCAGCGGCACCGACTGACTTGTGATTTGCGCTCTCCACTAATATAGGCATTAACTTTCGGAAGATGGTTTCCACTAACTTTAGTGGCCAAGGGCAATTCATTCCATGTCAATTGAATGTAGTCTCAACCGTCGTATTCATGTCCTCAGAAAGGTTTCCCGAATTTGTGAATACAACGTTGGTAAGCAACAAAAGTTTGTTCCATCGGATCCTAACGAAATGTATGTAAAGTGACATACACGAGGACAGAGGGACCACTAATTGGCATAATCATTACATAATCCTATCTAACTTGATCTTAATTATGCAATCCGAAGGATTCGGGTGTCCATTGTGGCCACGACACTTGGCATAATAACAATAGGCGGAATAGAAATGGAATTGAGATTCGGACGAGGAAAAAGTAGATAGGGATTTCACTATGGCAATTAAGAAAATTAGAATGACTAATTGAGGGCTGTCTACCTAAAGAACATGTCTTGATAAGATCACCCGCTCTGCCTCTAATTAGATATCTTTAATTCCTAAGTATATCACCTTAAACATATCAATTGAATGATAATGTGAAAAACCGTAACTTTTGTTGAATAAATTTCCTTTTTTTTTTTATACATAGAATATAGTTTACAATTATTGATTTGAGAAATCAACTTTTTGAATCCAAGAGAGTGTCCTACCTACATGATCTTTCATTATTTTACATTTTCTCCCACTCTCTCACTACTAAAACAAGTTTGCACCGCTTCTAACACTGTTAGAACCTACTAGTAATATTCATTCATTTTTCTATAAGAACCAAAAATATTCAATTTACAAACTAGAAAAACACAAAGCTCTAATGTCATTCTCGTCATTGATAAACGAGAGTTCTAGTCTAATATGCACTTTCGCACGCACTACAACTGTCATCTCCTTCGGACAGGAAGAAGTAGAAGAACAGGCTCCCCAACACCATCACTCCGCAGAGCACGAAGAACATGGCCCCCAATGTTATCCGGTGGCTCATGCTCAGAAGCGACATCGACACGGCCCTGCTCCCCGGCCGGTTCACCGAGATTGCGAGGGCCAAGCCCTGGACCTGCAGACGAAGCGGGAACACCTCCGATGAATAGACCCAAGTGATGGGCCTGAGCCCAATCGAGAAGAAGGAGACGTCTGCGCGCACAGCCACGATTCTCACTGCGATAGCCCAGGCTGGCTTGCTCCCCAAGTGCTCAGGAACTTCGAGCCCAGGCCCAGAGCTGCTGAGGAGCAGGCCATCCCTACCAAGCCCAATAGCAAGATCGGACACCTCCCGAGCTGGTCCAAGAACAAGGCCGAGACAATCACAAACGCGACCTTGGAGCAGCCTATGATAACGTTGATCCTGAACAGCTTCTTTTTGTTGTGAATTCTGGCGGCTCGAAACACTTCGGGGGTGTAATAGATCACGGCGTGGTCCCCGGAGGCCTGCATGAAGAAGTTGATGCCGATGGCCGTGATGAGGATCTGGCGGAGGCTGGGCGAGGGATGGAGGAATTCCCTCCACACCCCTTGCCCTCTCCATCCCTTTGAAGAGGCCAAATTGGCATCATCATAAGCAACTTGCATGACATCACGGAGTCTTGATTCGGCCTCTTCCTCGTATCTTGAAGTCTTTAAAAACACCCTTCTCGCCTCCTTAATCCTGCCTTTCATGACAAGCCAACGAGTCGATTCGGGCTTGAAAAGGACTCCAAGCCGGAGGCCGGTCGTCAGAATGCTAGCAATCCCAAGCATTGTCGTTGTTGGAAAATAATATGTGGAAATAACAGGATCTTGCAATTTACGTCAACGCGAAATCACTAGAGAAATAAACGAGAAATAATAAGAACACCAAAAATTTACGTGGTTCGGTCTAAGTATCGGTTCCTACATCCATGGGGAGAGCCAGTAGCAAATAATCCATTATAATCGGATAATCAAAATTTACAATCACTCACACACTTGAGTGTTTCATATACCTAGATTTAAGCCCAAACTCAAAGGCTGCGTTTGGTCGACCGGATAAAAATCAAGATAGGATATGTTTTGTTCTATCCCGTGTTTGGTAACTGTCTAGGATAGGATAATGTCGGATATAGAAGGAATATAAACCAGATAAAAATATCCGAGGGGGAGGGTGGGATAAGGTTGGATATGATTTCTTTTATCCGAAACATAAAACCCTACACTTTTTTTCTTTCTTCGTCGTTCTCCCACAGACAACTGCAACTCGAAGCCATCTCCTTGATAGCTCTCCGATTCACATCGAAATTTTACGAAAGCGACGAAGCTCTCTCTCTCTCTCTCTCTCTCTCTCTCTCTCTCTAACGTTGACTTCTAAAGTAGCCATAAGGTTGGTTGTGGATTGTTTTCCTGTTTCATCTATGTTTCGGCTTACGTAGGTCAGAATTGTAGTTCTATTGTTTTTTTTGCTGGTTGATTGGAGATCGTGTTCTTGGAAGTGAAATTTTAATAGTCCATCTATTTTAGCATTTGGCATGGCACAAGGTGGGCACGTCGACAGGGTAGGGCGGGGATGGTCTTTAGTTGAAGCTTTGATCAACAATACGACTTGCCCCTACATAAATCTTTTACATTATTTCCATGCAAAGGGCTTCTTTTCCAAAATTGTTATTATGCGTTTGTGGCAAAGAACTATGGTCGAGAGTTTTTTATTATATCCCTGCTCTGTGATGTAAAAGAGAGATTTTTTATTTTTATTTTTATAATGTTCAAAGTTGCATATAGGCCCCAATTTACTGCTGTGATGTATGGGTGCGGACATGCCCTGGCTATAGATTGGTGCTTCTTCCTTGGTGTTTTGAGATTGAATTTGCATGCGACTTTATAGTGCCAAAAACTGCTCTCTTCTTGGTAGTTTTGAATCTGTAGATTTATAAATGCCTTTCTGTTTTTGTGCAAAATATTTGATATCTTCAATGCCCCTAGAAATTATATGTCCCTTCTAAACTTTTGAAAAACAGCCGAAGCAAATCTACAAGATCAAGGATCTTCTCCTTACTGCAAGGAGGAAGGAGAACCTCCTTGAAATTTGCTTATTTGAAAAAATATATTATTTTATATATTTTTTCTATTATCTAACCTATTAATTTGTATTTGTCTAATGTTATTTTATTTTTCTCATTACAAATGGATCACAATGATAGAGAGGAAATTTTCATCATTCTTATATTAGAGGAGATGAGCCTCCAAATGTTGCTTTCGTGTATGATGTATATGCTAGTAGTGTCCACTGTTGCTGAAAGGCATTACCGCAAGCATATATTGAAGGATCAGACATTTATTAGAATCCAAGCTCATTTAGATCACCTTGACCGCCTCATTAAGAGCAATGACTTGAATTGTGTGGAACAACTTAGGATGGATAGACGTACATTTACTCTACTATGCGAGTTGGCACGTACAATTGATGGGTTAAAAGAAAATGGACTTGTAACTATAGAAGAACAAATGGCCATGTTTCTACATATACTTGCCCATCATGTGAAAAATCGAGTCATCAAGTTCAGATTTATGAGGTCTGGGGAGACAATAAGTAGGTATTTTAACTTAGTTTTAAATGCGGTGAAAAGAATGCATAGTGTGCTTCTTGTCTCACCTGAACCAGTTCTAGAGGAATGTGCCGATGAGAGATGAAAGTGGTTTAAGGTATGTTTGTTATGCTATTTCATGGACTAATTTAATACTTTAAAGAGAATGTTATTTTATTAATTTTATATTTCTAGGGTTGCTTAGGAGCATTAGATGGCACATATATAAGGGTACGTGTTCCAGAGGTTGATAAACCAAGGTACTGAAATACAAAGTGTGAGGTCGTGTCCAATGTATTAGGAGTTTGCTCATGTGACATGAGATTCATTTATGTTTTACCTTGATGGGAAGGCTCAGCAGCGGATTCTAGAGTGCTTCGAGATGCTTTAGTTAAACCTAATGGTTTAAAGATCCCTATTGGTAAGATAAGCCTTTATCAATATATTGCATTCAATGTATTGTAGGTTTTAAAGGTTCTAAGACAATTAATAATATCATCATTTGTTATTAGGTAATTATTATCTTGTAGATGCTGGATACACAAATGGGAAGGGCTTTCTTGCTCCTTATAGAGGTACTCGATACCATTTATTTGAGTGGATAGAAGGTCGTACACCAAATTCACCCGAGGAGTACTTCAACATGAAGCATTCTCAAGCTAGAAATGACATAAAAAGATGCTTCGGTCTACTTAAGTTACGATGGGCTATTCTTATGAGTTCATCTTTTTATCCAATTAGAACGCAAGGTCAAATAATCATAGCTTGTTGCCTTCTGCACAACTTGATAAGAAGAGAAATGGCTATTGATCCAATCGAGGCACAATTAGATGAAGTTGCTATCACTATTAAAGATGTGGAAACAATTGATGTTGTCGAGCCGTCGGATCATTGGACAACATGGAGGCAAAATTTGGTAGTACAAATGTTTAATGAGTGGAATGCAAGTCGAGGACATGGAGGAGTTGTATGATTTTATATTATTTTAAAAAATCATTTGTTTGCCATTGTTGCAAGACTTGTGTTATAAGATGTTTTTTTCCCCATTTCTATTAGACATGTATAAAATGGTGTTGGTTTGTCATTATTGAGACATATATTTCCTATATAATGTTTGAATTATGACTTTATCATTTTAAATTTGAAGTACGATGCTGTCTCTATCATTAAATTTTCTGAATTGCAATGAGATGTTTAGGAATGGAAAGTACGATTTCAGTTAAACTCAAGGGAGGGGAACAAAGAGAAACCGACGTGTATGGACAATAGATGAAGAAAATGCACTTCTAGATGGTCTTGAAGAATTAGTTACACGAGGAATGAAAGACGATAACAGCTTCAAGAGTGGTTACATAATTATGTTAGAGAAGTGGTTTGAAGAAAAGTTCCCTTGTTCTAGCATCAAGGGTAATCCTCACATAAAGTCGAAAATGAAAAACTTGAAAAAGTTGTATAATCAGATATATAACTTGAGGAATCAAAGTGGCTTTGGGCGAGACCATGAAAAGCATTGTGTTGATATTCATTCTGAGGATAGTTGGCAAAAATATTGTAAGGTTCGTGTCGTTTCTTCTCATTTTTCTTCTTTATTAATTGTTTCATTTTTAACAAAATAATATATTTTCTTTGTAGACCTATCCAGGAGCTGCTTCTTTGAGAGGGAAGTTCTTCCCTCAATATAATCGACTAGTAGCCGTATTTGAAAAAGACCGTGCCAAGGGAAATCTCAGTGAAGACCCTTCAGAAGCTCATGCGGCTGTAAATCATGAGGAAGGTGAAAATCATGATAATGTGGCAACCAACGGTGTAAGTCAAAACTTATCGCCACTATCATTTTCTCAGACACAAAATGTTTCTGATTCTTCAAGAAGAAAAAGGGTTAAAGCAAGTGACAAATGGGTTGCTGGCTTAGTTGAGATAGCAAGAACTTTTGGTTCTTTCTTGGAAAAAGCGAACGAGAGAATGGAGATGATCGCTAGCCACATCGAACATGCTAAGGATTTGGATAATGACAAACGAAAAATCAATGAGGAGCTTCTTCAAATGTCTTTAGGTACTATGAATAAAATTATGTAGAAAAATTATGAAGGATCCTGAGAATGTTCATCTATTTTTGAGATTTCAAGGAGATGACGGGAAAGCATTTGAGGAATTACTTTTCCAAGAGATGAGAGAAGAGAATGAGTGATGATTAGGAGTGATGGATCGCAGTAAATGAAGTCGTATCGGATTAGCACTTTAAGCTTTGTTCCAAATTGGACATCTGTCTTAGAGTCTTATATTTGGTGTTTATGATTTTAGTTATATTGAGTTGTTTCTGAGTTTGTAGGAGATATGTTTTCTCTCCCTACTTTTTCTTTTTTTTTTCTTCTTTATTTTTTTCAAAGGTTTTTTGGGGCTAGCTATAAGCTTTAATGTTATCTTTTTGGACCTTTTGGTTGTAGCCATGACTTGAAAAGAGGTGAATATGGCTTGAAACTTTATCTCTATGTTGATTGTCAAGAAAACCATTATTTATAATATTCTTTACCTTTGTCTTTTATTTTCCTAAATAGTTTCTCTGTCTCTTTGGCAAAAAACCTAGCCATGAACTTAAAAGGAGCCTTAAGTCAAGACAGTTCGCATCTACTGCTTTATATGGATGTGAACATGAGTTTACTTTGATCAAAATGCAATTGGACGATACTTAACAAATGTAATGTACTTTATAAATGCGAATTGTTTAGAGATCGTTTGTTAACGTGATTAACTGTCATTGCATCCTTGTGACAGCTAGAAAAAAAAAAAAACGAATGAACTTTGGACTTTATGCTTTGTTCTAATTGAGCATTTGTTTGATTTGGTATTGGACTTATAACAAAATGGAAACAAATGAAAAACTTGTAAGAGATAAAAAGAATTCATGTTTCAAAGTAAATATATTGAAGTTGAGGTTATTCTAAAAACGTTTGATGTTGAAGGGGGTAACCAAAAGATTATTTCAAAGGAATGGAAAAGATTATTATGATGCGTAATCATGAAATTCGATGAGAATCTGTTAATTTGAAAAAAAATATTGTTTTGGATGATTTTGTGAATATTAAACCTGCAAATTTGTACTTGCTTAATGTTATTGTTTTTAAAATATCCGAATTTAAATCCGTAGTTCACCAAACGATAGATTGGATAAGATATGGAGATATCCGACTTTAAATCCGTAATTCACCAAACAGTAGATTTGATAGGATATGAGGATATCCGATTTTAAATCCGTAGTTCACCAAACAGTAGATGGGATTTGAAGAAATCCATGGATTTCTTATCCTATCCTATTCAGTCATATCCCGTTTAGAAATTCGGACGACCAAACGCAGCCAAAGTATTTATAAATAAACAACTCACTTAGACATAACTCATGTCAGAAAATCACCATGCGTTCAAGCTCAAGCGAAACGCTCTACATACGCCAAAATCAAGAACTCCAGCATTCGTCTTTGGTCTGCGTACTTACGGCTTTGCGTTTCTTGTTCAAGGCTTCACGTGGCTTCTTGCGACTCCACAGGTTTCTTTTTCTTCGTCCGGCACTCAGAAATCTTATGGCTCCTCTCTCAGGCGGTGTGGACGTGCAAAGGGCTTCACGTTCCTTTTAGCTTTTATATTGTATGCCTAAAGTCAAGACTTTGACTTTGGGCCCCATGTAGATAACCTTATTCAATATGCAGAAAAAGAAGAAACTTTGCTCCCTTTTTTTTATTCTATTTTATTTCCTCTTTTGTGAACCTTCATAGAGTCCAATGGGAAGAAAAACTTCCTTATTTGATTTGTAATCCGCTTGGGAAAAACTTTCTCAACAAAATTCGGTTTAACAAATCGTTATCCGAATTCAAACTCGAGACATTAATTTAATATTTCTCCACCTTGGCTCGATGTTTGAAGCCAAGTTATAGTATTCATCATCCATGCTACTCTTCCAATGCCCCGACGGGCGCTCACTCTCCACAGTCGCCAATAGAGCTCAAGCAAAGCTTAAGCTTCGCCAAAAGAACAAACTTAGTCATCATGTCTACCGAGTTATCTGCTGTAACAATCTTTTTGACAATAACATTACCCTTAGCTAAGACATCTCGGATGAAGTGGTACCTGATGTTGATATGCTTCGTTTGCTTTTGATAAACTAGATAATACACCAAATATATCGCACATTGATTATCACAGTGTATATCCACACTTTTCTGTTCTAACCCAAAGTCTGAGAGCAAACTTTGTAATCATATCGCCTATCCACACTTTTCTGTTCTAACCCAAAGTCTGAGAGAAAACTTTGTAATCATATCGCCTCCTTCGCTACAAAGGTTAGTGTCATGTACTCTGCCTCAGTCAAAGACAATGCAATGTGATCCTGTAAGGACGCTTTCCAACTAATTGCACCACCTAATAGCATAAACACGTACCCTGCTAAAGACCTACGATCATCCAAGTCACCGGCATGATCCGAATCCACAAAACTAGTTGTCTCACTACCATTGTTGTCCCTTTGGTACACTATATCCACGTCCGTTGTCCCTTCAAATATTTGAGAATCCACTTCATAGCTTCCAAATGAACTTTATCAGGACGTTTCATATAATAACTAACCATGCTCATAACTTGTGAAATATCAAACCTAGTGCACACTATAGCATACATAATATTACCCACGGTACTAGAGTAAGGAACACAGGACATATGCTCCTCCTCCTCCTCAGTCTACGGTGATAATTTATCTGAAAATTTAAAGTGCTTCGTTAAAGGTTTACTTATAGATTTTGCCGACCGTATATTAAAACGTGCCACAATCTTTTCAATATATTTCTTTTGAGATAGACGTAAAATTCCAGCAGCCCTGTAATGTTAAAATCTCTATTCCCAATATTTTCTTTGCAGCACCTAAATCTTTCATCTCAAATTCAGCATTTAACCGCCTCTTTAGCACATCAATATCAGACATATTCTTAACTGCTATAAACATATCATCAACATATAAGAGTAGATAAATCAAAAAACCATTCTCCAATTTCCTATAATAGACACAACTATCCATCTGACTTTTTGAATAGTCTTAACTAGTCATGAAATCATCAAAACGTTTATACCACTGCCTAGGAGACTGTTTCAACCCATACAAAGATATCTCCAACAAGAAAAAATTATCTTCCTTACCTGGAATAGCAAAACCCTCTGGCTGCCTCATGTAAATCTGCTCCTCCAACTCACCATGAAGAAACGCAGTTTTCACATCTAGCTGTTCTAACTCAAGATCCCGCAAAGCAACTAAGGTAAGTAAAACACGAATAGAAATATATCTTACCACAAGAGAGAACACCTCATTGTAGTTAATGCCCTTATGTTGTATCTATCCCTTCGCCACAAGTCTCGCCTTATACCTCGCTGCCTCGACACTTTGAATGCCTTCTTTCCGTTTAAAGACTCATTTACTTCCGACAATCTATTGGCTCTTGGGTACTTTTACCAGCTCCCATGTCTGATTTTAATGGAGTGATTCCATCTCTTCACTCATTGCCCTTAGCCATTGCGATGACTCCGAACTAGCCATCGCCTCATAGTAAGACGAAAGCTGATCTGTCTCCACATCATCACATACAATCAATACATAAGCAATATCTGTATAACCATAACGTACCAGTGATTTAATTTGCCTTCTCTGTCTATTTGCGGCTATAGTGTGTTGCGGCTGTGCTGATTGTCCACTATCACTAACTTCAGGAATTGCGGCCTCATCTGCAGTCTCAACTTCTATTACCTTAGAGGTCACCAGAGTCTCCACCTGAAGCTCCACCTCACTAATGACACCATGATCTGTCTGCTCTGTTGGTTGCGTCTCAGAACTTCTCTGTTGAAGCATTGCAGTCTCATCGAAGATCACGTCTCTGCTGATTAGAAAACCAGGTGATCTGGGATCAGTGCACCACAGCCAGTAGCTTTTCACCACATGTGCATAACCTAGAAATATGCACTTCTTCGCCCTCGACTCAAGCTTACCATCACTCACGTGACCATACGTAGGACATCCAAATATACGTAATTTGGAATAATCAACAGGTTTCCCCTACCATACTTCCTCAGGAGTCTTCCACTCGATAGTAGATGATGGAGATCGATTAATCAGGTAACATGCCATGTTCACTACTTCGGACCAAAATTCCTTGCCAAGTCCTCCATGCTAAAGCATACATCGAGCTCGCTCAAGCAAAGTTCCATTCTTCCATTCTGCCACACCATTTTGCTGTGGTGACCTAGGTATTGTGCGATGTCTCACAATACCTTCTTTCTCGCAAAACTGGGTAAAATCTTTATCACAGATTTCCATGCCATTATCAGTTCTCAAGCACTTGATTTGTTTATTTGATTACTTCTCAATCAATGCATTAAATTTCTTGAACTAATCGAACACATCATATTTGTGCTTCAGAAAGTATACACATACATTCCTCGAATAATCGTCGATAAATGTTAGCATATATCGGACACCTCCCTTCAAAGGAACTGAAGATGGGCCCCAAACGTCTAAATGAATATATTCAACTGGTCGTTTGGTGAATGAACAACTGTAGTAAACTTAACTCGGTGCTACTTCCCAAAGATGGAGTGTTCACATAAGTCTAACTTCCCTGTCTTTTGACCCTTCACTCAGCATCGTCATGTTTGCCTCACTCATCCCAAACGCATATGCCATAATCAAGTCAAGTTAGAGTCCGACTCACCTGATGAAACTGTAACAGTTCCGATCAGTCTCTCCGTAGATGATAGAGAGTATTTACTTTCTTCCCCTTCATCACTATCATGGCACCTCGAGAGATCTTCAGTATTCCACCTTCAGCGGTGTACCTACACCCGATGTCATCGAGTATCCCCAGAGAAATAAGGTTCTTCTTGAGCTCTGGTGCATGCCTCACATCTGTTAATGTGCGCACCACCCCATCGTACATCCGAATCTGAATTGTCCCTATCCCTACAACCTTACAGACTGCATTATTCCCCAAAAGAACCCTACCACCATCTACAGTCTGGTAAGTAGTAAACCAATTCTTATGAGGCATCATATGATAAGAACACCCCGAATCTAGCATTCATTCGTCTCTTGATGAAGTAGTAGTCACACATAAAACAACTTCTGCATCACTAGTGCTCCCATTGGCAACGTTCGCCACACTGCTTGTGGCATTCTGCCTATCACCTTTATTCTTCCGCTTTGGACAATCTCTTTTGATGTGCCCCTCCTCGTGACACTCAAAGCACTTCACGCGTCCTTTGGACTTTCTATGGCGTGATCTCGATATGCTTTTACCTCTACTGCTTCTAGGCCCTAGATGTTGTTCTCTACCTCAAATCATCGGTGCTTGCGCTGCTCCTTACGCCAGACCGTCATCTCGCAACTTTCTCTACCACTCCTTAGAGAATAAGGCGGACTTTACCTCTTCTGAGTTAATTGTAGTATGCCATTGCAATAGTGAATCAGTAAAATGTTCCCATGACTCTGGTAAAGAGGCTAATAACATCATGCCATGTTCTTCATCATCAAGTATCTTACTGACATTCTTCATATCCATCGTGAGTTTATTAAATTCATCTAGATGGGTTCTGATAGGCGTATTTTCAGTATATCTAAATTAAAACATTCTCTTCAACATGTACATGCAATTAATCAAAACTTCACATTGAGTGCCTGAAGTTTTGCCCATAATGTTGCGGTATCCTTCTCCTCAACAACCTCTATTAAAACCTCATCCAACAAATTTAATAGGATTGTGTTATTTGCTCTTTCCATTAACTCTACCCTCTGAAAGGCTTTCATTATAATTGACAACTCATCTTCACCATTCAGTGTCTTGGCCAAACCTTGGGTTGTCAATAATGCCCGCGTCTTGATGCTCTATAACCCAAAGTTGTTTCTCCCGTTAAACTTCTCAATTTTAGATTTCCTCTCAGATATAATTGCAATAACAGAATTTCCAGATAATAATCAAACAAGGAAAAGCTCCAAATCACAATCAAGAAATCCGAACCCCTACTCCGATACCAATTGTTGGAATGTAATACGTGGAAACGACAAGATCTTGCAATTTACGTCAATACGAAATCACTAAAGAAATAAATGAGAAATAATAAGGACATTAGAAATTTACGTGGTTCGGTCCGAGTATTGGTACCCACATCTACGGGGAGAGCCAGCAACAAATAATCCACTATAATCAGAGAATCAGAGTTTACAATCACTTACATGTTCAAGTGTTTCTCACGCTTAGATTTAAGCCCAAACCCAAAGTGTTTATAAATAAACAACTCACTTGGACATAAACTCACGTCAAAAAATCACCTTCAAGCTCAAATGAAACGCTCTACATACGCCAAAATTAAGAACTCTAGCGTTCGTCTTTGGTTCGCGTACGTACGGCTTCGCTTTTCTTGTTCAAGGCTTCACGCGGCTTCTTGTGGCTCCACATGTTCTTTTTTCTTCATGCGGCACTCAGAAATCTTGCGGCTCCTCAGGCGGCGTGGACATGCATAGGGCTTCACGTTCCTTTTAGCTTTTATATTGTGTGCCCAAAGTCAAGACTTTGACTTTGGGCCCCACGTAGATTATCTTATTTGGTCTGCAGATAAAGAAGAAACTTTGCTTCATTTTTTTTATTCTATTTTATTTACTCTTTTGTAAACCTTCATAGAGTCCAATGGGAAGAAAAACTTCCTTATCTGATTTGTAATCCGCTTGGGAAAAACTTCATCAATAAAATTCGATTTAACAAATCATTATCCAAATTCAAACTCGAAACATTAATTTAACGGTCGTCCAGTTGAACCGCTCGGGGAGGCCGGCGAGGGCGTGATTGCAAATGTAGCCAAGCCAGACCCTTGCCACGATGAAGAACTACGGGAGGGAGGTGAGCATCCCCCTCACTGAGGCCGGGAAATCTCAGCCGTGTAGAGCAGCGTGATCATGAGGGATTACCCCACCCTAACACCGGCCACGATCCAACCTACCATGAGGCATGCGTACCCTGGCACCAGGCCCCTCAACAGGGCGCCAATCAGGAAGGTCGACGCAGCGAGGACGATGGTGTAGTGCCGCCCAATGAGGTCGAAGGTCTTGCCGGAGGCCAGAGGCCCACGAGGAATTGTTCCCGAACGTACGTGATCTTGAGGTTCGTTCTGATGAAGATCACAGCACCGCTCTATCACCCCGATGTCCGCAAAATCAAAACGATCACCACCACCCCACCTCCGGAATTTCCCAAGATACTCCGCAGAAACTGCAACAATTCCGACTCTCTTATGCTACCCAACACGCCTATTCATGACCATTTCTTTTATCCGTGGGCGATTCGGTCAACAGATCACCGAAAATCGCGTCCCTTTTCAAGCCTATCTCGTGAGAAAACACGACCCCTTACCCATCTCCACATTCCCAATTCGAATGAAACTTCGGCTCAAGAAACAAATCCGCGCAATTCGAGAGAGAGACGTGACAAGCCGATACTCACCGGACTGAATGAAAAGCGAAGAAGGAAAGAAATGTGATAAGGACATAAATGGTGCCAAGTTAAATGGATCCGAACTTTTGATTTATTCAATATAGCCTGTGGACTTTAATTCGATTTTATTGTGAAAACAAAAAATTTATTATGATCACCCTCCTTTTTTTGTCTTTCCCTGGAGAACATTTGGTTGCAACTTAACCTCAGTAAGATTAACCGATGAAAAATAACTTGGTACAAGATATGAGGCACTAGGTATCCCTTTTGCTCGGAGGCGCCTCGGATTTTGCGAGAGATGGTTGCATGCTTTAAAGGAAGCTCGCAGGGTTTGTTTTGGTGATGCCTGGCCTTCATTAACTCCTCATTTGAACCACAAAACGAGGCCATCTCTCTCTCCCTCTCTCCCTTTTTATCATAGGAAAAATGACACAAATATTTTTTGAATTTTGGCCCAATTCCTAAATTTTTAATTTGTTTAGAAATTAAATTGAATATGTACCAAAAATCCATGAATCACATTAAACGAATTAAAAGTTTGAAGACAACATTGCACATCGAGCTAAAATTCAGATACGGCATTGAATATATAAAAAGTTTAGATATCACATTGCATATTAAGTAAAAATTGAAAAATCATTTATATAATTATCCTTACGCATAATGAAGTATTTTGGGAGGGCTAAGCTCTCTCAAAAATGACAACGGACTTTTTCTTGACTGAGGAAAAAGAAAAGGTCGGCTATTAATAATAATTTGACGGGCTAATGGGCGAGAGATGGGGAGGGTCATTGACATAAAGGGCATGGGTGCCTGCAAGCTTTCATTCGACAAAGATAATGACAACGATGATGATCCAGAAGAAGTGGGCTTGAGTTCATTGGGAATAGTGAAAATGCCAGAAATGGGTCTTGAAGATGGGGGTGACTTTTGCAGTGAGAGAGGAGGCTAAGCTCACACTCTTATCTTTTTAGACGATGCTGTCAATGTCTTATCGACTCACACAAACATCCCAAAACGTTTTTTGGTTCAAAGACGAAAGTGCCTTCAAGTGAGGTGGAAATATTTAGTGGTTGCAAAGCGTCATGTTAAGAACTGAGGTAGTATGTATGTTTCACTCTCATTCACTTATAAATGGCCACGCGGTTACTCATATGTAATAAAAGCATGACAGCGGATTCCCTCTTCAACTGGCCTAAGACGAGCAAGGCATGATTGTCTCCACTACCCAAGCCACCACAGCCACCGTTCTCGAGCACACCGCACAACATCTAATCAAGGCTCAGGTGGATCGCATCTGGAGGAATTCGCATGGTCGACCACTTTGAGGCGCTGTCCATGGCTGCAAGCGATAACGATGAACAAACTCCAGAATTTGCTTTTTTTTTTTTTTTTTTGGTGGAGGGTGGAGGCTTGAGGGTGCGCTTGGAGTTGGCTGTTCAAAGTACGAAGCGATCTCATGACTACAGAGCAAACAGCAGATAAAGTCAAGTAATTGGAGCCCTTAATCCAACAAGGAAAAAGGGAAGAAATACACCAAAAATGCATTAACTTGTATATAGCGCTCACTTTAATATCATAACTTTTCGTCAACTCACTTAAATATCAAAATCGAAGAAAAACGATCACTTAAGTGCCTACAACGAAAAATTCCGGTTAGAGAAATTACGTGACTTTTACAACTAAATTGTTATCTGATGTGACATTTTTTGGTATTAAAGTGATCATCTTTCATTAAAATGATTGATATTGAAGTGATCACTTTTTAACAATGATTGGACTAAAGTGATTGTTTTTTTATAATGACTAGCATTGAAGTGATCACTTTTCAACTTGTTATACGACTTCGTTTAGGGGTTTTTGGGCATTGAAGTGATTACTTTTTCATTAAGATTAGCATTAAGGTAATCACTTTTAATAGAAATTGGCATTGAAGTGATCTTTTTTTTTCACTGGTACTAGAGTGATAACTTTTTTAACTTACTACATAACGTCGTTTAGAGATTATATGTTGACTAGGCACACTGGCAAGCCACGATTAAGAAATTATTAAAGTATTGCCATGTCAGATTTCCGATGGAGTTGGCACTTAAGTGATCGTTTTTAAAAAAAGTGATACTTAAGTGAGCTGACAAAAAGTTATGGTACTAAAGTGAGCGTCGTATACGAGTTAAGACACTTCTAATGTACTTCTCTCAAGGAAAAAGAAACCAAAAGAAATTTCGCAAATGAAAGAAACACCACGGAGGAGGAAGAAAAAGAAGATTTAAGAAACCATAAAAGAACTTCAGATCTAAAGGGAGAAGAAGAATTCAAAAACCACGAACTCACTCCACATCTGGAGCAGTAGTGGACGAACTTGCGGTAGTATGTGGACGAACTTCAAACTTGGGGGCTACGACTCAAGCAACTGTCCATGGCCGCAAGCAACATAGCTTGTTCACAGATCTGGCGACGAGCAGCTGGCCATGGACAAGCAGAGGAAGATGAAACACTCGTCCATGGCCGACGTCCATGCAATTTATGGAGAAGCCGCCGTCCATGGCCATCCCTGCGCACCTTTAGATCTATGACAAGTTGCCATCCAAATTTGGAGGCACCGTTGTGGAGGAGCTGCCTTCGCCAATGGACGAGCCACTGTCCTTGCCAACCACCACCGTCCATAGAAAACTAGGAATTTCATCTTTCTTCTCACTTTCCTCAAGACCGTCAATCATTTACAAAGAAATTACACGTCATTTTTTTATTCAACATCATAACCATGTATCCATTTATAGATGGATGGAAGGAAGACACGCTTGCCACGTCAGCATGACGTTTTACAATCACCGAATATTTTCTTGTCAGGGAGGGAGGCAATGTACAGAATTATTACGAGACTTTCATAATGTATGACAAATATTCGGATGCCATTGCACCAAGTACCAAGCGACCAGAGGAGATAGCGGGATGGCCCTAGCCCTGTTCATCATTGCTTTTGTGTTCTTATAACGAAAGATAAATTTCAAAGCATCTCTTTTCTCCGTAGCCTCGAAAGTAGGGATTGAACTCCCCAGCTCCAGGCAGGTCTTGCGATTAACATCAATAGGCGCACGGAAAAAGGAGCATTAATATTACGGTTGTTAAAAATACCCGAATTGGCCTGCTACAAATCAAAATTTTGAGTCTTTTTGGGTCGGGGTCTTATTCCGGTTTGGGTAATAAGAAAAAAAATTGTATATGTTGGCAGTTTGGTTCGGGTCAAATATCCAGACCGACCCAAATAACAATAAACACAATAAAAAAAAAAAAAAAATCTTGAACACAATACACTGAAGGCTAGTTAAAGACGCGGAAGAGTTATCACCATCTTCTCGCTCCCTCTTTGACATAAGTGCTGACCACTCCTCACCCTCCCTCCTCTCGCACCGGTCCTTGCCACAGCTGCCGAAGGCACATCTTCCTCCTTCACCGCCCTGTTTACAACCACCCTGGGCAGCAGCACCGGCGACTTGTGAATTGTCCTCTCAATTGATTTCTGGACCTCAAGAACGAGCGAATGGCGAAGGGGGTTTACCTGTCGATGGCAACGATGGCCTTGGAGTCGTTCGGAGAAGGCTTCTCGAGGGTCACCGAACTCGGATCTAAGGGGTAGTAGAAGTGTTGGAATGGGTTAAAAACGCACTTTGAACCATTTATAATGAGATGGGTCATATATGAGTTAGTTAAGTTTTAATAAATGTGTTGTTAATGGATTTGGATTTTATGTAAGACAAACTCATTTACATCCCATTTAATTTATAAAGATTATTAGTTCACTCAACCCATTAATAAAATATTGTGCTCTAGAGCAATTTTTATAATTTTAATTTTGTTAGAATTTTAGATTTTTTTAATAGTTTTTGTTTTTGTTTTTTATTTTTCTTTTTCCCCAGTGTAGTTGGCCACCAAGCGAGGGCTGCGAGGCTCTTGTCAGTCAAGGGCTGCAAAGCTTATCGGCAAGACTCTAGTCTCCTTGATATGGCAAGCTCAAGGCTTGCCGCATTTGGTGAGGCCGAGCTTATCGGCAAGACTCTAGCCTCCTTGATATGGCAAGGCTAAGGCTCGAGCCTCGATGACGTCAAGGGGAGCTCGAGCTTGTCAAATTTGGCGAGGCTCAAGTCGCCGAAATGGGCTAGCTCAAGCCTTGCTAGCTCGTGGCAACACTTGAGCTCACCTATTGCCAACCATAGCGGTCGTGGCCGGCGAAGGGGAGAAGAATGAGGAAAGAGAAGAAGAAATAAAAAAACAAAAAATAATTGAAATTGTATTTTAAAAATATAAAAATACTTAGAAGGAGTGTACAAAAATTCAAGTTAAGTTTTCTATGCTAAGCAAAAAATATTATTTAATTTGTTTTCAAGTTTCAACCAAATACCAAAAAAAAAAATTATTTTTGGGAATACCACATTTTTTATGAAATAAATGGAGCCTCAATTTAAAAAAAAATTATAAAATTCATTCATTAAGTTTGTAATTGAATGGAAAGTTTTCAACAATATATTTTAGAAAAATCATAAAAAATAAGTTTTTCCATATTTGATTAAATAATGCAAATATTTTACAATATGGGTTGGGCCTGATATATGTTGGATATGAGTCGGGTTAAGTATGGGTTAATAAATTTACATTACTAATGTATGGCCATAAACGATTTAATGAGTCAATTTGAGTCAGACCATTTATGATTGACCCAAACCTGACCCAACTTACTTTTCAAACATCACCCGACTTACCCGTTTGACAAGTCTAGAGGGAGTAGGTGGGGAGTCAGGATGGTGGAGGACTCGGAGTGGCGTGACAATGATTTCTCATGGCGTTTGGATGATGTTGCAGGTGGAGATTGCAATTGATGCTGGTGATGATTTTGACCATAGGAGCTGCTGATCGATTGCGTATTTTATGCTTATTCATTGTCGTGCCCGAAAGACGGTTTCTACTCACTTTAAGCAGGCAATGAAAGTTATTCCATCGGATCATGACGACATGTATGTAAAGTGCTATAACAAGGAAATAAGGACCACTAATTGAGCTTAATAATTAATTAATTATGTTTCACCAAAACTTTATTTTCAAACATCACCCGACTCACCTGTTTGACAAGTCTAGAGGAAGTAGGTGGGGAGTCAGGATGGTGGGGGACTCGGAGTTGCATGACAATGATTTCTCATGGCGTTTGGATGATGTTGCAGGTGGAGATTGCGATTGATGCTGGTGATGATTTTGACCATAGGAGTTGCTGATCGATTGCGTATCTTATGCTTATTCATTGTCGCGCCCGAAAGACGGTTTCTACTCACTTTAAGCAGGCAATGAAAGTTATTCCATCGGATCATGACGACATGTATGTAAAGTGCTATAACAAGGAAATAACGACCACTAATTGAGCTTAATGATTAATTAATTCCGTCTCACCGGGACTTACTTTTCAAACATCACCCGACTCACCCGTTTGACAAGTCTAGAGGGAGTAGGTGGGGAGTCGGGATAGTGGAGGACTCGGAGTTCTGTGACAATAATTTCTCATGGCGTTTGGATTATGTTGTAGGTGGAGATTGCGATTGATGCTAGTGATGATTTTGACCATAGGAGTTGCTGATCAATTACGTATCTTCTGCTTATTCATTGTCCTGCCCATTCATTGTCATGCCCGAAAGACGGTTTGTACTCACTTTAAGCAGGCAATGAAAGTTATTCCATTGGATCATGACGACATGTATGTAAAGTGCTATAACAAGGAAATAAGGACCACTAATTGAGCTTAATGATTAATTAATTCTGCCTCACCACTCTTAGTTCTGCAATCCGAAGAATTTGGGTGTCCTTGGTAGGCACGACACTTGGCGAAACAACAATAGAGAAAATAGAAATTGAATCGGAGTTCGGATGAGGGAAAAGTAACTAAGAAATCGCTATGACAATTAGGGAAATTGGAAGGACTACTTGAGGGCTGTATCACCAAAGAAAATGTTTCAATAAGATCACCTGGAAGAGAAAAACTCTCTTTAATTCTAATTAGATATCTTTAAATCCCTAAATATGTACCTTCAACACACCAAATTGAATGATAATGCGAAAAACCATAATGTTCTGCGAAATAAATTTCTTTACTTTTTTTAGTATAAATAGAATATAGTTTACATATATTAATGTGAGAAATCAACTTAATGTATCCAAAAGACTATCATATTTTCATCTATAATTCACATTAGCAGTCGTATGTTCAAGAGGAAAAATGTGTGTTAATATAAAGGGGAAAGGACAAAAATAGCCAATGAACTTTGATCAAATGTGTGATATGATCCTGAAGCTTAGCTCGATGTGCGATATAGTTCCTGAACTTTTAATTTGTTCAATGCAGTGCTAAGTTTTTAGCACATATTTAAAGGCCACATTAAATATATTAAAAATTCATGGGTCACGGATAACATAACTTTCATTAGTTTGCATTTTCTCCCACCGTCACTACAAAACAAGTTCACACGCTTCTGATGTAATTAAAACCTACTAGTAATATTCATAATGCATAAGAACAGATAATTTTCAATTTCCAACGAGAAAAAGAATAATATTCCAAAATCAACTATTGTGAAACTATGTTGTATTTATTGTCATTCTCATCATTAATATATGAGACCTCCAGTCTCCACACTTAAAACTAGTGCTTTAATTTTCATTACTCTAATTTAAATATCATTATGCAAGCTCATTATCTAAAACAAGGTCACTTTGCTCCCTTCGCAAAGTCCATCTAGAAGAGATACTATGCAATTTCTCATGCACTATAACTGTGTCATCTCCTTTGCCTTTGTTTCATCACCTTCCCTCTTGTCCTCAAACAAAGCACCGATCTCTTCTAATGTCCTGCCCTTCGTCTCGGGCAAGAAGAAGTAGAAGAACAGACTCCCCAACACCATCACTCCACAGAGCACGAAGAACATGCCCGCAAATGTTATCCTGTGGCTGATGCTCAAGAACGACATCGACACGGCCCCGCTCATCAGCCGATTCACTGAGATCGCGAGGGCCGTGCCCTGGGCCCGCAGCCGCAGCGGGAACACCTCCGACGAGTAGACCCAAGTGATGGGTCCGAGCCCGATCGAGAAGAAGGAGACATCGGCGCACACCGCCACGATGCTCACCACGATAGCCCAGAGCGGCTTGCTCCCGGAGTGGTCGAGGAACTTTGAGCCCACGCCCAGAGCGGCCAGGGAACAGGCCATCCCCACCGAGCCCAGCAGCAAGAGCGGGCGCCTCCCGAACCGGTCCAAGAACAGGGCCGAGACCATCACGAACGCGGCCTTGGAGCAGCCCATGATCACGTTGATCCCGAACAGCTTCTTTTTGTTGTGAATCCCGGCGGCACGAAACACTTCAGGGGTGTAATAGATCACGGCGTCGTTCCCGGAGGCCTGCATGAAGAAGTTGATCCCGATGGCAGTGATGAGGATCCGGCGGAGGCCGGGCGAGGGACGGAGGAATTCCCTCCACACCCCTTGGCCGGTCCATCCTTTTGAAGCAGCCAAATCGGCATCATCCTGAGCAGCTTGGGTGATCTCCTGGAGTCTTGATTCAGCCTCTCCTTCATCGCTCGAAGTCTTTACCAACACCCTTTTCGCCTCCTCAATCCTGCCTTTCATGATGAGCCACCGAGGCGATTCGGGCATGAAAATGATGCTCGACCCGAGGCCGATCGCCGGAATGGCAGCAAGCCCAAGCATTATCCTCCAGTTTAACCCCTCGGGGAGGCCAGCCAGGGCGTAATTGCAAATGTACCCGAGCAAGATCCCGGCCACAATGAAGAACTCCGGGAGGGAGGTGAGCATCCCCCTCACCGAGGCCGGGGCAATCTCGGCCGTGTAGAGCGGCGCGATCATGAGGGAGTACCCGACCCCAATACCGGCCACCACCCTGCCCGCCATGAGGAACGCATATGACGGCGCGAGGCCCATCAACAGGGCGCCAATCAGGAAGGTCGATGCGGCTAGCACGATAGTGTAGCGCCGCCCAATGAGGTCGGAGGTCTTGCCGGAGGCCAGAGAGCCGACCAGCGAGCAGACGTTGAGTATACCCACGAGGAATTGTTCTTGGACGTAAGTGATCTTGAGGTTCTCTCTGATGAAAATCACCGCCCCGCTCATAACCCCGATATCTGCAAAACCAAACGACATCACCACCTCACCCCGAAAATTTCCCATGATTCTTAGTAGAAATTGCAACGTTTCGGACTGTCTTACTCTACCCAACACGCGAATTCACCGACCATTTCTTATACCTATGTGTGATTCGATCAACAGATCACCGAAAATGGTGTCCTTTTCAACCCTATCTTGTGAGAAAACATAACCCCTTACCCATCTCCACATTCCTAACTCGAATTAAACTTGGCGCGATAAGAAAAAGAGATGGGACGAGTCGATACTCACCGTAGCCCAAGAGGATCGAGTTCGTGGAGGCCATAACGGCACAGAGCAGAACGTACTTGTTCGCCCGAGGCTTCTTCTTGGGACCCGAAACAGCGAAAGTTGGCGCTTTTGGGTCATCCATTTCAGCCAGTTTCTCCACTCAGAGTTCCACAGGGAAGAATGAAGGAAACCGCAAGAGAGAGAGAGAGAGAGAGACCGAGAGAAGAGAGGAGAGAGAGTGAGTTGGGGATGTTAGGTGGCTGCAGGGATATATATGTTGAGAGTGGCGAGCCAGATTGCATGAAAAGCGAAAATAGGAAGAAATACAAAAAGGTTGTGAGGATAAGGACACCGAAAATTCTTGCATGCATCGAGCACACATGAACTCACTCCATCTAACTCGTCGAATTAGGCGATTTGCATACGAAATCTATCGTCATTCGACGACAGAGATGCGCCGAGCTGACGTGCCCATCGGGTTCGCTCCCGGCCAGGTCGCCGGAGAAAAGCCTACGTGGCACGTTTGGGTTGCCCCCCAGCAATGATTAATCTTTGAAAGATCCTCGCCACCTTACTCATAAAGGAGCAACCTTTTTAGTCAGATTCCAACACGCGGAAGAAGGGTTGCTCTCAAAGATGACCTCTTTAACACACAGCCAGTCAATGCCAAAGTTGGATCAATCGATCGCTCGCATATTAAATGCTGCAGCGAGTCTCTTGTAATCTAGTGCAAAAGCGGAGGACAACGTCGGAAATTCGTGCTCGAAAGGACGAGGGCGACTGGGATTTTACTTGGAGGAGTGGAATAAAGCTGGGGGATCGGACTTTTGGGGACGAGCCGTCCCTGTTGAGATCGAAAGGGACTTTTGATTCTACCCTTCTTTTTTCCACTCTTTGGATCTTGTCAATGGAAAAAGAATGTCCCAAAGGTAAGATGTGGATCGACTTTAGTCAATTATTGCCCCTGAGTGGATCCCGAAAGTAGACTGGAGGTCCCGGACCATCGCATTGTGCCAAGACATAAAAAGGGATTGAACGCGTCTTTTGGGCTAAACGAGTTAATAAGTCGGTTGAGCTGTCCTCTCGCGGTGCATTTAGCAATCATTTCGTTTCTAAAAATAATTTTTATTTAGAGATAATTTTTTCTAATTCTATTTTCTAAACGAATTTCAAAGCATTTAAACATGTGTAACAACTACATAAAATTTATATTTCCAGGAAAAAAAAATGGGAATACATTTAGTACAATTCTCAATTTTTTTGTAACGTAAAATTTCTTTTAATTTTTTAAATAATTCTCTTAATTTTTTTTTTCTTTTCTTTTTTCCTTCTCTTCTTCTTCCTCCTCAAGTTAGTCACCGAGCTTCAACGATGGACGAGAGCCTGTGACCTCGTCGGCCTCGAGCTAGCCTCATTGGCCCTCAGCAATCAACTAAAGGAGGAAGAAGAATAAAAGAAAAAAAAATAACTTGATTCTAGAATTATTCGTGAAGAGAAAGAAATAATTTTTTTTTATTTCTTGATTATGTTCTAATTCTATTTTCCGATCACTAATCTATTCTTGTGAATAGAAAAATTAGTTGATGTTACCAAACGAATTGTTATTCTTTTTTTGTTCTGGAAAATAAAAAAAAAACAAAAAAAAAAAGCTAAAAATTGACCTTCTACCAAATAGGACTTTGACAAGCTTGGATATGATTTTTAGGACGCTAGACCGGGCCAAATCAAGTTGCCAAATTTTCTTTAGCCTAATAGTTGGGCCAAGATTCTACCCTCGAGGTTAGGGGTGTCAAAACCGAACCGAAAACCGAACCGAAAAATTCATTTTTTTTTATTCGGTTCTCATTAAAAATCGAAATTCTTTTTATGGTTAACCGAACCAACAAAACGATAAAAGCTTATTTCTTGGAAACGAAAAATATATACAATAGAAAAGAAATGAAAAAAAAAACAAATGCAAAAACCGAAAACGAAAAGCTAAAAACCAAAAACCGAAAAACCGAACCGAACCGATCAAAGTTTCGGTTTGGTTCGTATTCGGTTCGGCCTCATTCGGTTCAGTTCTCACATTCCTATCAAACAAGCTTTAAATTGATATGGGACGATTGAGAACGACGGACATATGGAAAGATTTGTCCCACATACTTACAGGTTGTTCTTAGGCCTTTTTTCATATTTCGTTGCATAATTACATTGTCGCAAATAATTAATTGAAAATACGGGGCAAATTCGTGTGGCAAGCTAAAAAAAAAAAAAAAAAAAAAAAAAGCTAAAAATTGACCTTCTACCAAATAGGACTTTGACAAGCTTGGATATGATTTTTAGGACGCTAGACCGGGCCAAATCAAGTTGCCAAATTTTCTTTAGCCTAATAGTTGGGCCAAGATTCTACCCTCGAGGTTAGGGGTGTCAAAAACCGAACCGAAAACCAAACCGAAAAATTTAGTTTTTTTGGTTCGGTTCTCATTAAAAAATCGAAATTTTTTTATCGGTTAACCGAACCAACAAAATGATAAAAGCTTTTTTTCTTGGAAACGAAAAATATATACAATAGAAAAGAAATGAAAAAAAAAAAAAATGCAAAAACCGAAAACTAAAAGCTAAAAATCAAAACCGAAAAACCAAACCGAACCGAACCGAACCGATCAAAGTTTCGGTTAGGTTCGTATTCGGTTCGGGTCTCAATCGGTTCAGTTCGCACATTCCTATCAAACAAGCTTTAAATTGATATGGGACGATTGAGAACGACGGACATATGGAAAGATTTGTCCCACATACTTACAGGTTGTTCTTAGGCCTTTTTTCATATTTCGTTGCATAATTACATTGTTGCAAATAATTAATTGAAAATACGGGGCAAATTCGTGTGGCAGGACAAGGCTAATACCCGCCCCCCCCCCCCCCCGCCCCCCTGCCTCCCTTAATACATTGCAGGAAAAATTCGCCCCATTCGAGTTGATGCCTCACGGGGTACAAATAAAAAGCGAACTAATTTTTTTACTATAAAAAGCCAACACTGATACAACTGTGACGAATTTGGCCTTGAATTAATTTTTTATAGTAAAAATCCAAAAATCGATATATTTGTGATAAATTTACCCTCTATTAATTTTGGTTAAATTAAATAATATTACGAAAAATCATAAACTAATATATATGTGATAAACGGAAGGTAAAATCTTAAACTAGTATACTTGTTAGCTGTATTATGTCATCTAACTCAGTATATAATGAAAACTAGCGGAGGGTAAATTTGCCATAGGTATACCAATTTGAGAACTTGTATGATCAAAAAATTAATATGAGTAAATTTATAATAGGTATATTAATTTTGAATTTTTTATAATATTAACCCGTTCTTTTATGCCAACATTGTTCATTTACAAAATCTTACTTCTAAAGGCAATTGGACAAGTTAACCAAGTCGTGACAAGACAACCCAAATATGCATAATGCATAAAGCTACTTCATTCCCATCATTTGCACATTGGCCAGACGAAGAAAAAGTTAGTAAAGCTTAATTTGAGGCAAAATAATACTATAAATGCCATAATTTTCATATTATGTTCACTTTAATATTATAATTTTTGAATGATACTCACTTCGGGTCATATTTCGCAATCACTTGAGTCTTGTATCGATGATATATTTCATATAAGAGCCCTAAGTGGCTTTTTTCATTGAATTTTTGAGTTTGGCAAATCTTTTTTTATAGGAAAAATAGAATTTCAATGTGGATAGAGTACAAGACCACGTGACACTTCAAACTAAATCGACTTCATCTGAGGAAAAACTACCGAGTTGACCAACACCGGGGACAACAATCTGCTCCGCCACCTCAGGCCACCGCCATAGTAGCTCACACACCTTGTCATCGTTCCCTTGTAGTCGGCAGCTCGGCGCCGAGTCATTAACCACAGCCTCGAGCATCGATCCCCAAGCCTCGAGCTTTACCCTTTATCTTGTGCATCGCGCGCCGACCTCCTGAGCCCAAATCCAGCTTTGCCAACCATGGTCAACCTTAGATATAGTGTCACCCACGGCCAACGACGCCGCCTGCATTGGTCACGAGTCTCGAGGAGAGTGACAATTGACACAAACCACGGGCTAACCGATGGGCAATGCCCGGACTTATCAATACATACGCATAGACATATAAGACTTGATCATTATAGGGACAGGTTTTTTTGAACTGTCAAAACAGTGCCGTCCTTTCTCACTCAAACCAATCCGCAGAAGATGGATTTCCCTGCTAAATGGACTACCGTTAGTATTACCCTTTGAACATAATAATGGCTGAACCTCACACGAGTTACGAGCCATAAAATCATGTAGCCAGGAGCAGCAACACAATTCCTACTCTGAAATATGTTGACCAAAACTGGAAAGAACCAACCAAAAACGAAGTTTCTCACTAGCAAGCCTTTGCGCACTTCACAAGGAGAGAGTTGTTCCCAGCAAGAGAAAACTGCAATATACAGGTTCTCTGCCTACCAAGCAAAAGATTGACGATGCTGGCAGCGCTACAGGGCCTAGGATAGAGGTTGGCGGTGACCGAAGATGGAGGAGAGAAAAAAAAATGAGGGATTGAGGTTTGAAAAATAAAATGAATTTGCAAATAATTGTGAAACCACATCATTTACCTCTTATTTTGTTGACTTTATTTTACAGCAAGTCATGTCAAGATTGTTTATTTTAAATTAATGACACGTTGGATTTTGGGACCACTCAAATTATCGATGGCGCTGACGTGAACGCAATATGAAAGTTTTGGTAGTTGAAATGTCATATTCCCTATTTAATAGGTACATATATTACAAAGCAAACCCCCCTAGCATTAAATTCCATTGACGTTTTTAGCTGCAAAACAAAGCCCAAGGAACTTCTTACATGAAAAATCATGCTTGATCAATCTCGATTTTATGAGCTTGCAGTGTCTTCATTCTCAAAAAGGACCTGAATCTCTTCCAAGCTCTTGCCTTTGGTCTCGGGCAAGAAGAAATAAAAGAACACGGTCGCCAACCCCATGATTCCTGCAAACACAAAGAACATGCCCCCAAACGTTATCGCCCTCGAAATGCTCAAAAACGACATCGCCACCGCGCCGCTCACCACCCGGTTCACCGCTATGGCCAGGCTCGTGCCCTGGGCCCGCAGCCTTGTCGGGAATATCTCAGACGAGTAGACCCAAGTGATGGGCCCGAGCCCTATCGAAAAGAACGAGACGTCCGCGCAGACGGCCACCACGCACAGTGCAATGGCCCACGTTGGCTTGCTCCCGGATCTCTCAAGGAACTTCGAGCCCAGGCCCAGGCCTGCCAAGGAGACGGCCATTCCAGCCGAGCCCAACATTAAGAGAGGCCTCCTCCCAAAATGGTCCAAGAAAAGAGCCGAAGCAAAGGCAAAGGATGTCTTGGCTAGTCCATGATGATGGTGACTCCTAATAGCTGTTGCTTATTGCTAATCCCGGCATCCTGGAAGACTTCCGGACTGAAGTACACGACCGCGTCGTTCCCTGACGCCTGCATGAAGAAGTTAAGTCCAATGGCCGCTACGAGAATCCGGCGGACGGGCCTCACAGGCCTCCAGAGGAGCTCCTTCCAAACACCCTGCCCGCGCCTTCGGGCCGAAGCAGGGCCAGTGGAACCATCTACCCCTATCCCTATGTTGGTCTTCATCTGATTGAGCCTCAATTCAGCTTCTGCTTCATCTTCTGACGTCTTGATCAGCACCCTCTTTGCTTCTTCGAATCTGCCCTCCATGACCAGCCACCTCGGCGACTCCGGCATCGTCATCACGCCTGCCCCAATCGCGATCGCCGGCACTCCTGCTAACCCGAGCATGAGCCTCCAACTTATATCAACTGGTAGGCCTGACAAGGCATAGTTGGATACATACCCAAGTAAAATCCCCACATTGATAAAGACTTCAGGCAACGAAGACATGAATCCCCGGGTCATCGCTGGAGAGATCTCAGCAGCGTAGACTGGGGCGATCATGAGGGCATACCCGACACCAATCCCCGCGACCACCCTCCCAGCCATTAAGAACGTGAAGGATGGAGCAAGGCCCATCAGAAGTGCACCAATTAGGAACATGGAGGCTGCAAGGACTATCGTGTATCGCCGGCCGATCCAATCAGAGGTCCAGCCAGAGGCGAGAGATCCAATCAGCGAGACCACATTGAGCGAACCCACCAAGATCTCGATCTGGATTGGTGTGATCATGAGGCTCTCTCTGATGAATAAAACCGCCCCACTCATCACCCCAATATCTGTACACATTTATATACACAAAAATTCAGCATCAAGTTCAACCATGGCTTTGCTTTCCATCAAACAGGTGGAAGACCAATCTAAATACACCAATTAAAACTACCATGGACCTATTTTCTCTCTTCTTGGGGCAGGATCAAGACATTATGTACATACAGATAGTAACATAATGGAAAAAGTTTGTGCTAAGAACTCACCATAGCCCAGCAAAATAGAGTTGGTGGAGGCCAAGATGGCACCACCCAGAGCATATCTGTTCAGGCGAGGCTTCCGGCGACCACCGCCTTCCACCGCCACTCTACGTTCTTGGAGCCGGACTGTTTTCTTGGGGCTTGCGAGATCCTCTTCAGAAAAAACAGGGTCTGACTCGGGAACAAGAGGATCATACAAGTGTTTGAGTGAGTCCTGCATGAGTAGCGGTTGAAATGAGCGAAGAGTTAAGCCTGGGTTGTTTCTGGGAATACTGCGAGTTTTCAAGAAGAGGGCGTGTGGTGAAGATGATCATAAGAGAGAGAGTAGGTCTTAGCCTTGTATCCATTAATTATTTTGTCCTGATCCTCCTTAAGTTTTGTCCATTTGGATTTTGTGTCCAAACTCTCGGCGTCTCATGACGAAATAGCGTTGCGTGATTCAAAGAAATAACAAACGTTCGAGGACTAGGAAATGCAAGGGGTCTAGACAAGTGCGCAAGAAGACAAACCACAAAAGATTAGGAAAGTGTTTGTCTTCCCTCGCTCAAGCAGTGTGTAAAAAGAATCAAATTTGTATATCTTTTTGAATGGATAATTCAAGGGGTCAATTCTAGAGGTCTGGCAAGGAACACCTTACAAGAGATTATGAACGGTGGGTAACATTTGGACAATAATCTTTAGTTTCTGAGTTGAAAATCATCAAATGTCTCATAATCTCGAATGTTTCGTATGTTTAGTCTTCTAAAACCACCTGAGCATGGACATTCTTTTATATGCAGGGGGCAAGGGAACAGTCACAATTGCATGTCTATCAATGAAGATTAATCAACTGCTCAAAGGGTCTTAAGAGCATATAAGAAATGATTCACCATCCATCAATCACAAAAAGGCACTTAATTTGGCAATTAGTCTACGTGATAACCACATAGTGCAACAACCCAATTCAAAACAAGCAATCTTTAGATTAAAACATTATGCAGAATGATATGCATACCACACATGAATAATGTGATTAGTTAGTCACATCACATTGGTTTATGACTGATAGATAAATCACTTTTCCATTGATTTTACGTAAGAGAAGATTAATCAAGTTTGAAATATTTTGGATTTTAAATTAACTATAAAGTGATAGGTAATACATAATCATTAGCTCCACCATATATACAATCACTGAGTGAATAGCTAGGCATATTTATAAAATGTAATCATCTCAAATCCACGTCATTGCTCGATTTATGGAGATCCAATGGCTTTGCGATTGGAATATGCTCTCTCGTGGGGACACCATGCACATGGAAGTTGCAAAGTCAAATGCAAAGTTTTGACCATCGAAAGAGTCATCGGTCTTGTCTATATTTCAAAGATGCAATGCATCAAGGATAAGAGAAAATAGGCCATTGAAATAGTGACTAGATATCAATATTTTGCTTAGTCTATAAAATGGTAGATAATAAAAGTCCGAAAAATTTATATTCCCGATTTTCTAATTCTAAGTGGGTTTCAACTTTTATCTAATTACTGTTCGCATCTAACATTGTAAGCGTAGCATTTTTTCGCACGAAATACTTTACATCTTTAACATAATATGACAATTCGATCAGATTACTAATCTAATATGTAGTTTTAATTATTTAACATTTGAATTTCGAGAAGTGCTTTCTTTTTATTTTATCGACTTGCTTTTTGAAAATTTTTTTTTTTTTTTTTGGACACACGACGCATCCGAGGAGCCTTCTAGAGAATAAAATACCTTCTCGAAAGATCAGATATATGGTCCTTGAATCGAGGTGCATCATGCTTCTCACCTAGAAAGAGGTGATATTCCTTCCTTTCTTTTTGCTTTTTGGAGGAGAAAAGCCACTTTGCCTCTGAAAAAGCAAGGTGGGCATGTGGGCAACACACGCCTTTTGAACAGCACCAACAGGTTGATGGTAATCAGCATGGATTGCAATGCGGACACAACACGACAATAAACTCCACGTTTTGTCGATTTTTTCAAATGTCCTTTCACCTCTCGGAACACCAAGATGGACTAGGCGACCGGCCTGAGTCGCCATGGATGGCGACACCTGCATGCAAATAGGGTTCCTCGGAGCCGTGCAAGGGGCTGTCTAGATGCTTCGCAGAAACTATTATCTTTATTTCGGGTTCTTATGATTTCTTATGATTTCTTGGGAGGAATCTTGGCATGTTCACACTTGGGTGGAGTAAAAGAAGGAAGTTTGTCAAAGTTTCAAGATTTGTTTGATGGGAGAGTAGCCATGGACAAAGATTTGTTTCTGTTTTCGTGATAGGAAAAATGGGGGCAAAGGGATAAACCCTGAAGGAAAAAGTTTAGATATAAATCATATTAAAATTCAGTTATTATACGTCAAAGACACTTTACGCTTCCTCCCAAGTAAAAATTACGGGAAAGAACAACAAGATGAGACTATTATGGAATCAGATTGATAGTTACATGAAAGAAAAATGCAAATTTAGAAGTGTTGTATAAAGTTATTAGTGTCAATTGGATCGAGTATGATAGGAAGTGAGAGGATAAGTGAGTAATCCTCACAAGATTGGGTGCCACGTGCCAAGTGATAGGTGTAGAGGACTATTAGGCTACGTTTGGTTAAGTTTTTGGATGATGCAAAGTCATTTCCCCAAAGATTTTTGACAGAGTATATTTGCTTTTGACTTTTTGCATGATATTTTGCAAAGTAGCTTTCAAGTTACCAAAAAATAAAAAAGGAAAAACAAAGAGAGTTACTGTTCATAATCTCCAAGGGCTTGGGCAAGGGCTTGTAGGGCCACCACGAACCAAAGAAAGGGTTCCGAGGTTGTGCAACCCAGGCGTGGCAATGCCAGGGTCACACGACCGCAAGTGGTTTGCCTCACGATGACACTTGACAAAAAGTGACCATCGCATGATCCCAAGAGTCGCCTTGATGCTCGACCGTCGACTCTTGACCATTCAATCGACCATCATCTACCTCAACCTTCAAATCTCGTATAACAGTCGTGAGTGAGGACAACGTAAGAGAAGATGAACCAGGCGAAGGCATCATGACCTTTTGGCAAAGACCCAAGCATGGAAAACCCAAAACTTCAACGGTCAGAGAAGATGAACAGTCATGAGCATGGACAAGCAAGAAAGAAAATAAAGGCAATTTTGAAAGAAAAAAAGTTCATTAACCATAGAAGCTGGCTTCAGAAAATGTTAAAGCATAAAGATAGGTGAGGATTTATCTTGGACTTTTTAGCTTTGTTAATATTGGCATTTCTCCAAAATGGGTAAAAAAAAAAATTAACCAAACGTCATAACTTTTTCTCAAGAGACTTTATAGAGCCCAAAATTCAATGGTAAACCAAAAGTCCATGTAACACAAATTGTTGCATCTGAGCAATAAGAATGAGCTCGAAGTAGAGAGGTGATAATAGGGATGAGCATAATTTCAAGGTCGTGGAACACCGATGGAAGGTTTTAGGATAGCATGGTAAGTTTTCATAATAAATGAGCATTAAGAATAAGCTAAAAACTCACCTCCTATTTACAAGTACAGAACCTCGAATTGATTTGTTGAAGTCAAAACAAACTTATAGGGAGTCCTCATTTAATTGTGCATAAAAAGACAAGACTTTTTTTCAGTCAAAATTTAAAATAAAAAAACAACAACAACAAATTAGGTTTCTAAAAAGAAACAACAACAACAACAACAACAAATAACTCTATATGATGCAATCCAAATTGCAGTTGGATGGTGTTCTGCTGTTGGAAGCAATTAGAGGGACGAGAAATTTGTAGACAATATGCAAGCTTAGAAAAGCTCTCAATAGCAAAATCGCTCCCAAAAGTCCTTGAATGAATTGAGGGAGGACATAAAAGGAGAGAGTTACAACGGGAGACAGACATGGTCTGATTACGTGGGAATCCATGATTGACGAAATCCATGAGCGATGTGTCTTGGGGCATGTCGATCAATAATAAATTGTAACATATCATAATGACATGAACTAGGTAATTGTTCCGCAAGGATGCTTATCGACGTGAAACTCGAAGGGTTAGGAGATTGGTCAGACCTTGTTTCACAAGCCCCGTTCCAATACGATCAAAGCCAAAACTCTCCGTGTCATCCTAATAAGACATGTCTTTAATTAGTTACTACCTGGTTATAGCTACTTATATGGGCCACCGTTCTTGTCCTTTTTCTAGCCCATATTATCGTAAAACCACCCCAATTTGGGCCTTAAATAACGAAATTGGGCTTGTGCACATCTGCTGGTCGATTTTGCTTAATTCATGTTGTCAATAAACCCAACATGGCCCGAAATGCTCTTTTTGCTCAATAGCCCATTTGACTTGATTACCCAAATTGGTCTGTGACTGGCGAAGAAGTCTACACTGGCGAAGAACGGATCGGGCTTTTGGTTCGTGGAAATGAAGTCCTATCACTGGAAAAGGCACAATTTATGTTTGGACATCGTAGCGAGTAGCTGCTTTGAGTTTTACGATTCGAAATGGCAGGATTTGAGCTCATAGAGCAATAGCGATAGCTAACTACTTCTTAACCTGTGAAACAGTAGCTTAATTTTCAAGCAACGGATTGGCAGTTTTTGAGTACACGTTTATAAAATTACGAATTTGAAAGGTCTAAATCATAAGAACAAGAGGAGGACCGCATGCACATAAGATTTCGATGAACACTAAACATAAAAGTCCGTGCAATGGATTCTCTCAAAAACAAACAGTATACAAAGGAGAGGAATGGGTTCAACAATCGGGCAAATGAAAAAGTTTGTGTGATCAATTAAAAAGCGCATTGTTAGCAACGCTAATCAATAATTCGTGAAACAATATCTGTGAACATGCAATTGGCATTGTTTCTCCACGTGTCATTATAAACACAATGCACTGAGCATGCGTAGAGGCGAAACACCGTGGTGACAAAACCTTAATCTTATTTTCTTCTTTTTTTGTGGGTCATTTCGATATTTTAGATAATTAGGAGGGTGCCTCAGTAAATATGGAAAGGATCTCTGGTCAATTCCTCGCCACTTATTAAGCAATCATTGCAGGCTTTTATTTGGGAATGAAATGTTAAATCCGAACTCCCCCATGATCTTAGTGGGACATCTCCCTTTGTGTTTTTACTTTTACAATTAGCCTTCTAAATTACTATGCGTTTTTTTCCCAAAAAATAAATCTTAAATCGGTATCCTCACGACACACTTATTCTAAATTAAGATTTTCTTCTGAAAAAAATGCCCCGACAGATGAACAATACGAAAATGGGTCGGAGTTGCGTATTCAATTTTTTCGCCTTCGAGGCGAAGAGGGAGTAGCGGTGGAATTGATCACGAGGTGAACAGCTTCAAGATTGTCGCCACCCCATGAACCCTAATTTTCCACACTCCCAGGCACGTGATCGAAGATGGTAGAACCACCCCGCAGTGCCCCACAGCCACCATCATCCCGCCTGTGAACGTCAACAGCGACCCTTCAACTTGAAACATCCTGTTGATGTTCACAATCACAAAGCGGGATAATTGATGTTCGACGGTAAAAGTACGATTTGAATGATGTCAGTTGATTTTCACAAGTGGGACAATTGATAGTGTCATATATGTTGATAGCTCCCTTATAAAATAAAGTAAGAGATGACTTATTCCGCATCAAAAAAAATATGAGTATGCATATGGACTAGATTTGATACTAATTAACAATCATTATTTTTTATTTATTAAGAAAAATTCGGATTTATTAATTATAATGTCTTGTTGAAACAGTATAAGTATTTACAAAGAAGTTACGAATCTGTTTTATTTATTATTATTTAATTCCGAATTTTTTATATATCTTTTCAATGTAATTTTTTAGAACATACCCCTGACGGATATAAGTAGGTCAGTTTTTTATATAAATCATTGAGTCTTTTCGATTTTTTTTTTCAAAATTACAACTATCATTTTTAATTATTATTTTTAAGAGATATCAGAGATATATCAAAATTATTATCTGGTATTATTGTTAATGTTTTTGAATGATTTTTGGTGGTAATCATTATATGGGAGAAATAATTTATAAAAAAGAATCTCAAAATCGGATCTTATTGTTCTTATCTATCTCAATTATTTTCCCCAGGCGTCACGTGATGTCTGTGGACACTTTTGATTGGACGCGTCGGCTCTGGCCCCTCCTGGCTCTCTGAGAAGAGCCCCGCTTTTGATTCCGAGTAAAGGATGCAGACAGAGAGGGAGAGGTCCCTCCCTCTCTCTCTCTCTCTCTCTCTCTCTCTCCTTTCCTTTTTTTTGGTCGGATCTCTCTCTCTCCATTCTCGAGAGCCCAATTTGCGTTTCTCTTCCATCCTTTCAAATATCAAAATTATTTTTCCTTCTGCCTTTTTTGGCTTTTTCCCAGGCCAGTGAAACATACGGCTGGATGAAGACAACCTAGAATCTCATTTATTATTATTATTATTTTATTTTATTTTATTTTTTGTCTTCTTCTTGATTTTTGTTTTTGGTCCAAAGTCTTTTTCCTCGTTCAAAACAGGAACGTCATGTCATTTTCATATCTCGAAAATTACGAGAGAGAGAGAGAGTACAATAATAGCACGGCCATGTGCACCTCCACCAGGGTCGGACAGTCCGCAGTTCTTTCACACGTTTGAATATTTTTTTCCCCCTTTTTCTTTTCTCATTTCTCAATTCTTTTTATTCTCTCTTTTTCTAAACATTAAATTATCTATATTTTGCCAACATAGTTTATATGTACATTTCGACCCGGCGACATGTAAAAAATGATGCAGATGTTTCCTGGTTACAAAATAAGAGTACCCTCTTTTTATTGGAGCAAAAATATTATTTTTTTCCTAAATTTAAATTAACTAACACATGCGTTACTTTCACGTGGTGTATTTTCACATCCAAATATAGAATTACACGCTAAACATGAGAGTTGACTTGAGACAGGTCATCAACTAATACTTTAATATTTCTAACAAATATACCAATTTTTTTACGACACTAAATACCCGAGCACATCTCTAAAGATCCCATCTTTCTCAAACTATTGTTTAAATATCTTAAAATTTTTAATTAAACCCTTGTTCATGCATAGACTGTCAAATTGGTCGATCAATCGGGTTTGAGTCGAGTCATAAATCGTCCGACCCAATTTAACCCTTTTATGACCCATTTAGCGTAATACAATTTTCTTCACCCATGTCCAATTCCACCCATTTAATTAAATATGGGAAAACTTGTTTCTTATATTTAAAAAAATGATATTCCTAAAATACTTTCTTGTAATAAAAATCTAGTAGACAATTTTTTATAATTTTTTTTTAAAAAATTGAGGCTACTTTTTTAAAAAGAAAAAGAAAAAATGATTATAATTTTAATTTTTTTTAAATATTTTTATATAGGCTAAAGAGGGAGAAAGAGTTTGTGAGCTTAATGGGTTGGAATGGGTTCTGAACTCAACCAATTTAGACCCATTTATTATAGCTTTTAAATTAAAACCAATTAAAGATAGGCTTTTTAAAATTGAAGTGACCTATTCATATTTTAAATGAGTCGTATATGGGCTTAAGACCCATTTTGATAGATCTATTCATGCGTAAGAGAATTAAATAAGATTATTTCTCATAATGAATTGGGTGTTGTATGTCCCCATTAACCCTTTTTTTGGTCAAAAGACATAAACACATCTAATTCTAATAATTATAATATACTTAGCATGTTATTTAGCTTTAATAAAATATGAAGCGAGTTGGAGCAATAGCCATATTTTAAGGGGATCCTGTCCCCATCTTTTGTGGACATATGGTCACTCGTTTGTTTCCAGCTGTTTTGCCTTTTACTTAGAGTAACCGGTAACGTCCAGATTGAATAAGATTGAAATAAAAAATAAAAATTGAGAATCACTTAATCCTACCCTAGTAATTTTTAAGGCTGCGTTTAGTTGTCCGAATTCATATTATAACAAAATAAGATAGCTTGGGATTTGAAATTCTCTAAATATCCTCCAATAGTAAAAAATCTCCTTCACATATTTGATATAATTTAGGATGGATTAAAAATATTTAAAAAAGCTGTGAAGAAGATTTATGAAATTAAGAAAGTTTTTTGTTTTTCCACCACAAGCATTTAGGCAAACGCTGTCAGAGGAGGGCATGAAAACCGTTTCCTCGATGAGGGCGGACAAATCAAGCAAATTAGACTTGACCCAAATCCTGCAATTGATTTTTTCCAGGAGTCCTAGTTGTAGCTTTTTAAAAATCTGAAAACCGAATTGAGGAGGTTTTATTTTTGTGTGAGAGTGAGTGTGAAAGAGAGAGATGCCGAAGAGGGCGACACATGTACCTGAGCGATTACGCCGCTCCTGATGTTCCTGATTCCGATCACTTTGTTTACTACTACAAGTACTGTGGCTCTCACATTCTCATTGCTGCTTCTCTCTCTGTTTCTGTGCTTGATTTGGTATTTGCCGTGCTTTGAATCTCTTGGGAACTGAATTACATTCGTTTGAAAGATAGCTAGTTGTAGAAAACACTAAAAGGATGGTACAACCGATATCGAGTAAAGACCTAGAGAAAAGCAAGAACAGATGCTTGGATTACATGATGTCCAAGCCAAAAGGGTCAAGGGAGAGAACTGACAGCGGAGATGGAGAGGTTGTGAAGGACGATCTTCATGGGCTCCAGGAGGGCGTCCTTGGAGGGGAAGTGAGGGGAAAAGGAGTGAGTGATAGAGATAGCGCCAGTGGATGATTGGTGATGTCGATGGAGCAATGGTTATTAAGTTAGTTTCAATTTTTCTTATCTAATCCGGTCTTATCCTACTCTTCATTTCAATTTTTTTATTCAACATTTAAACAAAATCTATCCAATCCAAATAACGTCGCCAGACATTGGATAAGATATTTTGTTATCTTATCCCGACATAAATTCAAATTACCAAACGTAACTTAAGTTTCGTAACCCAAATTAATCAAGTTTCATACGGTATTATTTGTTGATCTTTCCTGAATTTGCTAGGGATACTTCTTTTTCCAAATTTTGAAACATAATTGCTTGTTCTTAAGGGCAATTGGATTTAGAACAAACTGGTCCTAAATCAAAAGTGTGGAACCTACCCTACCAGAGCTGATTAATATACTGTGATGGCTTGCTTTTGTGTTGGAATGCTCGATATGTTATTTTCTACCGAAGTTCTCAATTAAGAGACTTCCAAAATTTGATCTTGAACTGGTTCCTTCCGGATCGTTACGAGGCCGAGAACTAGGAAAGACGAACCAGTTAAGGACAATTCTCAAAATTTCTTACCAGGCAACAGATTGGCTCAGAGCACACCAAAAGCCCAAACGTAAAAATAAGGGAGAATAAGACTAAGAAAGATTCGAATTGAATAGAGTATAAAGAGTATTACAAATGGTGCTATATTCTTATGGATTTCACGGTGGAAAGCTTCAGTAGCATCGATTCCATAACCAAATGGTTGCCGTAACTAAAGATCAAAAGAGAGACTCGCATCTCTCCAATTTGGGAAAGAAAATTAGCAAAAGTCTCTCACCAACCGAAGGCGCGTCGAGTTGGAAAAGCCAGCAGCCATGCGGCCCCCCTGGTTCAGGGATTCGAATCATCACTCTGCATGGGCGTCGAGATATTTCTGACAGAGAAGGGTAGATTAGGAAGACACAAAAAAGTTGGAAGGGCTTGTCGAATTGTAGGACCCAACCAAACCAAAAGTCATCTCCACTTCCGCTTTCTTTTTTTATTTTCATGGGTCGTTTTGAAATTCTTGATAATCAGGAGGATTGAACACTAAATGTGGAGGATCTCTGGTCAAATTCGCTTGCCACCTTGTTAGGAATCATTGCAAGCTTTATTTGGGAATGAAGGTCAGATATGATCTCTTCACAATCTACCCCACCTGCCCTTTTTTGGGGCACTTCAAAAATTAGCCTTCCAATCAATTCAGTAAAAAAACAAATCCTAGACTAATACCATTTGAAACATTAGTTCCAAACTAATTTCCATCTTGCAAAAAGTTTCAAACCGATAGTTTATGAACATTTATTCAAAATCAATTTTTGTCACGTGAAAAACTCAAAGCAGTACTTTCTATCCAAATTTGCCCTCCATTAGCATTCCGTCCAATATCCCGTCTTTATGTATACGTATCAATACATGTGACAAACGAGTATTAGACTAATCGGACAGTCTAGGAGGCATGTGACTTTCATTTTTACTTCGGCTATTGCACTTGGACGAGGAATCCTCTTTCGCTGCGAAATTTGGAGAGTTTTGTAAAATAACCGGAGCGGGTAGCGGTGCGATTCAATCACAAGGTTGACCGCGTTGCGCACATAACACTCCAAGAATTACGGCAACCTCGTGAACCCTAATTTTCAACGCTCACCATTTTTTTATTTTTTATTTTTGGTTAGACAACACTCTCAATTCACACAAACCAAAAAATACTGAAAATTACGAATACTAAAAAAAAAAAAAAGAGCAAGCTTGCCCTAATTATAGAAAAAATGATTAATATCATGAAAAATCCCAAACTAAAATATCGTGATAAATTTCTTTAAAATTATTTTTTAACAACGAAAAAACCCCAAACCGTCCTATGTTATTTAATTTATCAATTTGACTGGTAAAATTTATGAAAATTTATGGAATATAAATTTGTCACTAGTATATCAATTTGGGTGATGGTAAAAAAATTAGTTTGGGATCATAAATGTATTAATTTGAGATTTTTCGTGATATTAACGCTATGAAAAATAATAATATTTAGGATGTTTGACTTGTAAAACTAGAGAAAATATTTAGTGGCTTTAAATCATCACATCAACAGCTGATGTGGTGTGTATTATTAATTCACATGCGCTTATATTTGAACAACTGTCCAATTACGTGGAATTAATTGAACACGCATTCAGCCATGGAAGTTTGTTGCTGGAGTGCCGACACCTCCACTCGCCACGGCCACCGGTGGAGTCATCCGCGTTGCATTCTGCGCGTCTAAGCCAAGCCTCCCCTACTTGCGTCGACAACAGTAATGCCGACAAAGGCGATGACAGCCATGAAGGAGTGATGGGCCTGAGGTGTTTAGCTCAAGCCGCCGTCAATGGTCGACCAAAGGTGAAGAATTCGACTTCTTCTAGAAGACCTATGGCTTGGCAAAGAAGACGGTTGTCGTCTCTAGATTTGCTCCGCGTTTCTTCGTTTGGCAAAGAAGATGGCTTTCATCTTTAGATCTACTGTGCATCTTCTTTAGTTGGCTCAAAGGAGATGGCTTTTTCTAGCAGATTTGGTGAGCGACGAGGACACGGCCTGGCAAAGGAGAGGCTTTCATCTTGGATCTGTTTGTGCATCTATTTGTGCATCTTCCAGCAGATTTGGCGAGCGACGAGGACACCCATGACATGGACACTCAACATCTTGTCCTTGGTCGGTGACCCCGCTGGTCCCATGTCATGGACTGAGTTCTCCTGTACTCTAAAACCCTTGTAAGCGGAGTTTGGTGTCATCCAGGTGAAGATTATGTGATGCAGAAGTGATGACATTACCGGCTCATAGGAATAGCATCAAATGTTTGTGCTAGAAATTTTAGAAGAAAATGATTATAATTATAAAAAGTTCTAAAATTGGGGTTGGTTTCTCATGGACAAACTGATCGGGAGCTAATATCACCGTCGAAACCAATTGTCGTAAGTATTTTATATGTCCTGAACTAAGCTAGACATGATACAATCCGATACAAGAATGTTATTTGTCACACTGCTCTTAGGAATAACAATATAAGGAAGGTTGGTCTAGTGTTCTTGCTCACTAGTCGTCGCACAAGCTATTCCACTATTAAGAATATGTTGGCCTGTAACAAATGGTATCAGATACAAGGATCCTACTAGTAGATGGGCGATTCAAGGCAAGCCTATGGTCTACCCAGTCTTGTAAGGGTAGAGAGTGATCATTGGGTTAAGAGGGCTTGGATAAGGTGCAACTTTTGTCTAGCTTATGGGATAGGAGTGGAAGCACATGAAGGAACCGAGTAGCTCACCGAATAGGAAAAACATTTTTGAATCAATTGGCAAATCTCAAGAGGAGGTCTGCTACCATGTTTCCAACAAGGGGAGAAACCTTCATTGGTTTGTTGAGATAAGAAGAGGCCCAATATGCGAAAGAAGGTGCTACTTAGGGCGTGTAGTTGGCTTCGGATGTCACGCTTGTCAAGGAGAGTACAAGTGACCAAAGATGTGCAAACGACATTGATTGGGGTAAGTTACCAATAGAGTGTGGTGGCATGTTTTGTTGGGTAAGCATTGACCATTCACGAAAGTCTCGAGGGATGGTCTTCAATGTTTAGGAAACGCAGGGAAGTGACATAATAGCCAACAACAAAGGCGTTGCATAATTGGGTTTTCTCGTACTCTAGTACTCTTGTGAGTTGAGTCTGGTGTCATCGAGGCGAAGGGTGAGTAATTCAAAGGTGATGGATACAACTAGTTCATAAGAGTAGTATCAGGGCATTTGTCTTAGGAGTTTTAGGATAAAACTATTAAAACTCTAAAGAGCTCTAAAAGTGGAGTTGGTCTTCTGTATACAAATTGATTGGGAGTTGATACTGTCCTTCGAATGAGGCCATAACAGATTGAAACTAGTAGTTGTACTAAAGTGTTTTGTATATCTCGCCCGAGGCACCGAATGTCTGAGTTAAGCTTAGTGTGATATGATCCAATGGTAGGATAATATTCGCCACACTGCTTTTAGGAATAATTGCAGGAAGAAGGCTGCCCTAGTGTTCTTGGCTCATCAAGCAGTGCGTGGCCTATTCCGTTATCAATAATCTGTCGGCTTGGGACACTTGGCCGGTACGTAGCTCACCCATGGCCTGGATGCGGCGTCGGTGATTGGATGGGAAGGAAGGAGAGTCAAAGAGAGAGAAAAAAATTCAATTCTTTATTTAATTCCACTCAGCTGTTGTGATGATAAAGTGGATATGAGTAAAGGGTCGAAATCAGTGAATATTTTCTTGTAAAGTCACGATTCCTAAGTGGAGGTACTGCTCACTTGCTTAATTATCCCCAAACCACTACTTCAATTGATTGTCCCCTTGTCCCAAAAAAAAAAAAAATTGATTGTCCCCACTAGACATCCCTCGCGCTCATCGTTTAACATTGTATTAATTTTAGGACATTGCTCCGGTAACGGCACCGTTATATTCCTGTGAATAACGGTGCTTTATTGACCACAAATGGCCATTCAAAAGGAATCGGCTACTGGAACATAACATGCAACGAATTGAAGAAAACAAAATCTCGACAAAATTTTTTAAAATATTGGACAATATTATTTTTTTCCAGAAAATACGAAACCAAAATGAAGGAAATATACTTGATATTTGTGAACTTTTTAACACTTTGAATAACTACTTGAATGTAAAACTCAATTTTTTATAGTGTACACGCGAAGACATTTTCACCACTTATAGATTCAATGAAAGTCAAATTTGTAACCATGCATATATTTTAACCTAATTTAATGAGATTTTAAAGTACTAAGGAACAAGTGAAAAAATTTGAGAGTTGGCTAGAATTGTGAAAAGTGGGGTTGTACGGAAAAAAAGAAGTGAGGTAAAAAATTTATTCAAACAATACCTAAAATTTTTAAATAAGTTTCGGTTTTGGTTAGACACATGATGCTCATGATTTTGATTTTCAAGTTAATTTGGATTGCCATATCTCTAGCACCATTTATCGATACTTTAGGTTGTATAGATTAGGTGTTCGAGTTTTTAATTTTGACAAAATTGTATTCATTTTGTTAAATGATAAACATTTTCCTTTCATGCTAGTTTAAAAAATATTTTATAACGAAGATGTAGTTAATAGAAATCCGACATGAAGTGAAAAAGAAGAGAATTTGAGGAATTTGTTTGTATTTTCACTAAGTTGATTTGACATGCATTCTTTACAAGTATTTATATTACAATGTATAAACAATAAAAAGGAAATAATACAAAGATACGTAATCATTCTGAATCATTAACTAATTTAGTTAATCAATCGAAATCCTAGATTGATTTAATATATCTTTAACTTACAAATCATATCTAGAACATTTCTCCTCAAGCAAGTGGCTTATATATGTCCAGGATGCCCAACTTGCTTAAGTAGATACATGTGTTATCTTTGATCAAATGGGTTCGGTGAAAATTCTTTGTATTCATTCTATTGATCTAACATGCATTCTTTAAATGTATTTATATTACAATTGTGGATAATAAAAGGAAATAATATAAAATACAGAATTAATCTGAATCATTAATTGATTCAGCTAATCAATGTAAATCCTAGATTCGTTCAATATAATCTTGATTGATTCGGTATATCTTCAGCACACAAATCATATCTCCAACAAAATCCTACATTTTTTTGCGATTTAAACTGTTGTTTTTACAACGAATGTACAAATATTTTATATTGATGACGTTGAAGTATCTTTTTCTCTTTCCTTATTTTTTTTATTTGATTTATTGTCTCTCTCTCTTTTCTTTAAGGGTTCCACCGAGTGTGTTCCAGTAGCGAAAGCTGTCACATCTTTCTTTTCCGTTTCTCCTCTTCATTTTCCTTGGAAGACTGTCATCCTCTTCTTTTATCTGCTTTGTTGTTTTGGTCGATCCTTTGGTTTTAAGCCCATCATCACGAGATTCCGAGATCCTTAGAACCAAGTAAACGCCGTCCCCTTGGTCAGAGCCTTGATCTTTTCCTCTACCTCTTTCTCGGTCTCTGAGAGGCACCGTTCCATTATGGGTTTTCTGCATTTCATTCAATCTTGTTTCGGCCAAGTACAGAAGTTTTCGGCCAAAAAAAAAAGGGGTATAGGAGTTCACCGATGGCTTCTCAGAGGCAAGTCTAGTCGGAGAAGGTGGTTTTGGGCGCGTGTACCGCAGAGTCCTTGCCACTGGAAGAGATAGTAGCAGTGAAACGACTGAAGTGGGAGCGGACAGGGAGAGCGTAAGTTTCTGGCTGAGGTTGATGTAATAAGCCGAGTTCATTACTAGCATCCTCGTATTTTTAGTTGGATACTGCACAACCGGGTCCGAGCGCATCCTCGTGTACGAGTTGGTGCCTAACGACACCTTAAAGTTACATTTACACGGTGAGTTTTAATTTTCAGTACAAATTTATGCTGTGAGTGTGCGTTTAATGGAAAACATTCTGATGCAAAGTGATCGTTGCAGAAGAGGGACGAAACCTTAGGTTGGCCTACTAGACTGAAAATTGCTTTGGGGTTTGCCAAAGGAGTAGCGTATCTTCACGAGGATTTGTAAGTTTCGATGTACTTTTGCCTTTCATCTTTAGTGATTTATACTTGATTAAAAAAATGTGAATCCTAGAGCTTTGCCCTTGTATACATGATAAAACATTCCCTGTACAGGTCATCGTAAGATCATACATCGAGATATCGAGGCAGCTAGCTTTTTTATGGACTTAGAATTTGAGGCAAAGTTAACAACAAACTTATTTGATAAACTTGAGTGTCGAGATTGATATTTCTGACTTCAATTGGTCTACTCTCAACAGCAAGTGTCGCCGTCACAAATTTAAATGTATTAATAACTATACCCTTGTTATAAGGGTTGATACCATCAGAAGTCCTAAATTATGTCCACTGTGATATAAATATTTCAAAATTTTTTTATAACCAAAAATTTTAGACTTGCCCACTGTGATATAATTATCCCCAGCCATTTTTGTAGCACACAACACGCGCGCGCGCGCGCACACACACACACACATATATATATATATATATATTCTCTATTACAATTCAATTCAGGGTATATTTGGCACACTATAATAAAATCAGGATTTTTTACGATACAAAAAAAAGAGGTATTTATGGGGTTTGGTAATTTGTGTTATAGTAAGTGTAGTTTGGAGTTTTTGTGGTATTAATATTGTTTTGACAAATATTCATGTTTTGACTTACAATATTGACTAATTGTAGATTCAAGCATTGTGCCACCAATTATGTACGCCATCTTTGGGAGCTCGAAGCACATAGCAATTTGGATCGTGGCTGCCTGTTCAATGTTTTTTAGCTGCGACATTCAAGAGAAAGTGTCGCCGGACATTGAACCCCATTTGTATATGTTCACCGGATTATACCTAGCAGTCTTAGGATTCTTAGGGTATATATAGGAGTGATCACACATATTTTCTCCCTTAATCCATTAATCGCCAAAAAAACTAATCTCCTCTTTTCTTCATCGAATTAATGAGCAGACTGGGGATTATAGTGGACTTGTAGTCGCACTCAACGATCGTGGGGCTTCATAAGTGGGACCACGACTATATTATCCCTGCAGCAGTTGAAGGGCATATTTGGACTGACTCACTTCACCACCAAAACGGGCGTGATATCTGTCTTGCATGCCGCATTGAAGCACCAAGACGAGGTGCGTGACAATTCAGTGATTAGATTATCTCTATTCATCTGCTTTGCTTGGGTTTTAAGGATTTTTGCTAGGGACGATGCGACAAAAAGTTTCGTGGATGAGAACTTGGATGAAAACAACGGGGAACAAAAAGACATGAAATGAAATGCAAGAGATTCACTAAAATAGTTTCATTAGCACCTAAGGTATTATTAGATGAGATCATACGAATATAGTTGTGGATTGAGCAAAGAAACATATACATGCACCAAATGATAAAGTGTGACTGGAACGAACCCTCTTAAGATAACACATATTTAAACATCGGTAGCTTGTTGTTGTCAATATAGAAAAGCTAAGGGAAGACCAAAAGGAAAATATCTTGTGGAACCTAAATAAGACAGATTCTATTGATGTTTAAAATCGAGGGAATATGATGACAGTGTTTATGGTGGCTCAATTCCAATTAGGGTTGTATGATATTTATTTGCAGGAGAGACTAATTAGAAAAAGAATACAGGTAGAAACATAATTACAAAAATACCCCATGATACATATAAATTACACATTAACACTCCCCTCAATCTGAAGTAGGTGTAACAACTGATTGATTGGTTCTCAATAGCGCATGAAGCGAGCTAGGTAGTTCCTCAGTTAAGGTTTGTTGTGAACTTGATTAGTCAATTTTGCTTCTCCAATGTTGTATTGACAAATGGTTGGTATGTGTCCATGACTAGACTAAATAATAGTTTTGTTGTGAACTTGATTAGTCAATTCGTGCATCAACCAAAATTACCTCAATTCCAAGCCGTCAAAACGTATATCCCGGTGTTTTCGAGGCTAGAGGTTTAGATAAAGGCTTGATCTTAGCAAGGCCACACTTGCGCAATGAGCTAAAAACGTATTGTTAGAGCGGTGATGAGCCTTAATACCAAGGAAATGGTGAAGTGGTCGTTCATAATAATTTCCTATGAGAGTCGAGTAATAAAACACCGTAACAATTGAAGAGTATCAGTGGTGACAAGGATATCATTAGCATGGAGCAGAAGATACCAACCTCCTTGAGAAGAAGCATAGACGAATAATGAAGGATTGGCCTTACTAGCCTTCAAACCCAAAAATAATAAAAAGCTACTGAAGCGATGAAACCATCCACGTGGAGCTTGTTTTAAACGATACATTACTTTTTTGAGATGGCACCTATGATTCGGGAAACTCAAGATGAGAAAAATAGGGAGGTTGGAATGTCTCATCATAGTTTAGTCCGACCTGTTGCTTAAGTCCTTGTGCAACAAGGGGAGCTTTGAAGTTATTGTTCCATGGCATTTTTCCTTGACCTTAAAAACCCAAATTTGGCACGAATCTACACAAGATAAGTCGAAAGAGAAGAAACGGAAGTGGATGAGCTGGATAGAGTTGTCAGGTTGGGACACGGTGAGTGGGTTTGGAGGGAGGGCTGCTGGAGGCGAAATAGAATTGAAAGCAGGTTGGACAAGCCAAGGATAGGAGGGAGGTGGATTAGGACGTTGGGCTAAAAAAGTGAAGGAGTTGATCTTGAACAGTGGGTTATGGGATTAGGAGTCGGAGGATTGTGTGAAAAGGGAAAATTCTCTTTATCAAATTGAACATGATGATTGAGAAAGACAACCAAATGGCCGATTAAGGCAACGATAGCTTTTGCGATTTGGCACATACCCAAGATATACACATGGCACAGAATGAGGTAGGGAAGAAAAGGATAACAAGTACACTCAAAAACTCGAAAGTACAAGTAATCTAAACTTGAACCCAAATAAACAACCAAAAGCCCAACGAATGAATGAAGCAAAGAGCCATGATGGGATGTGAGTGAGATGACACCATTGAGTTGGAAATCGAATAAAGACCATGAGAAAAATTGGCTTGGAGGAGAACTTTCTTGATACGTTGGTCCTTTGAAAGACATGGATGAACCATTAAAATCAATTGCACAAGAAATTTTACTGCAAAATTGGTGACTGAAGTGATTGCTAGTAAGATTAGGAACATGATAGATGGGAGATAAATTGAGAATTGGCATCTAAAAAGGAAAATAGGCAATAAACGACCACCATCAATCGAGACATGTCAAATCATAAAAGGTTCTAGAATTTAGAATTTTACCAATATCATTAGTTATGTGTGCCAACACTCCACTGTCAAGATATTACATTGGACCAAAGGTCTCACCAACCAAGAGAGCTGAGAAGGAGTCTGATAGATCAGTGGCAATGAAGGCATGATTGAATCTTTGTTGACGTGGTAGTGCGTTGTGCGAAGCTTCATTATAGATTTGACAAGTAAGATAAGGCCTTAGATCCAAGAGCACCTCCCTATGTGTATGAGGGACCAAAGGGCTTCGAACAACCATGAGGCTGAGCAATCAACGTATAGGGGTTTTCTCAAATTTGGGTCCCATGGTAGTTCGAAATCAAAGTCGATGTTTAGAGTCAACAAAGGGCTTTGAATCACCATGATACCATGTTGATATTTAAGAGTTAGAGAGAATATGACGACAAAGTGTTTATGGTGGTTCGACCCCAATTAAAGTTGCATAATATGTATTTATACGAGTGACTAATTACAATAAGGATATAGATAGAAACATAATTATAGAAATACTTTATATTACATATAAATGACACTTTAATAAAATCTTGGGTTGTGCTTCGAAAGCGAAAGTTAGAATGTACACTCTTTCTTATGTTAATTGGAGGCGTTTAAGAAATTATGGGTTTGTTTTATTCTCTTTTCTTGGAAAGTGTTGATTTAGAAGGATTGTTCTGCTTTTGTGCAATGGAGTGACGCTCGTGGGACTCCTCAGAACTATGACGAGGCCATCTAGATGCTCCGTAGAACTAGTGTTTCATGATTTCTATAGGGAGGAATCTTGGCTTGTTCACACTTGCTATTCAAGAAGAGGGATGGGTGATTTTGTGTGAAGTAAAGAAGGAAGTTTGCTAGGGTTTCATGATTTGTTTAATGAGAGAGTAGCCATGGAGAAAGATTTGTTTTTGTAAATGTGAGAAAATATGGGGGTAAAGAGTTAATCTTGGAAGGAAAAAAATTCAGGTATAAATAAACTTCAAGCTCTGTTATTAGACCTCAAAGGCTCTTGTGCGAAAGGAAAAAAAATGAGTCCAGTAAAGAATGAGACAGATTGACAGCCATTTAAAAATCCAGAAACTTGAATCAATGAATATCATGTATAGAAGGATTTGCACTAAGTTTTGATGGAATTTGAAAGTGTTGCATTAGTAATGAATGTCAATTGTACTGAGTCGGAAAGGAAGTGAGACAATAAGCAAGCAGTCCTAGCAAGCTCCGGTGCCATTTGCCATATGATAGGCGCAGAGGAGCTAGTGGGGTAGATACGTGAACTTGTATACTAAACGAGTGTAAATAGTGTTGCCCATGAACAATCACAATAAGTGGAATGAAGTAGAAAGGTCAAAGATAGGATGAACAGCCTAATTTAGCGTACTCGATGCCAAATTGAGATGAGTGGTGTTAGGTTGTTTGAAGTAGTTGGAGGATGAGAGATATCTGTAGGCAATATGCAAGCTCAGAGCTCTTAATGGCAAAAGCACTCCCAAAAATGCCTGAAGGAATAAATCGAAGAGCATATACACTGAGAAAGTTATAATGGGAGACGGGTATGGTCTTGCCACATGGGAATCCATGTTTGATTGATGTGTCTAAAGGACGTTAGTTAATGAGAGGTTGCAACATTTGATAATGACATCAACTCATAAGGATGCTAATTGAAATGAAAATGGATAACTAGCAGTAAGAAAAAAGGGAAAAAGAGCAGTCTAATTTGGATTAATCAAATTTCACGATAGATACTTCCAAACTAAAAACCTAAAAACTATCCTATTAGAGTTGGTTTTTGGTTTTTGGAATTGAGGATCAAACCGTTCGACCCTAAACCCAATCTAGAAACTAACCGGTCGGTTCCACACAGGTTTTAGGGTCGACCAAAAATATTTTAGTTGTTTTATGGACGGTCCTAAAAAAAGTGAAGTTAAGGAGATGATCTTTATTTTTTTTGTTTTTTAAGAAAGTGCAATGAGTATTCGATTCCTAAATATCAAGAACGGGGGGATTTGTCTGCTAAATCTGTCGAGATTACAGGTCCGAGAACAACATTGGATAAATAGTATATAGTTGGGGGCTTATCATTTTAAACAGCCATGTTTCTATTAGTTTGAAAATATTCGAAGAAACTGTCGGGCAATGTCTTATGAACTACCTGCGGATCTTTCCTAAATGAAAGACGACCCCAGCTTATAAATTTGAGAATCCCCACGAACCCCACCCGAGGGCTAATGAATCACGGTCGACTTCTACTTCATAGAATTATGGGGGGAAAAAATGAGAGTTGACTTGACGCGGGTGTTGTTGACTTGGTATGGCCTACGTCTCGAGCCTACAAAGGAGGCCCACTTGAAGTTTTCTGTTATTTGGAAAAGCAAAACATTAACTAAATGCCCAAGCTTACCTTTAAAGCTCGCATGTTTGTCAAAGTATTACTTAAAATGTCCCGGAATTGTCAATTAAGACTCATGTTCATGCAAGAGAATTAAAGTAAGATTATTTCTTCCAACGAATTCGGTGCTGTATATCACCGTTAACCCTTTTTTATTAGAAGAAAATAACATGTGTATGAATGACTATGACATCACCTCTTATTTGGCTTCTATATAGTATGAAGCAAGTCGGAGGATGTGGTATTTTAGGGGGGAGTGTCCGCATCTTTGTTGGTGATATATTGTCACTCCCTTCTTTTTTCTTTTTTTTTTTTTTTTTTTTTTTTTTTTTGTCTGGTCGGATTGTTGCTTGCTTGCTTGTTTCTAGCTGTTTTACCTTCTATTTGGGAGTAACGTCTTTATGTCAAGATTGAATAAAGATTGGAGGGAAAATAATAATAATAATAATAATAATAAAAGATTAGAGAACAAACCTAATCTTGACCTGATGCATCATAACCTAAATTAATTGAAATTTCATAGTATGTTAGAATATTTAAATAATACATAACGCTTTCATTTAATAGCTTAAGTCTTTAGAATAGCTGAAGGTGATCCTACATAATCTTACATGATATTAGAGTTAGAAGGTCTCGAGCTCGAATCTTCCAAGTCTCTATTTGCCTCTTCAATTGAATTTTGACATTTAGTACCAAGCAAAAGATTAGATTAAGCGTGAAAGTGAGTGTTAAAATATTCAAATAATATATTACGCTTTCATCTAACAGCTTAAATTTTTAGATAGTTAGCGGTGGTGCTATATAATTTCACATAGCGTAAGGGGGAGTGTTAGAATATCTAAATAATAAATCGCGGCTTCATCTAACAGCTTAAGCTTTTAGAATAGTTGGCGGTAGCATCACATAATCTTGCACAATATTGTACACTGTTATTTACTTAATTTTAAGGGCCTAATTTCCTAAAAAATCATGTACTCTCAAGTTTAATCTCAATTTTGCTTCGAAGCTTTTTTATTTGGGTCCTTGGAGAAGCCCCATACATAAAGATTAGTTCAAATCTACCTCGAACTTTTATTTATCTAAAAAGGAAACCATCAACTTTAGGTCTTAAGTCCAAATTTATGTCTAGTAGTTTTTGTTCAAGATAAAAATCATCAATTTTTACTGTCCCAAATCCGCCCCCATTAGCTCTCTATCAAAAAATAGCTCTAAGTCGTACATAATTTTCATATCCTAGAACAAATTTCATTCTGGAGATAATTTTTTATGTCACCTTATTGATATGGATTTGTTATCGACTTGAAATTGTCAGGTCGGGTTGGAAGTGAACCATGTGGTAGATTTGAGAATAGATTCGGTGATCTTTTTAGTCAAAACAAAATTCAGGAGCCAAAAGTTTGGGATTTTTTCAAACAAATAATTTGGAGTAGAATTGAAACTAGACCTAGGAATTTTTCTGGAGAATTAGGCCAACTTTATGGTGGGAGACTCTTGAGTATAAGCTAATCAAATTTCACAAGGTACCGTAGTCTCCAAGTCATGATGAGGGGTGTGGTATTTTATTTTATTTTTTAAAACTAATTACATGACAGTTTTTAATTTACTATAAAAATAACATTCTATTTTGAATTATAAAAAATCAAATAACAAATAATTATAAATTGTTGTGGGGCTCACTTTTTCATGAATTTATGTCTCACAATTTGTAGAATATTTAAATAATAAATCACGTCTTCATCCAATAGTTTAAGCTTTTAGAATGTGGTAGTGATTCTTCAAAATTTCTCATGGTATCGAGTTAGAGGTCTCTAGTTTGAATCTTTCTAAGCCTTAATTGTCTCCCCATTTAAATTTGCATACTTAGTATTAGCCAAAAGGCCAAACTATTAAAATATTTAAATAATAAATCACGCTTTTATTTAATAGTTTAGTTTTAGTCTAAAAGACTAAGCTCTACATTCCCCCGTCTCTCTATAACCGCATGCTGTAATATTGAGTTACTGTCCGCCCACTTATAAAAGCCTTCACCATTTCCTGTCTCTTGGGCGTTTTCTTTCACTCTCATTTAGTCTCTTAAGTGTCATTCGGCATTGCATTCAATCCTTTCGTCGAAATCAATGTAAACCTCACTTCTGGGCTCCTCACGATCTCCACCGGCGGCGACCAACACCACCGTGCCATCACTGGCCACCACAACCCTGGCATCTCCTCTACCGCCAGCTTCTTCCGGGTCCACATCTCCTTTGTCTCAGCCCACCATATCAAGGGAGCACATGGTGCTGCTGGTGGTGCCTGTTGGTGGTAATATGCTTGTTTTGCTTATATAATAAATCACGTCTTCATCCAACAGTTTAGTTTTAGTCTAAAAGACTAAGCTTTACCCTAAGACTAAGCTCTAAATTCCCCGTCTCTCTCTAACCGCATGCTGTAATATTGAGTTACTGTCCGCCCACTTATAAAAGCCTTCACCATTGCCTGTCTCTCGCGCGCTCTCCCTCACGCTCATTCAGTCTTAGTGTCATTCTGCATTGCATTCAATCCTTTCGTCGAAAGCAATGTAAACCTCACTTTTGGGCTCCTCGCCATCTCCCCTGGCACCAACTGACACCGTGCCATCGCTGGCCTCCACCACCGGCATCTCCTCTACCGCCAGCTTCTTCTGGTTCGACATCTCCTTCGTCTCAGCCCACCATGTCAAGGGAGCACATGGTGCTGCTGTTGTTGCTTCTGGTGGTAATATGCTTGTTGCTTATATATTGCAAGATTAGGAGAAGGAAAAGGAGAAGGCCGCATTGCTCTACATCCCCTATTATTCCTCTCAGTTCCACCGAGTGCAATTTCACTTTTGACCAAGTAAAGGAGTTCACTGATGGCTTCTCAAACTTAATTGGAGAAGGTGGTTTCGGGCATGTGTATCGTGGAGTCCTTCCCACTGGAAGAGATGTAGCAGTGAAGCGACTGAAGGTGGGGAGCGGACAGGGAGAGCGTGAGTTTCTGACTGAGGTTGAAATACTGAGGCGAGTTCATCACAAACATGTGGTGTCTTTGGTTGGATACTGCACAACCGGGTCTGAGCGCATCCTCGTGTACGAGTTGGTGACTAACAACACCCTGGAGTTCCACTTACATGGTGAGTTTGGATTTTAGGCGCCAATTTATGTTGCAAGCTCATATGTTGTGCCCCCTTTCTTTCTGTCTTATGTCATTATCTGAGTTAGCATTTGGAATTACGTGATAAAAGAAAGGGAAAATTAATCGGAGAATTTTGCGCTCTGTACTTACCATGGAAAGGCTTCTGATGGAAAATGGTCATTGCAGGAGAGGGAGGACGGAACCTAGATTGGAAAATTAGATTGAAAATTGCTTTGGGCTTTGCAGAAGGAATAGCATATCTGCATGAGGATCGTAAGTTTCAATTGTACTTTTTCCGTTTCATCTTTATTGAATCGATAGTTGATTAAAGCTGTGAATTTTTAGAGCTTTCCTCTCGTGTACATGTGCAACTTTTCTTGTGTAGGTGCTCTTAAGATCATACATCGCGATATCAAGGCAGCTAACATACTTTTGGACTCTGAATACGAGCCAAAGGTAAAAACAAACTTATTTAACAGTTGGCATTGATATTTCCTACTACAATCGGTTTACTCTCAGAGCAATTAGATTGCACCTCCTCTGAATTCGGAAGGCTTTTCTCTCTCAGATTGCAGATTTTGGACTCGCAAAATGTATTTCTGAATCAAAGAGTCATGTGTCCACCGAGGTGAAGGGCACCTTTGGGTAGGATTTGCTCCATTCGTATTTTGATTCGGAGGATTGGGATGTGGGCTGGCTATTAATCTGTCTTAGTGTTTGTAAAATGAGCCGTTGGTCGCTAGTTCATATTTGACTAGTTCAACTATGTTGCAATTCAATTTATGTTCTTCCTTGTAGGTATCTTGCTCCGGACTACTTCTTGACTGGGAAACTTACAGAAAAATCAGACATTTATTCTTTTGGGGTGGTGCTCTTGGAGTTGATTACTGGTCGCAAACCTCGGGGTTCTGTAGAGAATTCTATGGGTCTGGTTGATTGGGTAAGTCATGCAGTTGTCAAGTTCATAATTATAGCCCCAAGCTACCTATTAGACCCTCATTTTTTTCTTGGGTCCTGGAAGGGTAATATTGAAATAGAATCCTTGTTATGGTCATTACAGGCGAGGCCTCAGCTCACACGAGCTCTGAAAGATAGAAAGTTCAACCTACTTGTCGATCCTAAACTGCAGAACCATTATGACAACAATGAGATGGCTCGTATGGTGGCATGTGCAGCCGCTTGTGTGCGTCAATGGGCGGGGCGTCGACCAAAGATGAGTAAGGTAATATTTTAGTACCTTGAGCTCAATCTTTTCTTTAATAGATGCCACTTGCAACATTCATGACTAACTACGGTTCCTTTTGTTCACTGACTTATGTCTACTTCATTTAAGATCTGTTAGGTTTTTGGAAATAGGAATTTCTGACAATCAGCTTTTGAAAAAATGAGCAGATTGTTCGAGCCCTCAAGGGAGATCTACCTCTTTCTGACCTCAATGATGGGATCAGGCCCGGGCTGAGTATCCTCTACCGTTTCTTGCGAAGTTCAGACGATGGCACCAGCCAAGACCACGGAAACTCCCGCAGGATGCCATTAGCTAGCCAAGTACACGGCAGCAGCCCTTAGAGGAAACATACATCTGGCTCCAGCAGTGAGGGTCGTTGCCGCCAAACAACCCGAGATCTGGAGATGGGAAGGATGGAGAGAGACAATCAAGGTTTCAGCAGAGGCTCTTGAGCTCACGACACGTGGGCCTTGTAAAGTTTCTAATCCTCCTTGTTATTGATCTTGTGTCCGAGTGAGTGGTTGCGGTAGAACCTACCCCAAAGAACGGGGTTAATAAATTATTTAGTGGTAGCTTCGGGTTTCTGGAGCCTTAAGTATTTTCTTGTTGAAATCAAACTCAATCAATGCGTCGGCATTGGTATTGGCGTCTTCATTTGTATGCTGATACATTAGTTCGTTTTGTGACGGGGACTGTCTGCGAAGTTTCCTTTGAATTCAAGAATAACATCAAGAGCGTTTATACAAAATATTTCCTTTTGGAATTCAGTTCAATTGAAGGGGTAATACTTTCTTGATGTTTAGGAGGGTCGGGCAGTACTTATGGAGGATCCATCTCCGATCGATTCGTTGCCGACCTTACCTTCTCAGGAATCTTTGCAAGCGTCATCTGTGATGAAATGTCAGGTCGGCCTTTTTTCCGGTGCTTTTAGAATTGGCCTTCCAATTAAATTAGATGGAGTCAAGAATACACGTGATTTTCAATTTTCTCTGTGGACATTCGGATGGGGGAGTGGGGTGGAGTGAAGGTACTTTGAAAGGACATGAGTTTGATTGCCTACTCTGCCATATAATATAAAATCTCATTCCTCACACGAGATAATCAAGAAATAAAGCACATTTGAATCAAGGATCTCGGAAGTACTTTCTATCCTGTTTACGAACGATGTTCACTCTGAATTTAGAGGTGACCGTTCCTAAGTTTGTTACACGAGCACTGTAATTTTTTCTAGCTCGCAATTACCTTACAATCTGGTTGTGCCATTCAATGTGCCTCTCATTTGTAGCCCAATTTTTGTTGAGCGGTTAATAATATGAAATTGGGTGGGAGCGTGGCAAATTCCTTAGAATCTTTGAGAGGCAAAAAGCGGGTGGCGCTGGAATTCCAACCATTTAATTTGATTTTTTTAGAACCAAAAAGTCCGCGACAGTTTCCATGCATGAGTGCCGTTCCATGCGTCATGGAATGTTTGTCGGTGGAGGGCAGCCGCTTTTGATGCCGGACGAGCGGGTACGTGAGACGCTCCAGCCTGGCAAACGAGTAGGCGTTCGGAGCGCGACACGTGTCCTCGTGGGACCCACAAAGTCAGGCGCCATTTTCAACATGTTTTTGTACTGTAGCTAGGGTTTGCGGTTCTTTTTTTTGCCTCTCTCTCTACACTCGCTCTCTCTCTCCCCGACGAACTCCCTCTCTCTCTCTCTGCCCTCGCTTTTTCCGATCGGCGAACCACCGCGAGCAACCAACCGGCGAGACGACCGCGAGCAATCGACCGGCGTGCGACCTCCCTCTCTCTCTGCCCTCCCTCATTCCTTTTGGCTTTTATCCATTCAACCGAGGAAATTTGTTCATAGCATTGATAGTCCTGAACACCATGACTTTTGGCTTTGCTGGATATTTAGCTGTCTTATTCTACTGCCAGATTGAGGGAAAAAATTGGGTATGTTCTAACAGGCTAAATTTTAAGCATCTCCATTTGAACACTTTAATATTCATAATGAAACTTGAGCCTAATCTTCTGAGTTTCACAACAGGGCAAAAATTTGCTGCTGACAAGGTCTTTATTTTCTGTGCCGTTGTTTCTTATATTCTGCTTCCTTAATACTGTCGCGGTGTCTTACCAAGCAAACGCAGCACTTCCTCTAGGAACAATCTTGATATTACTGTTGATTTGGATATCGCTTGCATTGCCATTGCTTGTTCTTGGGGGGAATAGCTGGGAAAAAGAGCCGCGGTGAGTTTCAAGCTACTTGTGAGACCTCAAAGTGCCCCAGAGAGGTCCCGTGACTCCGATGGTACAGGGGCACACTTCCACAGGTGGTCCTGGCTGGTTTCTTGCCTTTTTCTACAATCTACATGCAGCTGCATTACATCTTAATGAGCATTTGGGGTAATAGGGTCTAAAACCTTTATAGCACGATATTTGTCATCTTCATTATTCTGCTCATAACAATTTCATTAATCACTGTGGCTCTAACGCACTTTCAGCTAGCTGCCGAAGATCATCGATGGTGGTGGAGGTACATCTCTCTCTGATATGTATAGATGATGCCCGGGTTTCCCGATGACAGAACCAATGGTGTTAATTACAAATGTGCATTATAATGCATCTGTCTTCGCATCGATACAAGTGTATACGCTGGCAACTAGCGACGGTGCATGCACACAATTGCTTACGCTTCCGCTTCGGGAGGCTCAGTTATCTTCAGGGCTGTTTTATCATCTCACGATGTATGTTATAGTACTGAGACAAGTTCTCTTAGGTTGTTCTCCAGGTTAAAGTTATGAATACATCCATGAGACAGTGCATCTTATGGCATGGATTATGTCATGTTTTCATACCTCGGAATCCTATCGGATATATGTAAATGCTTAACATGTCAATGCCACTTTTGTGTTCATGAGATTGCTTTCATTTATATATTTGTTTTGTTTTCTCTACCAACTGCGATTGATGTGTTGGCTGATCGCACCTTAGTTTCTGTTCTGATATTAGGTGAAGAACTTCAGAGCTGATGAACTAATGAATTTTATAAGGTGGGTCCTCAATAGCTGCTCCTTTTAATGGTCTTTTTATAACTGTCATAGTTGTTTTGTTACGTATATCTTATGCTTCGAACTTGCTTATTCAGTGTGCTAGTTGATATCTTCCTGTAAATGAAGAATTATGTAATAGTTCCTCATTTTTGCCATGTTGTTTTACCTGTTTTTCGCTACTTTGTTGCAGTCCGATTTGAAATTGAAGAAGTTATTGCACATAATATAGAACTCGCCTGTGTTCCCTGTTATCTATGATTCAAAGAGGTATCTTGGTTTCTTCATACACTCTTCTCTGTAATGTGAGTTCCATGTATAAATATGAAGTGTGTATATTGATGTTAAGGGAAAATAATAAATAACCACTTAAATGTAATGACATGTTGACTTAGTTTTGATTCAACCATTGCCACTTAAGTCATTAATATTGCAACCTTGAGTTATTTGGGGGTTGATAGATGCATTGGGTTCAATTTGCAAAGAGAAAATAATCTAGGCCTTCAAGCATCTTCTGCCACGTTAAGCCACTAAGTGCTTGGTCTCGTTTATGAGTTGAAGTGAGATCAACTGTTCTGTTTAGGTGTCACTAGTGTTCTCAAAAGCACTGGAGTTGCCTGGGCAGACACCTAATGTGGCGACTTCAAAAGCACCTCAAGTAAGGCTGGTCATTCTCTGAAGCATTCCCTCAAGGAAAAAGATGAAATTAGGTCATGTTCTTTGACCCTTTTTGTTCCTTTCTCTAAACAAAACTGAGAAAGGAGGTATATTATTTTAGTAAAAGGGCAAAGTTTTTAGAAAAGCAGCTGTCGACTCTGCATTAGCATAGTCGGAGACTTCCAGAGCCTAGTCTTATGCCTATAACATTACTTTCAAGAGAGCCAGGGAAAAAAGTGAAAATGTGTGGTCTTCTATACATCTTTGCTTTTCTTTGAACATTGTCTTTCCTATGTACACCTTTAAACTGAACTTAGCAGTCCATTCTGATTTCATCTCTCTCTCCACTGGTTGCTAGGTACCATATCAGGGATAAATATGTAGGGATAGAAATTGCTAATTTGTTAATTAGTCAGCATGTATGATATTATCGAAGCCGTCCCAACGGAAGGTCATTTGATATATTTCAGGCAGCTGAGGAACAGGGATGCTGCTGCTAGGTCGAGAGAGAGGAAGAAAGCGTATGTCAGAGATCTGGAGGTGAAGAGCAAATACCTTGAGGGGAAATGTAGGAGACTTGGGAGGTTACTTCAGTGTGTTACGGCTGAAAACCAAGCTCTGCGTTTTAGTTTGGAGAACAATGTGTGTGGTGCTAGTGTGGCCAAGCAGAAGTCTGCTGTGCTCTTAGGTATGCGTCTTGAACCTTGAAATCAGTCACTGAGTTTTTCAATCTCGATTACCACCATTTTCCTGCTTGATATGTTCAAATATGTTCTGATTAGAAAATTAACTTCAATCCAGATGTAGGAAATACCGATGATATGTTACTGTGCATATTTATTACCCCATGTTGCAAAGTGAATGAACTATTTTAAAGAGTAAACTAAAGGTTACTAGCAGTGCATTCTGCTTGTATGGTGTTCTTTGCTGATGGTTATCGTGATATCTGGTGTAAGTAGATGATAGATGATTGATGTGTTCGAATTTTAAGAGCCTCTCTTGCATCTTATGCGCCAACATGTTTGTTTTGAATTAGCAAGATTTTGTGCTGGAGGTTATCAAATTTTTGAAGTCATCGTGAACCGTTTCAAGCTTTTGGTTCTTTCATTTGTCAAGTAGCATAGTCTTGGTCAGTTATAAACATTCTATGTACTTGGTTGAGCCACCTGCTGTTTATCAGTTCCTAGAAATTTCCTCTCCTCCATGGAAGGAAAATTAAAAAGAAATTTATGATAGAAATTAGCATATAAGCTTCTGCTGCTGTCTTTTTGCATGTCGCCTGATACCAATTTTAACTGTTGTGTTGCAGAACCCCTGCCGCTGGGTTCCCTGTTTTGGTTCCTATGCATCACATGCCTATTTACCCTGCCCCCGCCGCTCTTGTTGGCATTGGAAGCAGTGTTGCGAGATTTCCCGCATCGAGGTTCGCCTTTGTCTCTCGTTCCGTGGTCTAAAATGATGTAAGATACTGGAATAATTGGCTAGGAGATGAGGACTTTTGACTAGATCCAAGCTTTTTTATGTAAATTCCACCAGAACCTCATCTAATGATTAGCCTGTATGATTATAGTAGTTGCTTTGCCTAAGTGGGTTTATGATTTGGTTCAGCGCCTTCTTGTGTCCTTTAAGCGGAAAAATGCAGGAAAGGGAAATCCGAAACCTCTTAAGCGTGATATGTTGCTGCATTTCAGCCCTCTCTACCAGCAGTTACCACCTACCACCGCCACGGGCAGCGATGGTAGCATGCCTCTAAGTTCAGCAATGGTTTGGTCTCCCATTGAATAGGAAGGACTGCCGAGGGGACATAAAATCATTTGAGTTTTTCCTCTTTCTTTGTCCTAAACCAAAACTAATTTTCCTTTTCTTTGCTCAAAGCGAATACAAAGTGACCGATTCCCTTCAATTTTTCTTTCTTTTTCTTCAGTGAATATCTAAAGAAAATCAAATAGGTCTTCTCTTTTGTTTTCTCTTCTTACGTTGTTATCATCGAGAGTCCCTTTTTTACCCTTATCTCTATTTGAACGAAATAGAGTCGGCAATCTGAGATTGAAATCTCTATTCTAAAATAGGATCGAGTTGTGTTTGACCAAAGGGCAGCATGGAGTTAGATGGAACAAAATTAGGGATTGAAAATTACAATCCTTGAACTTCTTTATATCAAATCACTTGTCTGATGACTCATTTCATATATAATCGTACGTACTACATACTATAGACGCTTTCTAATATAAATTACTGAAAAATTACAATATAAAAATACTAGGATTAGAAAAGAAATCAAACAAACAAAAAGAAAACCTAGACCTAATGACTGCCCCTGAAACTCTAGGACAACAGCAACGTCCTTCTCGATGGCGGGCGACACAAAAACCACAACGACCCCCATGGTGGCGGTCGTCTCTGTCGCAATGGTCACTTAAGACCGCCGTAATTGATTCTCCATCTCACGCGCACCCGTGAGAGATACAAAGGCGACCACCGCACACCATTCAGGTGAGAGATAGAAAGCGAGCGAGAGAGATGGCCACCCAATAAATAAAACAAGGTCATTGTTAGATATCATTGTAGCAACAAAATAGCACAATAGCACATGGCAAACAAAAAATTTAACTCAACTGATGAGAGAACAATATTACCAACCAACTCTAATATACGCCCACATCCACCTAATGCGAACATTTAAACTCCAGCTTGAAATGAATATTCACAATACCTCTTCAGCTTTCAAGGCGACTCCAATTGAATCGTTGACATAAGATAAGGAAACTTCCATATTGTATAGGGACAAATCAGGATAAACGAATGAACCCCCATTAGAGTATATCACTTCAACTGGTTCAACTTCATACTTCTTCCCACAATATGCTGAGAAGATTGTCACCTAAAGGAAAACACTTGCCCGCATTAGTCCTCTATACAGAAGGATGGGTGTAGAGAAACGGACAAACAATTGAGTATGCTCACCATTGTATTTAGAACTATCTTAGCCTTTGTTAAGTCTGTCGCAGTACATTCAATGAGAACATTTTTCGTCTTTAAAGTTATTGCCGAATGTGCACCATTGATAATTGGCAGCAGAGACAACACAGTTCTGCATGCAGTAAAAAATTAGCCTTTTCAGTGATAAGAAACTTAGTCAACAGTATCATTTCAGTCAATGTAGATGCTCGCTAATCAATCAGACCATACATCACAAATATCTGTCAAATTGTTGATTGCAAGACACCCAGAAAGTGGATGAAGCATCACTTTGCCCACACTGTTTGGCTATGACAGCTAAATAGTCACTACAATTTGTTCACATTGAGCATATTCAATGGGAACCAAAATTGTGAAGCCAATGGCAACAGTGTAATCTATCCACAACTGGAGTAACCAAATAGCGTTGAACCTGAATGAGCTAGGTTAGAACCCCATGTGCAAAAAATTTCGAAACCAATCTTTTTAAAAAGCTTACCCCTGTTCAAATAGGATAAACAGCTTAATGGTCAACCGTAATTAGTTGTTGCCTAATTAATACATTACCAATAAACATCAGTCCACAGCTAATCAAGAATTTATGAAGCAATCAACTGTATCATATCTAATTATTCAGGACGTCAGAAAAGAAAATATCATCCACTATTGTCAAGCAAGGCCCTAGCCTAAAATAAGGGACATGTTACATTAAAAGTTTGGGATGGATAAATACCTGCATTCCAGGTCTCAATATAAGAACACTACTTCCATAACGATCATGAAAACTTGCTCTCTATACTTTTCGAATTTCACCTTCAATAGCAACTTCTTCCTGTTTTAGTAAGCATCACATTGTCAAATGGAAGCATTATTTAGCGTCCCAATAAGTACTATTGCATGTCTAACACAAACTGCTCATTAGCCATAGTGTCAACTAAGACGGTCTAAATGATGATTTTGGAAACAGCATGAGTGAAAAAATATACTGGGACACTTATTATCCCTTGAACAATAAACTTTCCAACACCTAATCCTTCATATCACTGCATCATGACAGTCTCATAGAAGACACAAAAAATGTGAGCCATTCAATTATTGTTGACTAACACCAATCCTGCATTCGCATTCATTCACAAAATCAGTTCTTCTCCATACCAGGAACTTAGTCTACGAAATACAATTAATTATCAGGTCAACACCATAGTTAGGGTAACAAGGATCAGATGTCTACTGAAGTTTAACAGGCAACATCCATCGGCATAAATTATCTATCACAATACTTGCGCAGGTATTCATTCACCGGGACACTTGACCATCTTACCCAGTTGATTTCCTTAGGCTTAAAAGCTGATTTCCATTTCAGCGTCTCATCTAACATTTTCTTTGCTTTATCTATGTTCCAATTTCAAGCTTCCAAGTATCTCCTCAAGCATGCATCATCACAATACTTCAAACTTCGCCTAGAGAGTGGTCCCATAGCTTTCTTAAGCTCATTCACCTGCATGTAAATGGACTTAAAATGTAACTGTATTTCTCCTATATTCTGGGAAGGAACATTGATTATTATTCCACAACTCTAGAAAATCAATGCACATGAGACATTAAACACATATGAAAGGGGTACAGATAGGGGGGGTGTATTGACGGTAAAGTATTATCTGAAAAAGGGGCCACTTCATGGTTTCTCATGGCCAGAAAAACTACTGACTTAGGTCAACCACATGGCGAGCCATGGAAATCAGATAAAAATGAGCAATCAATCAAGGAGATACACTCTACGAAATGTCTAGTCCTTACAAGCGCTGTAATTTTGAAATTTTAATTACCTTAGATTCAAACTGCAGCGAGTCATCTTCCTCATTGTGGTGAGGGTTACTCCATGGACGAAACATGATGCCTGAAGCCACAAAAATTGAAGGAATTAATAATATATCTTTAAAGAACTATCGATGGCCTACTATAGAAGTAACAACTCACACCATATAAGAACATGTACAAATATTCAAAAGACTAGGAATGAGAGCATATTTCCTATAGGTAAAACATACGGGAAAATAAATTACAGAGGCAAATGGAGCCTTCACTCTCTAGTCCCTAACAGAACAAAAAAGGAAGGGCAAGAGAACTAAGCCTTTAATCTTAAGGAAAGAACAATCTAATAATTGAGCAATGTAGATGTATTGCAATTCAACCATGCTATAGTGCAAAAAGTAAAGCCCATATATAGGATAGGCGACACTACAACATCAAACATCAATAGTATCACTGTGCTTGTAGCTCTAAAACAATTGCAGCTCCACCAAAGAAAACATGCTCTCAAATTCTTAATTTGCGAGATACTCATGAACTAGAACCAATGTACACATTGCATACGCGTATCCAGACATATTAAAAAATAAAAAATTTCCCAAGAAAGCACTAGAAATGCTACAAGAAAAATACCAAATTTGTCTCCATCGCCATACTGTCTTCTGGTTCTCCACATCAATCACGACTCCATCGGAATCATCGTCCTCAGAATCATCAGCCACAATTTCCCGATCAGCACTACGCACGCTCTCCGCCAAAGCAGCGTCCTCTTCGCCCTCTCCATTAACCACAATCGACGGCGGCCTATTCGGTGAAGCCTTCTTGACCCGCGGCCTCCTGCTCCCAGAACTAGTAGTCATCCACACACGAAACCAAAAAAAAAAAAAAAGAGAATCCCGAACACGCGCCATGGAAACCGAGGAAATCAGCCAGCTGGCGGAGCACCTGAGGCCGCGCTGCCGCATCTTGCAGGAGGCGGGGAGAAGCCGGTGGCGAGGGGCCGGGGAAGCGAAGGTCCGCGAGAAGCTCGAGTCCCTCCGGCACGGCCCGCTCAGCCCCTGGCTCAGCAAGCACGTGGACATCGTCGTCCTTCATCAGGATGTTCTCGATCTCGTCAAACCACGAGAGCCCCGAGTCTGGAGATGACAACGACGCGTTCGTCGAAGAGCAAGCGCCGATGACGTCGCCCGATGACGTCGCCGGCCTCAGGGAGGTCGCCGAAGAAGCCGTCGAGGTTGATGTGAGACATCACGTCGTCCTCCATATGCAACTCCCTGAGGCCGGCGACGTCATTGCGGTCCTCTCGCCGGTCCCGTGCGGTGGTTCGCCGATCGGAAAGAGGGAGGGCAGAGGGAGGGAGCTAGGTCTCGCAGTCCTCTCGCCGATCCGGTGCGGTGGTTCGTCGGAGAGAGAGAGAGGGAGGGTAGAGTGAGAGAAGCACGAAGAAAGGGAAGAAGAAGAAACCCTCGCTCGGTCAGTCCGAAATTTTTTAAAAATGGCGCCTGATTTGTGGGTCCCACGATGACACGTGTCGTCCTCCGAGCACCTTCTCGTTTGCCAGGCTGGAGCGTCTCACGTACCCAGTATTTTCTCCCGGGCTCCATGTTGACGAAGAAAATATTCGGTGGTTAGTAATCACCATCGTCCAACATGACGCGCCCTGGCACGCACGAACCGAGGTGGGTCCACTAAAATTCGACACGTGTCCACTGACTTTTCTTTTGGTCAGTCACGTGTCCACTGACTTGGACGGCTGGAAAATGGACAAGTCTAAAACGTGAGGCTTTCTTTTTCTATCTCTTCTGTCAGCCGCCTGAAAAAGCCTTGGGAAAAACAACAATTGATGCTCTTGCTACTGAAAAATTTCTTTCCTCTTTTCAATTTGCAAGCGTTTTTTTGCCTTCTCCTTGGTTGAGTCGAGAAGAAAAGACGAAGGCACCTTCTCTCTCATTCTCCCGCACGCCTAATTGCTTGCCTCCGCCGCCGCCTCTCCCAAGGCTCTCATCGGTCACAGGTGCTGCTAAGATCTGCCTCTGGCACACCGCCTCCCCATGACCCTCGCTCAGTCTCAGTTGCTCAGTCCCGAGCCCCCGTAGCCTCCACCATCGCTCCGGAACCTCATCGATTGCTACAATTCATCAGACTCCTCTCTCTCTCTCTCTCTCTCTCCCCCCCCAACGCACGCTTGTGCCAGTCTCTTGGGAACCCTGGCTGTGTACTGTGGCCGCACCATATCTCTTAGCCTCAACAACTTTTAGGCATCGGTCTGATTGCGTCCCTCCGACGAGCTCGTTATCACACCTCATCCCATCCACGATCTCGTCCACTTTACGTCTCTGGATCATCTGGTAACATTTCGGGTACCAATGGCTGAACACGTCGTTTGTGTGTTCTTCCTCAATCGAGCTACAAAAATCCTTGGAACATTGCAGTCGGGGAGGAAACGCTGAAATCAGAGATTCGTCTTCATCGAGATCACTGCACCCAGAGTCCTTGTAGAAATTGGATAAAAGAAGACGTTGACTGTGTATGTTAGTGCTAACCGTGATGCACGGCCCACTCGACATCAAGCTCTGGCCAAAAGAAGCGCCTAAGGCCGTGAGGAGCTTTTTTCAGCTCTGCCTCAAATGTTACTACGACCGCACCATCTTTCACCACATCATGGAGGATTTCCTTGTTCAAGGTGTCAATCCTTTCCTAGTGGCTCTAACACAGGTCCTATTAGAATAGAATAACGCGGAAACGACGGGATCTTGCAATTTATGTTAACGCGAAATCACTAAAGAAATAAATAAGAAAAAATAAAGACACCGAGAAATTTCTTGGTTTGGTCAGAGTATTGATACCTACGTTCGTGGGGAGAGTCAAAGAAATAATCCATTATAATTGGAGAATCGAGTTTATAATCGTCACACGCTCGAGTGTTTCCTACATCTAGATTTAATCACAAATTTAAAGTATTTATAAATAAATAACTCACTTGGACATAAACTCATAAGAATTATCGTCCATTCAAGCTTAAAGTATAACGTGCGCGACTCTCTTCAGCTTGACGTACGGCTCCTTTATCTTCGTAGGGTTTTCAGCCGCGGCGCTCCTTTCTTTTTCTAGGTGCAGAGAGCTTCAGCAACCTTTTCTCTCATAGGCTACACGTCTTTTATATGGGCGCCCAAAAGGTTAAAACTTTGACCTCCGCTCACCTCTTTTGGCTTTACGTGCGGAAGCTTCCTTTTTTAACCTCATCGGCTAAAAGAAACGAAATAGTAACGCTGCCTTGGAATTTTGTATGCATGTGTGTGTGCCCAAGAAGTCAAAGTCTTGACTTGGGCCCACGAAAATAATTCAGCTTCTGCAGGCTTCCGCAGATGAGGAAATTCGTATCTATTTTTTATTTCATCCTTTACAAATCTTCAACTCCAGCGAAATGCGTTCGTACAAACGCTCAAACTCGAGTAATAATTTAATAGGTTTCCCCCTCTCTCGAAATGGAATTATAGGGATTTTGAGCAATTGGTTCGGTCTGTTAGCATAGAGGGTTTTGTTGCTAGGGATGGCTGATGTGTTAGTGATGTTCTATTGCATTTGTTCGTGTGATTAGAGATTGCATTTGTTCTCACTTCAATGTAGGATCTACACAAGTCAATCGTGTATTCTAGGGTTGGGGGAAGAACAAAAGATTGGCTTTTGACTGGGTTTTGCTTAAATATATAAGAGATTGTGCTCTAAAGATGCTTCTCTGAAAAGGAAATTACGAATGTAGAAATCTGTCATGTACAAATTCTTCAATGTAGGTTAGGTTCTGTTGTTTGCTCTATGTTGTCACCACTTTTGCTTTCTCTTAGCTCCATTGATGTTGTGAGCTAGTGATGAGGTTGCTTATTGTTTTCTTTCTTGTGACAGCATATGGCAAGAGTAAATCTTCTTTTTGCACATTTAGTTGTATTTAATCACTGGTTTTAGATAACTAGAGTGTGAAGGCAATCCGAAGGAAGACCATAGAAACTAATAGGATGAGGTATCTCCGCAATGTCCCTCGCAGGTTCAAGAAAATCTTTCGTTTTGATTTATTTATTATCCGAAGATTAAGAAGTTTTTTAACGTATCTTCAGTTTGGAGTGCACTTGCATTGAAAAGATGGTTAGATCTTTCAATTGGTTTGTGTTGAAGATAGATTTTGTTGTGAGAAGAGGAAATTTCCAACTTGTTTTGTCACTTTGGTCTTTCAACAATGGGAATATTTAATGAGTGGTGAAGTCATGTAGAATCGAACTGTTGTATGGACAATAATTGAGCTTAATTCGCATTGAGTGAAGTCCTCGATCTTAAGATTATGTGTATAGTATTATCATACTCTTCAACATCGTTTAATTTCTGAATTTGAAGGAATTTGGTTTTCAAGTTCATAACCTTGTTTGTACCTCCTGATGGTTGGATGAGTTAATGTCTTGACTATGGGCATTAATGGTTGAAGCTAGCTAGATTTGTGTATTTAAGTTGGATGATCTTGTCGATATATTTCTCCTACTTAATTAAATTTTATGGGCTCTTTGCTTATAGTACTGAGGAAGCACAATAAGCTGGTTATGCCTGCTGTCTGCTTGCAGTTAGGCATTTCAATGTAAAATACCTTTTTCACTTTGTTCTTGTTCAAATGAGGTGTTGCTTTAGCGGATGGATATGTATGGTGATGGCTGTGGTGATGTATGTGATTATGTCCATCAAGATTCAGTTTCCTCTATTACGCAGTCTGCATAAACTACTTTGTTCTTTTTTAGCTAGGTTTCTATTGTCTAATTACAGTTAGGTCTTCTTCATTGCGGCAAGAGTTGCTAGCTAAGGTGGACAAACAATCTTAGTCCGAACATAAACATGGACCTTTTACTCTGAAGGAGGAGAAGCTTGTTAGTCAGCTTCATGAAATAGGTCTTCTGAAGCATTTATGGGGAGATCAATCTGCTTCATTGAGAAAGTGGAATTAACTTTGAATTGGTCTTTATCTTTGTACTTGGTATTGAGAAGACAATATAGCGTGTGCATGATATTGAAAAGGCAATACATTTAAGGAAGAAGACTTTTTCTATGTTATGCTTACGATCTGAAATTTATTTACCTCGCTAAGCCTGGTGACAAACAGCCAAGATTTGGCTCCGTCTTGTTGTAAGGAGATCGGGATATTGCTAGGTTTGCTTCAAAGGGCCGCCGACATTTCCTTTTGGCTGGGATGAATTTCTAGTAATCTCCCAGTCAACTTTTAGTGGTGACTACCATACCAAAGCTCAACCCCGGGTGATGTCTACGAAATTATTAGTTTAGCGCCCCTATAACCCTCTGTCGGCATGCAACAGTAATTAACTGGCAAAAAGGTGAGGTGCAATTGTAGGTCTTGACAATTTTCTTGTTCTTGCTCTAACTTGAAAACAGAGATGCATTTCTTCGAAGGTATCATTTTTTGAAGTACTAGCGAGTGAAGCCACCCTATTTCACTAAGAAAAGTTTAGAAATGTTGATTGTGTATAGGTAAAATTAAGTCCATGGCTTTTGTTTTAACCTCAACAAGGTCGAACTTGATCTTGTTATATCTTTTGCATAAAAAAAATGTCTCAACCTTTTAATAGATTGTGACTTGATGGTGCATGTCATTGTCCGTCTCTTAATTTTTCAGAAGATTTAAGTTGGGCATAATCTAAATGTTGGAGGGAACAGGATAATTTTTGCCTCCAAATAACCATCTCGTTGCGTACCAAACATCTCGTGAGATGGCACAGGTTGAGAAGGGGCACACTCTCATTGTCAGGATCGCCATAATAGGACTCAGCAACTTGCTTCAATCAAGAGAGATTAAAGTTATCACTAAGGACAAGTAGGCATTGCAAGAGCATCAATGGCTGACTACCACATTACCAGACAGTTCTAAAACAATGGTAAGCTTGATCTTTGCTCATTCAAAATTGCAAATAATGCCACAATAGATGAAATAAATGTAGAACAATTATTCACATGAATAATTAATTAATCAAGAAGAAGCGGATCCATATATGACTGTAAAACACCAAGAATCGATAAATACAGCGGAATTAAAGCGTACCTGTTTGAGCCATTGCTTCACTTGATGAAAAGTAGATCAATCTGATAATCAGTGATCTATCGGAATGCCAGATCTTCCTCTCTATGACCTATTTCAGTATAGCAATTTTCAATGGGATTAAAGCAACTGATAAGTATAACCTATCCTTTTATAGGCTAGAGAGGGGACCTAGCAAATCCTAATCAACAGCATGTTAACTGGGCCCTTCCCATAACGGGCTTCAGTTAAACACAATTGCCTACACTTTGCTACTCAACTAGGCCCGTTATTAATAGATGCCGATACCCAATTCAATAAGATCATTGTAGGGTTTATCAAATATTGGAATATCCATTAATCTGATTATTTAAAATAGAAAATCAATTAATTAATATAAGCCCATATTATAGGAAATTTCCAACAATAAAAACAAAGTATATTAAAGGGCAACTGTATATGCCAAAAGTTCCCTGTGTCTAGATATCAATAACTAAATCCTTCAAATTTACATGATTATGCCTCAAAACTATCATAACAATTAAGCAGAAGCTGGTGCTAGGTGCTTCCTTTGCACGGCTTTAGTACCTACATCATCATCAGCTCCATAAATAAGCAAAAAAGCCCAAAAAAAATTCCATCACAAAGTGCAAAAGATAACATTATCTCCAGAGACAATCAAACAAGAACAAAGCTCATCACCTACTCTAAAACCACTCCCCAACTTACAAGGGACATTGTATAGATACCCCATCCTACCAGTTTCTGGGGTCTTTCTTTGGATTGCCTTCACACTTCAGTTATCTAAAAAGAATGATTAATTACAACTCAACATGAGAAAAGAAGATTTGCACTTGCCATATGTTATCACAAGAAAGTGAACGATAAGTAACCATATCACTAGCTCACAACATCTATGGCGCAAAGAGAAAGCAAAAGCGGGAACATAGAACAAACAACAGGACCTAACCTATGTTGAAGAATTTGTAAATGACATTGTTCTATATTCATAATTTCCTTTTCAAAGAACCATCTTTGGAGCACAATATCTCTTTTATTTGTGCAAAACCCAGCCAAAGTCAATCTTTTGTTCTTCCCTTACCCCAAAAAAGAAAGAATACACTAAATTAAAGCAAGAACTAATGCAAGCTCTGGTGTCACATGAACTAATGCAACAGAACGACAATAACACATCAGCCATCACCGACAACAATAACTATCAACAACACCCTCTATGCTAACTGAACCAATTGGTTTTGCTCGAAATCCCTGCAATTCCATTTCAATAGAGAGAGAAGGGACAAGTGCTGGAGCGAGTAGGATCACCACCTTGAACTGCAAGTAGACAGTAGAAATCAGGGTAAAAAAGAACAAGGCTGTTTATGCAAACCACGTAATAGAGGAAACTGAAACTTATTGGACATAATCAGGGTAAAAATTGACCTTTTACCAAATAGGACCTTAACAAGCTTGGATATGATTTTTAGGACGCTAGACGGGGCCAAATCGAGTTGCCAAATTTTCTTTAGCCTAAAAGTTGGGCCAAGATTCTACCCTCGAGGTCAAGTAGATGAGAGGACATAGATCATTGGGCAGAGTCGAACCTTTAGAATTGTAGAGTCAAACAAGCTCCAAATTGATATGGGACGATTGAGAACGACGGACATATGGAAAGAATTGTCCCACATACTTAAAGGTTGTTCTAAGGCCTTTTTCATATTTCGTTGCATAATTACATTGTCACAAATAATTAATTGAAAATACGGGGCAAATTCGTGTGGCGGGGCAAGGCTAATACCCCGCCCGGCGCCCGCCCCACCCTGCCCCCTGCCTCGCTTACCTTGCGGGAAAAATTCGCCCCATTCAAGTTGATGCCTCACGGGGTACAAATTCCTTGTGCCCCATACCGATCCTTAACAAATATTTATGGAATTAATTCTATTAGGATTAATAATACGAAAAAGCAAACTAATTTTTTTACTACAAAAATCCAACACTATACCGAATTAATTTTTTATACTAAAAATCCAAAAATCGATATATTTGTGATAAATTTACCTTCCATTAATTTTAGTTAAATTAGATACTACAAAGAAAAATTATAAACTAGTATATATGTGATAAACGGAAGATAAAATCTTAAAGCGATATATTCGTTAGCTATAGTATGTCATCGAACTCGGTATATAATGGAAACTAACAGAGGGTAAATTTGTCATAAGTATACTACTTTAAAAATTTTTATGATAAAAAAATTAGTATGAATAAATTTATTATAGATATATTAATTTTGAATTTTTATAATATTAACCCGTTCTTTTATGCCAACATGTGTTCATTTACAAAATCTTACTTCTAAAGGCAGTTGGACAAGTTAAGGACGCCGTGACAAGACAACCCACATATGCATGATGCATAAGCTACTTTATTCCCATCATTTGCACGTACGGCATAATTAATTTCAGTACAAACCTCACTTCTAATTATAAAGGAGAAGAGGACCCCCTGCCAACGCACATTGACCAGACGAAGAAAAAGTTAATAAAGCTTAAATTGAGGCAAAATAATACTATAAATGCCATAATTTTTATATAACGTTCACTTTAATCTCATAATTTTTGCATAATGCTCACTTTGGGCCAATTTCACAATCACTTGAGTCTCATATCAATAATATATTTCATATAAGAGTACTAAGTGGCTTTTTTCATTGAATTTTTGAGATTGATGAATCTTTTTTTTACAGGAAAAACAGAATTTCAATGTGGATAGAGGACAAGACCATGTGACACTTCTAATTAAATCGACTTCATCTGAGGAAAAACTACCGAGTTGACCAACACCGGGGACAACGATCAGCTTCGCCACCTCTGGCCACCGCCATAGTAGCTCACACACCTTGTCATCGTTCCCTTGTAGTCGGAAGCTTGGCGCCGAGTCATTAACCACAGCCTCAAGCATCGATCCCCAAGCCACGAGCTTTACCCTTTATCTTGTGCATCGCGCGCCGACCTCCTGAGCCCAAATCCAGCTTTGCCAACCATGGTCAACCTTAGACATAGTGTCACCCACGGCCAACGACGCCGCCTGCATTGGTCACGAGTCTCGAGGAGAGTGACAATTGACGCAAACCACGGGCTAACCGATGGGCAATGCCCGGGGGCGACGGCCCAAGGATGAGAATTGATCGAGACTTATCAATACATACACAGAGACATATAAAACTTGATCATTATAGCGACAGGTTCTTTTGAACTGTCAAAACAGTGCCGTCCTTTCTCACTCAAACAAATCCGCAGAAGATGGATTTCCCTACTAAATGGACTACCTCTAGTATTACCCTTTGAACATAATAATGGCTGAGCCTCACACGAGTTACGAGCCATAAAATCATATAGCCAGGAGCAGCAACACAATTCCTACTCTGAAATATGTTGACCAAAACTGGAAAGAACCAACCAAAAACGAAGTTTCTCACTAGCAAGCCTTTGCGCACTTCACAAAGAGAGAGTTGTTCCCAGCAAGAGAAAACTGCAATATACAGGTTCTCTGCCTACCAAGCAAAAGATTGACGATGCTGGCAGCGCTTCAGGGCCAAGGATAGAGGTTTGAAAAATAAAATGAATTTGCAAATAATCGTGAAACCAAATCATTTACCTCTTATTTTGTTGATTTTATTTTACCAGCAAGTCATGTCGGATCGTTTATTTTAAATTAATGGCACATTGGATTTTCCGACCACTCAAATTATCTATGGCGCTAATGTGAACATAATATGAAAGTTTTGGCGTTTGTAATGTCATATTCCCTATTTAATACGTACATATATTACAAAGCAAACCCCCTAGCATTAAATTCCATTGACATTTTTAGCTGCAAAACAAAGCCCAAAGAACTTCTTACACGAAAAATCATGCTCGATCAATCTCAATTTTATGAGCTTGCAGTGTCTTCATTCTCAAAAAGGACCTGGATCTCTTCCAAGCTCTTGCCTTTGGTCTCGGGCAAGAAGAAATAAAAGAACACGGTCGCCAACCCCATGATTCCTGCAAACACAAGGAACATGCCCCCGAACGTTATCGCCCTCGAAATGCTCAAAAACGACATTGCCACCGCGCCGCTCACCACCCGGTTCACCGCTATGGCCAGGCTCGTGCCCTGGGCCCGCAGCCTTGTCGGGAATATCTCGGACGAGTAGACCCAAGTGATGGGCCCGAGCCCTATCGAAAAGAACGAGACGTCCGCGCAGACGGCCACCACACACAGTGCAATGGCCCACGTTGGCTTGCTCCCGGATCTCTCAAGGAACTTCGAGCCCAGGCCCAGGCCTGCCAAGGAGACCGCCATTCCAGCCGAGCCCAACATTAAGAGAGGCCTCCTCCCAAAATGGTCCAAGAAAAGAGCCGAAGCAAAGGCAAAGGATGTCTTGGCTAGTCCCATGATGATGGTGACTCCTAATAGCTGTTGCTTATTGCTAATCCCGGCATCCTGGAAGACTTCCGGACTGAAGTACACGACCGCGTCGTTCCCTGACGCCTGCATGAAGAAGTTAAGTCCAATGGCCGCTACGAGAATCCGGCGGACGGGCCTCACAGGCCTCCAGAGGAGCTCCTTCCAAACACCCTGCCCGCGCCTTCGGGCCGAAGCAGGGCCAGTGGAACCATCTACCCCTATGTTGGTCTTCATCTGATTGAGCCTCATTTCAGCTTCCGCTTCATCTTCTGACGTCTTGATCAGCACCCTCTTTGCTTCTTCGAATCTGCCCTCCATGACCAGCCACCTTGGCGACTCCGGCATCGTCATCACGCCTGCCCCGATCGCGATCGCCGGCACTCCTGCTAACCCGAGCATGAGCCTCCAACTTATATCAACTGGTAGGCCTGACAAGGCATAGTTGGATACATACCCAAGTAAAATCCCCACATTGATAAAGACTTCAGGCAACGAAGACATGAATCCCCGGGTCATCGCTGGAGAGATCTCAGCAGCGTAGACTGGAGCGATCATGAGGGCATACCCGACACCAATCCCCGCGACCACCCTCCCAGCCATTAGGAACGTGAAGGATGGAGCAAGGCCCATCAGAAGTGCACCAATTAGGAACATGGAGGCTGCAAGGACTATCGTGTATCGCCGGCCGATCCAATCGGAGGTCCAGCCAGAGGCGAGAGATCCAATCAGCGAGACCACATTGAGCGAACCCACCAAGATCTCAATCTGGATTGGTGTGATCATGAGGCTCTCTCTGATGAATAGCACCGCCCCACTCATCACCCCAATATCTGTACACATTCATATACACAAAAATTCAGCATCAAGTTCAACCATGCCTTTGCTTTCCATCAAACAGGTGGAAGACCAATCTAAATACACCAATTAATACTACCATGGACCTTATTTCTCTCTTCTTGGGGCAGGATCAAGATATTATATACATCCAGAAAGTAATATAATGGAAAAATTTTGTGCTAAGAACTCACCATAGCCCAGCAAAATAGAGTTGGTGGAGGCCAAGATGGCACCACCCAGAGCATATCTGTTCAGGCGAGGCTTCCGGCGACCACCGCCTTCCACCGCCACTCTACGTTCTTGGAGCCGGACTGTTTTCTTGGGGCTTGCGAGATCTTCTTCAGAAAAAACAGGGTCTGACTCGGGAACAAGAGGATCATACAAGTGTTTGAGTGAGTCCTGCATGAGCAGCGGTTGAAATGAACGAAGAGTTAAGCTTGGGCTGTTTCTGGGAATACTGCGAGTTTTCAAGAAGAGGGCGTGTGGGGAAGATGATCATAAGAGAGAGAATAGGTCTTAGCCTTTTATCCATTAATTATTTTGTCCTGATCCTCCTTAAGTTTTCTCCATTTGGATTTTGTGTCCAAACTCACGGCGTATGATGACGAAATAGTGTTGCGTGATTCAAAGAAATAAAAAATGTTTGAGAACTAGGAAATGCAAGGGGTCTAGACAAGTGCGCAAGAAGACAACCCACAAAAGATTAGGAAAGTGTTTATGTCTTCCCTCGCTCAAGCAGTGTGTAAAAAGAATCAAATTTGTATATCTTTTTGAATGGATAATTCAAGGGGTCAACTGTAGAGGTCTGGCAACTGGAGATTCGAGGAACACCTTACAAGAGATTATGAACGGTGGGTGACATTTCAACAAATAATCTTTAGTTTCTGAGTTGAAAATCATCAAATGCCTCATACTCTCGAATGTTTTGTATGTTTAGTCCTCTAAAACCACCTGAGCATGGACGCTCCTTTATATGCAGAGGGCAAGAGAATAGTCAATATCAATGAAGAGTAATGAACTGTTCAAAGGGTCTCAAGAGCATAAAAGAAATGATTCACCACCCATCAATCACAAAAAGGTACTTAATTTGATAGTTAGTCTACATAGTGCAACAACCCAATTCAAAATGAGTGATCTTTAGATTAAAATGCCATGCAAAATGACATGCATATCGCATGAATAATGTGATTAGGTAGTCGCATCACGTCGCTTTATGATTGACAAATAAATCACTTTTCTATCAATTATACATAAGAGAAGATTAATTAAGTTTGGAATATTTTGGACTTTAAATTGACTATAGAGTGATAGATAATACATAATCATTAGCTCCACCATATATACAATCATTAAGTGAACAGCTAGGCAAATTTATAAAATGTAATCATCATAAATCGATGTCATTGCTCGATTTATGGAGATCCAATAGCTTTGCAATTGGAATATGCCCTCTCATGGAGACACCATGCACACGGAAGTTGCAAAATCAAATGCAAAGTTTTGACCATCAAAAGAGTCATCTGTCTAGTCTATATTTCAAAGATGGAATGCATCCAGTATAAGAGAAAATAGGCCCTTGAAATAGTGAGTAGATATCAATGTACTTTGCTTAGTCTATAAAATGGTAGATAATAGAAGTATGAAAAATTTATATTCCCGACTTTCTAATTCTAAGTGGGTTTTAACTTTTATCTAGTTAATGTTCGCATCTAACATTGCAAGCGTAGCATTTTTTCGCACAAAATACTTTACATCTTTAACATGGTATGACAATTCGATCATATTACTAATCTAATATGTAGTTTTAATTATTTAACATTTGAATTTCGAGAAGTACTTTCTTTTTTATTATATCGAGCTGCTTTTTGAAAGTTTTTTTTTGGGGGGGACACGCGACGCATCCGAGGAGCATTCTAGGGAATAAAATACCTTCTCGAAAGATCAGACATACGGTCCTTGAATCGAGGTGCATCATGCTACTCACCTAGAAAGAGGTGATATTCCTTCCTTTTTTTTTTGCTTTTTGGAGGAGAAAAGCCACTTTGCCTCTGAAAAAGCAAGGTGGGCATGTGGGCAACACACGCCTCTTGAACAGCACCAACTGGTTGATGGTAGTCAGCATGGATTGCGATGCATTGCGGACCCAACACGACAGTAAACTCCACGTTTTGTCGATTTTTTTAAATGTCCTTTTACCTCTCGAAACACCAAGATGGAATAGGCGACCGGCCTGAGTCGCCATGGATGGCGACACCTGCATGCAAATAGGGTTCCTAGGAGCCGTGCAAGGGGCTGTCTAGATGCTTCGCAGAAACTATTATCTTATGATTTCTTGAGGGAGGAATCTTGGCATGTTCACACTTGGGTGGAGTAAAAGAAGGAAGTTTGTCAAAGTTTCAAGATTTGTTGGCAAAAGACCTCTTCAAGTGTCATAATTTGGCGCGAAAGAATGCACTTAAGTCTTGTAAACATGAAAGTACACTTAAATGCCACAACTTACAAAATGTACACTTAAATGTCACATTCGAAGAAAAATGGATCACTTAAGTACCACTCTGACCAAAATCCGGCCAAAACGCTGACGTGTGCAATTTCAGGCAAAGTGAGTGCAAAAGGACGTCGTTTTACACGCTGACGTGGTAAAAAAATAATATAAAAATTAATTAAATTAAATTTGAAATTAAATTTATTTAAAATATTAAAAAATAATAATTTTTAATATTAAAAAATTTAAAAATTTAAAAAAAATTTAAAAAAGGGGGAGGTAGCTGAGGGATCGGCCCTCGGCCCGCCGTCGCGCCGCCTCTGTTGGGAAGGGCCGGCGACGGCGAGGGAGGGTCGGTGGGGTCGTCGACCCGACCGGTCGGTCGTGGCCCTTCGCCGGCGGGAGGGCCGCCCACCCTCGTCGGATCCGGGCGAGGGTCACGAGCCCTCGCCACTCGCCACGGATCCGGGCGAGGGTCGTCGGCCCTCGCCACCGGTCGGCCGGGGGTCGCAGCCCCTGGCCGGGCCCGGCGACCCGGCCGACCCTCCCTCCGCCGTCGCCGGCCCTTCCTTGCGGCGGCGGCGCGCGGCGCCTCACCACCTCCCCCTTTTTTTAATTTTTAATTTTTTTAATTTTAATTTTTTAATATTAAAAATTATTATTTTTAAATATTTTAAATAAATTTAGCTTTAAATTTAATTTAATTAAATTTTATATTAAATTTTTTACCACGTCGCACCAAAACGACGCCGTTTCACGCTCGCTTCGCCGGAAAATTGACACGTCAACATTTTGGCCGGAGTGGCACTCAAGTGATCCATTTTGCTCCGATTTTGGCACTTAAGTATACCTTTCGTAAGTTATGGCACTTAAGTGTCCCCTTCTGCCAAGTTATGGCATTTCAGGGGTCAGAGGGATAAACCCTGGAAGGAAAAAGTTTAGATACAAATAAGATTTAAGCTCTGTTATTAAACGTCAAAGACACTTTCCGCTTCCCCCCAAGTACAAATTACAGGAAAGAACAACAAGATGAGACTATTATGGAGTGAGATTGATAGTTACCTAAAATAAAAATGCAAATTTGGAAGTGTTGTATACAGTTAATAGTGTCATTTGGACCGAGTCAGATAGGAAGTGAGAGGATAAGCGAGCAATCCTCACAAGATCGGGTGCCACGTGCCAAGTGATAGGCGTAGAGGACCATTAGGCTGCATTAGGTTGAGTTTTTGGAAGATGCAGGTCATTTCCCCAAAATCCTTGGCTCATGGTGTATTTGCTTTGACTTTTTGTGTGAATTTTTGCCAAGTGGTCATAAAGTTAAAAAGTAGAATGAAAAACAAAGGGAGCAACTCTCCATTGTTTGAAGGGCGAGGGCGAGGGCTCGTAGGGCCACCGTGAGCCCAGGAGAGGATCCGAAGGTCACACGACCTAGGCGCAGCCACGCCAAGGTCACACGACCGCAAGTGATTGCCTCATGCGATGACGCTTGAAAAAAGTCGACCGTTGCACGATCCCAAGAGTAGCCTTGATGCTCGACCGTCGACTCTTGACCATTGGCAAGTCGACCATCATCGACGCTCAACCTTCAGATCTCATCTAACAGTCACAAGCGAGGGTGACATTAGAGATGATGAACCAGGCGAAAACCCAGGCACCGCAACTTTGGTAGAGACCCAAGCGCAGAAAGCTCATCGGAGAAGAACAGTCATGAGCATGGACAAGACAAGAATATGAAAATACTAGTTGAGGCAACTTTGAAAGAAAAAAAGTTTATCAACCTTGAAAGCTACCTTCCGAAAATGTTAAAGCATAAAGCAATTGAGGATTTATCTTGAACTTTTAGCTTTACCAATGTTGGCATTTCTTCAAAGTGGTACAAAAAAAAAAAAAATATTACTCAAACATTCTAGCTTTTTTTCAAGAGACTTTAGAAGGCTCAAAATCCATTGGAAGGGTAAACCAAATCCTCGGTGAGTCCATAAGTAATTTCTCACATCAAGGGAAGGTTATTATTGTTGCATGTGAGCAATAAGAATAAGCTCAACGAAGTAGAGAGATTATGATAATAGGGATGAGCATAATTTCAAGGTAGAACGTGGAACTAGAGAACTGGATCGGCATGGATCTATTACAAGTTTCAGGATATGCATGGTAAGTTTGGGATCATAATAACTAAGGAACTTGTTCCGACGGTAGTTTTTAGGTTTCAGGCAAAACTTGGATGAAATCTAAAACCGCTCACCTCCTATTTACAAGTACATTTTTGCTACTTAAACCTGAATTGATTTATTAAAGTCAAAACAAAGTTATAGACTATCAACAACTGGATATAGCCACCAAGTCCTCATTTAATTGTGGCGCACTTAAAATGGTCTAGAAAACTATGTAACTTCAATACTTTTTTTGTGTCAAAATTTAAAATAAAAAACAACAACAACAACAAATTAGGTTTAACTAAAAATGAAACAACAACAACAACAAACAGCTCACCTCTATATGATAGGACGAGCAATCATCTTTAGCATACTTGATGCCAAATCATAGGTGAGTCGTGTTTTGCTGTTGGAAGTAGTCAGAGGGACAACACGTACTTGTAGGCAATATGCAAGCTTAGAGGAGCTCTCAATGGCAAAATTGCTCCCAAAAGTCCTTAAATGAATTGAGGAGGACATACAATGAGAGAGTTACAATGGGAGATGAACACGATCTTGTTACGTGGAAATCCATAATCGATGTGTCATGGGGTACATCAATCAATAATAGATTGCAATATATCATGACAACATGAACCCGGTACAAGTTATTGTGCCGCAAGGATGCTAATTGACATAAAACCGAAGGGCTAGGTGACTGGTCAGACCTTGTTTAACAAGCCTCGTTCCCATTCTATCAAAGCCGAAACTCTCCGTGACATCCTAATAAGACTTCTATTTGACTAGTTACTACCTGGTTATAGCCAGTTATATGGACTACCGTTCTTGTCCTTTTTCTAGCCCATTTTATCGTAAAACCACCCTAATTTGGGCCTTAAATCACAAAATTGGGCTTGAGCACATCTCCTGGTCGATTTTGCTTAATTCATGTAGTCAATGAACCCAACATTGTCCGAAATGCTCTTTCTTGCTCAGTAGCCCATGTGACTTGATTACCCAAATTGGTCTACACTAGCGAAGAACAGATCGGCGCTTTGGTTCGTGGAAATGGAGTCATATCATTCGCAAAGCAATTTGGTTTGGTTAGCCTCTTTGTGTTTTAGGATTTGAAACGGCAGGATTTGACCTCAAAGAGCAATAGGGGTAACTAACTAGTTCTTAACCTGAGAAACAGTTGCTTAATTTTCGACCTACTGATTGGCAGGCTTTGAGTATATGCTCATGAGATTACGTATTCAAAAGGTCTAAATCACAATGCAAGTGTCACGGCCAAGAGGTTCCGGTATCTAAAGGACCGTACATTGTTGCGGAGGACCTCCTGTGCTCGCTTGGCTTCCCAACAAGACTTCTTCCAGAAATTTCCAAGGGTGGGCGATACCGTCATTACACCAAGTTCTAGAAGTCTCTAGCTATTTATGTCGGTAGTTGGTAGTTAGTGTTAAGTGTCGGTAGATGAGGCGGTGCGATCTCGTCCGTCAAATGAATTCTAGATCAACGGGTGTAATCAGAGGCCCTCGAGTATAAGAAGGGGTGCCATTTCCCTCATTTGTATCCATCCAACTATCTCAGTAATATCAATTGCATTTTCATGATAAGTTTTAGAACTTCTAATACACTTATCCCTTTCAAATTTCCTCTCGGACATAATTGCAATAACAGAATTTCCAGATAATAATCAAACAAGCAAAAGCTCCAAATCACAATCAAGAAATCCAATTTCAAACTTTGATCCCAATTGTTGAAATATAATACGCTGAACTTGACGGGATCTTGCAATTTACGTCAACGCGAAATCGCCTGAGAGAAATAAACTAGAAATAATAAGGACACGAGAAATTTACGTGGTTTGGTCCGAGTATCGCACCTATGTCCACGGGAAGAGCCGATAACAAATAATCTATTATAATCTAAAAATCGAGAGTTTACAATCGCTCACACGCTCAAGTGTTTTCCACATCTAGATTTAACCCCAAACCCAAAGTATTTATAAATAAACAACTCACTTGAACATAAACTCACTGCACAAAAATCACCACAGCTCAAAAAAAGGCCAAAAAACAATAATTCCTTTTCTTGATCGCGTGGGTGACTCCTTTTTGGCTTGATGTTGTGTGGCAGCGGCTCCTCGTAGGGTTTCAACAATGCTCACTGAAGGAAAGAAGATGTGCGTAATCTATTTTATATGTGTGCCCAAAAGGTCAAAACTTTGACCTAGGCCCACCTCCTTTTGGTTCTAAAATTCAAAGGCTTCTTGCCCTTTTTTTCATCGGCTAAAAGAAAATGCCTTGGAATTTTGTATGTCCAAAGTCAAATATATGACTTTGGGCCCCACCAAGAAAATTTGCGGAGAGGTTCAGCTCCTCCAAAGCGAGGAGGAAGCTTTTGCTTCTTTTATTTTATTTATTTCCTCTTTTGTAAATCTTCAAGAGTCTAGCGAAGCTTTTCTGTTGATCAAAAACATCCAAGCGAATCGCATTTTATAAACGCTCAAACTCGAGACATAATTTAACAAGGTCATCTAGATACTTCATAGAGTTTTTTTTTTTGGTCAGTACTTCATAGAGTTATTATCTTATGATTTATTGAGGGAAGAACCTTAGCCTGTTCACACTTGTGTGGAGAAAAGAATCAATTTTGTCAAAGTTTCGAGATCTGTTCAGTGGGAGAGTAGCCATCGACGGAGGTCCATTCCTGTGTTCGGATAGAAAAATGGGATAGATCTTGGAAGGAAAAAGTTTAGGCAAAAAATCAAATTTAAGCTTTGTTATTAAACGTTAAAGGCTCTTCCCGCCTCCTCCCAAAAACAAGATCAGACTATTATGGAATGAGATTAATGAATTTCCAAATAAAAAGCGAAATCGGAATTGTTGCATACAATAGATAAGCTCAATTGGACCGAGTCAGAAAGGAAGTGTGAAGATAAGGACGCATTTGGTAATCTTGTTCATTTAAAATAATTTTTTATTAGAAATGATTCTTTTTCATTTGGTTCCCGAAAACAATATCTAAGCATTTTAAACTGTTTGATAACTATCTAAAATTTTAATTCCCATAATAGAATAGCATTTAGTACCGTGCTCAAAATTTCTACTCTAAATCATTTTCTTTTAATTTTGAAATAATTTTATTATATTTTTCTTTTTTTTTTCTTCTTTTCTTTTTCCCTTTCTTTCTCTTATTCTTCTTCTTCAAGTGGCCGATTGCCGGCGGGCGGCCGGCAACCTCACCGGAGCGTCGCTAGCCCTCGGCGAGGCCGCCCTCGTCAACCGAGCCTCATCGGCAGCTAGGCGAGGCTTGACCGAGCCATGGTTGGGTGAGCGGCCTCGCCCAAATCTAGCGAGGCCGAGCTCGCCCAGCCGCCAGTGGGACTCGACCTCACCAAGCCACCACAAGGTCGGCCTTGCCTGGCCGAGCCTCGCCGGTGGCAGGGCTTGCCTCTGGCCTAGCGAGCCTCCGATGAGCTCGCCGGACCAGTTGTCGGCGACCAGCGGTGATGGGCGACAGACGGCAGTGGCAGCAGATGAAGAAGAAGAAAAGGGAAGAAGAACAAGAAAAAAGAGATGAAAAAGAGAAAATAGGTACTTGATTCGAGAATTGTTCTCAGGGAACAAAAATTAATTTTTTTTTATTATCGATTCAGTTCAAAATCTACTTCCGAGAACAAAAAAATAGAAATTTGTTACTGGGAACATAAATTTTACTAAATGCATTTTTGTTCTAAATTTACTCCTGAAAATAAAAGAACAAAAATAAGCACTGTATGGCAAATTGCCAAACAAGCCTTAAGAGAGCAGTGCCTACGAACTCGAGCGCTAAGTGCGATGTGATAGGTCTGAAGGAGCTAAGCCGTGTTTGACTGACTTCGTTTTTGTCATCACTTTTTCTTCCTCTCAAAATACTTTAAAAAATCCCTAAAATAATAAAAAAATCTTAAAATAAAAACTTGGTCCCCCACGTTCTCAATGTTATCATATTTATGGAATGACCTCTAAAACTCCGGTAATTACTTCTTTTTTTTGTATAAAATTAGGAAATAAATCACAGAATTCCTGATTTGGATCCACCTTCTAAGGCTTTTGTGAGTGGCGATTCATTCTTTCTTTTTGCTATTTTTTTCTTATTTTCTCCATATCGATAGAGAGAAATCCAAATATTTTCTCATAAAAATGGTATTATTTGTTGCCTAAAATAGGTGAAATAATTCCAACTTAATATATGTTAGTGACATGTTAATAGAGCTGTCAAAAGCGAACTTCCAAAAATAGGAAAAAGTTAATAAAAACTTTAAACTATGCCATTAAAACATATTTATCATAAATTTTAATTGTGACATAAAAATCTCAAAATTTATACTCATGTGACATATTTACTTTAGATTTTTTTTTATGACGCCAAAAACCTTACTCTATAATTATGTGACATATTTAACTTAAATTTTGAGGTAAATATGCTGTGGGGTCATAAATTGAGGGTTTTTGTGCCACAAATTTTTGAGTAAATGTGTTAGAGGTAAATGCCTCACCAAAGAAAATTTGAGGTAAATATTACTTAGAGTTTTAGTGATTTTTTTCTCTAAAATATTGAATTGTTCGAATATCAAAATTATTTTTCCTTTTGCTTTTGGCTTTTTCGCCGGGGCTTTTCGTCGAGACGCTGAAACCATGAAACGCGTATTGCTGGAGCCCGGGTTGAGCTATTCTATAATCAAAATTTTATTTTATTATTATTATTATTATTATTATCTTTTCTTGGGTGGTCATCCTTCCAACATGGAAGGGGGAGATGGGGGGTTTGAATCCCCATATTCTTAGGAGAGTTGGGGTGGGATGATTTGGTTTCAAGAGTGAGTTTCGACTCCCACGCCTTGTAAGAAAGTAGGGCAAAAATCTGAAAATTAGCGTTAGAGTAAAAGTAGAGTAAGACCGACAAAAAAAAAAAAAATAGACAGAGTCGTGGTATGGGTCCCACTTCCCCTCTCTCTTCGTTCAAACTTCTGCCTCCCTCTCTCTCTCTCTCTTCAATTATTGCTGCGTCGCCTTCTACTTTCTAGTTTCTACTGTGACGACAACTCTCTTCTTCACCTCCATCCCACCAATTTGTACATGTCCTCCCAGACCAAATAGGGCTCAATCGATCGGTAAAAATCTCTCCTTCAGTCTGGCCGTCTATCCGTTTATTAATTCATCAGTCGATCAAGATCGATTCAAATCATAAATACCCTTTTTGAGGCCTTGCCGATCTGCCCTTTAATTTAAGTGAACGAATGAAAGGTGGCACGGAAGACCGATTCCATCGAGAAAAAATAATAATATTTTCTCGTGTGCGTGGATGTTCCCTTTTGAAAATTGCTTAGATCCGGGAGCGATTTCGACGATGGTATATGCTGGGTACGGGTAGAAATCCTAGAACCGACGAGAAAAAAACTCCAAAACCTAATTATTTTGCCGCGTCAAATAATCGGTGCTAAGCTTGAATGGAGAAGCTTGAATGGAGATAAAGGAGCACCACGTGTCGTCCACTGAATGGCCCAGCTTATTCGATATTTTCTAAGAAAAAATCATGCGCAGCCGTAATACCAAACTAAAATTCGGTGGGTAACGGGGTCTTGATTGGTCATGTGCAAATGTCATGGTACCCACCTACGCCAAAGTCAGAGAGCCTGCAGCTCCTTTACACGTTTGAATATTCTCTCCTTTTTACTTTCTCATTTCTTATTCAATTTATTCTTTCTCTTTTAAATATGTATATTCTGCCAATATATGTAATACTCACTTTATTATTATTATTATTATTATTATTATTATTATTATTATTATTATTATTTCAATACCGCGACCGACATGCAGAGATAATTCAGATGTTTCCTTGTCACAACATAAAGAGACCTATTTTTAATTGAAAAAAATATTATTTTCTCCTGAATTGAAATTACCTAATGTCGGCCTGTCAAACCCGAGGACCATTCTCCGACCAAAAAAACGTCAACTATTCCAAGGCCGACAAGGTTGACTTCCAAGGAAGTTACCAACCTTCATTGACTACTGAGCCTGCCTACCCTGAGAGACAATATAATTGAAGCAGCAATATTCTCAAGATGCTTGGAAGATAGACCAGAGGGCATTCTTGTCTTACTGCCCGGAAAATAAATAATTGAAGAATTTCGATAGCTTTTTTTATTTAAAAAAGGGGTTTCTTTCTTCAACTTCTGTTTTTCTCTTGATTGAAGCCTCGTTCCTTGCAAAGCACATATGCAGAGTCACGTTCGACTACTTTATAATTTGTCGATCACAAATTTGTAATGTAGGGGCTTCTAAACATCTTGCAAATGAGATAAGATATGATTGTGTGATACTTCATACAATAATGTCAATTATAAATGTTTAATATGTATGAAGCATGACTACTCAAAAGACTCGATTTCACGGCATGATACATATATCTTGTTTTATAACGGTTTAATAAAACTAAATATTACAACCGTCCTTGACTTGTTTGAGAAAACTAAAGTGATTTTTTTCTTTTTTCAGGTGACTAAATGCCCAAACATATCTCTAAACATCACGTCTTTCTCATGCTAATACTTATATATCTAAAAAATTCAATTAGACCCTTATTCTTATGCGAGAATATTAAGTAGGATTATTTCTCCAAACGAATTCGGCACTGTATATCACCATTAACCATTTTTTGGGCATCTAATTCAAATAATCATTATATACTTTGCATGTCATTTAGCTTTAATAAAACAATGACAACTTGGAGGACTTGCCATATTTTACGCAGGGGAAAATGTCCACGTCTTTGTGGAAGTATCGTCGCTCGTTCCTTTCCAGCTGTTTTTGCCTTTCGCTTGAAGCAACCGCCAACGTCCAGATTGGATAAGAATGGCTGAATTTTTTATTAGAAAAAAAAAAAAGATGGAGAACAACCTAATTTTGACCTGCTGCATCCGAGCCCAAATTAATTAAATTCATATAAGGTATAGGCTGGTATTCACTCAACTGGCAGTCTAATCTCTTATTATATAATAGGCAAATGAAGAATTTAATAAAGAACCAAGTTTTGCGTGGATAGGAAAAGAGACACTGTCTAAATAAATAAAAGAAATAACGAGAAGATAAAAACTAATAAATTGGTGCATGAAAAACCAATTCCCCCATAAATGCATTTGCTAATAACCGTTAAAAGTATACCGTATGTCGCTTACTAGAAGGAATTTTATGTTTTTTCATATTTGCGATGTCTCCGCCCACCTATGGACTTAATCTTTCAAATTTGAATTTTATAACATAATATTAGAGCCGGCTTTCGTTTTGATTTTGTCTCGGGTATTGTTCCATTTTAAACTGCAATGTGCCAAAGCCCAAACCTAGAAACCAGTAAAGAGAAGACCGAGAAAAAAGATACTTGTGTGCTCCCAAATTGGAATTCAATAGAGTAGAAAGAATATCACCAAATGGTGCTATATTCTCGCGGATTTCTCGGTTGACTAGCTTTAATTGCACCAATCACGTTGCCGAAATTGGTTGGCGTGTTTGAAGATCATCTCCCCACCATGGTGATTAAAGAGAGCCTTGAATCTCCAATTTGGGAAGAAAATCAGCAAATATCTCACCAGCCCAAGGCATGTCGAGTTGGAAAGAAAGGGATTGTCCAATTGTAGCGCCCAACCCAAAGTCATCTCCACTTCACTTTCTCTTAATTTTCTTCTTCATTTTGTGGTTCATTTTAATATTCTCGATAATTGGCAGGGCTGCGCAGTAAATATGGAGGATCTCTGGTCAATGTTGATTAATTCCTTGCCCACCTAATTTAGGAATCGTCTAATCTCTCATGATCTTTGCACAGCTGCCTTTTTCTTTTTTTTTTTTTTTTGCGCAGGGTGGGGGGAGGGGGTGTATATACAGATAGCCATCCAATTAATTCATGAAAAACAAATCTTCAACTGGTACTTCTCGCATCATTTGCCTTAAACTAATTTCTGTATCATAAAAATTCTCAAATTGATAGCCCATAACACATTTATCCAAAACTAATTTTCATTTCCCTAAAAAAACCACAAATCAATACCTTCAATCCAAATGACTGTTGGACAGATCAGATAGTCTAAAAGCCATGTGACTTTCATTTTCTCTTCTGCTATCGTACTTGGATGAGGAATCCTTTTTCACCGGGAAATTTAGAGTGTTTGTGAAAATAAGCCGGCCGAGTAGCTGCGGAATTCAATCACAAGGTCGACGGTGTCGAGCACAAAGAGCTCCAAAAATGACCGCAAGCCCACAAACCCTAATTTTTGACACTACCCATTCACACAAAATCAACAAAATTAAACAAAAAGAAAAAGAAAACAAGAACAAGTGGGCCCCACTCACCATTTTTTTTATTGGTCTTATTTTACTCTTAAACTAACTCTCACTCTCAGATTTTTGTCATGCCTCTTTATAAAATGTGGGAGTCGAAACCTAAATTTAAAACTAAATCGTCCCCACCCCAACTTCCCTAAGAAGATAGGGATTCAAACCCTTCACCTCCCCATTTCATGTTGGAAGAGTGGCTTGGTTGGCCCCACTCACCAATTGAGGAGGCGGAAAGAGTCATCTTAAAAATACAAAATAAGAAAAATAATAATATGTAGAGTGTGGCCGTCGACGGAGGCATAAAAATCGGAGAAAATATTTAATGAATTTAAACCATTACATCAGTCGCTGATGTGATGTATATTTTAATTCACGTCTAGTTACAATTTAACAAGTGTCCGATGATGTAAAATCAATTGAAAATGTGTTCAGCCAAGGAAGTTTTTTTTTTTTTTTTTTTGGTCGGAAAAACAGATATTATATTGAAGAACTAAAGTAAGTACAACCCGCAAAGAATGGCATCAAAGCACAAACAAGATGAAGAAGGTGAGAAGGTGGAAAACGGCCCGATTTTGGGTCGGCAAAGCCCGTCCGTGGGCCTTTGCAGCCCAATCAAGAACCACATTTGCTTCACGACGACGAAGCCCAGGGTGAGATTAGGAAAAGAGAAAGCGAAGGCGGCTTCGGAGAACGAGACTCCTCTCCTCCCATGACGGCCGCTATCGATTCAATGTCTCGACAAGGAGCATATTGTTCGATTCAACGAGCATAGTGGCGTGAGAGAAGCCTTGACCAAGCAAATACCGGAGAGCAAGCGAAAACGCCTAGATCTCCGCCTGCAGTGTGAAGGTTGCTGCAAAGCTTTCGGAAAAACCTCCGGTAAGTCTTCCCTGGTGATCTCGACAAACGCCAGCCATGGCCCCTTCATTACTTCCTGGTTGATGAGAACCATCAATATTTACCTTTAAGACCCCGGATCCGGTGGTCGCCATAGATATCCTCGGTTACGAAGCGATTTGCTCTTGCGTGTCAAAGATCGAGCGAGAGGCCCTAGCTACGTGGGATTGAGCAAGCGCTTCCTTGGCCACGTGAGTCGGATCGGGATTCTTGCTGCTGAAAATGAAGGCATTTCGAGCACGCCAAATCTGCCAAAGAATATTGGCGATAGTTGCCAGACCAAGTAAGAGATCCTGTTTGCTGACTTTCTCCATGATCCAGTCGTCAATACGTTGAATGCCTTGATGTGAAATATGAATATCGATTTGGGGATGAAGCCACACATACTTAGTCCATGGACAGAATAGGAATAAATGTTCTAGGGTTTCTGGGGTCTCCTGATTGCATAATGTACAACATGGATTGTCAATGATATGTTGATTGTGCAGATTCGCTCTTGTTGCTAACGCATTATGACAAAGTAACCATAGGTAATTACGAACCTTAGGGGCAGTTTGCATTTTCCATAATTTTTGCCATAGCCAAGTTGGGTGCTGATAAGAGGTTGAAGCTGCCCTGTTGATGTGATTACTTCTTTGTTTGTCTGATTGCATGATATGCAGTTTTAACCGTGTAATCTCCATGATTGGTAGCAGTCCATATAAGTTTATCCTTGGCAAAATTAGGTCTTACTGGAATAGTTGCAATCTGGTTAAACACCTGTGAGTCAAAAAATCTGTGAAGCGGATTGTACTTCCAGGTGTTGGTGGTGTGATCTATAAGGTCAGCCACCAGTTGTGGTTCTTCTCGGAGAGGAGGTCCACCTAGTATTCCAATAGGTAGCCACCGATCTTCCCTTATTCTAATCGTTTGCCCATCTCCTACTGACCAACAAACAGAGGGTAAAATGGCATCCCTTCCACTCAAAATACTCTGCCAGCCCCAGGATGGGCGAGAACCTTTTTCTGCAATATTGAAATTTGACGAATGAAAATATAATCCTTTAAAAACTTTACCCCATAAAGATGAAGGCTGATGAAGAAGACGTCATGCTTGTTTACCAAGCATGGCCATATTAAAACTGATAAGATCCCGAAACCCTAAACCACCAACTTCCTTTCTTTGCTTTAGTATTTCCTAATTTCGCCAATGGATTCCTGATTTGTTTCTCTCAGTCTGTCACCAGAATCGTGCAATTTGCTGTTCGATAGATTTGCAAAGAGAGATAGGTAATTTAAATATAGACATGGCATACTGTGGTATGGCTTGTACCACAGTCTTGAGAAGAATCTCTTTCCCAGCCTTTGAGAATAGATTTTCCTTCCAACCTTCCAATTTTGCATGAATTCTAGCCGGGATCCACGAGAACATATCCTTTTTCTAGTGGCCCCAATCAGATGGTATTCCTAAATATTTACCACATCTTTGCGATCGGCACTCTAAGCGCCCTGGCCATATTCTCCTATAAAGTAGCAGGGCAATTTTTGCTAAAATAAATTCCAGATTTGTTGCGATTAACCTCTTGGCCCGTTGCTAAGCAATACTGATTTAAAACATTCGATAAATTCGACATTCATGAATTGTTCCATCAAGAAAGAATATAGCATCATCTGCAAAGAATAGATGCGATAGAGTCGGACACCATTTGTTGAGTTTAATACCCTTAAGAGCACTCATATCCACTCCATTGTGAATAAGATAAGATAATAGGTTAGCCATAAGGATAAAAAGATATGGGGATACAGGATCTCCCTGGCGAAGGCCTCTGGTAGGATGGAAAGGCTGTAGATGCTCACCATTCATGCTGATACATAAGGATGTTGTGGTGATACACTGCATGACCAACCTAATCCAATGTGAATGAAATCCTAGTTTGTGGAGATAATCATGTAGAAAATCCCATTCGACTCTATCGTAGGCCTTCTGCATATCCATCTTAAGAACAGCTTGAAAATGTCGCTTCCTCCTCTTTGATTTAAGTTGATGAAGAACCTCCTGAACTAGTAAGATGTTGTCCTATATCTGTCGACCACTCACAAAGGCGCATTGTTCCTCAGAAATCAGAGTTGGTAACATAGGCTTTAGTCTATTAGCAAGCACCTTAGAGATTATCTTGTAGGCATAGTTACACAAACTAATAGGACGATACTGATCCAGGCATTCAGGGTGAGGGATTTTAGGAATCAAGGTAATAACAGTCTTATTTAAAGCTAAAGGTAACCAACCTGAGATAAAGAAATTATGAATCGCTTTGAAGAGATCATCTTTAATAATGTCCTGATGATTCTGATAAAATAAACCATTCAGCCCATCCGGACCAGGAGCTTTGGTGGCTCGTAACTGAAAAGTAGCTTGTTGCACCTCTTCAAAAGTCAGCTTTGCTGTTAATACATTGTTCATTTCCGTCGTCACCACACTAGGGCACTGATCTAATACAGGTCCATAGTTGTGACTACCCATTATGGTATATAACGTCGAAAAGAAGGTAGTTGTCATGTCTTTCAGCTTGCTGGGGTCCCTAACCCAACTGCCATTTTCATCCCTTAGCATACTAATCCGATTCCTTTGTCTCCTCTGAATTGTTGTGGCGTGAAAAAATTTTGTGTTCCGATCGTCCCATTTCAACCAATTTATCCTAGATCTCATGGCCTAAAACTGTTCTTCGCTCTGCCATACCCTTTGTATTTCTTCCTTCAAAGCCATGACAATGGATTTATCAGAAGATGTAGTCGTCTAGTTAGTGAGGTGTTGTAACTGTTGCTGCAGTTCTGCGACTCTAATGTGATTGTCCTTGAATTTTGTTCGACTCCACCTGGTTAAAGCAGCAGCAACTAGCTTTAATTTGGCCAATAGATCCGAATGCTCGTTAAAACGAATTCCGGGAAGTGTCAATGATTTGTCGACATTCACTATCCTCGTTCCAAAAATGATCTCTTAGGAAACTTTAAACGCCATTCCATATTACAAAGGACCCTATCCAGACGTTCCTTAACTTCTTCATCCCCTTCTCAATTATTCTGCCAAGTAAAAGCGCATCCTTTAGACTCTAGGTCCATGAGAGAACAGTCAGTCAACACAGCTCGGAACGAAGACATACGAAAAGAATCCGCTGGTCGTTTTCCCACCTTCTCCCAGTGATAAAGGATATCATTGAAGTCACCTAAGCAAACCCATGGAAAGTGATTCTCATAGCTGATTTGGTGTAACTCTTGCCAAAGCCGTTGTCTTAAATGATATACTGCAGGGGCGTGTAGACAAGTGATACGCCATGTACTATCCTCCAAAACATCCTTGCATAACAAGTCAAAAAAATTCGGAGTAGATCTAATAATTGTCAAGCAAAGGCTGGCATTCCAGAAGACAGCCAAACCCCAGCTGATCCCACCGAACAGAACACCTGAAGGTTCCCAAAATGTAGGCTGCGGTTCGGACGTTGAAGAAAATCCTCTCTATGTTTAGTTTCCATCAAAAAGAGAAGATCGGGCTTTTCCTTAGCCACCAGGACTTTAAGCGCTTGGACTATCGGGGATTGCCCAACCCCTGACAGTTCCAACTCGAGTTTCATCTATGACCCGGTGGCTGTTGAGGGCCAGCCACCTTCGCCCAACTTTTAGCTTCATTTGCTTCCAAGATAGGTGTGTCTAAGAGCAATGATTCATCTAAATCAGCTGGAGCTACACCTCATAAGTCATAGGGATTATAACGTTTAGGCTTCTTGGCAGGTCCAATCTTAGGAGTAGGACGAGAACTCTTTGATTTCTTAGCTTGAATGAAAGTATTAGCTTGAACCCGAACCCCTTTCATTTTCTTTGTTGCGGTATTAGAGCAAAGTGGTAAGAACGTTGCTCGGCAAGGCACCACCCCGAGAAGGCTGATCCTGTTGAGCTGGCGACGAAGTCCTTATGATTGCAATGGGCTGGAACATGGGAGCCTCTTTTGTGGAGGCTGGTGGCGGCAGACGGGGAGGTGATGAGCAGTCGTAGGGGGCGTTTCAAGTACACTATCCTCCACTTCCTCCTCCGTATCCAACTTATCATAGTAAAGCTTCCAATAAGGACTAGACTCCTTAACCTCTGCTTGGAGCCATTGACCGTAAGGCAACTTGTCCTTTCCATCCAGCTTGGTTTCGTCAACAGGAACAGCTGTACAAGACGTTGTGTAATGGCCTAATTTACCACACGAATAATAGAAGTGTGAAAGTCGCTCATACTTGAAATCCAACCATATAGTCTTGTTTTTATTTCGATTAGTTGTCCTGTTTTCGGTGGTTCGGGTAGATTAAGTTCAACTCTTGCTCTGCCGGCTCTCGGTGTAGAGCTTGCTATACTATCTGCCTTTACTTGTAACACTCGGCCTACATTCCTAACTACCTTAATGATCATATCTTCAGTGCAGCACTCCAAAGGCAGACCGAAAATTTGTACCCAGAAGGCACAAGTGGAAAAGTCGTAGCAATGCAATGGAGTATTTGGAATCCATGACTTAAAATTAACGAGATAAAGCCAAGGTCCGCCCTCTAAAATTCTCTGTTTGTCAGCCATAGCTTTAAATTTTGCTAAATATAGACCCGCCTCCCTTTGCGAAAATTCCACCTGCTCTGTCCTCCATGCCCTCTTTAGAGTGCTTTGAAATGCCGGAAAATTAATAGAGGGATTGGAATTGATTTTACCTATGAGAGTCAATTGACATTCCTCCAGTGTTGTAAGAGGTGTCTCGACATCCCACACGTCAATGTTCTGTGCCGAGCATAATCTCCCCAGTCGTTGGCAGAGCGCTGCAAGTTGAGAAGAGTTCTCGGCATCATCGTGTTCCATGACCTAACTAGGGGTTACAACTGAGATGGGTATTACCGAAACAGGGCAGAAACCCGGCCATGCAAACAGCAAGAGACTAATCCTGACGAAAAAGGGCAACGAAACGATGAGGCAGAAGAATTAACCCAAGTCTGGCGAAGAGGAAGGATGGGCATGAAAAACTCGCATTAGTGGGGAAGAAGAAGGCACCAAAATGCAAGTACCGAGTAGGGTAAAGAAGCGAAAGCAGACATCTGCGAAGCTGTCACCGAGAGAGAAGGTAGAAAGGGGCGAGAATGGAAGAAATTGGCATGGTTGAGAGTCAGAAAGGGGAAGGAGAAGACAATTAGGGTTGATGTATTAAGCTACCATACTGGTAGGAGAAACTCTAAACGACGAGAGAGCGTTTCCCGATCACAATCGGGGGAAGGAGCTGCAAAAAAAAAAAAAAAATCAGATTTTCATATGATTCCACGTCAGATGTTGAGCTGACAAATGGACACGTGTTAATTTGTAAATGGATATGGATAAAAATTACACATCAAATTACCTTCTGGCGTAGTTGAAGTTGGGACGATTTTTTGTTCTTTTGTCATAGAAGTCGGAATGATTAAGGTTGCGTTTGGTAATTTGCCAAAGAGGAATAATTTTTATTTTTTTATTCTTGAGAGTAAGTTTCAAACAGAAATTCGTTTGGTAAAATTTTATTTTCGGGAACAAATTTCTATTTTTTTATTCGGAAGTATATTTAAAATAGAATTGAGAAATAAAAAAAAAATTGTTCTCGGAAACAATTCCAAGATCGAGTCAACCAATTTTTTCTTTTCTCTTCTTGTTATTCTTCCTTCTCTCTTCTTCTTCAACTGCCACCCGCGCTACTGCCGTTGCCATCCGTCGCTAGCGATCGGTCTGACGAGCTCGCCGGTGGCCAAGTGAGCCTCGCTCGGGCCTTCCCCGGCCATAGGCGAGGCTCGCCCAACCCTGAAGGCTCGACCTCGCTCAATTATGGCTCGACCGAGCCTCGCCTAGCTACCGGCAAGGTCACTGGCCCTTGTTTGGCTGGTTACTGGTCATCCTAAAGCCGGCGATCGGCAACCTTGAAGAAGAAGAAGAAAAAAAGAAAAAGAAAGTAATAAAATAATTAAAATAAAATGATTTAGATAAGAAATTTTGATAACGGTATCAAACGCTTGATTTTATTCAAAGAATAAAAATTTTAGACGGTTGTCAAATGATTTAAAATCTTATAGATTATTCTTGGAAATAAAATAAAAATAATCATTTCTTATCGAAATTATTTTTAAAATAAAATAATTACCAAACATGCCATAAGTATGATTTTTATTTGATTTCGCGTCAGCGGTTGAGGTGAGCAGGTGAACGCGTGTTGTGTTTCCTGTGCGAAGGTTCTAATCGGCCGATATTTTCTGCTATAGTCGGGATCATTAAGTGGGGGCTACTATTGAGATTAGAAAAATCGAAAGCGAGGGCTACCGTTCAGTTGTGGTCCCCGCAAAGCCCAAACCCCAACCAGTACTTCAATTCACGCGCTTTTCATTTAATAGTGTATTGATTTGTGAAATTTTGTAAAGCTTAAACAATTAAAAAATGATGAGGTGATAGCCTCTAATTTATTATAAGAATATCAATCTATTCTCAATCATAAAAAATAATAATAATTATAAATTATTGAAAGGTCCACTTATTTAAAAATTTACGATTTACAATAAATTGTTATATTAGCAAAATCTTTATCTATTAAATAAGACATAATTTATTATTTAGATATTTTTATGCTTTCTCCCATCAAATATAAGTTATATCATGTGAAATTTTATAAAACTATTATCAATTTTTTTAAAATCTTAAGTACCACTTTGAAATCCATATAGGGTGGAACGGGCAAGTGTCTTTGTCAACCAGAAATCCATATAGGATCGCATGTTTTCAATGGTTTCCATCCTTCACTTTTTTTTATATTTTTTTTTTCTAAAAAAGAATTAACGAGAATCCTAATAATAAAAAATTACAAGTAAAAAGAGAATGATTAAAGTGATAATTTTTTATGTTTGTGCACATAAGACTCAAGGCCATCAGTGTAAAACCCTTCAAAACTCTAACACAACCGAAACATCATCGATTACAAGTAAAAAATATAAATAACTACAGGAAAAAAATATTATCACCTGCTAAAAATAAATCGTTAATATTATTATATAGATCTATTAAATTTAAAAGATGAAAAAACACTTGAAATGTCGACTTCCCAATCGATTTCATTTTTATCCTAATTTTTTTTTTTTTTTCGAGATTTGTATAATTCTTTATTGCAAGCTCAAATTGAGAAACAAATCAAAGTAATAATATTCACACAATAAGAAACAAAACGCTTTTTGGCTTAGTTTTGACTCACGTGATCTTAAGATTGATTTTGTAATATTTTAGGTCCCAACACATCTCCGTCTACGAGATTTGGATTAATGAGATAAATTTTCTCCTCTTCTAATTCATTATTCTTATTTTGTTCTTTTCTTTACTTCATTTGTTTCATGCGTAATTGATATTCATCATCTTAATTTTAGATTATCAGTCATTTTAGAGCAATTTGATTTTGGTGAAAGGATTGAGAAGCCAATTCATTGCATAATGATTTTGTTATTAGTTGCAACAACTCATCTTTTAAATTTAGTAGATCTATATAATGACATTAACTATTTCTTTTTAGTATGTGATAATATTTTTACTTGGAATTAACGATCTTTGGGCTGTGTTGGAATTTTGGAGGGTTTTACGAGGATGGTCTTGAGTTTAATGTGCACAAACATAAGAAATTATACCCACGAGTCTTTTCCTCATCGTCGAAGTCGAGAGTTTGAAACCCGTAGTTGCTAGCGTTGTAAGTGGGGGCGCGTGGTGATGGGGTCGTATCTGGGTCTCTCAGAGAGTGCATCGACAGGCCCGAATGCGCCACCGGGCTCTACTAGGGGTGGGCTCCCACAAGGGGGCTCGATGGATCCTCGGTTATCAAAAAAGAAAAAAAAAACATAAGAAATTATCACTTTAATTGGTTTCTTTTTATTTGTAATTTTTCATTAGTAGGATTCTCATTAATTTTTTTTTTTTGGAAAAAAATAAAAAGAGAAAGTAAAGGATGGAAATCGGTCCATTGAAAATGTGCGGTTGTCAGCTGACAGTTCCTCCGTCGCTTGATTGGGGGCGGTCTGGTAAGCCGCACCCATCCGTCTTATTTATATGAGAAGTGCCGCATCCCAACTTCCATTAACCAGAACATTTTCACTTTTTTCCTCTCTTCAGGGCACCGCTCCTTTCTGGGTTTTCTGCAGCGATGGCTTCTCAGAGGCAAATCTGGTCGGGAGAAAGGGGGTTCTCGGCGGGTGTAGCGCGGAGTCCTTGTCACCAGGGAAGAGGTGGCAGCGAAGCGACTGAAGGCGATGAGCGGACGGGAAGAGCGTGAGATTATGACTGAGGTTGAAATAATAAGCCGAGTTCATCACAAGCATGTCGTGTCTTCAGTTGGACACTGCACAGCCCGGTCCGAGCGCATCCTTGGGTACGAGTTGGTGCCTAGCAACACCTTGGCGTTCCGCTTACATGGTGAGTTTGGATTTTCAATACCAGTTTATATATCGCCCCTCAAGGTTGCGCAACCCCAGCAGCGATAGAGGAGGAGACAACTAGCTATGATTGGAAAAAAAAAAAAAAAAAAAAAGCTATGATGTACATAGAGAAATTAAGTTAAAGATGCCGATTTACCTCTAAATGGGAAGGATTAAAATCTCAATCCATATCGTTCATGTCCAATATACCGAGATAAGCAAAAATATCAAGTCAAATGAAAGAATAAGTTCAATTGATAGTTGTTAATTCATTAATCAATATAGACAGGATTAACAAAAACATAGAGTGAGAGAGGTAGAAAAAGAGATCAATTAATCATTTGTAACGTCTTTCCATTCTTTAATTTCGAATTAAGTAATTCATTAGATAATTCTAGAGAACTAGGCGCTTTGTGCTTTTAATGGAAAGGATTCTGAAGGAAAATGAGGGAGGACCGACCCTATTGGCCAACTAGACTGAAAATTACTCTGGGATCTGCAAGTTTCAGACGTACTTTTGCCTTTCATCTTTATTGAATCAATAGTCGATTAAAACTGTAGCTCGACCCCACCTTCTCTCTCTTTGCACGCGGACCGTCCCCAATTCAATCACAGCACAGGTCACGGCACCACGTTGATTGGTTTTGACTTTCACATTTTCTCTCTCCCCGTGCATGCCAACCCTCCCCGATTCAATCATGGCACATGTCACGGCACGGCGCCACACTGATTAGTTCAAGTTCCACGTTTTCTCTTTATATGGGCACAGACCCTCTCCAATTCAACCACAACACATCCCCCAATTCAATCACGGCATTGCATGGCATCACGCTGATTTGTTCGAGTTCCGCATTTTCTCTCTCTTTATGCACGCCAATCCTCCCCAATTCAATCACGGTATAGATTACGGCACGGTACAACACATCCCCCAATTCAATCATGGCATGCCACGGCACCACACCGATTGATTCGAGATCCACATTCTCTCTCTACATGCCAACCCTCCCCAATTCGATCACAGCATAAGTCACGGCACGACATGGCGCATCCTCCAATTCAATCATGGCACGGCACGGCACCACACTAATTGGTTCGAGTTCCACATTCTCTCTTTGTGCACACCGACCCTCCCCAATTCAATCACGACACAAGGTCACGGCACGGCACATCTCCCAGTAAAATCACGGAACGGCATGGCATGGCACCACGCTAATTGGTTCGAGTTCCATATTGTATATCTGTGCACACTGACCCTCCCCAATTCAATCACGGAACGGCACCACGTTGATTGGTGGAACTACGCCGACCCTCCCCAATTCAATCATGGCATGGCACCACGTTGATTGGTTCAAGTTCCACATTCTCTCTCTCTCTGCATGCCGACCCTCCCCCAAGTCCCGCATGCTGAATGGTTCCACCTTTTCTCTCTCTCGGCATGCTGAACATCCCCCATTTCAATCATGGCACATACCTGAAAACTTTAACATTGAAGTAGCATCGGAATGAGTGTATGTATTGGGTTGGGTATGGATCGCCAAAACTGCATTTGCATAAAAATGGGTCGATGTGGTTAAATAGATCGATATAAGTTGGATCATTTTTTATCCGATCCATCAATTTGACACCCCTAATCACCATTAACCTTTTTTTTGGGGGGGGGGGGGGTCAAAAGAAATTAATACATTTGATTCAAATCATTATAATTTGCATGTTGTCGCGACTTAATCTCGAGTACACCACCTAAGATTTGGCTAATGGACTATTAAATCTAAACTTAGACTGGATTCTCCCAAACCGATATCAATTCGCGACTTAAAGTCAATTAGACATCTAAGTAAAATAACGGGAGAATTATTTTACTCCTACGAACTAGAGAAATTGGGTACGAGGACTTGGTTACGCTAGTTTTTTCTAATGTCCTTTTAGTACCATTTTTTTTTTTATTTTCAAAAACGTCTTTGCAAGCAGTTTGGATTGGTGATCACATGGATGCTCATCCATTATTAAACAATCAAATGACTTGCACCAAAAGAAATAAACACACAAAGCAAGCAATTATTTTATTTTTTTTGGTTTTCTTTTATCTTAAAATTAGAATTTTACTATATAACGTGCACTTTAACTACATGACCTAACTCTATTAACAAGCAATTTCTAATTAAATGAACCTAACATGCAAACTATTTGACATGCACCAAATATTTTTTGTATTTTTTATTAAAATTCGTAATAAAAACTAATTAAACTATCTAAAATGAATAATTTTCTAATTTATTTTAAGGATTAAATTGACTTAAACCCTATCCTATCTTAGAAAACTATTTTTTTTTTAAAAAAAAAAAACGAGATTATTAAAATATGTGAACGTTATCTAGGACCCTATCTGTAAAATAAAATGTTATTTAGATCCTATTCTAATCTATTCCAAAATTATCTAAACATACAATCCTATTCAAACTAGATAATGTTATCATGAAATCCTATACATCCTAACGTGCAATCTAAAAAAAAAAAATGCAATCCTAATTTATGAAACCATCATATCCGATACACAATTTGATTTTTTTAGTGTTTTCCAAAATAGGAAATTTCCAAATAAGCATTATATCAAAGCCACTCAGGATATTCATCAAATGAATGATTAAAATAATTGAAAATAATCCGTTGTCTCACGGATTAAATTAATGATTATTTTAATTCTAAACATCATAACAGTCAAGAAAAATAAAAATAATTAAAATTTGATTCGAAGTCTCATGAATCAAATTAATAATTATAATGATTTTAAAGTCGAAATATCATCAAAATCAATATAATTAAAAAATGATCTGAAATCATACAAATCAAATTAGTAATTATAATGATTTTTGTTAACGAATTTCTATGGGATGATGTCTAGAATCTCGACAAGATCAATATTAGCATCAATGAGGCCAAGTTTGGTTTGAGAAAATTACTCGTTCGGATGATTTGCTTTACCATGGCAAGGGACTCACGGACAGTGGTGGTTGATGCTCGGTGGGTTGACCTTGTCAATAAGACCGTGACGTGGCTGCTCACATCTTGAGGATCAATGAGGAAGCTTTAGGCTAAAGGGATTGTTGGGCTTCACGGCGAAGGATCACGAGCTCGAGCAACAAAGATGTTGCAGCAAGGAGCGGTGGGCTTGCATTGTCGGGGCTGGACGGCGGTAGCAGTGGCGGTGCAAGCGTCGGCTTGGTCGAGCAGCTGCAGGTTGCAGGCGTTGGGCGGAGGCACGGCGACAGGCGGCTGCGGGTTGCAGGTGACAGGCGGAGGTGCGGGGACGGGCCACTGCGGCGACGGCAGCTGCGGGGACGGGCGAAGCCTCCCTGAAGAAGACTACTTCCCCTCTAAAAATTTTTACCTCTCACGTCTACTTTCTCCCTCTATGTGCACTTTATTTGCTAAGTTCTTCTTTCTTTTCCTCTGCACTTTGTCAGAGGAAGAAGAAAAAAAAAAAAACACCTTTCTTGTTGATTATGAACAGACGGGAGAGAACTTCTCTTTTATTCTCTTTTTTTTTTCCCTCCCCCTTTTCATGCGTGCATGACACCCTTTTTATATGCAAAGAAATGGAGTCCCTAGATGGAAGAAGCAAAGTTTCCTTCTTCTTTTCGATCGCATCTCGCACGGCCGAGGCACAATCTCCTTGATTTTATTTTATTTTCTTTCCTTTGCTCATGCCCATAAATGATTGAAAGATCCGGTGTTTCTTTTATTATGTCAAAATGTATATTGCCCAAAGATTAGCACCAAATATATATCCCACCTGGAATATTCCCTCGAAATCTTCCAATTTTCTACGAAATATATCTCTCAGTATGTATATCGCATGAATATATGAAAGATGTACCGAATATATTAAATCGTCATTCCTTATCAGAAAATAATGATGCGCCAAAAACTATATGCTATGCAATTTTTATTGTTATTTATTTTTATTTTTTTAGGGCTTAAAAATTAATCTCTAATTTTTCTATGCAATGAATAAATGACTAGGTCGATACCATGAATGGACCTATGCTTAGAACCAGAGAAGACGGAGTTAGTGCCGTGCAGGTATGCCTTCCCACTATGGGCGAACCAGAGAAGACGAAGTTAGTTTCCTGCAGGTATGCCTTCCCACTATGGGTGAACCCATCGTTTAAGCCATTCAGGGACAGCTTTGTAGCAGAAAACCACTCTGACTTTTAGTTCAGAGTCTAGAGATACTCGGAGATGCTAGAATGGTAACATTTCTAACTATCCGAACTGCATTTCTTATAGGATCCTATCAGGCTGGAGAAGAAGACAGATTTAGAAAGACATTGAGAGCTTGTTACAAAAAACTCACTTTACTTCAAGGGACTCTGCCTAGCACATTACATCCTCCTTGCCTTTTATAGACATTTGGAGGTCACACACAAATAAGGACTATGCTCACGGGTCCTAAAACATACAGGGGCTTCAGAAAATCTGGTTGGGAATTATTTTCGGCGATATGAACAATGACCATGAACAGTGATTTCCCTAGCCTACTGCTACAGTGATCTGCTACAGTCAGCGATTTCTTCCGTCACGGGCATTGTAGTCGTAGTCTGAGTCATCAGAACTATGCATTTCTGCCACAAGCTATTCATCGTATTTTCACTCAAGTTTTGCAAGTTGTTCATAAAAGGGAGTTTAGGGGGTTTGAGCATTCCACATGTTTGCCTCGTTCGATGAAGATGCTTCTTCATGATTCCTAGAGGATCTTGTAGTGGCAGACAGGTTTGGCTAAGGCCAATTAGATGGTTGAGCATAGTAAGATATGTCCATCCTTAGAGATAAGGACAAAGGTCCTTGATCATAAGGGTCTTGAGAGAGAGGACCTGCATAGGGGTCTTGGGATGATTGTGCAAGGTCATCAATGTCTGTCATTTCTTGCTCATGTGATGATGTAGCCTGTTTGAATTCCTCGAGTGCTTCTTTGGCTTTTGGCGCAAGGTCATAGTGATCCCATTCGATGGGTACATTATAATTCCATACATCTTCAGGGATGGTATTATTTTCTTGGCACAATATTCTTTGGAGTTCTCGGTACTGGTGTTCACAGCAACCAATAGGTTCTGGAAAAGTTTTGTAAATCCGAGCTTCCTTAAGGTGCGGCTGAGGTTTATAAGATTTGGTTCCTATACTTGGGGTATTGGTAATGATGCCATTATTTTTTCACAAAAGCCCATGGTCTTCTAAAGAACAGAACAGTGTGAATTTCAGGATCCGATCGAACATTTTCAGTTCTTGCTGTAAAAGCTGCTTACAGTGAGTGGGAGGATAAAACCAATTGAGAAAGACTAAGAGGTTTCTGTTCACTTTCCTTTTCAATGTTTCGTCTGAGTCCGAATATCCTAGTGAGATTGGCAATGAACCTTCTAGTTGGAATTTCTATAGTTATTAAGTATTTATTGGTTAAGTAACATAACAACCATCGAAGTTGATCAGTGAAGTCTTCTTCCTTCCAGATTAGAGGGTGTATGAACGGATAGCTGGAATTTAATCCAAAAGGATAAATAATTGAGCCTCCATGGAGTCTGAATAGATCTGTGTGGCATTACTGTATGAGGTTTTTTAGATTTTCAGTGAGGCTGTCATTCTGGATTTGTTCAACAATCTCCTAGGCATATTGCCAGCTCGACCAATCTCGTATTATTTCAATCTTATACTTTTCGTTGTGGTGAAAAGTATGGAAAGCATGTCTCATAATATACATGTTAATTTCTGCTGATGCTTTTGGTCTTGATAGAAAGTCAGTAAGCACATTCTTCTTCCCAGCAATGTGTTTGGTTTCAAAAGAATATTTTGAAAACCATCAGCTCATCGAAACAATTAAGAATGTGGAATCTGCTTCTATTTGAACTTGGTCATCTGAGGAAAAGATGCGATGTCCAATTCTACCAGGAAGTGATGGCTGATGAGATAAAATTCGAACTTTTTTATTACATTTTTCACCGCCAAGATTTTTTTGAAAGTGGAATGATAATGCATTTCAACATGGGAAAATTTTCCACTTTTGTAAGCACACAAGCGTCTCTTACCATCAATTTCTTCAAATAAGATGGCGACCCAGTATTCATCACTGGCATCAGTTTGGAGAATTCTCTTTCCAGTTGATGGGATTTGTAATGGAGAAAGAGTCTGCATGATCTCCTTAAGTTCAAGAATCTTTAGTTTGAGATTTTCCCCAAGGTGAGGGATTCTTCTTTGGCATTGATTGCAGTTGAATTAGCAGTTTTGCAATGTTTGGAACAAAATCTTTAAATAATTGATTATCCCAAGAAATTGCTGAACTTGCTTTGTCATGAAATTCTCCTTTGAAAACTTTAGCAATTCTTGAGCAATATGTGGCCCCGGATAGTATGTTCATTTATTAAGGTGCATACCAAGAAATTCGATTTCTGTCTGGGCAATATTAATCTTTCTTTGAGAAAGCATAATCCCATATTTTTTCGAAATTTCTGCAAACTGCCCAAGAAGTTGGCAGTGGGATTCCTCATAAAAGCTGTAGAGCAAAAAATCATCAATATATATTGTTGCACTTGGCAAGATTGGTTAGAAAATTATGCACATGGCCTTCTGGAATAGGGATGGTATAACCTTTAGGCTAAAAGGAATGACATTCCATTGGAAATTTTGGTTCTGAATGCAAAATCCTGTTTTGGGCCTGTCTTCAGGATGGATGCCTAATTGCCAAAATCTGGCTTTGAGATCGAATTTGGAATTGATATGGGCTTTTGATAATCCAGTAAAGAGAGAATTCCTAGACGGTAAAGGGAATTTGTCATATTGAAGGAAGAGGTTAAGAGGCTAATAGTTTATTACCGCCGCATCTTTCCTATGTTTTGCTCTACACGTTTATTGACATAAAAGCTTCACAAACCCATTGAGAATTTGAAATTTCAATAAGACCTTATTGCAAAAGTTCTGAGCATTCCTTTTGAGCAGAGACCAGGTGTTATGGTTTCATTCCCATATGACTCGCCTTGGTTGGATTGATGTCTTCATTCTTTTTTAAGGGAATGCGAACAAAGAATTCCAAATTTTTCCATAAATGATGAGAACACTTTTGAGAGAATTCAGAATGAGATTCTAAACAAGATTCTAATAACTTTTGTATGATTGGATCTAATAAATTCATCTAGATGGAAAAGAATCTTTGGATATTGACGAATTTAGAGAATTGATCCTTAAACTTAAGACATTTTCCAGAAATGATACGAATCTGAGAAATTTGAGTCATGGTGTTCCAACCAATTATCAAATCTTTGTTAGGAAGACTAAATCTGAAGATCTTGGTAGTTATGGAACATCGGGGAAAAAACTGGATAGTTACCGGAGTGGTTCTTACATTTGTAGAAAAAGTATCTCTTGAGGCATAATTAAAGTATCAAACACAGGAAGTCCAATACTCTTAAGGAAGAACTTTAGTATCTAAAATTGAAGAATTCACACCAGTATCTATGAGAGCAATGACAGTGATGACTTTGTGTTGACACCTAAATTTTGGCGACCCGTTTAGTCATTTATTATATTAAAAAATTATAGATTAATTTTAACCCCTAAAAAAAATTAGTTAATTAATTAATTGCATATCATATAGTTTTAGGTGCATTTATTTTAATTTGCATTTACATTGGGTCGGTGACAAATGGATTTGATTTGGTGGTTCCGAGCTTTAAGTTGACAAGTTGAACTAAGCTCACGAAGAGAAAGCAATTTGGCCCAAGCCCGTATTTAAAAAAAAAAAAAAATCCTATTGCAATTTTTGAAAAAATCAATAGAGAATATTCATTTTTGCAAAGGAAATCTAGAAGAGGTGTGGAAAATAAAAAGTGATATTGCATGCGGAAAAGAAATCTTCGCGGATGTTGATTTGAAAAGGAAATTAAAATCCTAATCTTTAGTCTATAAAAAAATTACTCGTGTAGGGTTTTGAGGGGGGCCATACAATAGAGATGCACGGCCACATTGAGGGGATTTTTTTTTATCACGTCGAAGGGGGTTCTCTTCTTTTCTTTTGAGTAGAAGAAAACATCATAGAAGGGGGTCTTTCCGTCGAGGGGGAGTCGAAAAAGAACACAAAAAAGAGAAGAAAACTTTTGAAGAAAAAGCAAAAGCCAGCAGGAGCCTTTTCCCCTTATGCTGAAAGTGTAGCAGAGAACAGCAGTAGAGAGAGAGACAGGTGAGGGAGACGTGAGGGGAGAGAGAGAGGGAAAAAGAAAGAAAAAAAAAAGGAAAAAGCAGGGACCCTGTTCATCTTCCTCGGCGAGCCGACGCCTCCGCCTGCTGCCCAAGTCGCCGGTTGCCACCGCCGCGCCGCCACTGCCTATCCGCCGAGCTCTCGCATCACCCCCAGCCGCGACGCAACCTCTGCTCCTGCGACGCACGCCCCTGCAACCCTCTGTCTGCGACGCCCCTGTTCCGCCCGAGATCCGCCGTTTCACCAGCAACCCACGACCTTGCCCTCTACCCAAGCGATGCACCTGTCGCAGCCTGCGCCACCGCTCGCGCCGCCGCACCCGTAACGCGTACCTCTGCTCCTAGATCTGCCGTCCTGCCTTGCTGTGACTCCTCTGCCGAACGCCGCCTCTCCGCCCGCGACGCCCTGCCACCGTCTCCGTGCGCCGCTGCTCTGCGCCCTCGAAGTCGCGACACCGCCTGCACTCGCGCGCCCCCCGCCTCTGCTCCGACGACCAGACGCCTCCTGCCTTGATTCGTTGCTGCTGTCCTTTGCTGCCGGCCCGCACCTCTATTTGATCACGAGCACCGCCTCGTCGCCGCAGTTCTCACTCCAATTGACTTGCAACCGCGCTTCCTCCCCGGCTACGACGCAGCCCCTGGAGTGCTTTCGCCCGCGACGCCAGGACCGAGCGACGCCCCTGTTCCACCTGACCTGCGACCAGTTGCACCTGCCGCCCGAGCGTCGCCGCTGCTCAAGTGCTACTGCTGCCTCCGCCCGTCATCGCCCTCGCCGGAGCCCCCTGCCGGACCTCCGACCAGCCGCCCTTGGGAGACCCGCCACCGGGAGCTACCAAGCCTCTGAAAAAAAAAAAACACAAAAGAAAAACATTAGGTAGTCTTTTTATTTATTTATTGTATTTTTACTACTTTATTATTTTCTTTTATAGCTTGCTTTTAGTGGAATCGTTCCTTAAATATATGATTGAGATTCAGACATGAAATAGCTTCTCAAATTAGGGATTGACAATTCGATTTTCGCGCCCGAAATCCAACTCGCAATCCCTCGCAAAATCGTCAATCCGATCTTACGCCCGAGATTCGATTCGCAATTTATTTAAAATTGATCAACCCGATCTCATGCGCGAGATATGGTTTGTCAATTTTTGGATATCAATCTTATTTAGTTTGATTTGTTGTCGTGATGTTTGAATCGATTTTATTTTCGTAAAAGGAAAAAATCCAAAAAAATTGAATTAGGATTAGGTTTGTTTTAGAATATTCCTAATCTTAGGGTTATTTTGCATATTTAGAATTGCAATCTTATTTTGAATTTTTTAAATAAAAAATCCAAAAAATGCATTCATTTAGGATGTTAGTCTTTTTTTTTAATTTAAATTACACTTGTGATTATGTGTCAACTTTAATTTCGAATTTTATAAAAAAAATACAAAAAAAATCATCATGCATATATCATGTAGAATTAGGGCATTCTTTGCACGTCATTGCATATTATGATACAATTGCATGTTTCATTTTAAGTTTAAATTGATTTTTTAGATAGAGATTGCTAGGTTAAGATAATATCTTAGTTTAAATCAGGATTTAGTCTGACATAATTCTTAATATAAGCTGAATAGAATCTTAATCTAGATAGAAAATTTTTGCATTTTTCTTAATTTCAAATTTTATGAAAAATACAAAAAAAAAAAAATGTCTTAGAGTAAATTCATTTCATTATCTAGGATAGAATGTATTCTTTTAGGAGAATAGAAAAATCATGTGTATGTCATTTAGTGATTGTTGCTAGGTTCATTTAATTAGAAATTGTCTGTCATTAGAAGTAGGTCATTTTGGGTAATGTAGATTGCATATTTAATTATTGCATGTTCATGAAAAATTACTTTACTCATTCATATGGTTTAGGTCATATTGACATGTCATATCATTGCATGTTAGATTAGTAACATTGCATTGCATAATTCTCATTCAAATGAAAACAAAAATTGAGTGATTGCGTGTTAATTAGAAATCATCTCTAGGACTGTTGATGTGGATTCTGATCTAACAACACAGATGCTTTCGTTGCTTTGAAGTAAATTTTGCAATTTATTTATTGCTTTACTTGGGTGTTAAATTTGTAGTTTGCGCACCCGCATGAACACTTCACATGTTAGGGAGATAAATTAAAATCAATTCAAGCTGCTTGCCAAACATTTTTCAAAATAAAAGAGAAAGGTACCGAAAGGGCATTAGAGAAATCTAATGTAATCAAGTCCCCATACCCAAAATCTCTGGTTCGTAGAAGTAAAATACTCCTCCCATTATTTTATTTAGGTGTCTAATCGACTCATCAGAACCGATTAGTCGCGACTCCTTTTGCATGCTAGATATTTGAACCCAAGTCGCAAATTGGTATGAGTTTGGGAGAGCCCGAGCTAAGTCTAGGCTTAGCAATCTATTAGCCTAATTTTAGGTGGTACACCCGAAAATTTGGTCGCGACATATTTTGGTAAATTTTGAGGTGAATATTTTTACAGGAAAATGGGGACAATGGGTCTGGCTTGAGAATATGTCAGAGCTTTGTTCTGAAGAATTGAGAGATACATGAAAAGGTCTTCGAATCCGAATTTGAATCAGTTTCACTAGGAGTTTGGTAATAAGGAATGACACAAAGAGTTTGTTCGACGGTTCTTCTTCAGCAGAGAATAGAGATTCGATATCATCATTTTCGAGTGAAATACCGGTTTCAATCTCTATATGATATATTAGATGATTCTAACCTTTTCTTGCTTGAGGGTAATTTTTGGTAAAATGTCCCTTTTGATTGCGAGATGAAGCATCGAGTTGATTTCTTGCGGCTTGAGTGATCTTTCCTTTTGTATAAATATCGTCATTTCTTCTTTCTCTCGGAAGTGCTTAGATCCATGTCTGGATTTCTTTATCCAGAATTTCTTAAAGTGCTTCTTTTTTTAAGGAGGACTTTCCACAAGAACCATAATAGTCTCGCTTGGAGCATTTGATCTTCAGCTTCATGAGAACAGGCTCCATCAAGTTCTCTATTGTCCGTGAGATAAGTTTGAACCATTTGGCATTTTAAGCACAAATCATCAAGGCACAAATGGATTTCTTGTTGTATTTCTTCCAACGGAATATCAGCAATTCTCCTTTGTCTGTTAAGAAAATATCTCTCAAACTGTTGGGATAACTCTTTGGGGATGGAAGTCAGAAAAATTTGCTTTAGGTTTGGATCGGCTCTAATACCATAGAAGAATTTGAGCATTTCCCGATAATGTTTATCAAGATACCTTTTTTGGACAGAGCAATATTTTCTTTCAAAAAATTCTCTCATTTTACGCTCATGAAGGTCATAAGGTTTTCCAATGAAGAAATGGTATAGAAGGGTAATGGCATGGCTAAAGTCAGGATAAAGCAGAAACTGTACTTGGTCTTGTTCTATCATCGATTGCCACCAGTGTTTAAGGCTACCTATGAACCTTGTGACAAAGCCAAAAAGAACATCATATTTATCTTGATTGGTAAGAGCTTGGACATTTAACCAAGTATGGAATTCTTCAAATCTTTCTGGCCATTTGGAATATAGAATATCATCAACAGTGAAAAACTGTTTGGAAGAGGTTGTCATATGCTGAGTAGGATTGTTTGGTTGAACAACCTCTGGTTTAGAATGATTGGATTCCATTTTTTGGTCCGGAGGGTCGATCATGAATATTGATGAAGTTATTGGTATAATAGGAAAATAGTCAATGGTAGAGATTAAGAAAGATGAAGAGGATGAAAGGGATACCGAGTCTGGTTCAGTATCAAAGTTATTTAGGAAAGCTGGTTCTAACGGAAATAGGATCTGGTCTTTCAAGATAACAGGATCAGGCTGTTCTTCCTGATTACCTAGATCTCTCTCGAAATGATTCTAAAGGATTGGATAGCATCATTTGATTTGGCTTTTCTCTTATGGTTATCAAGGATTCTTCGAGCATCTTCTCTTTTCCCTTCTCTTTCCTTATTTAATCCAGTTCTATGAAACGATTTCGCATTTCTACCACATCTGTCTTATCTTGTCTGGCTGGAACTTCTGTGAGAGCAGCAAAGATAGACGTATTCTGAGATGGTGGAGGAAGCGAATGTTCTGTTCGCAATGTAGTCAGAAATGAGTTGAAAGGATTGAATCTTCCTTCTTCAAGGAGTTGGATTTGTCTTTTGAGCTTTTCTATTTCTTCCTTGGGACTCTCGAGATGATGATATCCTAAATGTTATCCGGATTCCAAAGCATGAAGCCTCTTCTAGAAGTCCGAAAGCATCTTTTTGGTGGTTTCATCATATTTTCAAAGATCTCGTTGCACATCCACAATTTTGGAGTCAATTGCTTTAAACGCATTGTTGTGTGCTAAAAGAGTATCCGATTGTCAATTCAGGACAGCTTCAGCAATAGGAGTCCTTTTCTGTCTTCCATGTTCATCCACATCAGTGGGGGCAGGTATTTTGGGAGCATGTTGATATCTGCCTTGTAAGTCAATGAATTCTTCTGGAGCAGGGAACGAAAGTTTCGAACTTTCTTGAACAAGAGAAGGAAAATATGTCTCTTGAAACATGGCGATGGAAGAACTAGGTAGTGTTTCTTCTGGAGTCTCGAGTGGATAAGAATGCTTTTTGCCCATTTTAGAATTGGTTTATAAAACAAGGAAATAGATGGTATTTAATGATAATGAGGCGGGGGTGGTGCAACTGATGGACATGAGGGTCGAACGATAAGCTCTGGTGATGGAGTTGGAGCATAAGAGACCATAAATTGGAATTTAATGCACTCATCAAGAGTATCAACGGAGGGATCTCCGTCTAAGTACCTTTAGTACATGGTATCCTTCGACTTCTTGTGTTTCCGTTGAGGTCTTGCATTTGGATCTACCTCGTCAAGGAATTTGTACAGTAAGAGCATTGGCAAAAAGGATCTCAGAAACAATGACCATATTGGTCTTTGTAGTAATGGACAGGGTTTTTATTACTTTGAAAATATTGGACAAGCCTTTTGAGATTTGGTTCGGAAATTGACTCGGGAACACGAGGTTCAATCATGAAGAGGGTTTGGAAAATAGGACTTTCTTCCTTTTCTTTGCCAAATTTGATGGAAACAGTGCCATCTTTCTTTCTGACGAATTCAAAGTCTGAGGACTGGAAAGACTTGTTATTCTTATGTAACTTTTCATGGTTGGTGATCTATGTCTCCGGAAGGAGCTTGGCCAGCTTTTCTTTTGGAATCTGTCTGGGAACATGAATGCGGGATGCTTGATCATTCTGCATAGAGATGAATAGAACGTCTTCATTTCCGTTGTGGAAATTCAAGTCAAGAGCATGATTCTGCACTCTACACATGTTATTTCGCTTATAATAAAATATGAAGCAAGTTGGAAGTTTCCACATCTTTTGTGGTCATTTTGTCACTCGTTTGTTTTGAGCCGTTTTCTACATTGAAAAAGATTAAAAGAAAGAAAAAGAGAAAGAATGCGTAAATAACGACGACATACTTCATCGGAAGTCAACTTAATTAAATCCATAGGGTATTATTAATTACGAATTCAAGAAAATTGAAGAAACTAGGAAAGTGGCTAATTGCTGGGTCTTACTTAAGCATCGCCCACTTCCCAAGCTTATGATATCTCCGTCCTTTAAGGCTTTCTAATTCCCAGATCGGGCTCCTGACCGTCTTCTCCGATAGCAGCGACCAACACCACCGCGGCGCTGCCGCCCACCACCACCATGGCATCTCCTGTGCCGCCAGCTTCTTCCAGCTCCCCTGTGCCCCCTTCGGCGGCACGTCGCTCGTGTGCTTCCACCCTGTTGACCGGGCTCGTCGTGGGGTTTGCTGTTGGTGCGGTGGCGGTGGCGGCGCTGTTTATATGTTGCGGAAAAAACAGGCGGCCTCCGGCTCCAAGACGTCCAACCCCCGCGCTCCTCAGAGTTCCGGCACGCGCATTTTCTCTTTTGACGAAGTACGACAATCTACTAATCTCTTCTCGGACAATAGCGTCATCGGAGAAGGTGGTTTTGGGCGCGTGTACAAAGGAGTCCTTTCCACCGGGAAAGATGTGGCAGTGAAGCGACTGAAGGACCGCGGCGGACGGAGAGACCCTGGGTTCGAGACTGAGGTTGAAAATTTAAGCCGAGCCCATCACAAGCATGTCGTGTCTTTGGTTGGATACTGCATAGCCAGGGTCGAGCGCATCCTCGTGTATGAGTATGTGCCCAACAAAACCTTGGAGTTCCACTTACATGGTGAGTTTGGATTTTCAGTACCAATTTATGCTGTGCGCTTATATGTTGCCCCCTTTCTTTATCAGTCTTATTTGGGCATCCGACTTAGCATTTGGAATTATGTGAAAAAAGAAAGGGACAACTAATCAGAGAACTCGGCGCTTTGTGCGTTTAATGGAAAGGATTCTGATGGAAAGTGATCGTTTCAGGAGACGGACAACCGACCCTAGATTGGCCAAAAAGACTGAAAATTGCTTTGGGGTCTGCCAAAGGACTAGCTTATCTTCACGGGGATTGTAAGTTTCAGATGTACCTTTGCCTTTTCTATTTATTTAATCAATAGTCGATTAAAACTGTGAATCCTTGAGCCTTGCTCTTGTATACATGGGAAACACCCCTTGTGCAGGTTATCCGAAGATCATACATCGCGATATCAAGGCAGCTAACATACTTGTGGACCGTGAATTTGAGGCAAAGGTAAAATCAAACTCGTTTGATAAAGTTAAGAGTCGGCATTAATATTTCTGACTTCAATTGGTTGACTCTCAGAGCAAGTAGATTATACTCCTTTTGAATTCTGAATGATTTTCTCTCTCAGATTGCGGATTTTGGACTTGCAAAATGTATTTCTGAATCAAGGACTCATGTGTCTACTGCGGTGAAGGGCTCCTTTGGGTAAGATTTGCTCCATTCATATTTTGATTCGGAGGACTGAGATGTGAGCTGGCTATTAATCTGTCTTAGATGTTTCCAAATGTTCGTAAAATGAGCCATGGTTCGCTAATTCATCTTGTGCTTCGCTTGTTAAAGCACAGCCTATTAGGTATTTCTGTAGCTTGACTAGGTCAACTATGTTACTGTTCAAGTTTGTTGAAATTCAATTTATGTTCTTCCTTGTAGGTATTTTGCGCCGGAGTACTTCGCGAGTGGGAGACTAACGGAAAAATCAGACATTTATTCTTTCGGGGTGGTGCTCTTAGAGTTGATCACTGGTCGCAAAGCTACGGATTCTACAGAGAATTCTAACGGTCTGGTTGATTGGGTAAGTCATGCAATTGTCATGTTCACAATTATAGCCCAAGCTACCTATTACGCCCTCATTCTTTTCTTGGGTCCTGGAGGGGATTCGAACTTACAGGTGGTTTTTTATCATCCAAGTGCAATGTTGAGATAGAGTCATTGTTATGGTCATTACAGGTGAAGCCTCAGCTCTCACGATATCTGGAAGATGGAAACTTCGACTCTCTTGTTGATCCTAGCCTGCAGACCGATTATGAGCGCGATGAGATGGCTCGTATGGTGCAATGCGCTGTTGCTTGTGTGTATCATTCGGCGGAGGGTCGACCGAAGATGAGTGAGGTAATATTTTTAGTACCTGGAGCTTAATCTTTCTTTAACAGATGGATGCTTGCCACTTGCCACATTCATGACTAATGACAGTTCTTTTTGCTCAATGACTCATGCCTAGTTCATTTAAGATCTGTTGAGATTATCTGGAAATAGTGCTAATAGCGCCAACACGCGACACGCGACACGACACGTTGACACGCCGTTTCTAAAAACATATATAATTTCGACACGTTGGGACATGTTTTATATTAAAAGTATATTTTTTATATATACATGATACATTATCATTTTTATGATTATTTTGATCAAATTCACAAATAAATAAATAATAATAAAAGAGTGTAGCTTGAATTTATAATAAAAATATTAATCCACCATTTATTAATATCATTCATTATATTAATTTAACAAATTCAACTCCATTCCGATAATTCATAAGACTTGGAGAAAAAAAAAAGTCCACTTTTCTAGACTTGTGTGTCGAAGCATATCGGAAGAGAAGAGGAAAAAAATAGATTTGGCGGTGAATTGTGTGTCACGGGAAGTGAGAGTTGGAAGGGAAGTGAGTCAGAAGATAAGAGAATACTAGGTTTTCTTTTTTCTCATTTATTATTTTGTAATATTTTTATTATTATTTTTACATATATATATTTTGACACATCATTTATTGAAAATTTTAATAATTGACCATGTGCGTATGGAATTATGTGTTGAAATTCGGAACTCACATATCGGAATTTCGGACTCAAATATTGGAGAGTGTCGAGAGAGTTGGTAGGTATTGGATTTTCGACACGTATTGATTGTGTGTCGAAGGGTGTTGGATAGTATCCGACATGTGTCCGACACAAAGAAGCAGTTTTCGGAGAATGTCGGTACTTCATGAGAAATAGAACTCTGACGATCAACTTTTGAAAAAATTGAGCAGATTGTTCGAGCCCTCGAAGGATGTCGACATCTTTCTCTTTCTCTTTCTCCTTCCGACCTTAATGCCGGGGAGAGGCCCAAGCTGAGTAGCCTCCTCTCTGGGTGCGAAAGCTTGGACCGCGGCACCAGCCAAGGCCGCGAAATGTCCAGAAAGACGCCATTAGCTAGCCCAGAACACGGCAGCAGCCATCGCAACGAACCTAAATCTGGCTCGAGGAGCGCGGGTCCTAGCGGCCCTACAACCCAAGGTCGGGAGTTGCGAAAGATGTAGAGAGAGTCAAGGTTTCAGCGGATGCTCTCGAAGCTCCTTGTTTTAACGCTTCACCGTGGATGGCAAGACAGGCATTTGATTTTCAAGCATTGACTTCGATAATTTGGTTATTTGGGATTTAAGTTTATTTTGGAGTGGATGGACAGATGCTGCTGTTGTTTGCGGTAGGTCTAAGTGATTCATGTCGGAACCCAGAGATTATTTTTAAAGGTTGTTAGTGTGGGTGAAATCGTAGTCGATCAATGAGCTGACGTCTTTGGTCGTATGCTGATCCTAGATGTTGATATCGGTTCATTTTGTGATGGCGACTGCATGTGAAGGTTTCTTCGAAATGGACTAGAGATGTCAACATGAAAACCTATATATGGATCACTTTGAAGAAACTAGTTAAATGGGTTTTCAATGGGTTGGACTTAAAAATCTATTTTTAACTTAAGCCTCACATTCTTTCATTCCTCTTTTAACTTTATGAAAATGTTTTCTTATAAAATCGAAATTAGAATTATTTTTTATATCTCATTTTTAGTTTCTTTTTCTTTCCTTTTTCTTCCTTCTTCTTTAGCTGGTGGTCGGCACGGCAATAGCCAGCGATCGGTCAGGTAAGGCTCAACCTCGTCGGATCTGTTAAAGGTTTTTCACATTTTTTATTTTATTTACTAATTTTTTATTGTTTAGTTTACATTATAAATTTGATGTGAAGTTTTTATTCAAGTAATATATGTGAAGAGCTTAAAGTGAATTAAATGAGTGAAAGTGGATTAACCTAAATTGAGTTAAATATTAATGTGTTTCGATAATATAGGTTGGGTTGGATATAGATTATCAAATTTACATTGCATGAAAATAAGTCAAAACGAATTAAATGAATTAATACGGATAAGATCATTTTCGACTCTGACCCAAACCCGACTCGATCCACCCATTTGATGGCCGTAGTCAGGACTAAACACCAAAAGCATTTGATAGAATATTATCTTTTGAAGTTTAGTTAAATTGAAGGGTGACAATATTCTTTGATGATTAGGAGGGTCTGGACGGTATATATGAAGGATCTCTCCTCAATTCGTTGCCAACCTTATTAAGTATCATTGCAAGCTTTATTTGGTAATGAAATTGCCAAATCTGCTTCTTTCTGGTGCCTTTAGAATTAGCCTCCCTATAAAATTAGACGGGGGTGAAAAAGGAATGTGAAATTCGTTTTCTCTTCGAACATTCAGACGGGGGAATTCTTTCTCATCGTAATAGTATTTTGAGAAGAACGTAAGTTTCGTTACCTACTTTGCCAAATGATAGGAATGTGCAAAAATTGAGAATCGCTCAGACCGTCTACAACCGGACCGGACCTCCCAAAAATCAGTGGTTCCTATAGGAACCGGTTCGGTTCTATTGGAACCGGTGGGTACCGGTCCGGTTTCGAACCGTCCATCCGGATCGGACTGATAATATATATGATATATATTTAATTTTTATTTAAAAAATAAAAAATCCTAAATCCCAACGTTACTTACTAATATTTTTGTTTTGCCCACTTATAACAAGTTTGGTGAGTGTGCTCTCTTGCTTACATACTTCCTAGTATACTAATATCATTGGTTCATTAGCTCTAACTAGCAGTGTCTTTGATGAGGTTATTTCGTTGTATAATTCTTTGTGGCATATTATAGTGCTAACAAGTGAAGCTTGGTAGGACAAGTTCTATAAACTCACTTGGGAACCAAACCAAACCGATAGTCCTATTCCCGAGTGGATTCATGGAATCAATAGAAGGCTTCCAATTCCAATTCTTTAGAATCGATCTCTTTAATGGGTGGTTCTCGGATCTAGGGTGGGAACCACTCACCCGAACCATGCTCGCCCCTACCAAATGATACGAATCTCCACCCTCACTCAAAAAGGTAGGTCTAAGGTAATATGCAAGAAGAAATAAAGCACATTTGAATTAAGGACCCCGAACTACTTTCGCTTTGTTTATGTTGAATGATGGTCGCTTTGAATTTAGAGGCGTCCACCCCGAAAAAATATAATACGAACCTTCTAATTTCTTTTACCTCGCATTTACTTTACAATCTCATCGTGTCCTTCAATGTGCCTCTTCTTTGTGGCCCTACTTCCATTTTTTTTTTTTTTTTTTTTTTTGTCGAAAGTGGAAAATGTTATTATAACTTCAGAAGCTTACATCCAGACACTAAAACATCAGCATATACAAGGTCTAGCAAAATGTAGGGCGGGAAGATGTTCCAATCTTGGGCCGAAGTATTTGAAAGGTGGGCCTTAGCGGCCCAGTCGGCCACAGAATTAGCCTCTCACTTACAGAACCGAACAGTCAGGTTAGGGAAAAGAGAGAGTGAAGCCGTCGCCTCCTCAAGCAAAACACGAGTCTCAGCGGCGAATCCTCCCCTGTGACAGCAGCAACGACGATGCTACAGTCCGATTCCAAAGCGATGTGTGCCTGATGAAGCCCTTGTCGTAATGAATCCGGAGCGCAAAGGTGAGAGCCTGAAACTCCGCAATGAGAACTGATGCAGCAGGGAATCGTGTAGTATAAACATCGGTAAGTCGACCATACTGATCTCTACAAATGGAGGCCATAGATCCATGTGTGCTTCCTGGTTGAAAAGAGGCATCGATGTTGCATTTTAAAGTGCCTGGGTCCGGTGGTTTCCAGATCTGATGTGGGTGCTGTTGTGCTATAGGTCGTGACGAATAGGTAGGGACGGAAACCTGATAAAGTCGTTTCTGCATTAAGGCGGTCTCCACTGCTAATGTTGAATCTAGACGCTGACCATGGAAGATAAAACCATTTCGCATTCTCCAAATTTGCCATAAGACGTTGACAAGGAGTTCTAGACCAGGTAAGCAATTCAGCGATACAGCCATTTCTATTAACCGGACTTCGAATCGGGTAATCGTTCTAGTCCTTACATCTATATTGATTTGAGGATGATCCCAAATGTCTTTAGTCCACGAACAAAATAGAAATAAGTGCTCTACTGTCTCTGGAATGCTCTGCTTACAAAGCTGGCAGAATGGTTCAGTAATGATGTGTTTCCTAAACAGGTTGTCAGTGGTGGCAAGTGCATTTTGACATACTGACCATAGAAATATACGCAGTTTAGGAGCGGTTCGCATAGCCCATATTTTCTTCCACAGTAGAGTAGGATGTTGATAAGAAGTTGATGTTGTATTATTGCTGTTGTTTTTGTTGATGGAAGTCAGAGCATGATAATTGCTCTTCACCGTATGTTGGCCATCCTTTGTGGCTGTCTAGACTAGTTTATCTACGGCAAAGGTAGGTCTAACTGGAATGGTTAGAACCTCGGCTATGATCTGGTAATCTAGAAAACTCCTCAACAGAGATGTATTCCAGCTGTTATGGATTGGATCAATGAGATCAGCCACCAGTTTTGGTTCCTCTCTAGTCGCAGGTCCACCAAGAATTCCTCTTGGTAACCATCGATCCTCTCTAATGTTGATATTCCTTCCATTCCCCACTGATCATCTAACATGAGGTGAAATTGCATCCCTGCCCACAAGAATACTCTACCATCCCCAAGATGGTCGATGTCCTCTATCCGCCAATTGGAAATCTATAGAATGATAGTAGAGCCCCTTAAAGATCTGACTCCATAAAGCTTGAGGTTGTTGTATTAATCGCCACGCTTGTTTACCAAGCATGGCTCGGTTGAACTCAATGAGATCACGAAATCCTAGACCGCCATTGTCCTTACTCCTCTTCAGAATATCCCATTTCTTCCAATGTATCCCTGCTCTATTCTGATCATTCTTCCACTAGAAGCGAGCAATGCTCTGTTCTATAGTTTTGCAAAGAGACAAAGGAAGTTTGAAAATCGACATAGCATAGTGAGGAATTGCTTGGATGACAGATTTAATGAGAATTTCCTTACCGCCCTTAGAGATAAACCTTTCTTTCCATCCTTCCAACTTTGCTTGTATTCTCCCCAAAAGCCAAGAGAACATTTCCTTTTTAGAGCGACCCAGTCAAACGGAATTCCCAAATACTTTCCGTACCGTTGTAGCACCGGTACTCTGAACACAGACGATAGATTTTCCTGTAAACTGAAAGGACAATTCTTGCTGAAAATAAGTCCCGATTTGTTTCGGTTCAAAGCCTGTCCCATTGCCATACAATACTGATTTAAATATTAGCCAGATTCTGGCATTCCCGAATGTTTGCATCAAGGAAAAATATGGCATCATCATCGAAAAATAGATGGGACAAGGTTGGACACCATCTATTTAATTTAATGCCCTTTATGTGACCCATGTCGACTGCTTGAGTAATCAGAGTAGATAAAACATTCGCTAATAGAATAAAGATGTATGGAGAAAGAGGGTCACCTTGTCTGAAGCCATGAGTTGGATAGAAAAAAGGAAGTAGCTCGCCATTAAATCGAACACTGTAAGACGTGGTGGTTATACATTGGAGTATCAATTGTACCCACCTTGGATGGAAACCCATTTTTAGGAGATAGTCATTAAGGAAATTCCATTCTACTCTATCAAAAGCCTTTTTCATATCAGTCTTGAGGATTACATTAAATTTTCTCGTTCTCCTTTGGGTCCTAAACTGATGAAGAACTTCCTAGACAATTAGTATATTGTCTTGAATTGTCTTCCATTCACAAAAGCCGATTGTTCCATGGAAATCGATTAGGCAACAAAGGTTTTAGGCGGTTAGCAAGTACCTTAGAGATGACTTTATAAGCAAAGTTGAAGAGGCTAATCGGTCTGTATTGATCTAGTCTCTCTGGGTGAGGCGTCTTGGGAATCAAAGACAATTATAGTCCGGTTTAGATTTGTAGGCATCCTTCCTGACTGAAAAAATTTTGTACAAGGAGAAGGAGATCGTCCTCAATAACCTCCCAATGAGTCTGATAGAATAATCCATTGAAACCGTCAGGGCCAGGAGCCTTAGTAGTGCCCAACTGAAAGGTAGCGTGTTGAACCTCCTCTAACGAAATCAATTCCAGCTTATCATTCATGTCTGTAGTGACAACCTGCGGGCATTGAGCTAGTATAGGTCCATAATCTCTATTTGCCACCGTCGTATATAAACCAGAAAAGAAAGTGGACGCCATAACTTTCAAGGTCTCTGGATCACGAATCCATCGCTGATTGTCATCCTGCAACATGATAATGCGGTTTTTCTGCCTTCTCTGATGAGTAGCAGCATGAAAAAACTTTGTATTCTTATCACCCCACCTTAACCATTGAATTCTCGAACGCATAGCCCAATATTGCTCTTCTTGGTGCCAAGTCCGCCTTAGGTCCTCTTTGATCGATTTACTTCATTGCCATTGAAACTATTATGCCGCTGGTTTATGATATCCTGAAGCCGTTGCTGTAAAGTTGTGACTTTAAGATCACCCATAGTAAATTTGGAACGACTCCACTTAGTCAATGCAAAAGAGACTTTTTGCAGCTTTAGAGTTAGGTCAGAACCTTGCGCTTGCACTGAATTCCAGGCTTCTGAAATGATTCGTCGGCATTCTTCATCTTCATTCCAATAAGATTCAAAAATAAAAGTCTTCCCTCTTCTACGATATGTTGCTAAAGTGTTGATAAGCAAAGGGCTATGATCGGAGCCCACAGCAGGCAACGCAAAGACCTCTGCATTAGGAAATAGGAGTCGCCAATCAAGTGTACACATTGCCCTGTCCAACCTTTCCTTTACCAGGTGATCACCCTCCCTGTTATTCATCCAAGTGAACCGACATCCTTTGCTTTCCAGTTCCATTAGGGCACAATCATTCAGAACCTGCCGAAAGGATAGCATGCGAAAATGATGAGTCGGCCTTTTCCCAACCTTTTCCCACGGATAAAGTACTTCGTTAAAATCACCCACACATATCCAAGGTAGTGCATTAGCCGAACTTATCCCTCTCATTTCATCCCACAAGAGTTGTTTAAGTTGAAAATCAAATGGAGCATGAATGCAAGTAAGTCATATAGTACGGTCTTCCTGCACTTCCCTATAAGTCATATCAATATAATCCTTCGTTGAACGAAGCACTTCGATGGATACCTGATTGTTCCAAAAACCTGCCAGACCTCTCGCCAGACTAATAGGATTGATAACATGAGCGTTATTAAAGTGTAAACAGCGCTGAATACTGGTAAGCTTCACTTTACTATTCTTCGTTTCCATTAAGAAAACTATACTGGGCTTTTCCTTGGCCGTCATGGCCTTTGGCGCTTGAACTGTCAGGGGATTGCCCAAACCTTGACAGTTCCAACATATGAGTTTCATTTGTGGGGTGGTGGCTGTTGAGGGCCAGCCACCATAGCCCAAGGTCAAGCTTCCCCCATGTCAAGCACAGGTGTTTCCATCAAACTTGCTTCATCCAGATCATTCAAAAGTAAACCCTTTGTGTCATATGGCATGTAGCGTGTCTGTTTTTTAGCGACACCCACCTTAGGTGTCAGTCGTGAAGTCTTCTTCTTCCTATGTTGCTGATTATCCAAGGTAGGTGACTGAGCCCCTTCATTTTGACTGATGCAGGAATTAGCGTGGTATGAATAGAAGTCCCATCCATGAGTTTCATCTGAGAATGCTGCTGGTCAGATCCTGTAGCATGCTGAGGTATTGGAGAAACTGATCTAGCCGTTGTTGCTGCTGCATTGTTAGTCACTGGAGGCAAGAGAGGCACATTCAGAAGCTATGACGGAGGTGTCTCAGGTATAGTATCTTCAGACTAATCTATTATAGAGTGAGGTGTATAAAAAGATTGCCAATAAGGACTAGTTTCTTTGACTTCAGCCCTAAGCCACTGACCATAAACCATACTATCACGTCCTTCAAATTTTGTTGCGTCATAGGGGATCGCCTTGTAGTACATTGCATAATGACCCAACTTCCCGTAAGAGTAACAAAAGTGTGAGAGGAGCTCATAGCGGAAATCAATCCAGAGTAGTTTCCCATCAATACGAATCAACTTTCCTGTTCTTAAAGGGTCCTGCAGCTATAGTTCGACCCTTGCTCGACCAGTCCTAGAAGTGGTTCCCTCTTTAGTGTCGACTCAGACATCTATTACCCGACCAATGTCTTGCACAGCCTTTGTTATCATCTTCTTAGTAGTCCATTCCAATGGCAGTCCGAAGATTTGTACCCAGAAGGCATATTTTGAAAAATCATAACAATGTAGGGGGGTATTGGGCTGCCATGGCTTGAGGATAAAGAGGTGGCCCGAAAAAAGTCAAGGACCGCCATCCAGTACACGCTGTTTGTCAGCAGCCGAATGAAATTTTACTACATATAGGCCACCTTCTCGCTATGAAAAGTCAACTCGCTCAATCCGCCAAGCTTTTTTTAATGTACTCTGGAATGCAGGGAAGTTTATGGATGGGTTAGACAGAATTCTTCCCACTAAAGTTAAGTTACATTCTGCCAATTTTTCAGGAGGTGGTTCATCATCCCAAACATCGATGTTCTTCTCAGTAGTAAGTCTACCCAATCTGGAGCAAAGGGCAGCCAGTCGCACGGAGTCGCTGTGCTCTTCCGATTCCATCCCACAGAAAGAAGATCAAACCAAGAACTATCGGCAGGCTAGCTGAAAACTGAGTAAGAAGCGATAAGAGGCCACCGATACGATACATCTAATGTGCCGGATTCGCCAACGCCCCACATGCAGAAGCTAAGACAGTCGATGCACTCAGAATTGCGAAGAACAGAGGACTTGAAGCTTACCGAGTGCAATCCGATGGAAGTGGAGACGGAAAAACATTGAAGATACGGCTTGAAGTCAGGACCCACCTTCAATTACGAATAGAATTGGATATGCAAAAAACAGTCGAAGCTAGTGCGTGAAGTCAGGGCCCATCGTCAATTCCGAAGAAGACAACAATCGCTCAAAGTAA